>CM066331.1:130391813-131109313 GCA_033807585.1 Hydrophis major
TTAAAGTAAATTTGATTTTGAAAGTTCACTTATTTAAAAAATAAATAAATTTCTGTGTGACATGCAGGAAATGCTGTTTTGAAAATCCAATTCTGATGTCTCCAGTGAGCACACAACTTGTCAAAATTCTCTCGATATGATCATTCAGATCTTCATGTTTTAAATAATCTGTTTTACAGGACCTTAAAATAATATCCCTGGCAATAATTTTGTCAGATGGGAGCAAACAGGTCTACATTTGAAGAGTTCAATTAGTTTTTATTGCTCATTCTTATAACACAGGAATTTTGGTCTCATGACTATAATACAAGAATCTCCAAGGACTTGAAATGGACAGCTAACATTAGAACTGTCACTAAAAAAAACACCACAAAGAATGTTTTCTGCATCAACTCAGATCAGATTGCCCAAGGATCTGCTGGTACAATTCTATGGAGGAATTATTGAGTCTGTCATTTGTAGCTCAATAACTGTCTGGTTTGGCACAGCAACCAAACAGGACAGGTACAGACTTCAGTAGATGGATAAAACTTCAGAAGAAAACTCTTTCAACCAGTCTACCTTCCTTTAAGGATCCATACACTGCATGGACCAGAAAGATGGCTGAGAAAATAATTACAGACCCCTGACATCATAAACTCTCACCTTCTCATCTTTCCTACTACCTTCTCCTACCGGTATCTATGATTTGTTACATGTTGTTGTATCTTATGATTAATGATTGTAACTATGATCTATGATATTATGACCTATCTCTTTGTGGATGTAAGAACATTGAGAGTTTATGCACCAGAGACAAATTTCTTGTTTGTCCAATCTCATTTGCCCGACAAAAAAAATCTATTCTATTCTATTCCAATCCATTCCATTCCCTAATATTATATATTCTATTCTATTTATATCTTCATAAATAACTTAAATGAGGGAATAGAAGAGGAATGCATCAAATTTGCAGATGACCCTACTGTAAGCTGACAGGAATAGCCAACACCCTAGAAGATAAGATCAGAATCCAGAAAAATCTTGACAGACTTGAACAATGGGCCCTTCCACTCTATTCTGTTTCTTCTTTTTCTGATTTCTCAAACTGGCTGTGTGCACCTGTGCCAGACTGTATTCAACAGCATTTGGGGGTGGGTCATATCTTGCCATTGTGCCTACATAGAAATTCCAGTCTAATTCCCTGCTTGCTTCCTCTCTTCCCCTTGGCTCAGCTAGTGTTGCTCCAACAGAGATTTAGAAAATGGATAATTTCCCAATTTTATAAAACATTACCTATTTCTAGGTTTAGATTATAAGTGTTTCTCCTGATGGTTTGCAAAGAAAGTGACCTCTGTATTTTCTTCTTTTTGCAAAATAAGAGTGGAGATTTCTCCTTTCAATCTTCTGGATCCAAGTAATGATTTCAAAACTATTATAATGTTATAAGAAATTACACAGCCACCCAAATGACTCATTATCCAATGACTAATTGCTTAATTATTTATAGGACAGCAGATGATCAGCTTTGCTTTATTTATTTTTTTTAAATAAAAAAAATATAATCTATGTTTTTTCTCTAATGTTAAGATTTCTGTGTACCGATTGAAGCTATTAATGATCTGGGTTAATAAAGTCTGTATGCGCTTTCTATCATTTAGGATAAACATGTAATTTTTAATTCACTTTCATGGTGTTAAAAAAAGAGAAGGGAAATATAAAGAAAGCAAGGCATTTTTCATTCTGCTTCAATTTCTTATTCTTTTCCAAGCAATATAATATTAAAAGACTAAAACCTAACTCAAGGCATTTCTCAATGTTAATCATTTCATTGCCAGCAAAGAGCGCTGTCAAGAATTTTCATGACATTTAATTGGGATGCAATTATGCCAGTCTTGTACTAACTATCTGAACAATAGTGAATCTTGGTCAAATTCCAAAAGCAAAAGATTACCAGAATCAATGTGGCTTTGGAATCAATGTTAAACTGCTCTGAAAAAGCTTTAGCTAAGACTTGGACAACACTAAACAAAGCTTAGTAAAATTATTGATGACACCATCGGACCTGAGTTGAATTAAGGTTGTGGTGAAATTTGGATGATGCCAGAAATACCATCTACCAACTAAAGTGATAATTGGCACAATGGGAATATGAAGGTTTGGGAGAAAAAGTCAACTTCTTTTTCCCACCTCATGTAAAGTATGAGACTCTCTCCCTCCCTCCCTTTTTGAAATTTTATAATGTTATTTTTTTATTTTAAAACTTTTTAATCTTAACTTTATTTTAAAACTTTTTAATCTTAACTCTGACTTTAATGTTAATTTTATTGAGTTTATTATTCATTACTGAAAACCCTTCCCTAAGGGAGATAGGCAGTTAAGAAATAGGAAAAACAAATAAAATAAATAAAATACTTCTATGCTGCTAAATTTCCAATGGCCCTCAGCAGCTTGCAACAAGCAAAAACAAGATTAAGATGAAACTTCATGACCTAACAAAACACCTCCTAATTTAACTACCCCAAAGTGGCTTTGTAAATGAAGTGGAAGTCATGCAAATAACGCTTCCCGCTACCTTTTAGGAAAAAGATTTAAAGAAAACTTTGATTTGAACTTAGCTGTAAAAGGTAAGCATTAAAAATATATTTATGTGGCCACATCATCCTGCAAATCCTAGAAAGGTGGCACTGATTGCAACAATAGCTGTTGTTGGGGAAGTTGAGTGTTGCAATAAAGCATTGTGTATATTTTTGCTATGTTGTATTGTGTCCAGTCTTGGAGAGCAAAGAACTCTCACAGACTAAATTAATCCTCAGTGTTTCAGATGCTGAGGTCTTTGTAGAAGGAATTCCCTCAAGAGAACAGAACTAATAAACTTCCTCTTCCAACTGTTACTGCATAAGCAAATTCAATCCAAAGTAGGCAGTCACAAGGTTTTTTGCTTTCTGGGCCAAAGGCCAGCCGTTAAGCTCATACATTGTAACAGTTTGCTTATTTTTGATATGTTTGTCAGAAGCCAGGAATTTTTGATATATGTAGACCAGAGGTCTCATTCTCACGGCCCGCGGGCCAATTGCGGCCCACAGGGCGATATCCTGTGGCCCCCACCGTGATATGAAAGTATAATATTAGTGTATAATATAAATATAAAGTATAATATAAAGTATAATATTATGCGGCCCAGCCTCACCCAGCCTCTGCCTCCAGCGGCCCCCAGGTAAATTGTTTTTGAGACCCCTGATGTAGACAGACTTCATATGAGTTAAATATATTTGATTTCATTATTTATTTCTAAAAGTACCAGGTGTGTGCAAGGGAATGTGTTTGAGAAATAATAACAGCTTTTCTTGTTGAGATATTCTATGCTGTTGCTACACAAAGGGGTCAAATTACAGCTACAATCATGCAAACATTGTGATGTGTGTAAAAAGGGGATAAGGCTTTGATTTCATGGTTATGGCCCCATTTTTGCTTTTTTGACCCTCTCTGTTAAGACATGACTGATCCTGCACCTCCTCCACACATTCCCTGGATATAGGCAAAAACTACACCTGACCACCAGATGCAACAGCGCAATTTTATTATAGGTTCTGAAAGGACAATTGTGTTGGATCTCGAAGCTCAGGCTGAAGCATTATGCTTTGAGTGTACCCATGGGAATGGCAGGAGTTGCATCATGTACAACATGACATCACTGCACAAGTGTCTTTAACTGACATCATACCCCTCACTTGAGTCATTGTTGATGAGCTATCCTAACTTACACATCTGGCCAGGCCTTGTAGAACCTTGCCGTGCAGAACATCTCCATGACAAATGAGTGGGTTTTTAAAAAATATTGACTACAATACCATTCAAGAAAAATGCAAACTTTATTATGACCATAACTAATGTGGCACCATCTCCGTGGGCTCTCAAAATGCCACAGTGAATATTAAATATTTGTTTGTTTGTTTAGATGAGTGTTTCAACTGTAACAAATATAACCTTTATTTTGAGGGATAATGCATTTTGGAGGTGTCACAACCAAAATGCTCAGGTATTTTTCACCTCCTTTTTCTATACATTTACTTGTCAACAAAAAGGTAATGCATCAACTCTGTAAGTTGATCTGAGAGGTTTCCGTTCCAGAATGGTTGCTTCAGATAGGATTCAAATTTTCTACTTCAAGGTTGATTAACAATGGTGCAATGCCTTGATTTATTTCTACGCTGCTAAAATGATTCCAAACACATTACAATACAGTCAAAATATAAATGAATTATTCATTAAAAGTAGTTCAATAACAAATCCACAAAACCATCAAATTAAAAATAAATTAAACTATAAGACCCATTAACTCTTTTCTCCAATTCAACTTATCCTTCATTTTTATGTCCACTCAAGGCTTCTACTCATTTATCTAGACCTCTGCTTCATTGAGTGTGATTAAATGTGTGTGATTATAAGTTACTGTTAGGGATACACACCCTAGCAGAACGTGCAACGGCAGTCTAGCAGGCAGGCAAATTATGTGAGATAAACATTGTTGTAGTTTACACTCAGTAAGACAGATACACTGTGCCAGTTAAATAGTTTTTTTATTCCAGCAAGAGTTATAACATAGTCAAAACAGTCCATATGTCATAAACTAGTTCAGTCCATCCAGGGATTAATCAGTTGCAAAGTCCAGTGTTGAAAATAGAGGTCAGTAAACTTACAAATAATCAGTCCAGCAATATATCTCTTTTACAGTCAGAGACATGAAGAAAATCAAAACCCCTTTTCTTCTCTCAGCAACAGCAGGGAAACACACAGTTATCACCATCAATCCAACATTGTCAGCTCTCCAGTACAAGCCAGCTAACAGTGAGCTCTCTTGCTCCCTCTTATGGTGATTTTACAACTGCACCCAAAATACATGTTTTGCAGTTAAAGTGATACTTGCACTTAAATTCACTAATATAGTTTATATATTATTTTTACCCAAACTAAGTTAGGTAACCAATGTTATCCCTAACAGTTACCTAACACTACTTTGCTGGCAGTAGTTGGTCCCTTACCCTATAAGACTTATAAAATTTCCATTCTGTTTACTTTATCTTAGAGGCTGCGTGAAGATATACTGTAGCTACTTTGAAATACTAACTTCATTAGAGTTCTAATTTCATTCCAGAAATGTTTTTGTAATTATGTTTTGTGGTTATAACTGTCAGTGGCTATCATTCTGACACACCTACCCTGTTTCTACAACAATACGGCCTCCCCCAATAGGAAGTCCCAGCATGTTTTATAGGCATGAAATGAAATTAAGCCTCTCCCCCCAAATTAAGGCCTATATTAAAACATGTGAAATGGGGGGGAATGGTGGGGGGGCTTTCTGTTAGGAAGTACTTTTGTTGCACACCCGGATATGGTGCTGCCTGCACTGCCCCCAATATGAAGTGCCCCACCAACGTCGAGATCAACATCCAAGCCATTGCTGCCCGCCCACCTGAAAATGCAAGGGGGCTCAAAAAAAAAAAGACCCGGCCTTATTATATGAGAAACAAGGTACATGTAAGTCCCTTATAAGGAGCAATTAAAAGTAACGTACAAATATTTTAAAAGGTTCTAATGACCACAGGAATGCTATGATTTTTGTTAGATTCTTTCTACAGGTAGAAACATCTTCTGCGTCAAACTGAGAAACAGTATCTTTTGTGCCCCACTGTCAATACTGCACTTATGAGGATTTGCTTCAGTTGGCTTAAAGTGTGATAGAATTCAACTTTAACACCATCGGTGAGAGTTCATAACTTCTATGGTACCTACAGTGAATGGACTTGGGGAGCTTAGGAGAATAGTTTCTGTCAGAATATCATTTGTTCAAAGCAATGCCAACATGCCTGTTTTACATGGGCAGTTATAACAAAAAAGATAAAAGACAGAATTGATGTGAAGGTAGTTAGGTACAAAATCCAGGTTTATGCTAGCATTTGCAATATTATCATGACATGCTGGTCTACAAACTTTTTCTTCCTGTTTCGCTTCTTCTCTACCCCTGTGTGTAATGCAGCTCATTTCTAACAGTAAGATTTCATCCTTCTTTCACAGAATCTAAAATAAGACCTGTGATTGAGCACTGAAGTCTGCATTCCTTTGAATCACAAGTGGTTACAAGTAAAAGCAAGTAATTATTTTTTACATAAAATAAATAGTTTATATGAAAAATAAGCATGCTTATCTTTTTCATTTGAGAGTTTCAGGATAACATCTTCTGAAGAATGAAATCTTACATTTAGAAATAAATTGTTTAAAATCATTTGAGATGCTTTATTATTCTGTTGTACCATAGGACAATAATATATAAGGCAAGTAATATGTCGTTTGCTTGTGATTTATTTTTCTAAAGATAAAAGCTTGTTTTGGAATTGTATCTTTCGTTCCCCAGAAATGCACATTTCTGCACCCAACTCAAATTGATGCACAAAGGGTTTCTTGATAGAGTTTTTCAATACTTATAGTCAGTTATTATCTCTCAAGAATACAGCTCTAATCTGTTTAAAATGTATTTGATTTTCAACTGATTATACTCTTATCTATAGAGAACTCTTTGCAAACTGTAATTTTTTTTAAAGCATCTGGTTGTGAGCAATGCAGTTCATATACATGAGAATAATGTTTTGTACTCATATTTGTGTAATCTATATTTAAAGGCATTTTGTATTTTTGCACATAATTGTTTCTTAAATGTTTTGCTTTCCATTCAGCTCAGAATTTTCAAGATAAACACCACTATATTCCAACAGTAATTTATTTCATTCTGAAATGAAGTATGGATGCCATACAATGCCAAATTATGCTTAAAAAGCATTCTAATAATGCATACCTCCTGAGAATTCTGGAAACTATAGACTAAATAGTGTGAGAAGGTATAAAAATGGGAACGACAGCTCTAAGACAATTAATCCAAACATAACCTCCATTTGCCAAAGGCACTGGGAAAAAAAGATCAAATTGAATAAGAGACATTCACATTCAAATATGCTTTTAGATGATGTTGTATTCCACTATGTTCACAAGTACCGTGTTTCTCCAACAATAGGGCATCCCCCAATAGGAAGTCCTAGCATGCTTTATAGGCATAAAATCAAATTAAGCCCCTCCCACCAAATTAAGGCCTATATTAAACATGCGAAATGGGGGGGAATGGTGAGGGGCTGGCTGTTAGGAAGTACTTTTGTTGCATACCCAGATATGGTGCTGCCTGCATTGACCTCGGCGTTGGTGGGGCACGTCGTATTGGAAGATGTTCTGCCACTATTGCTTTCCCTTCTCCCTGTGCTGCCGTGGTGTTTAAAGCAACGCCACAGAGTTTGGCACAGCCATGTGCGGCCAGCCAGGGCTTCTCCCTGCAACCAGAGCCCGGCGGAGACACTCAGCTTTAGGTGCTCCTGTCACCACCTTCCCTTCGCTTTCGAAGGCAAAGCCAATTCTTTTAAAAACAACGCCCTACCACCGGTATGACAAAGACTCCCCTGGCCAAGAGGGCAGCCCAACCCCACGTGGGGAGGTGAATCTCCCAGGGCCGCAGCGCAGGATCGGCCCACCCCAGGAAAAGCGCCCAGTCACCATCCCTGCCTGGAGCCAGGCAGAGTGTGAAGAGCTTCACCTGGAGTGCCCAGTGCAGCTGACAGGTGGGCTCTCCTACCCGGCGGTGGAGTTCTCACCAAGGCAGCAAGCGCATTCCCGCCGGACCCTCCACTCATCCCGCCAAGGCCACACCAGAGCCACGTGGGCTGGGCAGAGCCAGGAAAGTGAGCCACGGGTGCACGCCCACTTGCCAACCGAAAAAGCTGGGCCAACCTGAGCTTGGCTTCCTTCCCAAGTCCCTCAAAGCCCAAATCCAAAGGGGACACTGAGAGAGGCTGCCCGAGGCAGTGATAGCGCCTACCCGTCCACGGAAAGGGAGGCAAGGCGACGGCAGAGCTGCTTCCCTGGCTGGCTGGTCTGGTGGAGAGAGCCCGAAGCTGCCCATCCATTCCACCCCTTGCCCAGCTGGTCCCCATCCCCACGCAGCTCCAAATGCACCGGCAGCTCCAAATGCTGCAGTGGCATGGGCATCAGGCAGAGGTTTTTTGGGGGGTCAAAAAAAAAAAAAAGGCCCGGCCTTATTTTGTGAGAAACACAGTAGTTGATTATCCCCACCTAAATTCGGGTTGAACTAGCTCATTACCATAAATTCAAGCAGAAACTTAGAACAACAGCTTAACGGATGGGGGGAACTATGTTTTCTCCTACCATTGTTTAATTCTGAATATATTTCAGTTATTCCACAAATGGCATAAAAACCTTTCAATAGATTGCAGTGGGTGGAAAAAATGGGGAAAAAACAGTGCTTCTATGTCTTTCTATGTCACCTTCTTCTTCTGGCAACAGGACTGAAATAACTTCTAATATTTGGATTTTGGTTTTATCATCCAAGGCAGAAGGAAGGAACTGCAATCCAAAGCCCTGAAAAGGTACCAGGTGGCCTACAGTTGCATTAGAACATGGTTTCTAATGCCAAACTCCAGGCCTACATGGTTTGCTGTTCATTAAGTCTCATTATTTTATCTAATACGAGCTTCTAAACTTGACAATAACTTTTAAATAAACCCAGGTCTACAGAAAATTCTGGAGACCCCCTTATGCCTTAAGTAAACTCCAATAATCACTTATGGACAGTATTTATCTTGAAGAAAAACACCTTTTCCAAAAACTTCCACAGACTCTTGCTATAGTATAATTGATTATTGGAATGGGATATTAATTCAATCTAATGATCACTAGAGTGTCCAATTGTTTTCACCTTTTCCTGCCTTTGAAAACCTTTTAACAATGCGTATCGCTTCAATCCGTCTTTGCCATATAACATCTTATGGCATCATATTTCTTAATTGTTCACCCATTTTAGAAAAAAAGAATAAAATTTTTGACAAGGTGAAATCATATGCAGAATCATGAACATAAAGAAAAGGCTCTTAAAGTCATTCACACTCAAAACCTAATTAAGAGCTAAAGAGGTTGAAGGACAGTTTAGATAGAAATCAATTTGTATTTGACAAGTGCTAATGTCTTTAGTAGGCAGATGTGAATATAACCTGCCACAACAAGTCAAACTGTACCCTTTGGGGAAATAAACAAGATATCTGGAAGATAATTTATATTGCTTCTTGTGCTAGAGAACTATTTATTTTTCTTACCCATGCTGTGTCAGCTACCAGAAAGTAATATAACAATTATTTTTCTCTCCTGTTTAAGTCATTATCAAAGTTGAAGGGACTGGAATCAAGTCCAGAAAAGCCACAGAGGGAACGTGCATGCATGTGAATGATTTCTGAAAGTGTTTAACAAATTCAGAATTTAAATAAATAAATAAATAAATACAGGACTTTCTTTTGCAAACCAAAATGAATAAATAAATAGTAAATAAATAAATAAATGCCTTTATTTTACAAACCAGACTTTAGGATGCATAAATTATTTTGATACACATCCCAAGAGCTATGCACACTTTGAAAATAATTCAGAAGAAAATGCCTTAACTTCGTGAACAGCTCAGCACTTTTCTGGGATTCATTAAATCAACCCAAGCTTAGTCAAAAGGTATTTCAAGAGACAGTAAAAGATGTGATTTGCTTTAAGAATGGATTCCTGAAGAATGAAATAGTGATATTTTGTAGCTGAAATTTTTTTTGAATCTTTTTCAATATATACCCAGGTATTGTTTGAGAAGGGAAATAAGGCCTATTTTAGATCCTTTGTGTACATTGTGTATATATGCACATGTATGTAGGTGTATCTGAAAAAAAAACACCAAACAGTAGCAATTAGAATCTTCAATGGAAATCTTTTAAAATAAACTTCTTTGTAGCTTTACATTATGGCAGATATTTTCCTAAATTGGAATAGGGAATTCAATCCGTGCTGTTCATTCATTAGGATGTATGCTTAGCATGTAAATCCCTTAACCAGATCATTCTTTAATCAGGCTCCAAGCTAGAATTACTATTTTCAAGAGATGACCTTGTTATAAATGCTGCTAATTTGTATTGCTAAAGTAGTTGAGGAACATCCTTAGACTATAAATAGATCAAAAAGATTGTTGACAGTTAAGATAACTCCCCTGTTGAGAACTGCAGGGGATGTTTTCTTGACTTTAATTCAAACTCGTTCTCAAATAGGGACCATTCAAACTATTAGTAGAATTGCTCAGTAGAACTGCTATAAATGGCTCTAAAAAATAAATGCAGGAAGTGCTGGATTTTTTATAGGGTAAACCTGTTTCAAATTCAAGGCATTTCATACATAAATGATCCTGAAAATAGGTACTTTGACACAAAATTTTGCAAAGCATACATGTGCTTGAAGTTTAAAATTGGGACAGCTTCTAATTAAATAAACCTCTAAGAAAAATATAGTTAGTTTTTGCTCTTTAAAAAAAAAAAAAAGCATGACGACGTGCGAAATGGAATTGTCCATATAAAAAGGTATATTTTTAAACATGTACATACATTTCTATTGGAATGGGTAACTAGCAAAGCTTTTTCCCTGGTGATATAATTATAAAATTTAAAACATTTGCAGAATTCTAATTATGAACAGTTTACCAAAACGATGCTGTTGGATTTTATGCTAATTTTAAAGCAAGCTCATGTGATCTGCTGTCACAAGGGAGGGGAATGTGGGTGATTTTATTTTATTAATTTATCTGATCCTTTTTTATTTGTTTTATTGTTTTAAATGAGGTTTTATATTCTGTAAGCCATCTTGAGTCATCATGTGTGATTAGGCGGCAATATAAATTCAATAAATAACAAACACACAAACCAAGGACAGAAAATAATTTTAGAGTAGATTTCATTAAATCCGGTGTTCTAGATTTCTAACTCTATATTCAATCTAATGTTCTGTGAATAGTTAAATGTCCTCTCTGTTGAAAAGATCCAAATTATTTATTTATTATTATGAAATTTATTTGCCTCTCATAATGTTTTGAAGTGATTCTGGGCAGCTTGCAGCATAAAGACATTAAAATTATCAGAGATGAATATTCCTAATACAATAAAATAAAAATACAGTCTAAGTAAAATCATAATTGAGGAAAGAAGGCAATTGAACAGAGAGTGGGGAGGGAAGGAGGATTGGCTTTTAATTAATCAACCATCTCCTAATACAAAAAAAAAAAACTTACTACATTTATTGGCAATACATTTCCTAGTTTATTTATTGAGTGATTAAAAACATTCTTTCATCTTATCGGAATCTTCTCCAATCAGCTGTTCTTTATGATGTTTGTATTTAAAGTTTGTGACAGACATCATTTCCTTGTTTCTCCGTGTCAGGCATATTATTTGCATCTCATTTACTTGTTCAATTTAATATAAGGCTTACTACAGACAAAAGACTCAAATAATGAAGTACAGATATAATCAATAATTTTAGCATCTATTTACTAGTGGGTAAATAAAAACCTTGTTTTCATAGTCATTATTAAAAAATGCGATTGTTGCCACTGTAATTTTAAGGTTTTTATCTGATAGTAATATTTTAAAGCACATTCAGAAATAACTGTTCTTATCCTCAATTTTAAAATAGGCCAGATGATTTTTGCTGAAAACTCTTGTAACTTTTGGAGGAACATGTTATCCACAGTTTCAAGGTCATCACAGCTACAAAGACAACAACCTTGAGAAATGAAAATGTTTTGAATATTTACATCTTCCTTAAAAACAGTGGAAACGTTTTTATTCTTCCCCATTGTAATACTCTTCCTTCCACAGTTTTGGGGAGAAGGTTTGGTAATCTATTCAAAGAATATCAATACTGTCCATGTGTTGGTTTGTATTGCCTTTTTTATAGAGTTGCCCAAGATACATTCATATCTCCATTCATCACACAATAACCTAGGGTGATGCAGGCTGATTGCTTTAGCCCAGGTCTGTCAAACTCCCAGCCCGTGGGCTGGATTTGTCACATGCTAGCCACGCCCACTTTAGAAAGGGGAAAAAAGTCCCGATATGTGAGTTTGATTTCCCTGAAATGTTTAGCCTGTAGCTAGCTGACAAGGAAACAGGGATTTCAGAAGCATAGACCACATCTGTATCTGAGCTATGATTTAAACAATTCCTCCAAGTGATTCTGAGCCTTGTGGAAGCTTCCATATTTCGACATTATTTTGTAATGCCTCCCTCCCTCTTTCTCTGTCCACTGAGTTTTTATCTTGTTATCATTTCACTTCTTATTGTTTGGATTATGATTACAATATTCCTAATCAAACCCAACCAGGATTATAGCAAGTAGTAGTCTAATTTCAAGTGAGATGGTTAAAATTGTTATAAAGTCTTATAGATTCAAGCATTTATTATGTTATATTATAGTATAGTATAGTATAGATAGTATAGTATAGTATAGTATATTGTTATATTATATTGTATTATATTATGTTATGTTATGTTATGTTATGTTATGTTATGTTATGTTATGTTATGTTATGTTATGTTATGTTATGTTATGTTATATTGTTATATTGTTATATTGTTATATTGTTATATTGTTATATTGTTATATTGTTATATTGTTATATTGTTATATTGTTATATTGTTATATTGTTATATTGTTATAGTATAGTATAGTATGCTATGCTATGCTATACTATTATATTATATATTATATTATTATTTAGCTTAATGGCAGCCCTTCAAGGTAGACTAGACTAAGAAACAAGCCATGCAAACAATGTTACTTTTATTGCAAGGTTTTACAAGGAATCTTGTAAAGTCTCAATGTGCTTTTCTTCTTTCTTCTAGAACTAGGAAGGATCTTTCCTGGGTTCCTTACTCTGGTTACAGGTCTTTTTTTATCTAACCATTGTCTTGATTGTGCCTTCTCTGCTTGTTCCTCAAAGGTATCCCTTTTACCCACCCTACTTAACTACTCATAGGTACCATATCAAATATTTTGTAATTTTATGCTGGTAATTTTATGTTTTATTAATATAGTATCCTATTGCTTTTAATTCTGTTTTTTGAATGGTTGCAAGATTATTTATTTTATGTTAGTCTACAGCTCAAAAGCAAACAAACATTTATTCTATTAGCAATTCTATATTTTTTATTTGTAAACCACTAAAATACATAGGGGGCTGTAAAGTCTAATTATAATTTATTCCAAAGTGAATATTAAACTTCAGCAATTTGCTATTAATTCCTGTACTTACCTTTCCCATAATATTTGTTAAATATAGTTATAAAGCCAAAATCTTATTCCTATGGAACAACTAATCAGGACCCAAATAAAAATATCAAAGAAAATTCATTATAGAAGTTTTGGACTTTAAATGTATGCCTTACAGAGTTGCCAATACAGAGCATGGTGGAATAAAATGCCTGGACAGTTAAAATTCTCAAATTGAGTTAACATTTTTGTGGTATATCAGTGTCTTATATGTCTTCAAAGGAATTTCAGGGATGGAGGGGCTGCTGTAAATCACTCTCTGTATATGAATCCTCTATATTCTTAGTAATGGAGCAATCCAAGAGACAGTTTGATGTAATAATTAAGGCTTCAGGCTAGGAACTGGGAGATTATGAGTTCTAGTCTCACCTTAAGACAAAGCCAACTGGGTGACTGTGGACCTGTCACTCTCTTTCTGCCCTAGGAAAGAGGCAATGGCAGAATTTACTTCAGAAATCTTGTCCATAAAACTGCAGGGACTTGTCCAAGCAAGTCATAAGCAGTCAAAACTGAATTAAAGGCTTTTCTAATATATGAGCTGTAATTTAAGACCTCAGTAGAGTTTAAAACTATACTGAAAAGTGATTAAATAACTGTTTAAATGTTCTGTCTAATCAGTGTTGAATTTATTTATTTTTTTCTGAGGAGCATCAAGATAATAATTCTGGGTGAAACAAATATGTTATTGTGTAACAAATTTAATATTATAATTTTATGTCAAGCTGACATTAAATAATTTGATCAAGGAAAACAGTCTGTGTTCTACTTCTACTTCTGTGAGATATGATAATCCTTTCTTGTCAAGGATGCCACATTGATTCCTGTTGCTACAATTGCTTGTATCTTGTATTTTGTTAATTTGAAGCATAGCTGTTATATTTATTTGATGGTCTCTTGCTTTCTATTGTTAAGCAATATGATTTAATAGAATACATGTATGTTATAATTATCAAAAGCTTGACTTGATAAATTAATTCCTTTCTCCAGTTGTTTGATTAGCTGGTCTTTAAGATTCTGAAATCAGATGAATTATTCATCTATTTGTAAAAAGTGAATACTGTAATAAATTTCTTATGAATAGAATCTTTGAAAGCAAATATATTGTCCACTGTTTCTCCTAATTAGAATGCAACCATTGTTCTTGCTTTAAATAGTTAAAATACATGTTCAGTTTTATTCCTGATATTTGTAGTAACGGGTGGAATGAATTAGATCTTGAAATGGTGGAATAAACTGCAGTTTCCTTTTAAATTGATATAATTTTGGTTCGGGCTAATTTATAAAATTCAATTTGTTAAGTGCTTGTTTTGGCTTCGACTATATTAAATACTCAAAATTCTTACATTTACAGCAGAAGGAATTAGCCATAATTCAAACTACAAACATTAAAGAAAAGAATCATTGTTCTACATCAGCAGTTACTTGTGCCCAACAAGTAATTGACTTTCTCCTCCTGTTATCTTCTATTTAGAGCTTATACTGCTATCAAGTTTACAATCTCTGATTAAAACCATGTTTGATTTCTTTATTTTTTTTTTTGTCATTGGCTATATCTATATTAAAGATCAGTTAATTTTTAGCTTCTCTGCCAATTTATTCACTTTGTAGTTCTTTATATTTTATATATTTCTTCTTCTTCTTAATTTTTTAAATAATTTATTTGTATCAGAATCATTGGGTTTAGAACTTGTTTTCTGGATTTTTATGATCTTGGCCCCATGAAGTAGATAGACCAAACTGCCTTAAATCTGCCTGAGCTATGTGGAACTTGGTGATTGCAGATATGCCTCTTTAGGCTGGTTTCTACTGGCAAAAGAGGCCAACGTAATCACAATCAGAACAACAATAACAATCCAGGCTTCAACCCTTAACAAATCTTTTAAAAATCTTTTTAAAAGATTTGTTAAAGATTTGTTGATAAAGAAAATTCCTAAAAGGAATTTCGACACTAATGATTGCTTAGATTGTTCTACATATTGGAACCTTTTTGAAAAGACACCACTCCACTTCCTGTTGTACATGTCTTGGTGGATAATAAGAGAAAAAAATTTTTTTTGGGGAATGTTGTATAGCATTATTAATACCGTAAATTATGGCATTTACATAAATTATTATTGTTATTAACCAAAATTGGAAATTAAATGTTTTTCTTTACAAAGAAGGATGTTATATTAAGTATTGCTTGTTCTTAATAGGAAATACAATATGTACAAAATAATTGATGTTAAGTTTCTCCATAAAAATATGAGATGTTTTAGTTTCCAGTAAATATTTCATCAATTGTAAATCCTTTCCTCATTTTGTTCCCTAGAGAAAGTGTGATGGAATGAGAGAAATGCCCCTAGCACAGACATCTGGGCAAAAAGCTTTTATGTTATGAGAAAGCTCTATTGTTTTTACAAGATGCTTGACACACATTGTAAATTGCCTCCTGTAACATATGTTGCTTTTCTAATATGTCTGCAACTTGGTATTCTGGTCATAATTATGATAAAATATGTCTTGAACAATCAGGATTCCTGAATACTGTATGTTCACAAAGCTATTGTGGCACAGTGACTAAGACACATTTACAGATTTTGTTTTTGCTGTATTTAGACAAGCTGTTTGCTGCTTCAGACCCACTCCTTGCAATACAGGGGTAATTATACTAATTTACCTTCCAGATCGTAGCCAAGTAGATAAACTTTATTACTTTTAGCACAAATTGAACAAAATTCTGGCTTGTTAGAGGGCTTTGATACAAAACATAGCATCTCAATGGATTCAGTTGAGGTTCTGTAGTAGAATAGTTCAAGGAAGTTACTATTAAAATAGAAATAAAACAAAATTATGTAATTAAAACATTAAAGCTTATCAAACCAAAGCTTTTTGTAAGATACGCTCCATTCTCCTTTATCACTCACATAGGTGCAAGTGAGCAGAAAAAAGAAAGCAGAAGGGAATATCTCTCAGGATTTAAGCCCTGATGCTTCACTAATTTGGGGCATCCTTATTTCTACTGTAAATCACAAATAGAGATTAATCAGCTGAAATCTTTCAGTCTAGTCCACAAAGGAAGAATGATCATTTTCTCAAACAAGCACTCACAAGCACTGGCAAGAAAAATAGACAGAAAACTGA
Source organism: Hydrophis major (assembly GCA_033807585.1). Classification (NCBI taxonomy): domain Eukaryota; kingdom Metazoa; phylum Chordata; class Lepidosauria; order Squamata; family Elapidae; genus Hydrophis; species Hydrophis major. The sequence continues at coordinate 130,408,156 of CM066331.1, forward strand.
AGTTTTCCAAGTTTATGGTTCTTTAGTTGGTACACAAAAGCATGCAGATATAATTTCTCATGCAATAGCCTTGATAGCCTAAAGTTTGGTTTGATGTTCTAAACCAAAGAGAAAATCACTGAAATCTAAAAATAACTAAAATCAATAAATAAATTAAAAAGAAAACAAAAAGCAGATAAACTCTGAGGACAGACTCAATAGACCACTAAGTCTCTTTCTGCCATTAGTGGTCTATGTTACTATGTGGATTATCTTAGTTATTGCCATCTCTACTGTGCAGAATTTCTGTATACTTCTTTCATCTTCTTTCAACCAGTTGTAATTTGTCCATAGGCTTTTATTAACATACAAGTTCTCTTTCTGAGCTCAGAAATCTTTGGAAAGGCTTTCATTGTTTTTCCAAGCCTATTTCCATCTTTGAAACTTTTGTAGTTTTTGTTGTTAGAAGAGACAAAATCAATACTACACCTCACCGCATTTTTTTTCTTAGGTTCCTACCAACATCCTTGTCTTTCTTGGCTCTTTTCTTCTTAGCAATTTCCACTGTTCATTGTGATATCCAGTTTACTTTCTTCTGTTTCTTGATCTCAAGCAGTTTCTTTTTAGATTCATCCTTCTTAAGTTCTTTATGTTTATACCAGAGTTACTCTGGTTGGCTATCAATGAGTTTCAATTGCTTCAAAGCAACTCCAGATATTCTCTTTGAAAATAGTGTGTTTATGCTCAAGATCAAATTGTGCAAATTGGTTGCTGGCTGTTTTGCTTTTTGTGAATTGGAAATACACATGAAAAAAAATTGTGATTTGTTCCACAGTCAGCCCTTTCCCTCTCTTGGCTGTTACAGTTGAATTCTAACACCTCAATTAGATTTCAGTGTACTATTTCTACCAATCTCGATGTATATAAGTCTTGTTTTCATTACTGGAAGTATTAGAAGTGAGAAAATTATTGGATTGGCAAAAATCAGTAATTTGTTCTCTTGCTTTATTTGGGTTTCCTAGGTTGCACTGCTCAATTATTTTCCTCTTTAATACTTCCAATTGTGGCATTCAATCTCCACATCTTGCTTGAAAGTTCTGTCAATTTCAATTTTTTCCCAACTTCTTTTGTATTAGAGGTTGGAGCATAAACTTGAATGATCATTATATTAAAGAGATGTCCACAAAATCTAATTGAATTCATTTGATAATTTATTTGATATTGTACTCAAATTCTTTCTTTGCTCTACCCTTTTTTGACTACAGGTACTCCTTGTTTAACAATTGTTGATTTAATGACTCCTTAAATTAAATGGAAAGGGTGCTCTTTGACCTGTAAAGCATTTTTATTTATCACAAAATGTCAGAAACATACACACAATGGTCATGTGAGCACAGTCTTAGTCCTTGGCAACCTGTTTGCACTTACGATCAATTGCCAAGTGCCTTATGTCATTTGATTGCCATTTCAAATCTTCTCTGCTGGCTTCCACAGAAAGAAAGCTGAGACAATGGAGTGGAGATGAAATCCTTCAGTCAGCTCCATTCCTGAAGACCCAGAAAGAATTTTCTTTCCATGCACAAACAAGACAGAAAACTTTTCAATGGACTGCAGGATTTCGCCTCTGTGCATGGAGTTAACTGAAATCTTAAGATGGGTTCAGGAAAGTTTGAGAATGAAAAGGCTGCCTGCCAGAATGATTTTAGGTCTGTGCAGATCTTAAAGCATCAGGCAGGTAGCCCTTTAACTCTCAAAACACAGACCTGAAATCTTTCAGTAGGCAGCTCTTTTGGTCTGCTTAACCACTTGCAGATCACTCAACGACCTCAGTCAGGAGTGCTGAGATTGCAGTCATTTCTGCATGTTGCTTCAGAGCCACTTTGCTTAACAAGCATAATTTGAGTCCCAATTTAGTCATTAAATAGAAGTACCTTTATGACTGCAATGCTGTTCTTTCCTCATTTTGTTTATGTCTGACTAGTCAACAGCATGTTTTTTTTTTATTGTAAATCTAAATTTGCTGATGCCAAAGATGTCAAGGTGTAGCTGATTTTTTTGATATTTCATTGTGTTGAGTTTTCCTCTATTCTTAATGTTTTTTAGGTTCCATATCACTGTAAGTCTGGCTTTGTGCTTTCTTTTTTTTCCTGCATGAAAACATTAGCAACAGTTATCTGGAAAACTTTAATGTAGCCATATCATAAACTTCCAAAGACCATCCACTGTTCCTCAGTAGCATGTTAAGTGCCATCCAACATGAGAGGCCCATCATTGTGCATTGTATCATCAATCATTTTATATTTTCAGGCAAGTGGCTTTCTTAGTAAAATATAGGAAATATTTATTATTGGCCTTTCCTGCTCAGTGCCATTGTAACTAAAGCACTTCCAGCATTTTCCAAAATTGCTGATGCCCAATATAAGTGCCTACTTACTTAGCTGGCAACTATCCCAAATGTGCTTTTTTCAAAAGGCAACTGGACATTTCTGTTTTTCCTTGAATACATTTTGCTTCTCATCCAAGAAGCTTGTTCAGTTCTGACTGAATTGAATGAGAAGCTAAACATCTTCAAGGAAAAACAAAGAAAGCCCAGTTGCCTTTTGAAAAAGCAATTGCCTTTGGGACAGCCATGACCTGAATGACTGACAATCTTCATAGACATTTAGCTGGCAGCTAGATAACCTTTACACCTTGGGTGACCCTGCTGAGAACATACACTCTTAGCATACATTCTCAATATTCTTTCATTCCTCCCAGGAATGGCCAACCACTACAGAGGCAGCACAGCAAGGCATGGAGAACAAGTCAGCTAAAACTGCCTTCTGGTTATACATTCATTTATTATATACCATATATACTCGAGTATAAGTCGACCCGAATATAAGCCGAGGCACCTAATTTTACCACAAAAAACTGGGAAAACTTATTGACTCGAGTATAAGCCGAGGGTGGGAAATGCAGCAGCTACTGGTAAATTTCAAAAATAAAAATAGATACTAATAAAATTACATGAATTGAGGCATCAGTAGATTAAATGTTTTTGAATATTTATTTCAAAGAAAAACAGATTAATCAATTTGGGAAACGATCTCACTATCATGAAAGGTTTAATTGATTCACTAACCCAAAAGAAGATGACGATGACAGTGGGAGGCAGGAGTCACTCTCTCCCTTGCAAGAAAAAAGCAAGAGCTGTTCTTATGATCTCTCTCTCTCTCTCTCTCCCCGTAATACAGTCAAGCCCTTTCCAGCACGCGCGATCTGCCGCCGCCGCTTTGCACCCTGCAAATGCAAAATCCTGGGGTTTTTGCATTTGCAAGGTGCAAAGCGGTGGGGGCAGATCCCGCATGCTGGAAAGGGCTTGACTGCATTACGGGGAGAGAGAGAGAGATCATAAGAACGGCTCTTGCTTTTTTCTTGCAAGGGAGAGAGTGACTCCTGCCTCCCACTGTCATCGACATCTTCTTTTGGGTTAGTGAATCAATTAATTTGGGAAATGATCTCACTATTATGAAAGTCAGTGTTCTCTGCCAGTGGGGCATTTGGAAGAAAATGCCCCACGGCATATCCACACGCGTGTAAGGGGAATCAGAAATCCCCGCGTTCAATGCCTAGCACAGCAGAAGAGAAAACGCAGCTGTGAGCAAATACTAGGAAAACCTGATTGATCAGAAGTAAGGAGGCAAAAGAGGGAGGGGTGGTGGTGGACGGAGGCCCCACTGGTATTTGTGAAACTTGGTCGGCAGCGCTTAAAGTCAACGTCCTCGCTCCCACCTACCCAAAGCCACGAAGTCCCCCAATTACGCAGCCCAGAATCGCCCTCCCTTCAGGGCAGCAACGACGCCCGGTATTTCCCGAGATGAAGCTCCGCCGTGCAATGAAAGCGCCCTGGCTCTAGGCTCACAGATTCAGAAAACAACGCGAGGTGAGGTCGCTTCAGCTCCGCTCAGCTTCGTTTCCTAGCTGCTTTCAGTCCACTCGAGAGGAGGGGGAGGAGGTGGTGGCAGCAGCTTGCGTTGTTTTCTGAGCTCTTGGCCACCACCTCCTCCCCCTCCTCCCGAGCGGACTGAAAGCAGCTAGGAAACGAAGCTGAGTGGAACCAAAGCGACCTCGCCTCGCGTTGTTTTCTGAGCTCTAGGCTCAGCTCAGCTTCGTTTCCTAGCTGCTTTCAGTCCACTCGGGAGGAGGGGGAGGAGGTGGTGGCCTAGAGCTCAGAAAACAATGCAAGCTGCCGCCACCAACTCCTCCTCCTCCTCCCAAGCGGACTGAAAGCAGCTAGGAAACGAAGCTGAGCGGAGCCGAAGCGACCTCGCCTCGCGTTGTTTTCTGAGTCTAGAGCCAGGGCGCTTTCATTGCACGGTGGAGCTTCTTGTCTCGGGAAACACCGGGTGTCGTTGCTGCCCCCTGAGGGGAGGGCAATTCTGGACTGTGCGATTGGGGGACTTCTTCGCTTTGGGTGGGTGGTGGATGGGAGCGAGGATGGACGGAGTCCATGAAGTGGGGCTTGCCTGCAGGAAAGCGGCTGCCCAGCTCCGGAGCTCCACACCATTTTTTTTTTCAGAGGGGAATCTGACTCGAGTATAAGCCGAGGGCGGTTTTTTCAGCACAAAGAATGGGCTGAAAAACTCGGCTTATACTCGAGTATATACGGTAGGTGTTTTATTGAGTATATATAGGTATTTTATTGAGTATTGAGTATTGCAGATGTTGTACTGAATATCTGGGCCTCTGCCTATTGCTAACATTTTCATTTTTATCTTAACAACCTCAGAATCAAAGATCATCATAGACCTTTTTTGGGTTGTGGAAATTAGCTACCAGAGTAATCTATATGAATAATTTTTCATTCTTATTACAATCAATATACTATTTATACAAAAACAAATACACATGCCCTTTTGTTCTTTCAATCTCTTGGACTATAGAGAATGGTATTCCTGTTTTAGTTATCTGCACAATGTTTTAAATATTACTCACTGTTTGCTGCAAAATAATAGGACCTGCAAAAGCAATTGTTTTGGAATTGATCTATAGTTCTTTAGAATAACTCCTAACTACTCATTTTGAAAGAAATACTTTTTTAATTCAATAAGTTTGTTTCATGAGCATTTCTATTATGAATGGTAGCTACTCATCATCTTATTCTACAAATATTTGTCCTGAAGTGGCAACTATCTATTGTTCTTTTCAAATATATCTCATACACATTTTTGGAGCTCTTACAGTCATGGCTATCTGTGAGTTTTTAAGATTTGATAGAAATGGGAAAAAAACCCCATGTTAGAATTGCTCGTTTTAGAATTGAACAATTCTGATTAAATCGAGTTTCAATTTCTCAGCCAAATTTTGCATGCATAGTTCACAGCTACACAAGGTTATTTCTGCTTTTCCTCCTTTTCTCCTGCCTGTCTATGGAGATTCTCAATCATCCAGGTCATGGTGGTCCCAAAGGTGCTTTTTCCAAAAGGCAACTGGACTTTCTTGGTTTTCTTTTGGGCTTTTTTCAAAAAAAAAAAATTCACTTCTTATTCAAGAAATTTCTCCAGTTCTGCTGTCTTGGATGAGAAGTGAAACATTTTCAAAGAAAAAAAAAACCAAGAAAATCCAATTGGCTTTTTGGGGAAAACATCTTTGGGACTTTCTTCTAAACATTTAGTAACCTGAGAGATAAAAAGATCTAGTATCTAGGCAACGTTTCAATGAAGTCTCATTCATCATCTTCAGGCTTGGTCTTCAGCTCTGTGCTTCTCAGAGTGATGTGAGCTTGAAGCTGCTTCTTCCTTTTAACTGCTAGTGGGGGTGTGACTTGATTGGGGCTTGGCTGTGTTCTGATTGGGTGGGGGGGTGTTCTCATTGGTTGGGGGTTTGGCTGTGTTCTGATTGGTTGGGGGGTTGGCTGTGTTCTGATTGGCTGGAGGCGTGTTCTATTCAGGTGGGGGCTTGGTTGTGCTCAGGTTAGTCTTAGTTGCTGGGGGATTTGAGCTGGTGAGCTGTGATCTTGCTGTTTGGCTTTGAGTACCAATGAGAACACCCCCCCATCCAATCAGAACACAGCCAAGCCCCCAGCCAATCAAGTCACACCCCCAGGAGCAGTTAAAAGGAAGAGGCAGCTGCAAGCTCACATCACTCTGAGAAGCACAGAGCTGAAGACCAAGCCTGAAGATGATGAATGAGACTTCATCGAAACGTTGCCCAGATACTTCCAATCTTACGCGGGAGAAAACCCGAATAACCAAAGATCCACATACAAGTACCCGCGAGAACCTCAGAAAAGAAATATATATATATATATATATACACACATACATACACATACATACATATATATATATATATATGTGTGTGTGTGTGTGTGTGTGTGTGTGTGTGTGTGTGTGTGTTTTCTTAAGTTTTCACGGGTACTTACATGTCTGGCATTCACCTTTGTTCGGGTATTTTCCCACGTCATAATAGTGGTGCTTTTAAAGTTGTAGCAACGTTTCAGCAGAATCTCATCTGCCATCATCAGGCTTCTGTAAGGTGTTTGTCTGAAACAACTGTAATCACAGGCAAACACCTTCCAGAAGCCTGATGATGGCAGATGAGATTCTGCTGAAACGTTGCTACAACTTTAAAAGCACCACTATTATGACGTGGGAAAATACCCGAACAAAGCTGAATGCCAGATATATATATATGTAAAAGTCTGACTCACAAACACCATACAGAAGCCTGATGATGGCAGATGAGATTCTGCTGAAACGTTGCTACAACTTTAAAAGCACCACGTGGGAAAATACCCGAACAAAGCTGAATGCCAGATATGTATATATGTATATATATATATTTTCTGAGGTTCTCGCGGGTACTTGTATGTGGATCTTTGGTTATTCGGGTTTTCTCCCGCGTAAGATTGGAAGTATCTAGGCAACGTTTCGATGAAGTCTCATTCATCATCTTCAGGCTTGGTCTTCAGCTCTGTGCTTCTCAGAGTGATGTGAGCTTGCAGCTGCTTCTTCCTTTTAACTGCTAGTGGGGGTGTGACTTGATTGGGTGGGGGTTTGGCTGTGTTCTGATTGGGTGGGGGTGTGTTCTCATTGGTTGGGGGTTTGGCTGTGTTCTGATTGGTTGGGGGGTTGGCTGTGTTCTGATTGGCTGGAGGCGTGTTCTGTTCAGGTGGGGGCTTGGTTGTGCTCAGGTTAGTCTTAGTTGCTGGAGAGTTTGAGCTGGTGAGCTGTGATCTTGCTGTTTGGCTTTGAGTTCGTGGTCGTGCTGCATCTTCATGGTGGAGGTCAGTTCGCTTCATGTATGGCTCAGAGGGGTTTGAGGTGGGTAGTGATGCAGCTGCAGTGCGGCTTCTGGTCCGTGGTCGTGTTTCATCTTCTGTGTGGGTGTGAGTCTGCTTTCTACGTGGAAGTGTGGTGGTGGCATCTTGTGTGGCTCTCAGGGGTGTGGGTCTGGTGTCATTCTTCATGTTAGGTACGCATCTGTTCATGAGGGCGGGTTTCCAAATGGCTGGTAGGCAGGAGGCATCATCTCGTTTATTCATGCTTTGTGGGCGTTTTTCTATCTCTATGGCTTCTCTGATGATTCTGCTGCTGAAGTGTTCGGTTTTGGCAATAGTTCTGGTATTTTTAAAGTCAATCTCATGTTCTGTGGCTTTGAGGTGTTGGACCAGGGAAGAGGTCGGTTAAATACCAGAAGAAGCCTTGACAGCCATCCAAAACAAATACAACCCCCCCAAGCACATCCTAGATCTGACCAACCACTGCCTATCCAATACATACTTCACCTACAATGGACAAAAATACAAACAAATAGAAGGAGCACCCATGGGATCACCCCTCTCACCTGTCATCGCTAACCTCTACATGGAACACTTTGAAACACAAGCTCTAGAAAAATATGATCACAAACCCAAACTCTGGCTCAGATACGTAGATGACACCTTCATAATCTGGCCACATGGAAAGAAAAACTGAACAACTTCCTCACACACCTCAACAGCCAACACCCCAAAATACAATTCACCATGGAAACAGAAGCTAACAACCAACTTCCCTTCCTAGATGTCTTGGTATACAAAAAATCCAATGGCTCCCTAGGACACACCATCTACCAGAAGAAAACACATACAAACCGCTATCTACACGCACTCTCACACCACCACCCAGCGCAGATCAATTCTGTAGCCGAGATACTCATCTCCAGAACAAAATGCTTAGCCGATGAACAACACCTAGAGACCAAACTACACACTCTCACCAGCGTGCTGACAGCCAATGGATTCCAAAGAAAGAAGATCACCCACCTAATCCAAAAAGAAACCCCAGCCAAAATCCAAGACAAAGAACAAGAGAATGGCAAAGCCCTCCTCCCATATATAAAAGGCACTACGGACAAAATTAGCAAGATCCTCCAAAAACACAACATTAAGACAGCATTCTGCAAAAACAGAAAGATATCCACCATCCTAAGAAACCCTAAGGAGAGAATCGAGTTAGAAAATCAAGGAGTATACGAAATCCCTTGCACTGCCTGCCCCACCACATACATTGGACAGACTAACAGAAGAATAGGTGCACGCATTGAAGAACATAAGAACTCAATCAAAAAGGAAGAACCGACCTCTTCCTTGGTCCAACACCTCAAAGTGCCTCCAATAAACACAGACCAAGACTCTCAACCAATCAGGCCCTGCACTTCTGATTGGCTGTTAAGCGGCCGGACCAGATTGGCCCGTTCCGGGAAATCCGATTGGCCCTTAACAGAGAGTTCTTATTGGTTATAAGAGCTAGAGTTCCCAGCTCGTTATTGTTTAAACAGGGTTTGCCTATATAAGGCGGGTTTTACTACTGTTGAATTGAAGAAGTCACTATGTAAATAAAGAGCTGAAGTTCACCGTTCAGAGGCTTGTCTCCATTCTTTCTCGCCCATGCTCAAAACTTAACACTGGCGACGAGGATGGGATATGGAGATATCTGAACCAACGAAACTTCGAAGAACACCGAGCACGTGACAGGCGACGACAACAACGGAACCATATCCGGCGGCATCGTACCACCCGCTCCATTCGATCCAACACAAGACTGGGAGACTTACATGGATCGTTTCCAAATGTTCCTAGAGACGAAAAACTTAAAGGACGCCACAGCCGGGAAGAAATGGGCGGTGTTCCTAGTGCATTGCGGTCCAACCGTATTTAAGATGGCTAAGGCACTAGCCAAACCCCAAGAAGTGAAGGCCATGGATTGGGATGACCTCAAACCTATCCTGCGAGACCATTACGTCCCGACCGTGCCTACCCTCATGAGTTTTATCAAAGAAGCCAGCGAAAGGGAGAAAACCTGGCTGACTTCATAGCAGACCTCCGAAATTTGGGAGGCCTCTGCGGATTCACCGATCTAGAAGAAGCACTAAGTGATCGCATAGTTCTGGGATTAGATGCACCAGGCATTCAAAGCAAGCTGCTGGCGAAAGGCGACATCAGCCATGCCGACGCCATTGCCGATGCTACTGCAGCAGAAGCAACCAGGAAGTCGGCTGTACAACTACGCCGAAACCGCACTCCGGGACCACCACCGGCCAGCGAAATCTCACCTAGTTCAGAAGGGCAGCTTGCGACAACGCACCACGAGGACCTCTCTTCGTCATCAGACAGTGACGAAGAAGGGGTCCATCGACTGCGGTCCGACTGGGAACCTCGCCCGAAGCCCTTACGCCCTTGCTCTGGCTGTGGAGCCAACCATGCCAGGTTGAAATGCAAATTCCGCAATGTACTCTGCCATGAGTGCGGGAAACGAGGCCACATCGGACGGGTCTGCTGCAGTTTGCCAGGACCCAGCCAGGCCTCAAAAGGGGCTAACTATCACCAATCGACAAGAAACTGTCCTGTAAGGCAAGAGCCAGTAAACCACTCCTACAGAAATCGAGCTTTGCAGAGAGAAGAGGCTCACCATACTATCACTATCAGTCACGCCTCAGCCTTGGACACTAAGAAAATCCGAGTCACGGTAGCCATCGAGAACCAGCCTTGCCACATGGAGGTCGACTCGGGATCGTCCCTCTTGATGGTGTCTTGGAAGACACTCAAGCAACTCATCCCCACAATTCAACGCCAAGATCTCCGTTTCCAATGCCTCATCCTCAAGGACTACCAGGGGAATCAAATTCCCGTCGTCGAGTCCGAGTCTCCTTCAAGAAGCACACAGCGTACTTACCTTTAATGGTCATCGATAGAGATAGGCCTAGCCTACTGGGCCTCCAATGGTTCGCACTACTCGGCATTGAAGTGGCCGACGTAAACCGGGTCGGTGGCTGTGACTGGGAGGAAGACCTTATCGATGAGTTCAGGGATGTCTTCGCGGACAGCTTAGGCGAGTACAGGGGGACCCTGATTTCATTCAGCCTAGATCCAAATATAGCTCCCATTCGCCTAAAGCCTCGTCGAGTTCCATTTGCCTTAAAATTGAAAATCGACGAACAACTCGACAAACTGATAGCTCAGGGGGTGTTGGAGCCCATCAATCACTCCCCATGGGAAACCCCTATTGTAACACCCATTAAGCCAGACGGGTCAATTCGAATTTGTGGGGACTACCGGGCCACTTTGAACCACGCCCTGCAGCAGAACGCATATCCAGTTCCGGTGGTGCAGCACCTCCTCCATTCCCTGGGGGGCGGGAAAGTTTTTGCTAAATTGGATTTAGCTCAGGCATATCAGCAATTACCAGTAAATGAAAAAACGGCACAGGCCCAAACTATTGTGATGCACCGAGGTGCCTTTAAATGTACCCGGCTGCAATTCGGAGTGAGTGTAGCCCTGGGGATTTTTCAGAGCCTTATGGAAAGGTTATTGCAAGGAATTAAAGGCGTGGTCCCCTATTTCAACGATGTATTAATTGCAGCCCCTACAAAAAAAATCTTACAGGACCGGTTAAAATTAGTCCTAAAAAAATTCCAAGAGGCCGGTCTTAAGGTTAAAAAAAAACAAATGTAAATTGTGTACTGACAGTGTTGAGTTTTTAGGATACCTGATTGATAGCCAGGGCATTCACCCTACCGAAAGTAAATTAAAAGCGATCAAAAATGCTCCCAGGCCACGAAACAAGGCCGATCTCCAGGCGTTCCTAGGCCTCATCAATTTTTATAATGTATTTTTACCGCACAAAGCAACTGTTGCTGAACCATTACACCGATTGTTAGATAAAAAAGCAAATTGGTTATGGGGTTACCGTGAAGAACAGGCATTCCGAAATGTTAAAAAACTGCTCACTTCTGACTCTGTACTCATGCAGTATAACGAGACTTTGCCGTTAGTTATAACCTGTGATGCATCGCCTTTCAGGGTAGGCGCCATTTTGAGCCACATACTGCCTAATGGGAACAAAGCCCCTGTTGCATAATTTTCAAAGTCTCAGCTGTGAAAAGATTTCACGAATACATGTATGGTAGGGTTTTTACTCTTGTGACTGACCACAAACCTTTGTTAGGGATAATAGCCGGAGATAAGCCGACTCCCTACATATTATCTCCTAGGATGACCCGATGGTCAGAATTCTTAGCTGCTTATAACTATCGGCTGCAATACCGCCCAGGGAAAGCCATTCCCCACGCCAACGCATTGAGCCGAGCACTGCTTCCAGAGACTCTCGACGATCCGGCACCAATGGTAACCACATTGCAAATCGAGGCACTCAACTCACCGCCACTGACCGCCCGAGATATCGTGAGAGAAACCAAACGCGACCACACCCTAGCATGAGTCCTAGGCAAGGTAGAACGCGGATGGCCATTGGACCAGTTATCAGATGACTTCACACCATTCAAGTCTTGACAAACCGAGCTCTTCTCCCAGAAAGGCTGTGTCATCGGGGGCGATAGAGTCGTTATCCCAGAACGGCTCCAAAAACTGCTACTGAGAACTTTGCACGATGGCCACCCCGGCTTTGTGCGAATGAAAGCCCTGGCGCGAAGCTTCGCATGGTGGCCGGGCATTGACAAGCAAATCGAACAGTGGGTTAAAGCTTGTCCCAAATGCCAAGAAGTCAGGAACGGCCCACCAAAAGCCATGCCTACTGAATGGGAGACACCACATGGATCCTGGTCCCGAATTCACCTGGACTTCGCAGGGCCAACCAAAGGCCAAACTTTCCTGCTTACCATCGACGCCTACTTGAATTGGCTCGAAATTCATCGCATGACGACTGTGACCTCCGAGGCGGTTATCAAAATTTTAAACAGACTCTTTGCAACCCACGGATTACCAGACGTCCTGGTATCCGATAACGGCCCACAATTTACTGCACTAGCATTCGAGCAGTACCTCGCTGACCATGGCATACGCCATGCGCTCACCTCGCCTGCGCACCTTGCAACCAATGGCCGAGCAGAATGCATGGTCCAATTTGTGAAGAAAACTTTGCAAAAGGTAGACTACAACAACATTGATGACAAGGTCAATCAAATCCTCTTCTTGCAACACATCACCCCACATAGCGTCACCAACAAAACTCCCGCTGAACTGCTAATGGGACGAAAGCTCCGCTCCCACCTCGACCGGTTGCACCTGGCTTATGAACCGGAGAAACCACTAGGATCCAGCGGCCGCTGTCACACCTTCCAGATAGGAGACCTGGTTTATGCAAAAAACCTATCGGGCGACTCGTTGTGGGTGGAAGAGACAGTAGTATGTGTAACCGGCCCCAGATCCTACCTTGTGCAATGCCTTGACAATAAACTTTGGAAATGGCATATCGACCAATTACGATTGCGGCTTTCAGCGGCCAGTCCGCAAATTCCCTTTGACCAAACTGATGGGGGGGGAGGTATGGAAGAAGATGAATTCCTAGGAAACCAGTTCGAAGGAAATGTCGGTTTAATAGAAACTGAGGAAGCGGAGCCGGAGGGAGAAACGGTTACACCTCAGGGAATTGCAGAAAATGTGGGCAATGACGTAGAAGTGAACTTTGAACCAAAAACAATCCCACTGCCAAACAACGATCTACCTCAGCATGATTGCAACCAGCCGATACAACGAAAATCAAAGAGACTAAAAACCGTCCTACCTAAGGGACTATGTAACTGCGCCCTGAAATAAGAAGCCAGGGGGAAGGGGTGTTGTGTATGCAATAAGATTAATAAAGTGTAAGCTTGGAGTAAGTGCAGGGTTCTGGCCCTGCACTTCTGATTGGCTGTTATTTGGAAATATTCAAGGATATTTTTGAACAATGGTTTCATAAGTTAATTTTAGGAGATCTGCCTCTTTAGTGTTTAAAATTGAAGGAAGAGACTGGTCTGAAAGTGGATTTTAAAATGACAGAATAAAATATAAAAAAGATGCTTGGCACACAAATAAAACCAGCTTATATCTCAATAATTAAAAGGAATATACAAATAACAAACCAAAAGAATGACTGGTTAACTTTCCTAAATTAGATTAACAAAATAGACGTGTTAAATATTTGAATTATTTTTTTTTTTGAGAAGAGATCAAACAAAAAATTTGAAAGAAAAAAAATCAGATTTAGGACATTATTTGAAGGGATTTCATCTTAATCGTTATGTAGATAGTATTAAAAGCAGTATAGGGTGAAGCCTTAGGAACTCTAGCCACAAATGATTCATTCAACCATTCTCTCAAATGTGTTACAATTCCAGTGAGGTTTTTCAGATATTCAGTTTAAACAATCAGAGAATCCACTTTACTTTCAGAACTGGCGAGAGAACTGAGCCCTATGTCTACTCTGTTTCCTTCATTTATGTGTGAGCTTACACTTTTGTTTTCCACCATCTACATCACCATGGTAACCAGGACTTTTTTTTCCCCTCCTCATTCATTAAATTGGCCAAATGCCTTGTGAATTCCTGGGATATTGACTTTCCCTTTTCTTCGCATAAAATTGCTGAGAGGCTAAAGGTCTTTAAAATGAATCTGAGTCAATCCCGCTTCACACGGAGAAGCTATGAAACAAGCAGCAGCAGTCAAAGCTAAAATAATGAAAACAGTAAATTTTGTGCAGTGCAATGACTTCAATATTTTTAAGTAGTAGGAAAGAACTCATGTACCTTTGAAGTAATATATAAAATTGGGTTATTTATATATGTGATATGATTCTCAAATGAAAGTGATTTATGCAGTTGAAAGTGATGATCAGTATGCTTTAGCCCAATAAACTTTTAAACAAATCAGAACCTTTCAGTATATAGTTGACATATTAACTAATAACATTTTCCTCCCAAGCTTTCTGCTTTCAGATAATACTGTACCGTCATTTATCTATTGAGGGAACTTTGTGCATATGGGATGTGTAAATATTTATAAACTTAAATAAAATAAGTACAAACAGATTACTTTTAAAAACATGGGCAAGGCAAATATAACCTCACTTGTGCTCTCATGAATTGTTGCCATACTTGTGAGTAATTGTGCTTGTGGACAGGGACCTTAAAATAAATGTGTTTATACATCTGTATCTATTCCCAGCACACCTACCCATCGTCTCTTTCCTAGCTAAATGTAACTCATATATTTGAGTTAAATTCCCTCCCACAGAACTGAATTAGGACATAATTTCCATAATTGGAAAAAAAAGCATACAATGCATATACACATGGGTTGACTTACAATTTTCCATGTTATCATAAGAACAATTTTGCAGAAAAATAGTTTATAAATGTTTTAAATAAATGAAAAATCAGCTTGTGACCTATATTGTTTTATCATAATTTTGGAAAATATTAAGTCTATTGCTTCTTTATAACAACAAAAGAGAAATAAAAGATAGATCTCCTCATACTAAAATAATAAATAAGTGAAAGAAGCACTTTAGGCTTCAAAATATTTGTTCTTGATGAGGAACACTCAAAATAGCGAACCAAAGTTTATGGATTATGTTTCTAAATTTTGATTGAAGAAACTGAAAGATATTACTGTGAGCATCCTAATCAAGCTAATTCCAAAAATACTAGGGAGTTCCTGACACATAGACCAATCAGCCATCAACAGACACATTGAGATAAGCAACATCTACCTACCACTGAAAAAAGATAATAAAAACATCAAAAGGGAAACAAAAAGACATGACTCCTCATCACCAACAATAAATACCAGGGATTAATACCAGAACTTGCACTAGACAAGCAAAGCAATAAACAATACCCTAATCAAGGATGATTGTATGATGTCTCTGTACTTAGAAATATTTGAAATATGCAAGCTATGATTTTCTGCAAGATACACTACAGAACTGAAAAGTTGAATCTTGAAAAAACAAGATGGGAAGAATATTAATGCCTTTAAATGTTTGTATTGGAAAAGATTCCTAGGAATATTGAGGCCAGTCAAGAAAACAAGCCAATAGATTATCAAACAAATCAATCCAGATTTATCCTGTGAAGCACAAATAAAAGGCTCAAATATATCATGTGAGGAAATTAATCTCTAGAGAAAATTCTCATTCTGGGAAAGGCAGAAAGAAAGAGAAGTAGAGAATGACCAGAAACCAATGGATTCAGTTACAGTGGCAATGAGTTCACCATTGAAGAAGTAGAAACACCAGTCTAGTGACAGGTCATCAAAATCTGGAGAATTACTGGAAGCTTTCTCAATCATAGAAATTAGTCATCAGCAGGGAACTAGAGTTAAATAATGTTTACAACTGATTGAAAATAAATAATAAAAAGTTAAAAAGGAACCAAAAAGGACCAGAATACTTCTTCACTGCAACATAACATAACACCACAACATAAACAGTGATTAACCCCAGAATTAATACCCTACAAACAATCAAGCAGCAAAAAACAACCTAATCAAAGAACTACCAAGAACATCCACACTAATAGGGCAAACTACTGTATATAAACAGAAAGGAAATCAGATTCCTTTCTAGCATTGACTATGTTAACTGGTCAGATAGTGAATTATCTACCAGAAAACAAATCACATTCAAAGATATCAAGGACTCCACTGAAAGATTGTCTCTATGTATCTTTTTTAATAGCAACAAACATTAAATAAAATTAAAATGAAGAAACAAATAAAGTGCATTTAGATTATATAAAATATGATGTCAGCATTGAAGTGGGATGAGCTGCAGAGGGGAAAACAGATGTATAAAAACAGGAAATGCCACATCCTGCCTGGAAAGACATATTTTTTGAACCAAGCATGCTATGTTCTTCTGCTATGTTCCAAAAGATTCTAAACTTGATAAGCCAGTAGAATATGGAAACTAGTGGCATTGTAGTTGTTAAGTTTTGAGCATGGGTGAGAAAGAATGGAGACAAGCCTCTGAATGGTGAACTTCAGCTCTTTATTTACATTGTGACTTCTTCAATTCAACAGCAGTAAAACCGCCTTATAGAGGCAAACCCTGCAACGTTTAACCAATAACGAGCTAGGAACGCTAGCTCTTATAACCAATAAGAACTCTCTGTTAAGGGCCAATCGGATTCCCCAGAACGGGCCAATCCGGTCCGGCCGCTTAACAGCCAATCTTACTCCAAGCTCACACTTTATTAATCTTATTGCATTACACAACAGTAGTTTCTTACCAATTAATTCTATAGCTGTGATGTTCACAGATTAAGTTTTTGGAATTTACAACCGGAAAAGAATGAGAGCGACCTCTTACTGCATACAAAACATTAATGCGATTGTTTTAATGAAAACACTTTTTCTGCACTGCAGAAAAGTAGACAGATAATTTCTTTGGGACTATCTAGTATCCAGAGGGTCAATTTAATGCAATGGTTTAAGACAGACATCAGGTGAGAAATTGGCAACTGAGTTCTATTGGGAGACTGGCTTAGGCACAAAGCCAGCTGGGTAACATTGGCCAGTCACTTTTTCTCAGCCCTAAGAAGGAAGAAATGACAAACTACTTCTTTAAAACATTGCCAAGAAAATTGCAAGATCTTGTCCAGACAGTTTCCAAGATTCCAAGACCAGAGGTGGTATTCAGCAGGTTCTGACCAGTTCTGGAGAACTGGTAGCAGAAAGTTTGAGTAGTTCAGAGAACTGGCAAATACCACCTCTGACTGGACCTGTCCCCATCTATTCTCTGCCTCCCAGGTCCCAGCTGATTAGCTGGGTCTTCTTTGGTTGCCCTGCACAGGAGAACGGAGCTGGAAAGCAGGTTAGTGGGGTTGGGAGGGAATGGAGATTTTACAGTATCCTTCCCCTGCCATGCCCACCAAGCCATGCCCACAGAACCAGTAGTAAAAAAATTTGAACCCCACCACTGATTTAGACATGATTGAACAGAAGGAAAAAAAAAAAAGGCTAGAATCTAGTAACAATCCCCTACATTTTGATCCAATGCTAGCCAGTATATGGTTGTGATTTATGGGCAACAGATACATCTATGGCAGAGTTCGCCAACTTTTCCAGCTTTGCAGACCTGCTTGGGGGTAGAGAGGGGATGGTTCCGTGTGGGGGACAGGCAAGCGCATATATGCACAGTTGTATTTGCTCAAGAGGCGGGCATGTGCACCACCATTCATGTAAATGGAGCGTGCATGCATGCACTTGACCGCTGCTTGTGCAAGTGGGGATGTCTGTGCGTGTGCTTGCCAGCCACTTATATGGTCTAGTTCCAAGGGCTCAAGGCCCAGTAGTGGGCTACAGACCAGGGGTTTGAAACCCCTGATCTACGGGACAAATTCTGACTTTTGCCAAATATATCCTTGACACTTGAATTCATGTTTTATTTTGTTTTTTTGCTGCAGCATTGATTAAGATATATTTCAAAAGAACAAATGAGACATATCAAGTAGCAAACAATAACATCAAGATTCACAACAGATAATATTCTCTTCCCATCTGGTTACAGCTACATAGATTTATGACTCTATAATTTACCTCAAAGCTAATGAGCAGAATCTTTTATAGCAGCTGACTGAAGGGCAGCCTTGAAGATGACAGATTCTGATATTAATTTTTCTCTACAGACTATATAAAAGAATTCCAACAGGTAAACCTTGTATAGTATTTATTCAACAGGAAAGCTAGGATTTATTCCAGATAATTTATCTTTAAAATGGAAAAAAACTTTTTTTTTAGTATCTTGGATTGAGGTAAAGCTAGCTTATCTTAAATTCTGTCATATTACTTCTGAGTAAATACAGAAGATATTACATAGATTTCATGATAATTTTCCAGATATCTTGGTCATATGTTACCCAAAGAAAATGATGCCTTCTCCTATGTAATGCTGTAAATTATTATGGTTCGTCACACAGTCAGCCAGATAATAAGACTGGATTTGGTATTTTTATCCATCTATCAAGTCCTCCCAAGAATCTGGTATACATAAATTTTATTGTTGGATGGCATTAAAGATATTGTTGCAGGATGCGGGCAAATAGTAAAATTGCAATAAAATAATAAGTACTTCAGATTGATTCCCTCCCCCCCTTTAAAACTCAATCATGAAGTAGCTATTTAGGCTGCAGTTTCATGGTCAGGCATTCATACCTAGAATAACAAAATCCTTACAGTATAAAGATAACCATTTTTAAGATAGGGCTTATTGTTCACTATTTCTTTGTGAGGGTTTTTATTTATGAGTGGTTTAAGAAAATTGAGTTTTTAGTGGTAATTTTTTTAATTTGATTTGTCAATAATAATTGACAATAATAATAATTGATTTGTCAATAAAAAATTTTTTTAATAATTTTACAGAAGACACAATACACAAACATACAAAACACAAAACATAAACAAAACTAAAAGATTTTTTCTGAAGATTGTCTGATCCCGGGTTAAAACTCTTCACACAGACACAAATTCAAATATCATATTCACCCCATATATCCTTCCATATCTTATTATCATTTTCTTTTTTATATATATATATAAAAACAATTTTTATAAAAACAATGCACAAAGAATCAAGGCATAACAGCTTATAAATTCTTTTCTAGGAAAAAATAATAATAAAAAACCAATAGAGCATAACAATTCCAAATTATAGTATCAATACTTTATCTATTTAACTTCATATCTTATCCCTACTTCTCCTTTTCATCCAAATTATTTCTTGTTAATTAAAATTTTATTGCCTTTTATCAATATACAAAATCCAAAAAAAAAAAAAAAACCATAACAAAGCCTTTATATATCCTTCCATATCTTATTACCATTTTCAATAACATTCTTTGTCTGTTCTATTTCCAACTATCCATTCATCTTTTTTCTTTTACTATACTTCTCCTATACACCAATTGGAGTAACATCTATAACTCATTACCCTAACTTAAAAGTACTTCGTGTAACAATTTTTCTTGGGATTCTGTTTAAAAGATTCTAAAATTACATAATGAATTTTATACTCTAAATACACATATAAAAACACAAACTTATATACCCTCCAGAATCCCTCTTTTATCCTAAATTAAATTCACCCATTGTCTCTAAATAAACTTTTTTTCTTTAGATCTTGTTTCCCCCCATTAAGTCTTCTCCTCCCCCCCTTTCTCTCTTGCTTATTCTTCTCCTTGCCCTTTTTACCCCTTTGTTTTTTCTCCTCTCTTTTCTTACTCCTTTTCCTTTGCTTTCTCACCTTGCCTCCACCTTTTCGCTCATTTTTCTCTTTTTTGGTTGTTTTTATAATTCTTAAAATCCCCTTTTTCTTATCCTTTTTCTCCTCCTCTCCGGAAGGGACCCATTGTTCATCAAAGATGGCTTCTTCTTCCTCTTCTTCCTTGTCCCAGTCCTTCTGCTGCGTAATCAACTTTTCATAAGTACATAACGCCATTTCTAAGAATTGAAACAAAGCGCCCAAAGTATCTTCCTTTTTATATTTTTGATATTCAGTCTTTAGTTCATCCACAAACAATGCCATTATGAAAAGAGAAACTTTTCCCAAAACAACCACAAGTATTTTTAATCAAAAACAATTAAAAAAAAAATTCCAAAAGTTAATACTTTTCTTCCTTCTTCTCTTTCTCTTTCTGGGGTTAATGTTTAGTCAAAGAGGTCCAATTACCATATATCTTTCTTTGGGATTCTAGGCAATCTCCTCCTTTTTCAGCTTCTGCTCCAATTTTTTTTCCTCTCCCTTCCCACTTAAAATGTCAATTTTAAATAATCAGAAATCCATACCTCAAACAAGGGTTTTCCAATTTCTTAAATTTTTCAATGTCCAAAAATCCTTTTATTCCTTAGCTTCAACTCTCAAAACAATTCACTTTCGATGTCCAATATATCCAAACATTTCTGCTGTTTCCATAGGGTGGGAGAGTGAAGAAAAAACGAAAGTTCCCTTTAACAGCTTCTCTGCCGCTTTCGCTCTTCTTAGGGATACAATGTATCCTCCAGCAATTCAAACAGCTCAGTTCCAGGCAATTTAAAGGATGTTACTTGACCCGGCTCAGACAAAACTTTCACTCTTCACATTTCCTCCAGCGCAATCTTACCCGGTTGCTGGCTTCTTCGTGGCGGCCATTGCTGACCGCCACTCCACCGCCTTGGGAAAAAGGGGTTTTTCCGGAGAAGGGGGGGGTCTGTGACACCCCCACCTCCCTGACCGACTCCCCTCTCTCTTCAGCTGTCCCTACAGGGCAGTCATATCCCCCTGACCCATCTGGGTCGGGGGTACCTCGACGGCTAGCACAGCAGGAATCGCGAGCTGTCGTGAATTCCTGCTGCCCCGAAGCCACGCGAAACTGGAAACCGGCCCGTTGGTGTACTTATGCACTCCCCCTAGAGACCTCTTAGGAAAGGGGTGAGGTCCATAGTAGACAGTCTAAGGTTAAAGTTTTTGGGGTTTGGGGAAGAAACTACAGAGTCAGGAAGAATATTCCAGACATTGACCACTCTGTTGCTGAAGTCGTATTTCCTGCAAGCAAGTTTGGTGCGGTTAACCTTGAGTTTGTATCTATTGTATGCTCCTGTGTTGTTATGGTTGAAGCTGAAATATTCATTGACAGGTAGGACATTGCAATGTATGATTTTATATACCATACTTGGATCAGACTGAAGACGGCGTAATTAAAGATTTTCTAGTTCTAGAATTTCAAGTCTGGTGGCATAAGGTATTCTCCAACAAGTAGAGGAGTGAAGAACTCTTCTTGTGAAATATTTCTGGACTTTCTCAACTGTGCTAATATCAGATATGTAATGTGGGTTCCAGACTGATGAGCTGTATTCGAGTATCAGTCTAGCAAATGTTTTGTATGCTCTAGTTAGTAGTGTGATATTACCAGAGAAAAAGCTACGTAGGATTAGGTTAACAACTGATTGATGGTATAAGAAGCAGAATAGGGTTTTTGATATAAAGTTTTGGGATATTGATATGTGGTAGAACATTTTGGATATGGCATACAAGAACTTAGTAATTAGATGGACTAACAAGTGAAGACTGAGAACAAATTTGAAAAAGGAATCCAATATCTGCCTTTTGTTGGGTTGCAGTAAAAGAACACTTCTTTGGGTCTGTTCTTCATTCAAATGAGATTTGGAAACTAGCATCACTTTTGAATAACTATGTAATACAGAAGAGCTCTAATCATTGGGATCTTTAACATGGTGCATAGCAATGTGATTAATCTCTTAATTTTATGTCTAAGATTTACTAGATGCTATTATCCTTTGTGCTGTTGGACTTAAATGGGACTTGCTTTTGAGTTGACATATAAATTCTTGAATAGACATGAAACATCAGTTGTAATTACCCAATTATAGGAAGGCAATTTGAACACACTGTATGTATTTTTTTCTACACAGCCATTTATATGTTCAATACAGAACATAACTATTACCAAGAGTGGATGATCATCTCAACTATGGTGTTTCTGAGAATCCTCTGTGGAAGCAGCTAATTTTTCATTCCTCTGCAGTCACCTGTATATCTAAGGAAGTTAAAAAATGTTCAGAATAGATTTTATGTGGGCACTTGCTGTGTTTTTTGGGAATATTTTTTTCCTTATTCCTATAGCAGAAATCACTTGTAACTGAAGAAAACCTAGCTAAAATTTACAAAAATATGTCTCAATTTTGGGACACATTGTTCTAATTTATGTACCTTTTCCATATTTAAGCTAATACAAATACAGGTAGACCTCAATTTATGACCATAATTGAGCCAAAATTTCTATTGCTAAGTGAAACATTTGTTAAGTGAGTCTTGCCCCATTTTGGGAACTGAATTTGGCTTCCCAATTGACTTTTCTTATCAAAAGGTCACAAAAGGTGATCAAATGACCCCACGACACTGCAACCATCATAAATATGAGTTGGTTGCCAAGCATCCAAATGTTGATCATGTGACCATGGGGATTCTGCAACAGTAGTAAGTGTGAAAAATGTCATGTCACTTTTTTTCAGTAACATCATAACTTTAAACAGGCACTCGATGAACTGTTATAAGTCGAGGACTACCTGTCGAGCATTTTTCTTTTATATTAGGCATTCTTTCTTCTATCTACCTAATTTGCTACAATCACCTTTTTTGGGTTCCAAAAATTATTATTTTTGTTATTGGACTATGCAAAGACAATTTGCTGTACTTAAGAGTTGGATTCTGAGTTTTGAATAAGCTTAATGTACCTTGTTTCTCTTCTGGAGCCTTAATCAGAAATAACTGAGCTTGACACCTTTATTATCTCCTTTGGAGAAATGTATATACATGTAACCATACCTGAAACTTTATTGTTTATTGAGCAGTAGCTCAATGTAAGAAAGTGTGTTGCACTGTTCGTTAATTTAGAGAAATCACATGGAGGGTAAACACTTGAATTATGGAATGTTTTGCATGAATATAGAGTTAGTTTGGTTGCTGAATGCTGTGATGGAAATAAATGGAACACGTAGTAAGAGTAAGGAGTGCTTGTAGTAATGTTAGCAGTACATGTGCATTTTTATATGCCAACAATGCTGTGCTGTTGGCTGAAAACCAAATGATTAACAGCAAACATTGGATAAGTTCTACAATGAAACAAGAAATATGAGTTTGGAAAGCCAGGACCTGCAAGATCAGTCAGCTGTGTTTGACTGGATGCTTGGAATAGAAAATTGTCAGTTACTAGATATATTTGCATATCTTATAAGGATATTTCTAATAATAAATGAAAGGAATTTCAAGGCAAACAGTTGCTAGCAGAAAGTTAGTGGAGAGTCGGTTGCAAATAATGAAGAGAAAAGAAGTGAAAATTGCTGTGTTTATGATCATGTTTTTCACATTTTGCTATTTGGAAGCAAAAGATTAGTTTTGGGTTTTTTTTTAAGAAATGTGTAGTAAACAAGAAGAGATAGTGTCAAGTTTGGCTGAGGAGATGATAAATGACTGCTACCTGAATAAAGAAGTTTGTGAGAATAGATTCAACATATAGAAATAATGAATGAGGATCAAATCATTTGCCTGCTTGCCTGCCTGCCTGCCTATGTGGAAGAATAAGAAGAAGGGAATAGAGAAAGTTGTGATTGTATGTTAATGAGATTCTTCAAAAGAGAAGGACGAGGAATTTAAAGGACAAATGCTGAATGCATTAATGCATAGACTGAATGGAAGGAACAATTCTTTCCACAAACAGAATGTTATGAAGGAGAATAATAAATGGTGCTGGTTTAACTAATTTCCTTTTCTATTATCTTGTCACCCAGCTTCAGTTGTTCCTTACTCCTTCTGCCCCACTGCTTTGTGGAATATCACAAAAGTGAGTAGTATGATTGGTATATCTATATGTTCACATGATACAGGTAGTCGTGGACTTACAATAGTTCATTTAATGACCATTTAAAATTGCAATGGCTCTGAAAAGAGTGGCTTATGAATGTTTTTCACACTTATGACCATTGTAGTAGCCCATGGTCACATGGTAAAAACTCATGTACTTGGTTACCGACCTGTGTTTATGATGGTTGCAGTGTCCTGGGGTCATGTGATCCCCTTTTATGACCTTCTGACAAGCAAAGTCAATGGGAAGTCAGAGTCATTTAACAACCATGTTATTAACTTAACAACTGCAGTGATTTATTTAACAACTGTGGCAAGGAAGGTCGCAAAACGGGGCAAAATGAATTTAACAACTGTCTTGCCTAGCAGCAAAAATTCGGAGCTCAATTGTGGTCATAAATTAAGGACCACCTGTACTGCCTTTTTAATAAAAATATGATGAAATCAGTGGGAAAATTGTACCATTCTATAGAACCATAGTCTTTAAACAATGCATGGTAACTACTTTCTCAAACCAAGTATGTACACATTGCAACGTTCACCAGCTCCCAACTACCTTTCTAACTTGTCTCCCATCCTCAGTCACCAAAAGGACATTGCCTAGTATATTAATACACAGGGATGTATCTCTTTTCGATGAAATAAAAATGGAATAGAAGGTATTCTGCTTACAAGGACTGAGAACAAAAAATGTGTGTATGTATTAATTACTGTTCTCTGCTGTAAAAAGCATATTTAAGGAATAACTTTCAGAGGATTAAAGAAAATCAAGTAAATCATATTCTCCAGGCATTTGGATGTAAATGATGCAACAAATGCCTAGTAGCTGGTTGATAATTTGATTTTGTTCATTGAGTGGGTGTATGAGTGTGTGTTTGTTTGTGCTGTGTGAACATATGTCCTTTGCAAACTACTGTACATTGAGTCTAGTGAAATAAACTTATAAAATTATAGAATTTTATAGAAAAACAGAATTTTGTGAATAATAACCTCCTTAAATAAAAAATATTTAATGCATAAATTGTGATATGAAGTAATGAAAAAAAAGAGATGGAAAAGGGAAAGAATAACAAGTTGGCCATAAGATGCAATACAAATCCTGCCCCAACATTAAAAAATAGGCAAAAAGAGAATAAGAGTGAAGCTACACACTATCTCTTCAATCCACCTTCCTTCCCATGTATCCAAATGCTTGAATTTGGGGTAATGAATCAGAGGAATTGTTTTCATTTAAGAATGTATCTCTTGACCCCTGAATCTAATAACCTACTCCATCCCTCCTCTTCCTAATCCATTCCAGGATGTTTTTACTCATCAACAACCTAGGTTAGCTTCAAAAATGGTATCCAACAAAAACATGCATTTTGTTTCTAAACCATATATTGAGCTGAAGTCATGATGAGAATTTTGAATTATTAATAGGGTGAGTTGGAGATACAGATGAATTAAATACTCCAGTGAGTTCTCTGATTCCACATCTGGTTTCACTTCTTATTGATGTAAACCTTAAATAATAATTTAAGAGTAGTGTGATAGATTTCTGTGAGAGAGAAGAATTCATAAAAAGATTTAAGAATAATTGCAATCCTACTTTATAAAAATATAGGGAAGAATTATTTGTTTTATCCATCATTAACTACGGACTACAGTGAGAAACTCATGTCAACATAAAAGTTTGTAAAAAAGATCCATGAGATGAAATCTGTGTCACAATATAATCACAACATAAACCACACAACTTACATAGTTCCATCAAATATCAGGAACTGAGCATGGAAGTGTGAAATTTGCCAAATGATGTCACTCAGGATGTGTATTTGGGGTATGTGTGTCATACTGACTTGTAGAAATTGAAAATGCTAGTTAAAACTCTTCATGTCATAGAATTTGAGTATTTACCGGACTATCTGTCTCCAATGATCTCTGCCCATACAAAAAGAGCCAACAGGGTTGGCATGCTGCCAGAGATGTGTCTTTTTTCTTGCTGTGTGATACCATTAACCTACACCTCAAGAATTTATGACCCTAATCCTGCCTAACTTTTATAAGACTTTAGAAAGTTGCTAATTCTCCCAGGTATTAGGTCAAATGGTCTTGTATTCCCATTGAATTGTTTGGTTTTTATTATTAAATTGCCTCTGGCACAATTTGTTTTCTGTCTTAATTGTATTTTGATAACTTATTACTATTGCATTAGTGTTTTAATTGTACACTTTTGTAAGTATATGTCAAGAGGGTAGCTTTATGAGTTGACCATAAATAAATAAATGACAGCTGTGGCTGTCCACATCACTGTGAGGTTGACTAATTCTGCGTCGAACTAGGTTTTTGGGAGAATGAAGCATTCTCATAATGAAACATTAAATCATTAATCAGTAATTCTCAAAACTCTCTTGTGCTGTGATGTCAGTTTTCCAAAAATCCTTATGACAGTTCTCTTGGGTTGCTTTTAAATGGGGAAGAATGAAAACTACCATACGGAGTGCAGTGCCTCATTTCAGCTCTTTCTGTTGCACAGTAAAAAGTTATATATGTGTTTCTTCATTGATTTCCTTCATAAATTAATTAGTTACAGAATAATGCTAAATTTCTATTGAAACTCCATATATTCCCTTCAGAACACGTCATGTTATAACAAAATAACTACTTGGTTGTTAAAGACAAGATACAGTATATAGTAGTTCATTAGGTAACTGATTAGAAAATAAATAGTGAGGTTGTTGTTATATTATTGTTTATTGAGCAAGTAAAATAGCTTCCCAAATTAAATTGATCCATGAAAAAAACTTAAAATCTTAAAAAACTACAGCCATTTTTTTCTGCAGAAGATACAGAAAAAACAAAAACTGTTCTGCTACAGAAGAAAGTCAGAGGGATAGATGAAACAGGTTTGGAACTTATTGAAAATGAAATTGTTCAATGATTAACTCAGAAAGAATTTACTTTGCTAACTTCCTGAAGCTATATGGATTTCCTATAATTGTTGGACATGTATTTCTTTGTTCAATCCCATTTTATAATTCCTTTCAAATTTATACAAAACCCTTCAATCTGATAAGTGGCAGTTTAGTTGCTACAAATTTTATCTCAGTCTACCCCCCCACACTAATGTTAGAATTATTTTTTAAATATTGTCATTGATTTCTATGAAATTTGGCATGCACAGGTGGTCATAATTATCTGAACATTTCCTACCATTCTTTTGAATCCCCCACAGTTATTAACAATTTGTGTTTGTTCATACAGTAATAAATAATGAGAAGAATGTCATCAAGCCAAATTAGATTACACCTGGGGCAACTTGTACAGGGTTATGGGAATTGCAGGTTTCTCAGTGGCAAGTTATTTCTACAGCTTTAAAATTCTCTTAGGAACAAACATGCCAAATGTGAATTCAAACAAAAAACAACCAAAAAGGAGGGGGAAGGAGAAGGAATTGTTCTTCAAGTACAAGTACAATTTGCAACATACTCAAAAGGAGTTCACAAAGCTTTCACCCACAAATTCTCTGTTTCATGCATCAAGTGGCAAGGAAGGCAACAGAAGTAGCAGTGAACAATTTCTCAACCTTAAAGAAAGATTTTCTATCACAACTGAAATAATTAAAACATACAAGCACAATGTTTTTGTGGATGTGGTAGAAATTAAAAGTAACAAAATCATTTTACCCTTATATCTGCTTTTTTTTTTTTCTCTGTTCAACCATGTCCAATTCTCAGAGACTGCCTGGAAAGTTCTTGTAGTTTTCTTGGCAAGATTTTTCAGAAATTGTTTGCCATTGCTTCCTTCCTAGAGCTTAGAGAAAGTGACTGGACCAAGGTCACCCAGCTGGCTTTTAGCCTAAGATTGGATTAGAATTCAGGAATTCCCAGTTTCTCATCTGATGCCTTAACCACTACACCAAACTGCACCTGTTAGAAGGGCACAAATATAGGAGTTACTGCTTATTAAAGGTTTAATATTGGACATTGGTTTTCCTTTGTTTTTATTATTTCTTTCTTATTAGTTGCATTGTAGTTGGAACTTACAATGATGGTTGTAAAACTGAATATATTTCCTCCAGAAGTGCCCTTTTCTGACCACAGAAATGTTAATACTTTGATGCCTGAAAGCAATTTCAGCAGCAGCTAAGTGGGACCTGTGAAATCCCATCTTCCCTCAAACATCAGATTATAAGATGGCAGACCTAGGTTTGTTTGAATAAATACTGCTCTACCCAGAATTTGTGCAATTTGTATCAAATTAATCAATATTCTGTTTTTAAAATGAACAATATTTTAATGAGATGCAGTCCTTTAAATGCATGTAAACACTATACAGAACTTTTTTTCTGTATAGTGTTCAGAAACATAGATTGACAGTTACACCATTTGCATGGAGAATCTGACACATTCTTAACAACTATTACTGGTTTATTTTTTAGAATTCCTAATGATTCTCTCACCTACCCGGTGAATAATTATATAGAAAACAACTCATTCTGGTTACATAGATACTGACACTAGAACATGACCTTTCTTAGACATATGTACAGATTTTTTTAATCATAAGGGCACCTAGTTGGTTATTTTTAATGTATATATTTGACTTTATTTAATTGTGTAAATGTAGTCTCAGATGCCTTTGGCATAAACAATGAAGATAAGAATATCCCTTAAATTGGAATAAGCAACACTTTGCTTCTAAATCAGGGGGAAATAGCTAGAATAAAAAGCAGGACCACTGTTTAAATGGAAAAGGATAATCTTCCAAATAAGTTTATTTTAAAGTACACAGTCTGATATAAGAACTTGAATCCAGTGATGACTATTACTTCAGATGAGTTAGGAAAATAAAAATAGAATTACCTGAATACTGCAAATGTTCCAAGTTCTTTGTAACTTGCCTTCCAAAATCTATCCTGAAGGCTACCAATATCCTTAAGAAGTGCTGGGAATATTGTTGTTTGTAGTTTAGGTGATACTTAAACCAAAATCTGTTTTATTCCATATGAGCTCAAATATGCCACCAATCAACACCAAAACTACATACTGGTAATGGTATTACAAAAATATTTTAGACCCCTTGTCTAATTACCTTGGGGTTAGTAGATATGACTATCATATTCCACAAAAATAAACAGTATTTTGCTGTTGGAAATAACAATTTTAATTACTGGATTTAATTCATTTCTCTACAAACTAGTCAATGAAAGATTTTATGTTTTTATTCCTAAATAGCCTTGCATACTATTATAATGAACAGGTTGATGTGGTATATAAAAATAAATTAGGAGCACAACAAAAGCCATTTGATAATTATTAAAGCAAATACACACAAAACAGATGGGAAATTAAATATCCAAGAAATGAAAATGATATATTCCTTGGGGCATTATCAGAATATTATTGATGATTTTTTTAGATCTGCTGTTGTCATAAACATTAATGAAAATAATACAGCTAAAGATAAATTCATCTATTTAAGAACAGATTCCTTTGTGATTCACCTACTATTGTCAGGGTAGGAGCTGGACTTTTCTCAGTAATAACATCTTAACTTCTACTTTGTACAGTTTGGGTTTCTATTAGAAATAAGCATTTTCAATGATTTCTTTATAACACCCAAGATGGAATACCCTTCTTCAATCAGTGGATCTTTCAGGTATGTTGGAATTTATGACTTCCAGACAACCCCAAACATCAGAGCTGGGAATCTCAACACATGTAACAATGTGGGTAGAGACTAAGATTCTTAGGCTGATATCATACTTGTTTATGTATGCAGCAGTGTATTGTAGAAGAGAATAATATGAGGATATGCAGAATGTAATATTTTAAAGAGCAAAGAAAAGCCAAAACAATGATTTCTTTAACCAGATTATCATGATAACTGATGTATACTTTCTGCCTTGGAAAATGAAAAAGATATTATTAAAACTCTCACTGCATTAAAGTTGTAGTGAAGAAGCTAAATAATTATATCCCATAGTCCTATTGCTCTTTCACCATACACTTGTTATCTATTCCATGAGTCCGGTAAGAAAAATACAGCCTGTCAGTATATTATTCTATTTTATATAAATTGATGGCATTCTTTGTAAAAAAAAAAAAATCCACAAATTTGCATGGATTGAAGATATATATTTTCTGCAATGAATATTTGCCATGATTGATAAAATTATCTCCAACATACATTTTTTTCTTATAAAAACTCAGAATATCTTATATTGTTTAGACAACATCCTTGTGTGTGCTCTTTTTCATATGTAGCTTTCCTATATCTTTTATATAAATACAATTTAGCCCTTACATGTAATTTTTAAAGTGCAATTTTCCTATACATATGTTGGCTTAAATGAACTGCAACTCATCATGCAGATACCTGGGTGCCAAGTTATGTAGGACTCTACACATCAAAGCCAGCTTCTTAAATTGCATCCATTATTGATAGTCAATGCAGGTCTCACAGAATGGGTGTAATGTGATCCTACTGTCCATTGCTGCATTTTGCACAAACTGCAGTTTCCATGTGCTCTTCAATACAGTCCTACATTGAGTCCATTGAAGTGATATGAATAGTGAACAGAGGAAGAGTTATAAGTTTCTACCACTCTTTACTGCAACTGATGCGCCAACCAGAAACAACCAAAGGCTTCCTGGCTATTTATTCATCTTTCTAAACAGTAAATAAAACATGAGTATAAGTATTACAAACCGACTTCTTCTGGACATTGCATAGATAATTGAGAACCTCAATGAATTTAAAAGATCCATTTTACTTGGGTTCAACTTCAGTCTGTTTCCTGTCATCCAGGCCCAAACAATCTAATATGTAATATGTTGTTGAGTGTTGTGTATGCATAAAGATTTAATAAAGTGTGAGCTTGGAGTTAAGTGCAGGGTTCTGGCCCTGCACTTCTGATTGGCTGTTAAGCGGCCGGACCGGATTGGCCCATCCCGGGGAATCTGATTGGCCCTTAACAGAGAGTTCCTATTGGTTATAAGAGCTAGCACTCCTAGCTCGTTATTGGTTAAAAGTTACAGGGTTTGCCTATATAAGGCGGGTTTAACTGCTATTAAGTGAGAAGTCATAATGTAAATAAAGAGCTGAAGTTCACCGTTCAGAGGCTTGTCTCCATTCTTTCTCGCCCATGCTCCAAACATAACACTGGCGACGAGGATGGGATATGGAGATATCTGAACCAACCAAACTTCGAAGAACACCGAGCACGTGACAGATGACGCCAACAACGGAACCATGTCCGGCGACATCGTACCACCCATTCTGTTCGATCCAGTACAGGAGGACTGGGAGTCCTACATGGATCGCTTCCAAATGTTCTTAGAAACCAACAACTTAAAGGACACCACACCAGGAAAGAAACGGGCGGTGTTCCTAACGCATTGCGGTCCAACCGTATTTAAGATGGCTAAAGCACTAGCCAAACCCCAAGAAGTGAAGGCCATGGATTGGGACGACCTCGAACCTCTCCTAGGAGATCACTATGCCCCGACCGTGCCTACGCTCGTGAGACGCCACGAGTTTTATCAAAGAAACCAGCGAAAAGGAGAAAGCGTGGCTGACTTCATAGCAGACCTCCGAAATTTGGGAGGCCTCTGCGGATTCGCCGATTTAGAAGAAGCACAAAGAGATCTCATAGTTCTGGGACTAGGTGCACCAGGTGTCCAAAGCAAGCTGATGGTGAAAGGTGACATCAGCCTTGCCGACGCCACCACTGATGCTACTGCAGCAGAAGCAACCAGGAAGTCGGCTGCACAACTACGCCGAAACCGCGCTCCAGTACCACCACCGACAAGCAACATTTTATACAGGTCTGAAGGACAGCTTACAACGACGCACCATGAGGACCTCTCTTCGTTGTCAGACAACGATGAAGAAGGGGTCCATCGACTGCGGTCCAACCAGGACCATCACCCGAAGCCCTTATGCCCTTGCGCTGGCTGTGGAGCCAACCATGCAAGGTCCGAATGCAAATTCCGCGACGCACTCTGCCATGAGTGCGGGAAATGAGGCCACATCGGATGGGTCTGCCACAGCTTGCCAGGACCCAGCCAGGCCTCAAAAGGGGCTAACTATTGCCAATTGACAGGAAACCGTCCTGTACGGCAAGAGTCAGTAAACCACTCCTACAGAAATCGAGCTTTGCAGAGAGAAGAGGCTCACCATACTATCCCTATTGGTCATGCCTTAGCCTTGAACACTAAGAAAATCTGAGTCACAGTAGCCATCGAGAACCAGCCTTGCCACATGGAGGTCGACTCGGGATCGTCCCTCTCGATGGTGTCCTGGAAGACACTCAAGCAACTCATCCCCACAATTCAACACCAAGATCTCCGCTCCCAACGCCTCATCCTCAAGGACTACCAAGGGAATCGAATCCCCATCGTCGGTTCCTTCCGAGTCCGAGTCTCCTTCAAGAAGCACACAGCATACTTACCTTTAATGGTCATCGATAGAGATAGGCCTAGCCTACTGGACTTCCAATGGTTCGCGCCACTCGGCATTGAAGTGGCCAGCATAAACCAAGTCAGCAGCTGGTGACTGGGAGGAAGACCTTATCGATGAGTTCAGGGATATCTTTGCGGACAGCTTAGGCGAGTACAAGGGGACCCCAATTTCATTCAGTCTAGATCCAAAAATAGCTCCCATCCGTCTAAAGCCCCGTCGAGTTCCGTTTGCCTTAAAATTGAAAATCGACGAACAACTCGACAAACTAATAGCTCAGGGGAAAGTTAGAGCCCATCGATCACTCCCCTTGGGAAACCCCAATTGTAACACCCATTAAGCCAGACAGGTCAATCCGAATTTTTGGGGACTACTGGGCCACTTTGAACCACGCCCTGCAGCAGAACGCATATCCAGTTCCGGTAGTGCAGCACCTCCTCCATTCCCTGGGGGGTGGGAAAGTCTTCGCTAAATTAGATTTAGCTCAGGAATATCAGCAATTACCAGTAGATGAAAAAATGGCACAGGCCCAAACTATTGTGATGCACCGAGGTGCCTTTAAATGTACCCGGCTGCAATTCGGAGTTAGTGTAGCCCCAGGGATTATTCAGAGCCTTATGGAAAGGTTATTGCAAGGAATTAAGGGCGTGGTCCCCTATTTTGACGATGTATTAATTGCAGCCCCTACAAAAAAAATCTTACAGGACCGGTTAAAATTAGTCCTAAAAAAATTCCAAGAGGCCGGTCTTAAGATTAAAAAAAACAAATGTAAATTGTGTACTGACAGTGTTGAGTTTTTAGGGTACCTGATTGATAGCCAGGGCATTCACCCTACCGAAAGTAAACTAAAAGCGATAAAAAACACTCCCAAGCCACGAAACAAGGCCGATCTCTAGGCGTTCCTAGGCCTCATCAATTTTTATAATGTATTTTTGCTGCACAAAGCAACGGTCGCTGAACCGTTACACTGGTTGTAAGATAAAAAAACAAATTGGCTATGGGGTTACCGTGAAGAACAGGCGTTCCGAAATGTTAAAAAACTGCTCACTTCTGACTCTGTACTCATGCAGTATAACAAGACTTTGCCATTAGTTATAACATGTGATGCATCGCCTTTCAGGGTAGGCGTCATTTTGAGCCATGTACTGTCTAATGGGAACGAAGCCCCTGTTGCATATTTTTCAAAGACTCTTTCAAAAACTGAGCGAAACTATGGACAAATCGATAAAGAAGCCCTCGCAATTGTCTCAGCTGTGAAAAGATTCCACGAATACATGTATGGCCAGGCTTTTACTATTGTGACTGACCACAAAACATTTTTGGGGATAATAGCCGGAGATAAGCCCACTCCCTACATATTATCCCCTAGGATGACCCGATGGTCAGAATTCTTAGCTGCTTATAACTATCGGCTGCAATACCGCCCGGGGAAGGCCATTCCCCACGCTGACGCATTGAGCCGAGCACTGCTTCCAGAGACTCTCGACGATCTTGCACCAACGGTAACCACGTTGCAAATCGAGGCACTCAACTCGCCGCCATTAACCGCCCGAGATATCGCGAGAGAAACCAAATGCGACCACACCCTAGCACGAGTCCCAAGCTGGGTAGAATGCGGATGGCCATTGGACCAGTTATCAGATGACTTCACACCATTCAAGATTCGACAAACCGAGCTCTTCTCCCAGAAAGGCTGTGTCATCTGGGGCGATAGAGTTGTTATCCCAGAATGACTCCAGAAAGCACTGCTGAGAACCTTGCACGATGGCCACCCCGGCATTGTGCAAATGAAAGCCCTTGCGCGAAGCTACGCATGGTGGCCAGGCATTGACAAGCAAATCAAACAGTGGGTTAAAGCTTGTCCCAAATGCCAAGAAGTCAACAACGCCCCATCAAAACCCATGCCTACTGAATGGGAGACACCACGTGGACCCTGGTCCCGAATTCACTTGGACTTTGTGGGGCCAACCAAAGGCCACACCTTCCTGCTTACCTTCGACACCTACTTGAATTGGCTCAAGATCGCATGACGACTACGACCTCCGAGGCGGTTATCAAAACCTTAGACAGACTCTTTGCAACCCACGGATTACCAGACGTCCTGGTATCCGATAATGGCCTCAATTTACCGCATTAGCGTTCGAGCAGTACTTCGTTGACCGTGGTATTCGCCATGCGCTCACCTCGCCTGTGCACCCTGCGACCAATGGCAAAGCAGAACACATGGTCCAATTTGTGAAGAAACCCTGACAGAAAGTAGACTACAACAACATTGACGACAAAGTCAATCGAATCCTTTTCTTGCAACACATCACCCCACATAGCGTCACCAACAAAACTCCCACCGAACTGCTAATGGGACGAAAGCTCCGCTCCCACCTCGACCGGTTGCACCCAGCTTATAAAACGGAGAAACCACTAGGATCCAGCAGCCACTGTCGTACCTTCCAGGTAGGAGACTTGGTATATGCTAAAAACCTATCGGGCAACCCATTGTGGGTGGAAGCGACAGTAGTACGTGTAACTGGCCCCAGATCCTACCTTGTACAATGCCTTGACGATAAACTTTGGAAACGTCATATTGATCAATTACGATTGCGGCTTCCAGCGGCCAGTCCACAACTCCCCTATGACCAAACTGAGGGGGGGGAGGTAGAGAAGAAGATGAATTCCTAGAGAACCCGTTCAAAGGAAACGACGGCTTGATAGAGACTCAGGAAGTGGAGCCAGAGGGAGAAACGGTTGCACCTCAGGGAATTGCAGAGAATCTGGGCAACGACGTAGAAGTGAACTCTGAACCAGAAACAGCCCCACTGCCAAACAACGATCTACCTCAGCGTGATTGCAGCCAGCTGATACAACGGAAATCAAAGAGACTAATAAGACAACCATCCTACCTAAGGGACTATGTAACTGCGCCCTGCAAATAAGAAGCCGGGGGAAGGGGTGTTGTGTATGCATAAAGATTTGATAAAGTGTGAGCTTGGAGTTAAGTGCAGGGTTCTGGCCCTGCACTTCTGATTGGCGGTTAAGCGGCCGGACCGGATTGGCCCGTTCCGGGGAATCCGATTGGCCTTTAACAGAGAGTTCCTATTGGTTATAAGAGCTAGCGCTCCTAGCTCGTTATTGGTTAAAAGTTACAGGGTTTGCCTATATAAGGCGGGTTCAACTGCTATTAAAGTGAGAAGTCACAATGTAAATAAAAAGCTGAAGTTCACCGTTCAGAGGCTTGTCTCCATTCTTTCTCGCCCATGCTCAAAACATAACATTGAGTATCATCAGTATACTGATGATACTGTGCCCTGAACCAATACAACTCCTTCAGAGATTAATTATAGATGTCAAAATGAAAGGGGGGGAGAGAGAAACCAAATACTGCAACATTTCATAATTGAGAAACTACAAGGTTTCCCTCTCCTCCAATACATAATTTATTAGTGTCAGAATTCTAAGCAGTTTTCTTTTTAAGGCATAGAAAACTCTAGATTGCATTTAATTAATACAGATGTCTTCCCTTTTTCAGGAATTATCTTAAAGAAGCAGCTATTCCGTTGCTCAAAAGCATCAAATCATTTTTAACTAAATCTGGCACTTTTGTTACCTTTCATCTTTTGGAAAATGTTTTTTAAAAGGTATATTTCAACATTATTTTGCTGAGCAAACATGCTGGGTAATATTTTGACTTTCAGCACACAGCAGTGCAGTCTCCCTCCTATGCTTGACAACTCCTGAAGCACAACAGTAAATCAAAATAAGTCGACATTTTATTCTCTACTAATGTAATACATGAGGTTGTTCGCATATCAGTGCATGGTAGCTCAGTATCATTCTGTTCTTGCCCTAGGTGATTTTTAGCTCACTAGCTTACTGTCTTCCAAAAATGAAGGAGGTATCCCTCATAATCATGACTCCTGTTTCAATAGCCACTTCTGGTGAAGCTACTGCGGCTGCTCTTTATACCATACCGAACTGTCTATGGTCGTAAGAAGGATTAGTAATAACATGTGTAACTGTATCAATCAACAAAGAACCCTTCACTAAGCAGAAATATTTGGAACTGGCTTCCTAGATTATACCAATATATGACCTGGCAGGCCTTTATGATAAACTCCTTCAATATAATTGGAGAATTTAGAACAGTGGTGGCTAACCTTTTGGGGCTCCTGTGCCAAAAATTGTGTGCGCGATTGCATGCACGCTCTCACATGCCAGCACCCAGAAGGCAATGCACCCCCCCCCATGTCCCTGTGTGTAGTGTATTCAAATAGAGACTTCTAAGACTATATTCCTATTGGTTAGTTAATACAACGAAACAATTGGTTAATAACGACAGTTACTGATTGGCCACCTAAAGCGGTGGGAAGTTTAAATAAATTCCATTGGTTGTGAACTGCGAGCAGCCGCGATAAAAAGGGCTGCCGCGGCTTGACTTCGGTTGAAATTACTGATTTACTAATAAAGAGCTAAATTCAACTCCGGTCTTCAAGTCTCTTTTATCTGACGATAGAACACTGTGCATGTGCACGTAATCCCCTATGCCACCCCCTTACCTGCACTGTGCCTCCCAGCTCATTTTTGGCACGTTTGAGGCCCTTTTCGGCCTCCCAATGAGGAAAGCTTCTGCAGCCTTTGCAGGCCAAAAAATGGGCTCGTTTCAACACTTCCGGTATTTCTGGAAATACAGGAAGTGACGAAACGGCCTATTTTTCAGCCTGCAAAGGCTTTTCTCAAGCCTCTGGGAGGCCGATAAAGGCCTCAAACAGTCCAAAAATCAGCTGGGAGGTGCACACATATGCAGTGAGCTAAGTTTGCCTGTGGCTTGTGTGCCAGCACAAATGGCTCTGCATGCCCTAGGTTCTCCATCACGGATCTAGAACAAGAATATCAGAGATACGTTCAAGATCTAACTAACCACACAACCTGGTTAAAAAAAAATCCCTGATCAAGATGATTTTTTTTCTTCCAGTTTCTGGTTCTAAAAATTCTAGGTATTGTCTTATGCAGAAAAAAATAATGCTCTCAAATTTTAATTAAAACTTCTAAAAGCAAGACTCCTGAATCATGAGTATTCAGTATCAAGTATTTTAAGTATTCAATACATTCTAAATACTAGTTTTCCCTGATTCAGGCTCCTATATGTTTTATTTATGTATGCTACATTAAATATTTTGGGGAATATATTATATAATAACTTATAATGACAGTTGATGGCATGCTTTAAGGAAATTTGTAGTACCGTATATACTCGAGTATAAGTAAAATTTATAGTACCGTATATACTCGAGTTTTTCAGCACATTTTTTGTGCTGAAAAAAACCCCCTCGGCTTATACTCGAGTCAGATTCCCCTCTGAAAAAAAAATGGTGTGGAGCTCCGAAGCTGGGCAGCCGCTTCCCTGCTTCCGTGTTTCCTTTGCAACTTTTAAGCATGGGGGTAATCGGAAGCAGAAAAGTTCTTGCTTGGGGATATATTGTTTTTTCTTTTTTTAACTGTTTTTTTTTGGGGGGAAGACCCACCACCATGTGAGAATGCTCAGACACGAAATCTATCCAACCGAAAATAAGTGTGTGTGTGTGAGGGGGGATTTTAACAGAGGGAAGATATAGGGAGAAGGCAAAAGTGACAGAAGATCCTTCAGGGGAAACTGAGGGGGAGACTCACCCTTGGTCCAGATGAGTCCCCTTCCCCTTTCTCTAGGCTGAGAAAACAACACGAGCCGAGGGTGCTTCAACTCCACTCAGCTTCATTTCCTCAGCTCCAGCTGCTTTCAGTCCACTCGGGAGGAGGGGGAGGAGGGGGAGGAGGCAGCTCGCGTTGTTTTCTGAGCTCTAGGCTGAGAAAGCAACGTGAGCCGAGGTCGCTCCACTCAGCTTCATTTCCTCAGCTCCAGCTGCTTTCAGTCCACTCGGGAGGAGGGGGAGGAGGGGGAGGAGGAGGGGGAGGCAGCTCGCGTTGTTTTCTGAGCTCTAGGCTGAGAAAG
This sequence comes from Hydrophis major, assembly GCA_033807585.1. Classification (NCBI taxonomy): domain Eukaryota; kingdom Metazoa; phylum Chordata; class Lepidosauria; order Squamata; family Elapidae; genus Hydrophis; species Hydrophis major. The sequence continues at coordinate 130,446,220 of CM066331.1, forward strand.
CAACGCGAGCCGAGGTCGCTCCACTCAGCTTCATTTCCTCAGCTCCAGCTGCTTTCAGTCCACTCGGGAGGAGGGGGAGGAGGAGGTGGTGGTGGCAGCTCGCATTGTTTTCTGATAGTGAGATCATTTCCCAAATTAATTGATTCACTAACCCAAAAGAAGAAGATGTTGATGACCGTGGGAGGCAGGAGTCACTCTCTCCCTTGCAAGAAAAAAGCAAGAGCCGTTCTTATGATCTCTCCCTCTCTCTCTTTCTCCCCGTAATACAGTAAAGCCCTTTCCAGCACGCGCGTGCGATCTGCCCCCGCCACTTTGCACCTTGCAAATGCTGGGGTTTTGCATTTGCAAGGTGCAAAGGGGCAGGGACGGATCGCACGCGCGTGCTGGAAAGGGCTTGACTTTATTGGGGGGGGGGAGAGAGATATATATATATATATCATAAGAACGGCTCTTGGTTTTTTCTTGCAAGGGAGAGAGTGACTCCTGCCTACCACTATCATCATCATCATCTTTTGGGTTGGTGAATCAATCAAACCTTTCATGATAGTGAGATCGTTTCCCAAATTTCCCTTAAAGCAGGGAAGAAATCAGAAACAAACCTTTGGGCTGAGAATAAGCCTGTTCCTATGATGCCATTTTTGTTCACTGCAGTGTGAAAAGTGTGAAAAAACACACTTCTTTTTCTTCATCTTCTTGTTCCCTATTTATTGGTCTCTTTCAAAGAGGAAATTGTGAACATCAAACTTATTCTCAACTGTCCTAGTGAAAGTTTTTATTGGTATCTATTTTTATTTTTGAAATTTACCAGTAGCTGCTGCATTTCCCACCCTTGGCTTATACTCGAGTCAATAAGTTTTCCCAGTTTTTTGTGGTTAAATTAGGTGCCTCGGCTTATATTCGGGTCGACTTATACTCGAGTATATACGGTAATTTGTGGGGCATAGTTATATTTATACAAAATTCAGCTCTTTTTACTGTGACTGTTATGTATGTAAATAGTTTAAATAAAAGCAAGCTTGGGGTAAAGTGCAGGGTTCTGGCCCTGCACTTCTGATTGGGTGTTAAGCGGCTCGATCGGATTGGTTGGGTTCAGAGAATCCGATTGGCCCTTAACGAAGGACTCTTATTGGTTCTGGAGCTAGCATCTTACAGCTCCCTATTGGTTATTTCACATTAAGGTCACCTATATAAGGCAGAGTTGTTGTTGTTCACCCTCTCAAGTCACTATGTAATAAAGAGCTGAAAGTTCACCAACTAAGATTGTCTCCAGTCATTTCACCCATGCCTGAAACTATATCAGTGACTGTTATTGATTGTTAGGGTGATTGTTAGAAGAGAAACAAGAGGTTTGAGGGGTGAATTAAGAGATACAATGACTGGTCTCCAAATTCTATAATTATGTTAAATATAGGCATATAAATTTCTTGTGTAATTTTTTATGTGTATTTCATTTATGATAACAACTTTGGGGCAATTAGCACTGACATACAGTTCAACAGGAGAGGTTAAGGGAGAAATTGCCATAGAAAATACAGTTCTTATTTGAGAATACTAATGTTGTCAAGGTGGATTACAGACTTCATTCGTTTTTAATTTAATTTAATCTTTTAAATGCCTTTTCCAAGGGAAACCAGAAGACAGTTGAGGTAAATTGTAGATTGATTTTTAAAATTGAGGGAGGGCAAGTTACAGTGATATAGCAAAAGTGATTAATTAGAAGCTGAGACATAGTGCCTTCCGGGAAGGCACTGATGCAAAATTACTATTCAATTCCAGTTTGATCTTTTGTTCCCTTTGGTTCCCTTAAGGATAAAGTGGGAGAGACTGACTTTCTCACAAAAAGAGTGAATAGAAGTTTCAACTATAAACCTCTAAGGTTCAATTTACACTTGTGAAATATACCATTAACTTCTATGTATCATGGCCTACGTTTTAACTTTTCATCATCTGTCTCAAGATGCTATTGCAGTGGTTTTTATTGATCCATTCAAAAATAGCAGAAGACAACAGTCATACTCAAAATATTTCTCATTTTCTTCTACCTAAAATTTATCTCCCATACTTTCATTGTCTTTGGGTTTGATCTCAAGATGAGGTTATCATAGGTCCATAAGCCAAAGTATGCTCTGAAGGAATAGGAAAAAGTGACATTGAGAGATTAATAAGATGATTAAAAATAATATTGTGAGGAAGAACCAAAATGGTGAACAGTTTCTGACTGAATGAGCCAGAATAATACTTATCTACTTATTTGCAAACCCACTATTGAAGTTTTGGCTTCTGGCTCAGTGTTTTGCTAAAACCCATTAGGAGCAGCAAATGTAAAATTTTTTCCTTGTCCCAAAGGTGCTTTTTCATGAGGCAATTTGACTTTCCTGTTTTTTTCTTTTGAAGGTGTTTCATTTCTCATCCAAGAAGCTTCTTCAGCTCTGACAGGATAGTGGGGAATGGAAGGATTTATATTCTTTCCTCAGCTTTTGTCTCTAAGGGGAAAAAGAAAAAGACAAAATGGCTGGTGTGGTCAAACCCTGCCACATTTAATTATGCATCACACAGATGATAAAAAAAAAAAGAAATTTGTGGCTTCAGTTGCAGAATTGCGCCCATTATCTAAACGTTTTGACACATCCACCAAATAACCCTAGTTGTCTTATGGGACTTACTTCATGTTGGTCTGGCTTAGGTGTTGCACTGAGCTAACGTTGATATGTTTTGCAGTTCACTATTCTTACTATTGGACTCATTTTGTGTAGGCACTCACACATGCTCTCAAAATTACACGTATGCGCATCAATCAACTATCTTTTCCCCATTTTTCTTGGATTATCACCTAATGCTCTCTGAATCTCTGATCAAAACTCAGCAGTCATGATTATTCTCCTTGCTCATACAGTTCTGCTTCAAGCAGCTAATAGCAATTGCCCATAAGCTAAATATCAGGCAAATCTATTTAAGGACACTCGTGCCACAGGAAGCATGTACAGGGCTCTGGGTCTCTATTTTGATAGAAATTCCTCATATCCTTTAAGTACTTAATACCAGTTCTACTGATGTAAGTGCTCCTAATTAAAAGATTCTCCCCCTTTCTCTAGTCAGCCAATTCCTCCAAAAAGTTCGGGGAGATCTCTTATACAGCTGATCAATGTTTTAAGAGAATTTGGATAAAACATCTCTTTTCTCTGAATCTAAGGTCATGCTCGTTTGTAATCCTAAATATTTTTTCCCCTAACATTCAGGTGATAACGCAGATCTAACTCCAAAATATTTTTTTGGGGGGGAGCAGTGTTTGCTATGACCTATTGGACTTCATCAGTGGTGGGATTCAATATTTTTTTTGCTACCAGTTCTGTGGGCGTGGCTTGGTAGGCTTGGCAAGGGAAGGATAGCGTAAAATCTCCAGTCAGAGGTGGGATTTGCCGGTTCTCTGAACTACTCAAAATTTCTGCTACCGGTTCTCCAGAACTAGTCAGAACCTGCTGAATGCCACCTCTGGACTTCATCTATTTGGCCTACTAGCAAAGGGGAATGTTCTGATTGCCTATTTCAGCTTCTCTCTACATACCTTTCAAACTAATACATTATCCCCTCATATATATTGTTTTTGAGCTGCACAGCCAGCTGTCTCTTCATATCCTGCTGTAGCTTTTAACAGCAAAAGAATGTACAACTTAGTAGAAAAGAAGTCAATCAAACCGCAATTTCTTGTCTATCAACAAATCAAGACAGATTGGAATGGTTTTAGTGGAGAGAGGGAAATTTCCTTGTGGTGTTAGAATGTCATTCATTTCTTGTATAAATCAGACAAGCCACCCGAACTCATTTTTTTTCCTTTCTCCAGGAACAATTAGATGAATTCTCCTCTTATTCCCCTGAACTTTTTGGAGGAATTAGCTGACTAGAGAAAGGGGGGAGAATTTTTTAATTAGGAGCATTTAAATGAGTAGAACTAGTATTAAGTACTTAAAGGATATGAGAAATTTCAATCAAAATAGAGACCCAGAGCCCTGTACATCCTTCCCGCGGCATGAGTGTTCTTAAATAGATTTGTTTGATATTTAGCTTATGTGCAGTTGCTATTAGCTGTTTGAAGCAGAACTGTAGGAGCAAGGAGAATAATCATAACTGCTGAGTTTTGATCAGAGATTAAGAGAGCATTATGTGATAATCTAAGAAAAATTGGAAAAAGAGAGTTGCAGTGATCCAGCAAGAATACTAATACCTTTCTTTCTTTGAGAAATGGCACGGACAGTCAAAAAAGCATGTGGTGGAAAGCTAATAAGCTGTTTTTAGCAGTAAGCTGCAATCCCTAGTTCTGAAGCCTCAGCCATTATTTTACAAACAAACAGTGAAAAGGTGATTGGGTGACATTTGAAGTTTTTCTGAAGCTGAAGATTCCACTTCACTCCAACATAGATTGTGTTAGTTTCTTTTTTTTTATCCAGTTGTTGCTGCTGCTGTTTTATTATTCTCCCCTAAGGAATGCTTGATTTGAGCTTGGTATAATGACAAACTGCCATCCATGCAAATAAATCGTGGAAAAATGTATTCAGGGGCACTGAGCCAGAATCTTATGGAGCATCTGAAAAATGATAGAAGCAATTGAGATCTGTGTAATGCATCTTTCCATTAATCCATATTCCTGTAAACATTGGGCACCTCATAGAAATATTAAATTTATCTTCCAACCAACAAAGTTTTGCCCAGATCTTCAAAAACAGATAATATACTGTGCTTTATTTGGACACATCATATTGTCAACGTGACATTTCATGTTGATTTTTTCCCCCCCATATTGTAATCCTGAACCAATCCCTTTGAACGCCCTTCATTAGGATATGGCAACTATTTCATTTAGATAAGACTTGGTGGCTGTTAAAATATCCTGCTCTAAAGAAAGCATTGCCATTATGAGCATTGGGATTATCCCACAAATTGCATGGGATAAAGGTAGTTTGTAGCACTTGAATAAATAAACAAAAGAAAGTTAGAAATAGATCATGCACATTAAGAATATATAGAATAAATTGACTTTTCAAGCATCTGCAATCTCTTCTACAATGAAGCCTACTTAGATAGTTTATATTAGGGAAAAAACAAGGACACAGTGAGAGAAAAATAGGAAAGATGGGCATTAGAGAACAATTTATTGCAAAAAGTAGTAATGTTGGGGATAAAATAGTGATAAAATTATATTGTACACCACCCAGAGCCCCTCTCTGAAAGAAATGGGTGGTTAACAAATATGAAATATAAACAAATTAATAAATAAATATAAGTTCCATACTTGAAGGTTAAAGGGTTTTGGTTTTTTTTAGAAAAAAAATATTGCTGGCAGGACTTAAGGGATAGCACTGATTAGGTTTATGTTAACTGTTGAACTATTCCAAATTGCAAGAGCAAGAACTGAGGTCATATTCTATACAATGAAACCTGGGGATGGAAATAGAAAAATAATTCCTAAAGTTTCCACAAATTAATTTTTAAATGTGTATCCTTGAAAGAAGAAGAAATGAGGCTATGTTTCAGCAGAGTCCTTCTTGGGGACCTCTGCTGCGGTTTGAGTTAAATGGCTTCCTTGTCTTCTCTCAATACAGTAAAACATTTGTGAGAAGTGACAGCCATTCTCCCTCCCACCTGTTTGTCTGCATTAAGGAACTACATGATGAAACTGCACATTCTTACTTTACTGACCAAGCAAAAAGGGAGATTGGTGGCAGGAGGAAGAGACAAGATAGAGGGCAATAAAACCAAAATATGTATGTTTTGAGAAATTGTGTGTTCAGCTGTGGTAGAGTGAAAGAATCAAACGATTGAATAGGTGCTGATTGTAAGGGGTAAAACTTTAGAACTGCTGATTAAACTTTAGAACTCCTGACTAAGCAGTGATTGTTATAGATCAAATAGAAAACAGCCGATTTCTAGAATAAGTGATCATGGAACCACAAGATGCTGCAAACATCATAAATGTGAGCTGATTGCCAAGCATCCAAATTGTGATAGCAGAGGTGTGATGATAGTAATTTTGAGGGCAGGTCATAAGTCACTTTTTCCAAAGCCATCATAAGCTGAACCATGGTTCAATCAACAGTCATAACTTGAAGACTACCTGTACAAATAAAGAAAGGAAAGACAGTTTGGTCTAGTGGTTATGCACCAAGCTAGAAATCAGGAGGCTGGGAATTCTAATCCTGTCTGAAGTATGAAATCCAGATGGATTTCTTGGGCCAGTCACTCTGTCTCAGCCTAATTCACCTTACAGGATTGTTGTCAGGGAAATAGGAAGAGGAAGGTATGTTGTATTAGGTATGTTCTTGAGTTGTTTATAAAAATTCCGTGTTTCTCACAAAATAAGGCCGGGCCTTTTTTTTTTTTTTTTTTTTTTGAGCCCCGAAAAAACGGCTAGGCTGTCATTTTGGGAGTGACTTAATTTCCTCCCCCCACACGCACCCCCACCGAGATCGCCCCACACACACTCATCTTGCCATGAGGCCACTTCTATCAGCTGATAGAAGCACCCCGAGGGCAGAGTCACCAGCCGCTTCTATCAGCTGATAGAAGTGGCCTTGTGCAGCGCCCCATGGGCAGCCATGCCTCGCCATGAGGCCTCTTCTATCAGCCAATAGAAGCGGCTGGGAACTCTGCCCTCGGGGAGTTTCTATCAGCCAATAGAAGCAGCCTCGTGGTGAAGCGATTCTGCCCACAGGGCGCTTCTATTGGCCGATAGAGGTGAGTCTGCCTATGGGGTGCTCTAGCCAAGGTTACCTGCGGGGAGGCTCCTAAAGGCAAGTTCCCCCCGCCCTTCCCCCACATTTCTCTTCACCTCATATAGTTCAAGCGATGTAAGGCATGGTTTATATAGGCCTATATTTTGGGGGAGGGGCTTAATTTCACCTTAAACATGCAGGGCCTTCTTATTGGGGGGGGGGCGTATTGTCAGAAAAACACGGTAATGAAGGCAGGATTTTAAAAATCTTTTTAAAAAAGTATGTTTATAGTGATGCTTGTACAATAACTGCAAATTTAAATAGAGAGCAGTTACCTCCTGCAGACAGACTTTCTGGATTGATCATATTAAAAAAAGGGAAAGCAACAAAGAAAGCAACTCTCTAAGCAAGGGAGCAAACCAAAGAGAAAATAGCAACTACCAAAATCTAAAGATAAAATATATTTTACATTAAAATTCAGACATATAGTTTTCAATCCCTGGAGGAGGAGGAGGAGGAGGAGGAGGAGGAGGAGGAGGAGGAGGAGGAGGAGGAGGAGGAGGAGGAGGAGGAGGAGGAGGAGGAGGAGGAGGAGGAGGAGGAGGAGGAGAAAAAATAGGCACTCCGTTTCTGAAGAGCAGGGAAGATACAGTTATACCCAGAAAGAAGATAAAGAGAAATATTGCTATACATTCATCACTATGATGAATAGAAGCAAATGTGTAATGACTATACTTACTGGGTCAAGAAGGATTTTGAATGCCAGGAGAAATAGATGAGGGATGTGACAAAGTAAGTTCCCAGCCTTATCAAGTATGCTAATAATACCCCTTTCTGCTAATCCATGCAGGGACATGACATTGCAAACCACCATGATGTAGATGTATCACTGTGGATTTGGAAGTTCTAGGGATGAAGCTCAAGGCATTGGACTGTCAAGTGGTGATCTCATCCATATTTCCAGTCTACAGAAGAATCTTGAAAAGGGAAAGGATATTACAAGGAATGAATGGGTGTGCAAAGCGCTGACAGGAAATATTTGGTTTCTTGGGATCATAATTTGAGTTTGATAATGCATTCCTTACGTGAAATGGATTGCACCTCAAAAGGCTTGCAAATCTTTCTTTGGCAAAAGCATGGCAGGTTTTAATCAGGAATTTAAAAATATTTTGGGGATTGGAAATGAAAATCCTGAAGTCAGGAGCTCAGATAAAGGCTTGTGTGTTAGAGAAGGATGTAGAAATACTGCTCGGATGGTATCTATCAATGTCAGGTAGTGTCACCAAGCCTGATATCAAGTATTCTGCAATATTCTCATTATTAACTTTAATGCAGAAATGTCTGGAATATTTAGCAAATTTGCATATTACACAAAACTGGATGGGAGAAGGAAAAAGATAGCAGGGTAGAGGGTCACAGAATGAAATGTAATGGATGTCAATGTAAACTTCTTCACTTGTGGGGGGAAAAAAACAAGTGTACAAGTATAGAATTAAAATCTGATTTGGAATTTAAGATATATGAAAAAGACCTGGAACTACAGTATAGTAAATCACAAGATGAATAAAAATCAGAAATCTATTCTAAAAGTTAATACTTTTCTTCCTTCTTCTCTTTCTCTTTCCAAATTAATTTTTGATCAAAGAGGTCCAATTACCATATATCTTCTTTTGGGATCCACCAAGACGTTCTAGACAGTCTCCTCCTTTTTCAGTTTCTGCTCCAATTTTTCTTTCTCCCTTCCCACTTGCAATAACAATTTTAAATAATCAAAAATCCATACCTCCAGCAAAGATTTTCCAATTTCTTAAATTTTTCAATGTCCAAAAATCCCTTTGTCTCTTAGCTTAGCTTTCAAAGCAATCCACTTTCAGTGTCTAATACATCCAAATATTTCTGCTTTTTCCGTGGGATGAGAGAGTAAAAAAAAAAATAAAAAAAAAAAGTTCCCTTTAACAGCTTCTCCGCCGCTTTCGATCTTCTTAGGGATACAATGTATCCTCCAGCAACAAGCAGCTCAATTCCAGGAGATTTAAAAGTTGTTACTTGACCCGGCTCAGACAGAACTTTCACTTTTCACACTTCCTCCAGCACAGTTCTTACCCGGTTGCTGGCTTCTTCGTGGCGGCCATTGCTGATCGCCGCTCCACCGCCTTGGGAAAAAGGGGTTTTCCCGGAGAAGGGGGGGTCTGCGATGCCCCCACCTCCCTAACCGGCTCCCCTCTATCTTCAGCTGTTCCTACAGGGCAGCCATAACCCCCTGACCCATCTGGATCGGGGGTACCTCGGCAGCTAGCCAGCAGGAATCGCGAGCTGTCGCGAATTCCTGCTGCTCCGAAGCCACGCAAACCGGAAGTTCCCGGTTAGATGAGAATAATTTAAACAAGTCAGAAAGAAAAGAATATGATGATTATAAAATGGATAAATATGGAAGAGAAATGAAATTGAATTGGAGTAAAGAGAAATAATGAGAAACTTGATGAAAGATATTTGCGTGTCCATATGGGGATGGGATAAATTGGAATTATGTTGTATAAAAATATTGTTTTGTTTGACTTGTAAGGATTTACAATATTAAGAGGTTTTATGTGTTTATGTATTTAATGGTTAATGATGTGTTGTTTTATCTTTAAAATTAATAAAATTTGTTTCAAAAAAAAAAAATCAGAAATCTATTCTATTTGCTAAAAGGAGACATGCAATTTTAGAGAATATAAGTGAGACTTCACTTCAAGCACCTTGTCACATTCTTAGCGCTCAATTTTTTTTGAAAGGTCCAAGAAAGTACAAAGAGGTACAGAGAAGGACAAGGAAGATGACTTGTGGAGTTGAAACTATGCATTATGAAGGAAGACTAAGACAGCTGGGTATTGTTAGCCTTGAGAAGAGACAACTGAGAAATGATATGATTGCATTTCAAAAATATCTGAAGGAGCATCATAAAAAAGATGGTCATAATTTCTTCTCTAAAGATCCAGGTAACAGAATAATGATCATACAAAAAGACAATTTTCCTAAGAGTAAGAGCAATTTGACAATGATTGTGGTATCAAAAAGGATGTTCAAGCAGATGCTGAAGGGTTATCTTTCAGAAGGACTTTAATCGGGATTCCTGTCCTTAGGCAGAATTTGCCCGATGGCCTAAATTGCCCTTCTAACCTTATGATTCTATGAAACATTTTCTAAAGATACGTATCTCAAATGGCAAATGAAGGAATGAACTTAACTAGAAAAATAATGAATTTGAGCAGCATGGTTTTCAGCTAATTGTTGCGATATTGCAGCAAGTCAAGTTGTTGGCATTCTGTGTTCCAATGCAGCTTTGTGAAGTAGGTTGTTCTTCCTTGCCCTTTCTCTAGTTCTCCATAATCTTCTGTGCTCTAAATGATAGTTGGTGTTTGGGCAGGAAGCTTAATTTGTATTCCAACCAGCTATCTTCCTGACAAACCACCCTCCACCGCTTTTTACCATGACACAGCATGCATATACTAAGTACTCGCCTGAAGAAGGGAAGACATTCAGAAGGCTTAATTAATAGGAAATGGAGGATTAAATATATTCTGTTTCTTTTCTTTTATTCTTTCTTCTCTGGGGATTCTTTCTGCAAATCAGGAGTTTCCTTTTTTCTGTTTCTCACTATTCTTTCCCACTGCTGTAGAGACATTACAATTCTATCTCCCTCTCTGTAAGTATGTGTATGTACAACTGGAAGGAGAATATTGGCTTGGTGAATATATAAAGTAATCCTTTGATTTTTCTGCGGTGGTGTTCATTAAGAATCAGGATACTTTATAGTATACTTTATAGTATAGTATCATTTAGGATACTTTATAGTATACCTAAACCTCTAATATATTTCCTACTTAGAATAAAATTCAACAAAATACTCCAATACTGTACTCTTGATTTAATGAGTAATAGGTACCAAAGAAAATATGGAGAGTTTTGTTAATGCACATTTACACTTAGATAAATACTAAACATAGAAACATACACAGGTACAGTGCCACTCAGAAATTGTCAGGTGAGAAAGATCACAGCCACACATGACCTTCCAGTTAAGCCAATTTATTATGGCTTTGCACAGGAATTTAGTCAATTGATAGTTCTATTTTTGCATTAGATAAAAGTTAACAAAATTTAAGGCAGATTGGACTAAGGCCATTTGTGCCAATGTAAAGACTCCAAGCTGATTCTCTTTTGACTCCATTCCCAGTCTTTACTATTCTCCCATACATGATCCTGGTGCATGTAATAGAGAAAGGAAATTCTTGCCCTGTGTCCTGTTCATATTCCATCCTTATGATATCCTAATCATTAGGAATTTGAAGGCTGTGGGACAATTTTATTTAATTCTAAAAAAATATTATTGTGCTCAGTGCAGTACACTCTGACGCTAGCAAATTAAGAGTGCAACATTATATTACGGCATTGTGCAATATTTTGTTTGGGACTGCAGTAGACAAGCAGGATGAAATATAATCAAGCAAAATCTCTTAATAGCTTCACCTAATTATGTAGTTCTACAATATCAAAGTCACTTAAATTTCAAAAGATCTCTAGTACAGGAGATTATGTGGGGTAATCTAATTTGAAAAATGGCAGTTTGCAATTTCCTCTTTCTTATTGTCTTAAAAGGAGATGAAAATAATGGGAAATTTAATTCATTCACATAACAACAATAAAAAGTCCCCTACAAAAGCAACTAAAATGGAGTAAATATCTGACTAAACAATCTGAACTGCTATTAAATGTTAATGGGTTTGCAGTTTACCACAAAGTTCTCTCTGACAACATTATATTTGAAAATAAAAGCCTGTTAAAAAGAAAGGTTGATTAAAAGTTCAACAGATTTTGTATTAGATACATTCTGGGATGAGGAAGAAAAGGATCTAGAGAGGAAAGAAAAACAGTGAACTCCACAAAAGAAACAGAGGAAGGAAAGAAGGAAGGAAGGAAGATTTTTCCACAAACTTTTGTTTTTATCTTTTAAATAAAGGCTTCCATTAGTTTTTCACCTTCATTGTTTTGCAGAATTGTTTTAGTTATTACATAAATATATTGTATAGATTGGTATATTTGATGTATTGCAAATGGCCAAATCTTCCCTTCCTCCCTATCTGCCAATCATTTAGGTTTCTCAAGCTTTATGATTTAGAAAACCTTTCCTAGTAAATAGTGAAATTCTTTAAAAATTATTATTTACTAATTTCATTTAATCCAATATTTCCCCCCAAGCTCAAGATGCTGTGAAGTCTAACCTTCTACTTCACAGTATTGCCACAACAAAAATTTCGTCATGATGACCCAAAATGAAATAATCCTATTCCTTTGTATATTTGGTGACTGAGCTTAAAGAGTGGATGGGAGAAGGGATGAATAATATAGGCAGAAAGTGTTACCTAGGTAAAGAAAGCTAAAGCAGTTCTTAAAACTCTAGGAAACAAGAAAATGTTCAAAAGTGCCTAAGTAGTAAAGCAGCTATCATCTCAGATGGTGGGTGGTCTGGAAATCTCCAATGGCTTAAAATAAGGCCCATTTTAAGAATGTTAAGAGTTTTTCATTTCTGAAGGGAAATATTTCTACTTTAGTGAAGTATTATATAAAAACTTGTGGTTTTCTGACACAGTTTAGAATAAAGGAAGGAATTGGAGAAATCAGGAAACCATTCAGGCTGCTCAGTTAAGACATTCCTAGTTTCTCCAGCAAGGCACACCTCAGTGGTGGAATTCAATTTTTCTTACTACTGGTTCTGTGGACGTGGCTTGTTGGGCTTGGCAGGGGAAGGATACTGTAAAATCTCCAGTCAGGGGTGGGATTTGCCGGTTCTCTGAACTACTCAAAATTTCCACTACCGGTTCTCCACAACTGGTCAGAACCTGCTGAATACCACCTCTGGTGCATCTGCCTTGAGAGAAACTGGCTTGGGGCCTATCCCAAGGCTATTATCTTGAATAAAGGCCATAAAAACACGCATATAATAAAACCCTGGAAAACTTGTATTTTCATAGCAATCAAATTATTGGATATTGTACAATTACATTTATTGTACAATTACATTTCCTGGCCCAAGGAAATCTCTCAAATTTACAGCACAGTGGGAACTTGATTGTTCATTTTATATGCCCTTTGTGTAATCCAAACTTATAACTTTAATAGAAAAACCATGCCTTGTTGGGCTGTTGTTTCAGAGATATTTCTGAACAGAGAAACAGAATGGCCATGGGTGGGCAAAAAAGCAGCTGGGAATGGGAGTCACTTCTGAAGCAGCCACAACTTTCCCAAAAATCATTTCTCAGGTTTCATAGCTCTCACATTTTGTATGTATTCTGTAAGTTAGTCCAAATATCTTTTGCACTGTTTTGCCCAGTTAAAGATGATAGGAATGAGAGTTTTAGTCGTGGTGCATATAAAAATATTTATGCAATGCCAAGGTAGTTTAGAACAACAAATTTAAAAATCAGCACAAATTGAAAACAGCAAAACTTAAAAAACATATCAGTAATATTCCAGATTGCTGTTCCTTAGTCATATTCAGATATTGATACAGTCCTCTTGCTGGTTCTAATGTTTGTATTATTCTCCCATGCTTTTAGTCAAATGTGCAACAGGTACCCTCATTATGAGACAGAACAGAAACAAGCTGTGGATGATGGATGGCATTTTTATACTGTTCTAAATAAATAAAATCATGGAAAACAGATTTGATAGAAGTATGGACATGTTTAATAAAGCATATTTAGAGCATTTTAAGCAATAAATCCTGGGCTTCCTTGGAGCTTCATATTATAACTGCTGTTCTTATTTATCTGTATACCACCATATGCATGGATAAATAGATTTTGTATAAAAATCTTTCCTTTGATTTTCCAGAATTTTTCTTCCTCTGAACCTCTTTTCTTGGTTATACCTGAAATACACTTCCAAGTACTTTTTGCTGGTGGTTTTCAGCTGGTGCGAGATGAGTGAATTGATGTTGTTGTTTTTCCCTTAGACATTTCTCAGTGAGTGTTCATGTCCCTGATGTCTCTTTGTTTCCCAATCAAAACAAAGTCCCATAGGACAGTTTATTTTCTAATATCTTCCCATGGAATGTAATAGATATGTGAAAAATCAGGGAGGCTGCAAATCACTGGAGAATAGATAATGCACTGAAAGTCAGGACATTCATACACTTCTGTTACCCTCATGGTCACTAAAGTAAATGCCCAACTTATATCTCTGAGAATGCCAGTCAAGTTTCATGAACTTTTGAAAAGCTTTTTAAAGTCATTCCTTTTTCATCAGCCTGAATAAAAACATCTGAAGAAAAATCAGTGTGATTTTCAGTCCTGTTCTAGATATATTACTGTTACATTATGCAGCCCATATTCATTTTTCCAAGCACAATATACTTTGACAGAAAAAACAAGGGAGGGGAAACAAAATGTATAATAATGATGGTTAATTGATTGACCTTATTTTACTTTGAATTAAACATAGAGGAAGCTCATTCTAAGATATATTATGTAAGTATTATGTCTACAAAATAATGCATAGTTCTTTCAAGAAAAGCCTCGTTCAATTCTGTTTTGCACCGAGTACAGATACATAGTATTCTGCTATACAATTCTGCTATTTTACATAATGGGCTAGAGTCTAGACAAATAACTTAGACCTTTGAAGTTCTTCAATGTTGGTTCTCTTTCTTTATACTCTCTTAATGTATGATAGCCAGTATATTCTCCCCATGCTTTACACATGTCTTTGATTGTTTCTACATATATGAATCATTTGTGTTGTGGCCCACCAGCTGCCAGTGGAGCTGGTGGCAGACTCAGACAGTGAAAAGGTTGGGTAGGAACTTGGTCTAGTCCTGGAGTCTGGGGAAGGGTCTGATGGGTGCTCTGCATCGGGGGCATAGAGGGGGCCAGGGCCATCCAACATTTATCAGCTGCCTTCGAAAAGAAATAAGTGGGGAAGAAGAACAGCTGCAGCCTGTTCCAGATGTGCACATGTGCAGAGCTGTCAGCAGAAGGGAACAACTAAGGAACAGGGGTCAACTCAGAGGAAAAGGCACAAGTGGACATTGAATGGCCCCTCTCAAAGGAAATAAATAGGAGCAAAAAGGAGAGGTGTTTGCAGGAGGCAATTAGTTTGCTTAATTATTGTGAAGATTTGCTTATCTGAGTTTGTGCCTCACAGAGACTCCTTGCCAAGTATTTCCTTTTACAGCATTGTGACTGGAAACTGTCAGCCTAGCAACTAACCAAGGACTGACAAGGTCTGTTTGTGCAATTAAACCCTGGAAGGCTTATTGCTGGAACTTTTCTGGGTGTGAATGTCAGGAATTCACATTATAACCAAATAAAAAAGTGGGGTTTGTGGGGGAACAAGGTGTCTGTTTCATGATTCTGTTCAGCCTGGATCAGAACAATTTGCTCTTACAAAAATTAAGTTTGTTATTTTTTCCATTGTTTCAGGTTACCAGGGTCCTCGATACTAGGTAGTGTTTTGTAACCTGTTTACTAATCTACATCTTTATGTCTGTTACCCATTTAATAATTATATTTTTATCCAAGGTTCAAGGATCTACAATAAAGTCTTGCAGTATGCCACTTAACAAGGATCATTGACATACAATCATTGTTCATCCAGATCACATTAAATCCAACAGACAATTAGGAGTGCAGGTATTTTGAAGATTAGATTCCATATCCTTTTTTAAAAAAAAATACAAGAAAATATTGATCCAGTATATTTTTGTTCAGTTGAAAATGTAGCTCTTTTCATGTTTCCAGCTATTCAGTGATTTAAAAAGAAAATACACACATAACGGAGAGAGTGATTTTTAATGGCCATATGTTGTTGAAATATAATTTAATTTGAACATGGTTTTCTTCTCAATGGCATCTTTGTGTGCTCTTAAAAATGTAAAAATGAAACATCTGTCTATATTATTCAGCTTCCTATGACAGGATAGTGCATCAGTTATCTCAACATGTCTAGTAAGCTATCCAAAACATTTACTCATATTACATTTTGAAATATATAAGTTCATTTGAACTGTGGTATAGACTACCACACCATTAGATGGCAACAATGAGTTTGTTTCCTGTATTTCTTAGCTGGCATTGGAGTTTTTGAGCTCAAATCAGATAACCTTATGTGCAACCACATAAGGTAACCACACATGCCATATTTTGTATAAAATAAAAATAACTTGAATTGTCAAACAATGAATTGTGACCTGCCACAGCATTCCACAGAGATCATTGGCAACAAGCCTGTAGAAAAAAAATAACATAATTGATAAAAGTTGACAAGGTGTGTATCACCATGATTTATTTTGGGTGCAGAGGACTGCTTCCCTGTTGGCTATTTGCCAATATAGGCTTTGAATGCTATGTCTCTAGGATAGGGACAGGTTATGGTTTTGTTTATTTGACAAGATTCTGGTGAGTTTCAAAGACAACACTTCTCAGATAACCATATGAGATAACCACATGTACAACCCTTTTTGTGAAGTTGGACTGAGGTATCAAAGGATCAGAAGTATCCACTATCCCTGCTATATAATAGCTTCTATACCTGACTTACTCATAACTGTGACTAGGTAGGTGGTGAAGTTTTTTTACACTGAGGAAGGAAACTTCAAGTGCCTTCCCTAGATATAGTGTCAGCCGTAGCCCTGACCTAAATGACTGAAGATCTGAGAGACAGAGAAGGTTGTATATTAGGTTTGGTTTGTATCTCAACATGATCCGTAGATGGCAGTTATTATCAACAAATCTTTGTCAAGGTCAGATGACTTTCTGTTATCTTGGAGTCTTCTGAAACCACACTCTACCACAGGATGGGAGAACCTGTTCAACCAGTCCATCTCAGGGTGCCTGATAAACTCAGTTAGATTTAGAAGAAACTTGGGCTTGTTCCCTGAATTGGAAGACCCTGTTTATTATCACTGATTCCTTTATCACCACCCATCAGAATTTTTGCGATGTGCTTTTTATGGGGTTGCTCTTGAAGATCCCTTGGAAAGCATAACTAGTTCAGAATGCACTGAGAAGTTATGGACACAACATGATATAGGCTTTCAATAGGCTTCCAGTGTAGCTCAAAATGCTAACTGTCAACTATAAAAGTATTTCAGTTCCCTCACAAGATCTGGCAGGATGGGCATATCTCTTGCACTGTATGGCATTACAAACATCCTGAAAAATTAGGTGGCCCCAATTCTGCTGGTTTTCTGCAAGTGATCGAAAATCAGGCAATTCCTTTGGACCATGGGGCCAGAATATTAAATGAACCCATTCTGCATGGCTAAGAGATTGCTTACCTCAGATATTTTTCCTTTCTTTTTCTTTTAACTTTGTAAGCGTTATTGTTGTTGAACCTCTGTTGGCTGCCCAGAGTTGAAACTCCAATTTGGGCTACTATTCAAATTGATTGAATAAATCAATTTGAATAAGCTATTTTTTAAATAAATTCAGGATTCCTTGGCTTGATAAGCCTTAAGTACCGTAGAACCTTTTTGGGGATCATTACTTACTGATTCTACATGTATTTATTTATTTGTTATTTAAAAGGTTTATATAGCCATTTATTCTGGGCAACTCAGAATAACAATAAAACCTATAAATAAAACAATGATAAAACAACAAAAGCAGTAAAACAGTAAAACAAAAAACCACCGACATAATCATCTCCCTTGAGATATCCTACAGCAGGCTCACTCTCTCATAAATTGCTAGTGATCCTACTTTTCTTTGTTCCATGGACCAAAATCACCAGCCCAGGAGTAAAATGTGCATATAGTTGGCAAATGACAACTATAAGTTTAATTGCTGTCTTGCTACAGTAACTTATACTTCTCCTTCGCATAAATTAATTGTCTGGCTATAAGAGTATGCAAGGCAGCACTATTAGAGAACCCAGAATGAGCCACCTGATTGCATTGGCTGTTTTGATATTCCATGAGAGACAAACTGAAGACTGAAGAATAGGAATATTGAGATATCTGATAAATTATTGGCTCATCAAACAACTTATATGTTATAAATGACCTAAGGCTTTTAAAAGGCATCTATTTAAATTGGCTTAGATCTAGGAGAAACAAAGGAAAGTATTTACAAATTCCTCATGGCAAAAATAGGGAATTTGCTAAATATCAAATAAATTCAAATTGTGTCTTGAATCTACATTTCTGAATCTCTGAACATGTTAGATTTTCTAGTTGAGATCTATCAAAATGAACCTTTTTATTTCTGTTTTTCTAGTTGCCTACTTAGCAATGTAGTGTATCACAATTTAATGACTCTATAAAATGGTGTGCGTTGAACACAGGGCAGCTTTAATGGAACTCAACTAATTTAGGGACATGGAAATCCACCATTGTTCTATTAACAGCTGCCCAGGTATTGAAACAATACAAATGAAATTCTGCTAAATATTATGACAGATTTTCAAATCTTTTCATGTTGGCTGCACTGGATGAATTAATGCATTTAATATACTTTGGTAATCTATAAAAGTTATTAAATTTCCTTTTAGCTGAAATAATACTACAAATCACATAACAGTAATATCTGTATTAATACATAGTGTGTGTGTGTGTGTATTAGATGTATAGACACATAATTAATATAGCATAATTGATTCACACACATTAATTTGATATTTTAAGAGACATTTCAAAGGTAAAATATTTTGCATCACATAAATTCAAGATAAGATGTTAGCTATTAAATAGTAACCTGCAACTTTTCTCCTGAATTTCATGGTGTCAGAATTGTTACTCATCCAAATAAAAATTTCACAGACACATCCATAACTATGAGACCAGATTAAGGTACAAAAGTCTCAAGTAGGAGTAAAACCCACTCATATTATGTTGCTCCAAATGCCTTCCCTCAACTAACTATAATGTTTACTTTCTTTCAGAAGAGAAAAGTCTTCTGTGAAAGGAAATAGCAAACACTCAGTATTTTAGCTTTTAGAAGTGCTTTTGGATTCCACACAAACTTGATATGTTTTGCCACTCATTATTTTAACTGTATGAATTGCTGGGATTCACATGGCATCACCCACAACAGCTGACTGTTCTTTAGAACAGATGTATTTCATCTTGTTCGGTATAATAAAAAAAAAAAAGCTTCTCTGCGTACATCTAGTGAAGCAGTTTGACATTCTAAACAGCCATTTTAAGCAATCTTGAAGCTGAAACGAAAGACTTCGTGACCAAAAAAATTATATTGATGTAGCTTTATATAATTTTGCTTATTCAAATTGAAGGTTGATTTATCCAGGCTGATCTATCTATGCAGGCTGATCAACCAAGGGACCACAATATATGAGTAATTCTAGTTTTCCCTCTTCAAATGTAACTTTGCTCCAAAAAAATTCCTCTTTTATAAGATAAGATAACCTTTATTGCCAGTTTTTTTGTGTGAACACACTGGCACAAATTAAAAAATGAAATTCTGATGTCCGCCCTCAAAATAAACATGTACCCATATACATACATGCACATACATATACATGTGCTTTACACACACATATATACACACACACATATATTAATCACAATCCATTTTGAATACATAGGAGAAAAAAGAGTTGAGAGTTAATAAGGTTGATACTATATGGTAGAAAGCTATTACAGAATCTAGCTGTTCTGCTTCAGACACTTTGAAATGTCTCTTAAAATATCAAATTAATGTGTGTGAATCAATTATGCTACATTAATTATGTGTTTATGCTAAGCCTCCTTTTAGAAGATAACAAGGAAAACCGGTCATGGAGAGGATGTGTAGCATCCCAGGCGGACCCTGTGGACCCTGGTCAAGCAGCACTTCTATGCCATGTCCTAAATAAAAGAAAGTGAACATGATTTTCTGCTGTCCTCACCATCTCCAGCACAACCTTCCTATTAACAGTACTACATCCCAACCACACAATGATATAATATGACAGGGTGCATGCTTTCAGTTGTCCTTTCATAGAAAATGGTAAGGAAGGGGGAAGGAAGAGGTACTCTTATATGTTGCAGAAAATGTAGCCGCTGTTGTGCTCGCTTCACCAGTGTCTCATTGTTGAGCAACAAAGCAAACTTGCTCATCAGCTGCACGCCCAGAAACTTGATACTACTAACCACTTCCACAGTTGAATCATTAATACACATCGCTGTATAGCTTGGGACTACATTTTCTGAAATTGACAATGCTCTCTTGTTTTTCCTATATTTAAAACCAGGCTGTTTTTATAACACCAGTTCACCAAACCCTCTACTTTCTCCCAGTAAACACTGTCATTATCATCCTAAATTAGGCCCACTACTCTCATCTGCATACTTCATAAACCTTGCACAACAATCATGGATCAACAGAGTGAACATCTGACCAAACCTGTGCTCCAGAAAATAGTGTTAGAAATATTAGTTCCAACTCACACATACTGGGGCCCATTAGTGAGCAAACCAAGAATCCAGCTGCATAAACAAATCCTGAAACCTAAAAGGCCTATTTTGTCTACTAAATGCTGAGGAATGATCACACTAAAAGCCAAACTAAAGTTGAAAAACAAGCATTTGCATATGAATATTTCTGAGTATTATAATATATTAAAAATTCTTAATTGGCATCAATGTTTTGGTGTTTGTTTTTAATTCAAGGAATGGCTATATTAATTTGTTCCTATCCATAACTTACTTACTATGAGTAGGAAAAAAGTATACAGGCTATGTATAAATTTACTGTTAAGCCAGGTGTCAGCCTCAAGATATCTTCCCCTTCCTAACTATCTGCTATTATTTCATTATTTCTCTCGGCTGTCATGGCAACGGTGGGAGGGGGGATTTTATATGGGAAGAGAGCTGGAGGTGTTTGCATTCCTTGCTGGGCTAGCAAGGGGAGGGGGGATTCTTGTCTTTAACTTTCTGTTTCCTGGCTATCTTTTCCTCTTTTGCGCAACTGCGAACTTTTATCAAAATATGTCAAGGTCATTTGACAAGACGTCTCATCACCATCTGAAGATGACCACATGAGCTGTCTCAAAAGTTTTAATTGGAAGAACCATTTGAACTTTGGGGGGTGGGGACAAACCTATTTCTTTGTATATGCATTCTACCCGCCAATTTCTCAGTTTCGGAATTGCTTTGTAGCTACCACTTTATTTCCCAGTAAAAGGATAACTTTGCTCTACCCATGGAGTCTGAGTATTTCTTTCTTGGGATCTAAAAGGAGCGCAGCCTGACATAATTCCGAAACTACCGCATCAACCCACCCGGAGAAAACAGCAACTTTTCTTCCGAGGGGGTTTCATCCCATGTCGTCTCCAACCGGCGATGAAGAGGAGCAGGGAGCTGTGGGGGGGCAGCCCATGCCGCTGCCAGAAGGGTCGGTGGCTGACCTGCTGGCCGAATTGACTCTGGAAGAAACCCCAGCCGAGATGCCCAGATGGTCGTTGGGGGTTGGTTGGAGAGACCCTGAAGACCCCCCTCCTCCTAGGATCACTGTAAGACGAAAAGGTGCGAGGGGACGGCTCTGGCAGGAAGGGGAGGAGATGGAAGGCAAGCTGGATGAAGCCAAGAAAATCTCTATGGATGTTCCTGGAGAGCCCGGCACAACCCAAAGGTATGAGAGGGAGGAGGGAGCGAGATCAGCCCGGGGAAGCCAAGCTACCTCTACCCCCCTTGCCCAGCCTCCGCCGGCGCAACCGCCCGCTGCCGCCCCGGGAGCCCCAGCAATAGGAGTAGCTCCTAGAAGACGCCGCCTGCCCCCCCTAGATGTAAAGTTTGGAGGAAATCCAAGAGATTTGGGATTTTTCCTGGTACAAGTTGGGAGTTATATGGCAGAATTTGAGCGGGAGTTCACCTCTGAAGCAGCCAAAGTGAGATGCGTTACCAGAACCCTGGAAGGGATGGCAGCAGATTGGGTGGTGACTTTGTACAATGATAACTCCCCCCAACTACAAACCCTCGATGTTTTCATGACTGCATTGAGGAGAAGGTTTGAGGATCCTCTGGCAGAGAGAAAGGCCAGAATCAGAATGAAGACCCTAGTTCAAGGGGGGAGATCGGTGGCAGACTACACCCAAGAATTCAGGCAGCTGGCACACCACATCCGAGGTTGGTCCCAGGGGGCCCTGGTGGAAGCCTATAAAGATGGCTTAAATGAAGATGTATGCCACACGTGCATCTCCAGAAGGGATCCACGTGAGTTACAGTCATGGTACTTGCTGGCGGAAGAGGTGGACATTGATCTAGCCAGAAACAGACGCAGAGGAGGTCCCGCCTGGAGAAGGTCGCTACCCCCCCGTCTCCGGGAGACCTCAGGGCCCCAACCGAGAGGGATGGCGGCAGGAGCAAAAACCACGGCATGTTTCCGTTGTGGAAAGGAGGGCCACCGGATGGTGGATTGCCGAGTAAAGGTGAACCCACCGAAAGCGCGGGATCCCGGAAGAAGGCCAAAAAACCCCTCAACCAAACCCCGCGAGACCGGGCTGAAGACAGGAGAGGTTGTAGAGGTCGCCCTTTCGGCGGGAGAGGAGCTGGGACCTCCAACCCCACTCGACGAGAACGAGAACGATTCGGAAGATGACGTCCTGGTAAGTCCTAATCAAGGGCCCATGACCATCCCAATAAAGTTAAGACAGCCCACCTCGGGGACTGAGGGAGTGATGATGGCCTTACTGGACTTGGGGTGCACGAGGTGTGTAATTAACATGAAAGTGGTTAAGGGGATGGGCATTGGACTGAGAACTCTAAAAACGCCCATATCCTTTTGCCAACTGGATGGGTCGGTGGCGGGAGGTTGCCCCGCACGTTTTGTAACCGAACCCCTAGACATGACCATGGGAAACCATCATGAGACCCTGTGTTTTATCGTGGCCCCTGGGATGGAACAATCTCTAATATTGGGATTACCATGGCTTCGGAAGTGGAATCCCCATGTAAATTGGAGAGAGGGGTGGATACGCATCCGCACCGATCGGCCACCGGAAGGGGAGGAGAAATCCTATCCGGAAGGGGAGGAGGAATCCCATCCGAAGTCCCAGGCACTCGCCGAAATAGCTTCTACGGGTGTCGAACACGTGGAAGGAGAGGAGAAAATCCCGAAGGAATATTGGGACTTAAGAGAGGTGTTTAGTGAAGAGGCTTCCGACGAACTCCCCCCCCATCGGTCGACCGATTGTAGCATTGAATTCCTGCCGGGGGTGACGCTCCCGAAACCGAAGATGTATCCGATGACACCGGGGGAGCTGGAGGAATTGAGGGCGTTTATTGACAAGAACTTGGAACGAGGTTTCATCACGCCTGCCAGACCTCGAGTAGCGGCCCCTGTGATGTTCCGCGAGAAGAAAGATGGCTCCAAACGTTTGGTAGTTGATTATAGAAACCTGAACGCAGTGTCCGTAGAGAACATGTACCCCCTCCCCCTGATGAAGGACATGTTAGCCCACCTGGCAAAGGGGAAAATTTTCACAAAACTGGACTTGAGAGAGGCATACTACCGGATCCGGATAAAGGAGGGAGACGAGTGGAAAACTGCGTTCAACTGCCCAATGGGGTGTTTCCAGTTCAATGTTCTCCCTTTTGGCCTACAGGGGGCGCCTGCTGTTTTCATGCAATTGATCAATCAAGTGCTTCACGAACATTTGTACAAAGGTGTTCTAGTATACCTTGATGATATTCTTATCTACACGGAGACAAGAAACGACCACGTGAAGTTGGTACGCTCTGTGTTACACAAGCTGAGGGCCGCCAAACTATACGCCAAATTATCCAAATGTGAGTTCCATCAAGAAAAAATCGACTACTTGGGATATCGTATCTCCCCCGAAGGCATTGAAATGGACCCAGAAAAGGTGCGAGCCGTTTTGGACTGGGCCCCACCGAAAACTCGTAAACAGCTTCAAAGTTTTCTGGGTTTTGCAAATTTTTACCGCCAATTCATCCCGTCTTTCGCAAAAATAGCTATGCCTATCACCAACCTCCTAAAAACAAAGGGGGAATTGAAACCAAAGCCCAGTCAACCATTGAATTGGACTATGGAGTGCCAAGCTGCATTTGAAAAACTTAAGAGACTTTTTGCTGCAGAACCAATACTGAAACACCCTGACATGGACGCCCCTTTCGTGATCCAAGCTGATGCAAGTGATGTAGCAGTGGGGGCGGTCTTACTCCAATTGAACGAGAAGGGAACACTACAACCATGCGCTTATACTTCTCGTAAATTCACTGAGACTGAAAGGAGATGGGCCGTTTGGGAGAAAGAAGCATTTGCAGTCCGTTGGGCTTTATTAGCTTGGAGGCATTTTCTGGAAGGTGCGAAACATCCATTTGAAGTGTGGACTGACCATAAAAACTTAGAAGCTTTAAAGACCCCCCGGAAACTCTCCCCTAAACAAGTTAGGTGGGCTCAGTTCTTCAAGCGATTCAATTTCTCCTTGAAATATATCCCGGGGGGAAAGAATTTTATGGCAGATGCTTTGTCTAGAATGCCTCAATACAACAGTATCCGAAAAGAAGTGATAAGGCCAATCGTATCCACTACACAACTGGCTGCCCCTGTTGTTACCCGTGCACAGAAAAGAAACCAGGAGAGAGATCTACCCACTGATATGATGGAACAGTTTAAGGAGGCTTTGAAGACAGATGAGTGGTTTCTGGCAAATGCGAATAACTGCACCACTCGAGATGGCCTAGCCTGGATGGGGGCGAAATTGTATGTACCACAAACCCTGAGAAGCCATGTATTGCAACAAACCCATGATTCCAAAGTGGCTGGTCATTTTGGTTTTGTGAAGACCTTGCATTTGGTGAAACGACAGTTTTGGTGGCCTTCCTTGAAAAAGGACATTGAGACTTATGTGGCGAGCTGTCCGATTTGCGCCTCAGCAAAAAGACCGCCGGGTAAACCACCAGGACTGTTACAGAATGTGGCCAGACCAACTGCCCCTTGGAAGGAAATTTCCATGGATTTTATAGTAGATCTACCTGAAAGCAGTGGACACACGGTCATTTGGGTAGTGACTGACTTGTTTTCCAAACAAGCTCATTTCATTCCTTGCTCAAAGATCCCTTCGGCGAAAACCTTAGCCAGACTCTTCATTCTTCACGTTTACCGATTGCATGGTGTACCTGAACGTGTAGTTTCTGATCGAGGAGTCCAATTTACCTCTAATTTCTGGAGGGAGTTTCTGAAGTTAATAGGCTCCACCCAAAGCTTAAGCTCCGCCCACCATCCCCAAACTAATGGAGCCTGCGAGAGAACTAATGGAGTACTAGAGCAATACCTCCGATGCTACATAAATTTTCAACAAGACAACTGGGTGGATCTGTTACCTTTTGCGGAAGTGGCGTATAATAACTCTGTTCACAGTAGTACGGGGTTCACTCCTTTCAAAATAGCAACGGGGCAAGATTTTGTACCCATACCTGAACTGCCTGGTGAAAACCCAACTGTCCAGTCATTGAGTGATTGGATATCTCAACTTCAATTTAATTGGCCAATTGTCCGCAAAGCTTTGGATGAGGCGCACCAATCTCATAAGAAATTTGCTGACAAAAAGCGAGCTCCACAGATGTCATATCAAGTGGGCGATAAAGTATTTCTCTCGACCAAATATTTACAAACTACCCAAAAATCAAAGAAATTGGGTCCTAAGTATGTAGGACCTTTCCCCATTGAGAGGATTATAAATCCTGTAACTGTCCAACTGACTTTACCAAAGACTCTTCGTCGTATTCATCCTGTTTTTCATGTTAGTTTGTTGAAACCAGAACGTACCTGTGCCTTGAGACCAATCCAATCTGATCCCCCTGTGCCAATATTGATTGAGGGAGAACAACATTTCGAAATTAAAGAAATTCTGGACTCTAGAAAATGGAGGGGTCGTACCCAATACCTTGTAGCTTGGAAACATTTTCCTCCATCCCATTCTGAATGGGTAAATGAAAAGGACCTTAGGGCTCCTGAACTTTTAAAGAAATTTCATGCCAAATATCCTGATAAACCATAGAAATGTACATTAATGTTAACATGTAACTATTTTATTTTTCTTTCAGGGACTTATGTCCTTCTTCTAGGGGGTCCGAATGTCAGCCTCAAGATATCTTCCCCTTCCTAACTATCTGCTATTATTTCATTATTTCTCTCGGCTGTCATGGCAACGGTGGGAGGGGGGATTTTATATGGGAAGAGAGCTGGAGGTGTTTGCATTCCTTGCTGGGCTAGCAAGGGGAGGGGGGATTCTTGTCTTTAACTTTCTGTTTCCTGGCTATCTTTTCCTCTTTTGCGCAACTGCGAACTTTTATCAAAATATGTCAAGGTCATTTGACAAGACGTCTCATCACCATCTGAAGATGACCACATGAGCTGTCTCAAAAGTTTTAATTGGAAGAACCATTTGAACTTTGGGGGGTGGGGACAAACCTATTTCTTTGTATATGCATTCTACCCGCCAATTTCTCAGTTTCGGAATTGCTTTGTAGCTACCACTTTATTTCCCAGTAAAAGGATAACTTTGCTCTACCCATGGAGTCTGAGTATTTCTTTCTTGGGATCTAAAAGGAGCGCAGCCTGACACCAGGATTTTTTTGAAATAATCTTCTGTTGAAAGAGCAAATAAGAATTTTGTCAATTATGCCAATGCAAGCAAAGTAATGAATCATTTTGTCTGATTTTTACTTTTCTGTATATCCCTTCACAAAAGATCAGACATCACAGTAAACCATACTAAAACAGCAGGATTTATTACCCAACAGTTGGCCTTCTTTCATTTTGTTGCTGCAAAACTATTGTAAGGAGAGGGGAAAAGGGAAAAAAGCTTTTCAAATACATCAATACTGAAGAATTGCAGTGTGGCTCCTGGGAAACTCAAAATTCAATATTCTTTTATCAACTATTTAAAATTTTAAATAATGGCCCCAATCTAAAAATTAACTACATTTTATAAGCATCTATTGTTCTTGGATGAGATCTCATAAAATCTAAAACAGGAATACATATGTTTTTATTCTTCTCTTATGAAATTCTGCAAGAAGTTGAGAGTAGAATTGCCAGCAACTCATAAGCATTAATGATCTTGAATTATTTAAGTTATTTAAACATGTATAATTTGTATTTAGAGTAATGGTACTTAGCACCTGAAGAGGTTGCTGATCCTTGTTGAATTATTACATAATTTGTACAAGATAAAACTCAATGAGGCACTGTAGGAAAATGACTATGAGAGCTTTGAGCCATTGCACATTTCTGTATAAACAACTTCACCCTCTTCATGAATATGACTAGTTCTTTGTAAAATAAATCCAGTGATCAGCACAAATAAAAAAAAAATCATCAAATGAAAGAAAAGTGAAAATGGACCTGAAGAGAGAGTAGTTTGCAGGAGGAAGAAAATTGTTCTTATTTATTCAATTTATATAATTATGATTTATCTGTCCCGTCCTTCTGACCCCTTCCATAGAATGTATTTATTCAAAACCAAAGCCAATATAAATTTAGAGTATAGATCCTGCCAACATATATATCACAGTTTGAACTCATGAATGCTTACTTAAATTAGAACATGGGAATGGTGTAACCATAGCATTTCCCATCTCCATTTCTCTCCCCTCCTGTTCCTTTTTTTCCCCCTCTCTTTCTGGTTTGCTTTTTTGTTACCATCTTGTTGACATTTGGATTTCATGAGCTGTTGCCATATGTTAAATACACCAAACAATTCATTAGCTGTCTGTTAATGAATCCATGTAATTGAAAACATAAGTAGACCAAATCAACTGAAAGATTTATTTCTGGCTTTAAATTTGTAGAGACAACAACAGCTTCTGTGGAGTGACAAGAGGATAAAAGCAGGATCATAATACAAAGCCCACCCTTTCTGAATCTGCATTATAATATCACACAACCATACAAAAAAGACAATGCTTGCAGCACCCTGTTGGGTCACTACTTTTGTTGTTTTGATGGAAGCAGAAAACTCCTATTGACACCTATGTAGTTAAGTATTTTTACTAAGGCCAGTTTCCCTTACAGATTCATATTTGACAGAACATATGCATTTTTCCATTTTTACCACAATGCAGATAGTATACAAAAGGTCCATAAAGTTAAATCTATCATATTTATGTTCTTAGATCATAAGCAGTTTGAAAAAGACAATGTAAGAACTCCTCTGTCCCATGTTGTGTGCAGATTTTTCTTAGCATGTTCACACTAATGCTGTTATGACTTAATTATCTTCTGAAAGCATTAAGCTTGAATATTCATGTTGATACATCTGGTAACATTATTTCATCAAGCCACAGACACAGTCTCTGCACTAACTTGTTTTCCTCCATCCACTTCCTTTATTAATCTATGACCTGAGCCAAAATATAGAAATGCCATGTTTGTTTTGAAAAATCAGAGACTTGATTGCTGGGATTTAGTTATTTTAAATAATTTCCCTCAAAATGACACTACAGAGGACTGCACACCAGAACAACTAGACACAAGAACAGTTTTTTCCCGAATGCCATCACTCTACTAAACAAATAATTCCCTCAACACTGTCCAACTGTTTACAAAGTGTACACTACTATTACTGTTAATCTTCTCATCACTCTTTATCACCCATCCCCTTGTGATTGTAGGACTGTAACTTTGTTGCTTGTATCCTTACGATTTATATTGACTGTTTCCTAGTATGATTTGATTGCTGATTATACCGTATGACTATCATTAAGTGTTGTACCTGATGATTCTTGATTCTTAATGAATGTATCTTTTCTTTATGTATACTGAGAGTATTTACACCAAGACAAATTCCTTATGTGTTCAATCACACTTGGCCAATAAAGTATTCTATTCTATTCTATTTATTTTTGTTTTAATCTCCTTAGCCTTCTGATTCCCTGAAGTATATTTGTAGGCATTATATTTACTAAGGTGTGATAAATATTGTAAATGCTTACTTAGCTTATTTGGATCCTGAAAATCCCACTAGCAGAATTGTTTTAAAGATCAGTTTCTCTGATGAATACAACGAATTCATTTCTTCAGGGTGTAACAGTTCTGGATTGATATATCAGACAGCACAATTTTCACTCTTTTTAGTTGTTTTCAATTGCACAAACAGTTTGTTCTAATCCCTCGTCTGATGGTGAGTTGCATTGATAACTGGCATAAAAACCAATTTATTTTATGAAAAGACTAGCCTGGGCATCGCTTATGCATTTGCCTCAATCTTCCCAAATTAGCTTCACTAGAACCAGACAAAGTATCACCGTTCCTTACAAAGATATCTCAATCATCCATTGAGCGTAGAATGTGCTATTTTTGTTGCAAATCGCACACAGAGATGCTTCCATTTTTGGAATTATGAAACAAATACACTTCATATGAGAGATGGGAAAAGGAAAATTGATTTTCACGTATTTGTGAAGAGAAGCCTGGCCTAGACAAATATTTTACCAGAAGATTGGTAATCGTATTTTCAAAACACTTCAATACCATTTTTTGCATTTATTCTCAATTTATTTTTCTACTGTAAATATATAAGTATTATAACTCTGTTATTAAATTGTATTAAATGTTACTAAATTACATTAATATAATCAATTATTCATATTGTTATTTTAAACAGTTATTTGTGTTTCAAAATTAGATACATACATAATTTTAATTTAATCATTATTTTGCAACCTGAAATAACTTTTTAAAAGCATGCTTACCTGTTGTTGTTTTTTAATTGATGTTAGATTCTGCTTCAATGTCCTGATCTAAAAAGCACAAGTTAATGTCTGGATTGTTTGAATTTCTTTATGCACATTTACCAATCAGGTGCAAGTAACTAAGAACAGGAATTGAATTCAAAGCACTTTATTAGATTAATTTATTATTATATACTATCTATATGCAGGAGTCTGATCTAATAGTCAAGCCAAATTGACACTAGATAAAAGTCAATGGAATTCATTGGGGGCTGGACTCAGATATGTTGTAGGAATGCAGTGACTCCAAACTAATGACAAATTTTATTACATATCATGCATTTTCTATGTATTAAAATAATAAATTTTAAACTTTGTATGGAAAATCTGGTTCAGAAAATAATCCCTGAATCAAAAGCCATCAAAGTTCATTTTTACAATTCATTAAGAATATTTTCCTTATAACCAAGGGATAAATAGGATCAGTGAAGGTCATAGGTATGACAAACATATTTTAACATAACTAATAACTTCCTTTTATCACTTAAACTCTTGATTAGATGCTAAGTTTATAAGACTGAAAATTTCAAAAGAAGCCAAACTGTATTTCACTTGCTTATAAGGCATATACTGTATTTTAAAAATTCTACATAATACAGGTTTTTAAAGAAATAATTTGCCTCAAGGCAGATTTAAAACATCACTATCTTTTGTTTAAGTCTCATTTTCTCCTTGGATCTCATGTATATATGTTAGACAGGTGATCTAAGATTTAGGATGGATTACAAAATCAATTGTGGGAGCTTCAAAAACAATTCTCAAAAGAAATTAATTGGATTTGCTGTAAGATTTTCTATAGGAGAGTAATGTTGAATTGATTGATACTTTGGTCAAACTGCAAAATCTGTGAAGCCAGTTATTGCAGGGGTTTTAAAAGGATCTTCTAGTGGCAAATGATTAAGCACACAACACAGATGAGAAGCATTTTTATTTCTGTTGTTTTCTATTGCAGCAACTTGTAGCACAGAACAAATTGTTTTCTGTTTTCTTCCTTGCTTCTCTGCAAACATATGGCCGTATATAATTTGCATCCATGCTCATTACAACTAAGGATTTTCATGTTTTATTAAAGTATCAGTTCTACAGAATTCAAAATTAAAAATGTCCAAATGAAAATAATAACACAGCATTGTGCCATCATAATAGTAAAATTGGCTGGTGAATCTGGAATTATAATTCCAGGACATTTTGCAGGCATCAAGTTGGCAGATGCTGCTTTGATTTTTTTTTTTTTTTTGCTTAAGCTATTATTGTTATTGTTATGATGACATTATTACTAAAATAAAAATTCAAAGCCAATGCCAAAACAATAAAACTAATTAAGGTAGTATAATAATGACTATAAATGCAATTAAATAATACACAAAAGCTACTGTTAAAAGAAATTCATATGGCTTAGATAGAGAAAGCATATTAATACCCTCTTTTAAATGAAGAAAGTATGGAGACATATCACAACACCAGAAATCATACATTTCTCAAATCGTGAGAATACAAAATAATGCCTTTTGGCACTTGCCCAAAAGGACTCCAATTTTTTAGGATTATTCCAATGGAGATACTGCAGTTGAAAATATTGTATCTGAACCATGATTACAAATTGCGTTGATGTTTTGAGAAAGTTTATATTTATAGGATCACAGCTCACCAGCTCAAATCCCCCAGCAACTAAGACTAACCTGAGCACAACCAAGCCCCCACCTGAACAGAACACACCCCCAGCCAATCAGAACACAGCCAACCCCCCAACCAATGAGAACACATCCCCAGCCAATCAGAACACACCCAAGCCTGCACCGAATCAAGTCACACCCCCACTAGCAGTTAAAAGGAAGAAGCAGCTGCAAGCTCACATTACTTCGAGAAGCACAAAGCCGAAGACACAAGCCTGAAGATGATGAATGAGACTTCATTGAAATGTTGCCTAGATACTTCCAATTTTACGCGGGAGAAAACCCGAATAACCAAAGATTCACATATAAATACCTGCAAAAACCTCAGAATATATATATATATATATATATATATATATATATATATATATATATATATATATATATATATATATATATATATATATATATTTGTTTTCTGAGGTTCTCGCGGGTATTTGTATGTGGATCTTTGGTTATTCGGGTTTTCTCCCGCGTAAGATTGGAAGTATCTAGGCAACGTTTCGATGAAGTCTCATTCATCATCTTCAGGCTTGGTCTTCAGCTCTGTGCTTCTCTGTGCTTCTCTGTGCTGCAAGCTCACATCACTCTGAGAAGCACAGAGCTGAAGACCAAGCCTGAAGATGATGAATGAGACTTCATCGAAACGTTGCCTAGATACTTCCAATCTTACGTGGGAGAAAACCCGAATAAGCAAAGATATATATATATAATTAGAACAACTACACAAAGCAATCAACTCAATACATCCAGACATACAATTCACACGAGAAGAAATGAATAATACTCAATTATCATTTCTAGATATCAACTTAAAACTTCTTGAAAATGGCAAATTACAAACAAGCGTATACAGAAAGAAAACAAATGCTGACATTATACTTCACTACCGAAGCAATCACCCTACTACACACAAAAAAAGCTGCATCTCCACACTCTTCAAACGAGCCTACACTTATTGCCAAGATAAAAAAACACGAAAAGAAGAATTAAACTTCCTCTACAACCTCTTCATAACCAACGGATACCCAAAAAGCTTCATCAAGGACTGCCTACGACACAAACCACATAAACCACACAAACAAACAGACACAAACAACAAAAACCCACAAGACCCACCTAAATGGTACTCACTTCCATATATACATGGTGTATCAGAAATCATATCAAGACATTTACAACCATTTAACATCAATATTGCACACAAACCAACAACTTCATTAAGAAAAACACTCATATCAGGTAAAGACAAATTACCAATCACCTCAATGAAAAACGTTATATATGAAATACCATGCAAAACATGCCCCCAAAAATACATTGGCCAAACTGGAAAACAACTCCACGAAAGAATCCATGAACACACACTAGCAGTTAAAAGAAGAGACCCACTATCTCAAATAGCAACACACAGCATAGAGCACAATCATTGCTTTAACTGGGATGCAACCAAAGTAATTGGCACAGACAAAACACGTTATGCACGTGAATTTATTGAAGCATGGCATACTGGCCCCAATTGCATCAATCGCCACAAAGACATCGACCCTAAATACCAAGGTTTACGTGATAATTGGATGAACAACATCAAAAAACAACCCAGCTCGCACTCAAAACAACTGACAAGCCAATCACGCGATTGATGCCCGCGCTGCCAATATACAGAACGCTGACATCAACGACAGAAATAACGACCAAAGCTCCTTCCCTAACACATCTCCAGCTAACTGTTCACTGAGGACGGACTTGAGATAACAAATCCGAAAATTCTGAACAAAAATAAAAAACTTTTCCCGAAGAGCAATCTCTCTTTCTTCTGAATATATATATATATATATATATATATATATATATATATATATATATTTTCTTAAGTTTTCGCGGGTACTTACATGTATGGCATTCAGCTTTGTTCGGGTATTTTCCCACGTCATAGTAGTGGTGCTTTTAAAGTTGTAAGTACATGTAAGTACCCGCGAAAACTTAAGAAAACATATATGGATCTTTGGTTATTCGGGTTTTCTCCCGCGTAGTATTGGAAGTATCTAGGCAACGTTGCCTAGATACTTCCAATCTTACGCGGGAGAAAACCCGAATAACCAAAGATCCACATACAAATACCCGCGAGAACCTCAGAAAGCATTTTATATATATATATATATATGTATGTATGTATGTATGTATGGCATTCAGCTTAGTTCGGGTATTTTCCCACATCATAGTAGTTGTGCTTTTAAAGTTGTAGCAACGTTTCGGCAGAATCTCATCTGCCATCATCAGACTTCTGTATAATGTTCATCTGTGAGTCAGATTTTTACAGTGGTTTCAGATTTAAATTTGGGGCAGCCTATTGCCGTGCCAGAATGGTTTTTTCTTCATCCTGATTGGTTGGGAGTCTTGGTCTGCATTTATTGGTCTTGGAGTTTTCTGTGTTCTGCTTGATTGGTGTTTCTGATATCTTCTGTCTGTTTTTTGGCTCTTTTTGTATCTTGATTGGCTGGCAACATTGTGTTACTTTATTGGAGGCCTTTAGTGCAGCTTGGCTCCGGGTAAATGGACGGCTATCGTGAATTAGGAAGCTAGGTTTCATCTGAGTGTCTGGTTGGGGTGTGTTTGAACCCCAATATATATGTTTTTATCATCAGGCTTCATCATCAGAAGCCTGATGATGGCAGATGAGATTCTGCCGAAACGTTGCTACAACTTTAAAAGCACAACTACCATGATGTGGGAAAATACCTGAACAAAGCTGAATGCCATATATGTAAGTACCCGCAAAAACTTAAGAAAACAAATATATATATATATATATATATATATATATATATATATATATATATATATATATATATCCATATTCAAATTGAAGTCATCCTATAAGTATTGAGTAGAAGCAAACATTCAACCTAAATGAAGGCTCCAAAATAATTTTATATGCATAAATAAAGATAAGTTATTAATATCTAACCACAAAGGTAATGCCTGAAAAATATGACTGTTGCCTTTCTCTAGTGGAGCAAAATAGCTCAAATCAGTTTTCTTACATTATCAGCTATGTTGACTGTTTCCTGGTATGATTTGATTGCTTATTGTACCCTATGACTATTATTATTATTATAAACCTTATGATTCTTGACTCTTGATGAATGTATCTTTTCTTTTATGTATACTGAGAGCATTTGCACCAAGACAAATTCCTTGTGTATCCAATCACACTTGGCCAATAAAGAATTCTATGACAAGGGCCACATCAATCATTTTTATTTATGAAAGTCACTATTTCAAATCATGCAAAATGAATATTGAACTAAAACTTAGTTCTTTACACTTTCATGTGAATTATTTACTTTAAATTAGCATTATATTCTCTGCATGCAGAAATATATAATAATCATCTGCGTAGTAGATGAGTTGAGCACCAGAATTCCCCAGCCAGCATGGCTATGGATAAAAATTTTAAGAGCTGAAATCTACACTTCTTAAAGTTGCCCAGGTTGGGAAATATTAGGTATAGACATATCTAAGATTAAAGAGCAACAACTGCTTAAGGAAGCTTAAGCACTTAAAGAGCCTTAGATTTGTACTGCTGTTATAAAAAAATATCTTTGTATGTTTCTCTTTGCTTTTTATTTAATTTATTTTTACTGATATACCTGACAGAACTAGTCTATATTTGGGAGGAATGAGAACTAATGAGAACTTGATGCCCACTTAATAAGGTGGAAGCTGTTTGGAAAATATCTGGCTTCAGGGAGATTTATCTCATTTTCCCCCACTAGAAAACAGATAAAGTGGAAGTCACATGCATTAGGAGCTATATATAATACTAAATATTACTGTGTCTGAATGATAAATTGTAAGGACAAGTCCTAAAAAATTGCGTCCTTTCAACAGGCTAAAAAGTTTAAATGAAATCTGAAATAGCTTGACAACTATTTTATGAGAAGGAATGTACCTTCTTCCTTCTCTTAATTCTACTTAAACTTTCTGACCGATTTTTGAGAAATATTTTACTGTAAGAGTTACATTTCCCCCAAAATTGATTATTATGAGCTTAAAGGTTGTTAAGGGGACATTTAGAAGATGATATCACTTAGATAAATTATTTCTCAATCGGGATAAAGAAGAAAAGTAAAATGTAATTATTCTTACATTATCCCAAGTGTAATTAGGCTGAATGTTCAACTGTTGCTTTGGGAATTTTGCCTTGCAAGAATTGCAATAAACATCCTTAGGGAATGATGTTCATTTGATAATCATCTGTGCCACAGAACGTGGATGAAAGAATATGTGAGATGAACAGAAGATGAGGTTACTTTATTCCATCACTCAGGCTAGGAAAATACTATTTCAGGGCCAAAGTTAAGGAAAAAAGGAAAGTTGCTGTTTTAGGATGGCCTTGACGGTCTTGTGGCATTTAACCAATATTCTTTATTGGACTCAGTTTACTGATGGCTTCATGGACATGGTCAAGTACTTTTATTCACAACAGTATAGAACTATGTGTGAAAGAGAGAATGTGAGTGCATACGTGTGTCCCGTCACGTCATTGTTGACTCCTGTCAACTGTCTGGATGGTCTCTGCAGTTTTCGTAGCAAGATTTTGGAAGTAGCTTATCACTGTCTGCTTCCTAGAACTGAGACAGACAGAGAGAGTAAATTGAGAGTGGGACTAGAATTAAAACTCAGGGTCTCCCAGTTTCTACCCTGGCACTTTAATTGTTACATCAAACTAGTTCTCACAGAAGAAATTGACCATTGCCTTTTATAGGGATAACTTTTTTTTTTTCAATTTCCAAGTCCAAGATGTACAGGATTTAAGATAGAGGAGTGTCACCTCAGCCACGGCCACCTAAACAGCCCTAGCAAGCAATGGTACATGGTATTGTGCCTGTGGCAGAAAGTCATATACAAGTCTCAATCTGAACAGCCACAGGGAAAAATTCAGTTCCCTCCAGCTTTCCCTTATTAAGTCAATATTTTGTCACAATTTGTCTGTAGGCCCTTAACTCTTTCCTTCAATTAAAATGGCAGTTGAGGAAGAATGAAATGGACTAAAATAGCATTCTCCATCAGAACTAAAAGCAAGGGAACTTTCTGGCATGTTCATGAGGAAAAATACAATTGGGTCACCAAGTTTATTTCTGAGGTATTTCTGGAAAAGTGTTGCTTGTAAAGATATAGAAATACAGAGTAAAGATAGAAATACAGAGAAAAGAAATATGCTTAAAATATATTTATGTTCTTCTAATAGGTTTCCACTTTTTATATATTGCTGATTCAGCACTTGGAAGTTAGAAGACTTCTCAGCTAATCTTCTTTTATCAAGACTGGTGTCTTTACATAAAACAGATTACTTGCCCATACACATAGAAGGGGATAGAAATAAATATAAACACATAATAGAGCTGTCCAAGGTACTAGCCTTAACTTCTGTAAGGGCCAATAATTACTCTCCTAGCCTAAAATGACAAGACAAGTGCTGGTCATTTTGTAGGTAGTCTGTCCTCTCACACAAATACAGAGTAATATAGAGCAAGGAAGAAAAAACAAAAGGGAAAGAAAAATAGAAGAAAGGGGAATTATAAAGAAATGCTTTTCAATCTTCTATACAAGTACAATTATAAATTTACCTTATTTTCTAAAGTTACTTCATAACTCTCAGCCCATGTTATCATCTTCACCAAATATCCTGCATTGTAGGCATTGTCAAATCTTTTCATCTTTGTGCATACAATAGTCTTGCTGCAGTTATCACATACAAAAATAAAGTTCCGTGATTTTTTTTCAACTATTTGTCCATCAGTCTCAAGAGATTATTTCTGCCTTCAAACGCATATTCATTTTTAAAATTCTCTGAATCAAATTCAATCTGTATTTGAATCCAAAATTTTCTAGCTTTTTTACATATCCATCAAGCATGATAAAATATTCCTTCTTGTGGTTCAGATTGCTAACATCTTTATACATTCTAGACAATTTCCTTGGTGACATACACCAATGTTACATCATTTTTTAAAAGTCCTGTGAATAAGATAATGTAAATTATGCATATTGCACTAAGAGTTGATGACATAGATTTAGGAATGATTTGAAGTTCTTTTATTATATTTTTGGAAGTATTTATGGTCAAAGTATTTATGGAATAATATAGAAGATATTTGTAGTATTTTTTTTCCTGTTTGGGGCAGGTCTTTGATTATTGCAGTAACCCTGATGTTATGTGGGGGTTCTTGGCAGACTTGATCATTTCTGTTAATTTGTTAACACTGAAAATAATATAACAGAA
Source organism: Hydrophis major (assembly GCA_033807585.1). Lineage (NCBI taxonomy): Eukaryota > Metazoa > Chordata > Lepidosauria > Squamata > Elapidae > Hydrophis > Hydrophis major. The sequence goes on from CM066331.1 coordinate 130,483,624, forward strand.
ACATGCTTGTGCTACTGAATCTATTGTAGCAATAAAAAAAGTGGAAATGTCACAAAAAGTCAGGATGTAGCTGAAACCATAAAATCAAAGCCCATCTGTTTTTAATGTATGTCTTATTTCTGATGCCTGTAAAAATGGGTCAAAACTTTAATTGCAGGTACTATCATGATTTGGGGGGGGGGGATTCCTCCCCAAAGATGGCTCTGGAAAGAATAGCTCTGCAAACAACTGCAGTTTAGTTACACAGAGAATTGTTTTTCAGAAGCTGCAGTTCATAATATCCTTTTGTGCATGGCGAGAAAACAATTGCAACCAAAATAAAATATTATTCAAAAATAAACACAGACTATTTCAGAAGGATGTTCATAGTTTCTTAGGAACAGTTTCAGTTGCTTTAAGGCTTAAGAATCTCTTCAAAAGGGTTAGAAATAGGTTGGGAGGCAGTGTTTCCTTCTCAAAAGTAGATCTGTAGAAAAATCTGTAACACGCCACAGTGGAATCTTAGCAAAGCCAGAATATATAGTACTATGTTATTTAATCATTTATATTTCTATCTGACAGCATAAATATTTCATAGCTTTCTGCAATATATTACTTATTTCTCACCAGACATATGAAATGTGATTATTAGATTATCAGACTAATTATATAAAAGTAGTTTTCTCTCTATATTACTTCAGCAATCAATTTTGGAAAGAAAAGTGAGCTTTAGGTAAACCTGACTGAAACAGAATAAACATTATATTTAGTTCCATCATTCAGTTTTTGAGTTCTAATTTCAGCCTCAACCTTGTATTCATGTTTCCAACCATTCTTCCATTTCCTTAAGATTATTATTTTGCTAGGACTTTTTCCTGTGCTTATAGTTTGAGTCAGCCTGGGGAGTTCTGTTAGATAATTTTCTCAAAAAATATTTTTAAATTATTCAAATTTCTGGTTATTCTTATTGGATTTGAAATACAGCTTTTATTAATTTTAATGAACAGTATACAAAGAGGCAAAAAAAATGCTTGTTATTTTACAAACTAAACTCAGATTGCCTTTAATATTCATATATCAAAGGAACCTTTTGTTTAGGGAATAAGAAAACCTTTGTAATGGAATCAGTCAGGAGTCTGGTAGCATCTTTTTTGACAAATGCATTTGATTAAAAAGAACAGGCCTTCAGGATCTGACTTTTAATCAGATGGGTTCATCAGAAAAGATGTTTCCAGACTCCTGACTTCTGGCCATCATAGACCTAACACAGCTACCTTCCTACATAGTGGCATCAGTGTTGTTAGGAATATAAGTCACCTAACAGGTATTTGGGTTGGAAATATATAAACCAGGATAGACATTTTAATACTGTATCTTTAAAAGAATGCTAAAAACTGCAATTGGGTGTGGTTACTCAAACCATCATAAGATGGAGCCAGAAACCTGGGTTGTCTTAGTTGTCTCAGAAGAGAGTGTGTCTCAGTGAATCTCTGTTTCCTTCTGTTGGAAAGTATTGCCGTTCTTCTAATTGACTGATATTCTTGGATTTGATGTAAGTCTGATACTGAACTGTTTTTGACACTGGACTTTGTTATTGGATTATCCCTGGACTAAAAACTGACTGATCTTACCTGTGAATGACTTTGGACTGCTTATTTTGAACTTTGCTTAAACCTTTCTAGAAGTAAAAACCTATGTGTTTGAACTTTGATTAACGTTTCTGAAAGTAAAAACCTACATTTACTGTACAGTGTATCTGTGTGCTGTGTGTGTATTATTCAAACACTACCCTCAAATACATCTCCCTGTATGTGCTCATTCTCCTAACGGGGAATTACCTCAACAAGTGTGTTCACATTTCTCATATTACTGATGCAGAATTAATTATAGGGTCTTCCCAGTGACCTCAATGTTTAGTGCCCAGCAGAAAGTATAGTAATTTAGTGCATCTGATCACTTAGAGTCAATCAAGCAAACTAAATAATTGAAGAAACACTTAGCAAAACAGCATAGCAAGGCAATGGCTATTAATAGCAAAGTTTAACAGTTTAATTAAATATATCTCAGCAAAGATTACTCAGCCTAACATCTCAGTCCCTCTTCAAATAATTTGACCTCAAACACAATATCTCCTGAATGTTTCCAGCTGTTGAATGGCATGTGCCTATGTCCCAAAACAAAGTATCAGGATAAATTACTACCATAAATCTGATTTGTGACTCCCTATTCAATATCCTACTGGAAATGTCTTGGCAAGTGTATGCAAAGGTTCATAATTATATCTTTTCTTGCTTATAATTTTTTCTCTTCCCACTGTAATATAAAAATGTGGTGGATATTCACTTAATGTTCTGATAAGATGAATTTCAGAATGACTAGTGCAGCCAGATATATGAAACAATTTTATGCTAACTGCTGTTAACCATTATTGGAAATTTCTAAACTTATTTTAGCAGGAAATCTGAGCACCTATAGTTGAAATAATTTAATTGCAAATAGTGTGAATGTAGTTCTTCAGATATGCAAACATTTTTATTTATTTATTTATTTGATTTGTCAATCGCTTACAAGATAATAGGTATAAGTATAAACATGAGTAAGAATACAGGAAATGGGTACAAACAAATAAATGGGGACAATAGGACAGGGACAGAGACTTATGCACACCCCTTTAAGAAAAGTACTTCGGTTACAGTATATTTCTAGAAGTCACTTATATTATCTTCAGTGCTAATTACTCTGTTGAGCTGACATTTGAGATTACCTGAATTGGATTGAGACTGACTTCAAATGTATGTTTATCATTCAGAGTCTAGGATGCTCTGTTTAAGCAGCTGTCAGCATACCCAGTGTTTGCATTACAGGTTATATTTGGTAACACTTTAAAGTTATATTACCTGTCCTGTTAAGAAAAACAACCCTCATTATTTACACAGATAACTTGCACAAATCAACCAATTTCTGGCTGTTCAAAATCAAATTCAATTTTTAACAGCTGTATTATTTGTTATGCATGTTTTGCTTTTCTGATGAGCTAAATCATAGATTAGAAGTCTTGAGCAATCTGTTTACCCCCTTTTAAAATACAAAATAATCTCTATTTTAGTATGTTAAGAGCAGTCTTTAATATACAATAATGTGAAACTTGAATTTGGCATATATGCCTGTTAATGCTATGAGAGCCCTACATCTAACTACATTTAATAACTTAATATAAAAATGATGGGAAATACTGTGGCTTGCTGCTGCTATCAGACTTCAGAAGCTACTGTTTGAAAGTGATTGCACATATTGCCTCAGCAAAGTTTCTATAGCTATTGACAAAAGTTATTTCATAGCTATTATAGTCAGGTTCACTCTGCATATCTGATCAAAGTAATACCTTAAAGCACTTTGGCTGGTGGGTTTAAATCAAGTGTAGGGCATTGTAAAACTCTCTCTCTCTGTGTGTGTGCATATTTAAATATTTTAGATTCCTCATCTAAGAATTTATTCTTTATCCCAGGGCCAACTGAAAGAGGATTATTCATTTGCAACATGCTGGTGCATATTATCATTCTTTCTAACTTAAGAGTACTTAACATATGAAGAAGCCATCACACTATAGTGCAAAACTCACTGACATTTGAAAAGAAATATTTTGATGGGATGGGGTATAACTTCCATTGTTCAATGCAATTCTGCACAGATCAATTGGGAATGCTGTATTATTTGCCAAGACATCTTTAAAAAGATATGTACAGCATAATGAACAGATACCCAACTTCATTGTTGCTGTTGCCTTGAACCAAAAAATATATTTTCTTCTGCTCAGGAATACATATAAGATATGAGAAGGCTATTGCAATTTTGCTTGGAAGCTAAAATAGAAAATATTGACTCCCCGGAGAAGATCTATATCTAGAAAGGAAAGATAATTGTATGGCTGTTCTACTTTTGGGCTGTATACCTCAGATAGCAGATGCAAGGATGCAAGTAGTAACAGGGAAGGGCTGCAATGGAATAGGGGGGCTATTTGAACAACTGTATGTAGTTAAGACTCTCAGTCCTTGCACAGGTTCAGATGTCAGGTCCCTTAATTTTTAACAAGAAAAATACGCCTTCTAATAAATGCACATATGTGCATTGATTTTATTTCGGTTCGTTTATTGCTGTGCCACAGGAACCAATTAATACAGAAGTCCTTCCATTACAATAGCATATATTGTTTTTTTGCCTCTGGTGGGTTCAGGTCAAGCTGTGAACAAAGAACATGTGAGGAGAAATAGAGAAATTGTCAATCTGTTACATATTACACTTTGTTGACATGCACATAAAAAACTTCAGAATGTTATTTCATGCTCAATAACTTCCAGGATTCTACTTATGGATTCAGAACTGCCCTCACATTATTAAAGTGCTTTCCTTGTTATGTGCTTCAAAACAGTAATTACAGCAACTGTGATTAGTTAGTGGTAGTTAGAAAAGGATTCTTTTCTAGTAACTTTCCTAACTTCCAGTAAGTTTTCCATAATTATTTAATTCTCTTTTGACTGTACTGCTTCCTTAGAGTTCACTGGGATTGCTTTTGGCATAATACTTTATTCCTCCATTTCTTTTTTTTTTTTTGAAACAAATTTTTATTAATTTTAAAGATAAAACAACACATCATTAACCATTAAATACATAAACACATAAAACCTCTTAACATTGTAAATCCTTACAAGTCAAACAAAACATTATTTTTATACAGCATAATTCCAATTTATCCCATCTCCATATGGACACACAAATATCTTTCAGCAAATTTCTCATTATTTCTCTTTACTCCTATTCAATTTCATTTCTCTTCCATATTTATCCATTTTATAGTCATCATATTCTTTTCTTTCTGGCTTGTTTAAATTATTCTCATCTAACATTCCTCCAAGGTTTTATTGATTCTTTTTTCCTTTTTTTTATAAAAAACAAATTTTGTTAGTTTTACCATAAACACAATACACAAACATACAAACACAAAACATAAACAAAACTAAAAGATCTTTTCTGAAGGTTGTCTGTTCCCGGGTTAAAACTCTTCACACAGACACAAATTCAAACATCATATTCAACCCATATCTCCTTCCATATCTTATTATCATTTTCTTTTTTTTATATATATATATAAAAACCATTTTTATCAGTTTTATAAAAACAATGCACAAAGAATCAAGGCATAGCAGCTTATAAATTCTTTTCTAAGAAAAAATAATAATAAAAGATCAATAAGGCATAACATTTCCAGATTATAATATCAATATTTCATATAATATTAACTTCATATCTTGTCCCTACTTCTCCTTTCCATCCAAATTATTTATTAATTAAAATTTTATTGCCTTTTATCAATATACAAAATCCAAAAAAAAAAGCATATATATCCTTCCATATCTTATTACCATTTTCAACAACATTCTTTGTCTGTTCTATTTCCAATTATCCATTCATCTTTTTTTTCTTTTACCATACTTCTCCTGTACACCAATTGGAGTAACATCTATAACTCATTACCCTAACTTAGAAATACTACATATAGCAATCTTTCTTGGGATTCTGTTTAAAAGATTCTAAAATTACATAATAAATTTTATATTCTAAATATACATATAAAAACACACTCTTATATACCCTCCAGAATCCCTCTTTTAATCTAAATTAAATTCACCCATTGTCTCTAAATAAACTTTTTTTCTTTAGGTCTTGCTTCCCCCCATTAAGGCTTCTCCTCCCCCCCTTTCTCTCTTGCTTATTCTTCTCCTTGCCCTTTCTACCCCTTTGCTTTTTCCCTTCGCTTTTCTTACTCCTTTTCCTTTGCTTTCTAACCTTGCCTCCATCTTTTCGCTCATTTTTCTCTCTTTTGGTTGTTTTTATAATTCTTAAAATCCCCTTTTTCTTATCCTTTTTCTCCTCCTCTCCGGAAGGGACCCATTGTTCATCAAAGATGGCTTCTTCTTCCTCTTCTTCCTTGTCCCAGTCCTTCTGCTGCGTAATCAACTTTTCAACAGAACATAACGCCATTTCTAAGAATTGAAACAAAGCGCCCAAAGTATCTTCTTTTTTATATTTTTGATATTCAATCTCTAGTTCATCCACAAACGATGCCATTATAAAAAGGGAAACTTTTTCCAAAACAACCACAAGTATTTTTAATCAAAGACAATCAAAAGCAATTAAAAAAAAAAAATTCCAAAAGTTAATACTTTTCTTCCTTCTTCTCTTTCTCTTTCTGGATTAATTTTTATTCAAAGAGGTCCAATTACCATATATCTTCCTTTGGGATCCACAAAGACGTTCTAGACAATCTCCTCCTTTTTCAGCTTCTGCTCCAATTTTTTTTTCTCCCTTCCCATTTGCAATGACAATTTTAAATAATCAGAAATCCATACCTCCAGCAAAGATTTTCCAATTTCTTAAATTTTTCAATGTCCAAAAATCCCTTTGTCTCTTAGCTTCAACTTTCAAAGCAATCCACTTTCAATGTCTAATATATCCAAATATTTCTGCTATTTCCGTGGGGTGGGAGAGTAAAAAAAAAAAAAAAAGTTCCCTTTAACAGCTTCTCCGCCGCTTTTCGCTCTTCTTAGGGATACAATGTATCCTCCAGCAATTCAAGCAGCTCAATTCCAGGCAATTTAAAAGGTGTTACTTGACCCGGCTCAGACAGAACTTTCACTCTTCACACTTCCTCCAGCACAGTTCTTACCCGGTTGCTGGCTTCTTCGTGGCGGCCATTGCTGACCGCCGCTCCACCGCCTTGGGAAAAAGGGGTTTTCCCGGAGAAGGGGGGGGTCTGTGATACCCCCACCTCCCTATCCGACTCCCCTCTCTCTTCAGCTGTCCCTACAGGGCAGCCATATCCCCCTGACCCATCTGGATCGGGGGTACCTCGACGGCTAGCACAGCAGGAATTGCTGTCGCGAATTCCTGCTGCCCCGAAGCCACGCGAAACCGGAAGTTCCTTTATTCCTCCATTTCTGTTAAATGTGGCTTTTTATGAAAAAATAATAATCATATTTTAATTATACATGCTGTACCATGGGGTATAGTAGTACACACAGGAATGCAATTTGTAAATTTAAAAATAATAAATTATGGTCTAATTACACATTAAATGCAAGCTAGTCTATCTATTACTAATTTTAATAAGTACTTGAGTCTACTAGTGCATAAAAAAGGGACAGCGTGATGTAAAGATTAAAACATGAGACTTGGAATCTGGATCACCCAGATACAAGGTCATCTTTAGCTATGGAAACTGGCTGAGTTTCAATGTTTTAAATTTTAACTCGCAGTTTAAAAAATGCTGGATTTATTACCTGTCTCAATCCAATCTACCTCACGGAGAGCAATAAATACACCCCTTTCGAAGTGCTGGATAAAAGGAGCGATAGAAATTTTAACATCAGAAACCTGAGTAAGAGATGTTAGCCTTGGCTGTAAACAAAAGTTTGATAAGGTGAGATGATAAAATTTGCTAGCCAATGATTCCTTTCATCATTAGAGAAACGTTCACACTTCCCAATCCACCTCTATACCCACCAACAGCTGCCATCTGTGAAAGTGAAGCTGTAATTCTGTATTTTTGTCTGTGACACCCCCAAAGGACCAGGACAGCAATCAACTCTGCAGTTAAAGCCACCTAATTGAATTTGCTGTATTGAACAGGGTTCCACTTTAATTTGAAAATCTACTCTGATTGATTCATGTTGAATTAAAGTACCCTGTTGAAACTTTCAAGACTTTTCATAATCAACGCTATGCCCCTTTGTTGACCTGCAACTGAGACCAAGACCTAGCTTCCACTGTGCCTTTGAGAGGTTTTCCGTATGTTGTCTGCACTGATGAAATATATTTTAAAACTCCCCTTTGTCCAAGGGAGAGGGTTTGGATTCCAACATTTTGCTTCCTGCTGCTTCTGTAACCATTTATTTTAGGCTATCCAGAGCTCAATTTTTATATAATCAATCCATACATATCCATCTTTTTATTTTGGAAAACCAAAGAACTCGGTAGATTTATGGGTGAATGGATTGGATTGGATTCATAGAACTTCTGTTCTTCTCTTCTGAAACTATTTCCTGTGCATGCTACAAAATCTAGAGAAAGATTTATGTTGGTCTACCCAGCAGTAAGTACTTATTGCAAGCAGTTCACAAGGGAATCATCTTCACCTCTATTTGTCAGTGATCCAAGCTAAGCATTCCTAAATCATATCATTCTTCATATTAACTACTCTGTTCAAAATCCTTGCTAGGAAAATTATTGTTAATGCTTTTAAAGCAGATGTCAGAAAAAGACAGAAAGGAAGTTATATGAATGATTTCTTATGCCTATCCTAGAATCAATATAGATACAATTCCAATTTATATAAATACAAAAACTGGAATCTCTCTCTCTGTGTGTATGATTTAAAATTATGGATATCTTAAAACATATTTTAATAACATTTAGTGCTTTTGAAGATTTATTATCCAGCAGTATTTCTGTTTGCTTTAATTTTTCCCTTTTGGCACTTTTAGCCTCCCCTGTAGACTTGGTTGATGGAAAGCTGGTAGCATAGTGAAGCTTCTGTGAAATTTATTAACTTTTTTATGTAACATAAATATCTTAAACAAAACTTTGGCATCAACATCAAAATTTAAAATTTATCTTGTGTTCTCTCTAGCAGTTTTATATTTTATGTATGCTTAATGTTAATGTGAATTTGGTATCTGACTTTAATAAATAGATAGGGAAGGGAACACGAAACTATAGTTAGTTCAGCTGAACGCTTTAATTGTGCAGTATGAAAAGGCACCTTAAATTTCAGGGAGGTGTAAATCTTATCTGTTAACATTAAGTAGTTTTCTGTAGTCATGAAGAAATTTATAATGCTTTATAGTTTGCAGTTTTAATGTTTAAAAAAGCCAGTGTGATCATTGTAGGACTGTGAGGCTTTAATCAGTGGGTTAATCAGCAAAAGAAAAGTTGATTAATTCAAAGAGCCAATGCTAATTGCTAACACCAACCATAATGATTGGCACAAAGTTCAGGGCGTGTGTGTGTGTGTGTGTGTGTGTGTGTGTGTTGGAAACTACAGTATAATGTTTAAGGGTAGTCTGTCCATATTGATCGTGCTGGACATCTCAGAGGTACCATTGGCCATAATAATGTTCTGAACTGCTTTTAAGAAATGAGCCTCAGATGTATATTTTTATTATCCAATATTTTCCAAGGGGTAATTTTCAGAAAACAGTGCTTGAGGATTTAAGTTCTGGCATTTACATGGTGGGATATGGTGTTTCGGTTTTATTGCCCATATTATTTAATAACAATATTAAGTCAATCAAGAAATTTGGGCTGTCATCCATATTTGGATGAGTTATAACTGTTTTTTCTCATCACTTATTACCAAGGAAGGTTATTAATGCTTGCTAGCAGTAATTGACTGGATGGGGGTTAATAATAAATAGAAAAATGTAATAATTCATACAAAGCAGAACTGTTCTTGGTCATGAAGGTTTCAAGATGATTCGGAGACATAGCTCCAGATCAATCAATTTTACAGTCTGCATAGTTGGTGGCTTTGCTTTGGTGGTTTGGGGATTTGGCGGTTCCGAAGAAGATGGCTACTTCAGAATAATTGTGCTAGCTCTTGCTTTTGACAATAAGGCTACAGTAAAAAAAAAAGATATTATACATTTTATTTTATTCAAAAATTATTTGTGCAGTCAGATCTTATATAGAAAAGGGACTTCCCTAAACTGACTAGTATACTGATGCTAACCACTTTTTCAGTCACTTTTAGATATATAAGAATAAAAATATATTTTTATAATCCTGTTTATTTGGAAAATGAATTATTTGTTAGATAATGAGATAAAATAAGATAACCTTTATTGTCATTTTTTTACTATGAGCAGACTGGCAAAAATTAAAAAATGAAATTCTGTTGCTTGCTCTTGAAAGAAAGTATACTGTATATCTACCCATACAACACAGATACACATCTATATAGATTCACATATATACCTACATCCATACATATATGTACATATATATTAATCACTGTCCATTTTGAATACATAGAGCAGGGGTGTCAAACTCAACGCCCTGATCCACCCCATGGGGTGCTTAGATCTGGTCTGTGGGGCCACCCTGGAAATAGTGAAGGATCAGCCCATGATGCTTCTGCCAGTGAAAATGGAGATCAGTAGGCCACATGCCCTCTGAAGCTCCATTTTCACTGGCAAAGGGTTGCAGGAGGCTGTTTCAGCTGAAATCAGAGCTCATGAGGGTTGTGAATGCCTCCCCCCAGCTCCATTTTTGCTGGGAGAGGGTTGCAGGAGGCCCGTCACAGCGAAAAACAGAGCTTGGGATCCTGTTTTCACTGGCAGAGCATTCAGGCCACCACAGATGCCCTCCCAACACAAGTGGCATCATGTTGGCCATGCCTGTCCTGATCACACTCTCCCAGCACCTCCAAGGTTAAACACAACCCTGATACACCCTCAATGAAATCAAGTTTGATACCCCTGGCATAGAGAAAAGAGAAAACTTGAGACTTCATAAGGTTGATATTATATGAAACAAAACTGTGACTGAATCTAGGTATTCTGCCTTGGATACCATGAAGCCTCCTCCCAGAAGGTAACAAGGAAAATAGGTCATGAAGAAGATGTATAGCATTGCAGACAATATTGCAGATCCTGCTCAAGCATCGCTTATATATTATTTCCTGGATAGAAGGAAGTGAACTACCAATAATCTTTTCTACAATGCTCACCACTCTCTGCACTGCCTTCCTGTCCAAAGCAGTAATGCTTCCAAACTAGACAATGATGCAATTTGAGAGGATGCTCTCTATCGTACCTGTATAGAAAGTGATAAGGACAGGGGAAGGAAAATGTACTTTTCTTGTGTGATGCAGAAAATACAGGCGCTGCTGTGCTTGCTTCACCAGTGTCCCACTGTTGAGCGACCAAGCTAGCTGCACACCCAAAAACTTGATGCTCCTAATCACTTCCAAAGGTGAATCATTAATATACAGAGGTATGTGGTTATGCCTGCCTTTTCTGAAGTAAACAATGATCTCTTTAGTTTTTCCTATGTTTAAGACGAAGGTGTTTTTATTACACCAATTCATCAAACTCTCTATCTCCTTTCGGCAAGCATCCTTATTGTCTTCCTGAATAAGGCCCACAACTGTTGTATCATCCACATACTTCAAAATATGGTTGGAAGCAAACTTTGCACAACAATCATAGATCAACAGGGTAAACAACAGCGGACTTAGTCCACAGCCCTGAGGAGAAACTATGCTCAGGAAAATGGTGTTAGAAATATTAGTCCCAACTTGCACATACTAGGCCCTATCAATAAGAAAATCAAGAATCCAGTTACAGAAAGGAGTATTAAAGTCTAAAAGGCCCAGTTTGTCTACTAGATGCTGAGGTAAAAATGTATTAAATGCCGAACTGAAGTCGACAAACTGCATTCACACATGAGGGTTTCCTCAAAGTGTGCCAAGCTCAGATGGAGAAAAGAAGAAATAGCATTCTATTTAAAATGATTTGGATGGTAAACGAACTGAAGTGAGTCAAATATTGGAGGGAGGCTGGATACAATAATGTCCTTTATCAGCTTCTCAAAATGTTTCATAATGTAAATTCAACTGGATGAAAATCATTAAGATCTGTAATTGTAGTCTTAAAATACATTGGGACCACTGCCTGGTGCAATGAAAGATTGAAAATATCTGTGAGAACACAAGCCAACTCGTCTGTACATTCCTTAAGAACATACCCATAGATACTATTTGGGCCTGCTGCTTTCCGAATGTTAACATTTCTCAATAGTCTTCCAGACAGAGGTAACATCAAAGTTAAGCATTTGTTCGTTTCATGATGGGGCACAGCTTTCCTCACAGAGGTGCTCTTTGATGCCCTGAATCTTCCAAAAAATGTGTTCGGCTTGTTCAAAAAGTCTCCCTTAAAACACGATGAAGCCACATTATAGACTGTAATGCCACATATACCTGGGGTTCGCTGAGTTCTGAAAAAAGTTCTGAACTTTCTGACAATGGGCTCGCTTTGCTCTTTTTATGGCACTTTTCAAATTGGTTCTGGCTCTTCTAAGTGTCAACATATTGCCAGATTTAAAAGCCACATTCCATGCCTTTGACATCTTGCAAACCTTGTGTGTCATCTATGTTTTTTTATTAGGCTCTCACAACAATGTTTTTAAATCCTCAAGGCACTTTTAAATATATGCAGACTTAGTGGTAGCATACTTGTTATGTTCTGCGCATGGGCGCAAGAAGTGGAGACGAGACGATGAACAGTGAACTTCAACTCTTTATTTAACATGGTGTAACAGAGTGAAAACTACGGCCACAAGGCCCCTTTATATAGGCAAGCTTTTTAGCAAACAGCCAATGAGAAACAGGAAGCGTTAGCTTCCCCAACCAATGAGATAGGCTCGTTAATAGCCAATCAGATTCTCCTGAACGGACCAATCCGATGTCGCTATTATCGGCCAATCAGAAGTGCAGGGCCAGAACCCTGCACTTTACTTTAAGGTTTAACAATCTTTATTCAAGCACTTTTATTAATTCACAACAATACTCCTCTACATTTATATTACAGTTATCTGCTGCCGCTTCTTTCTTTCTTTCTTTATTAAAGATTCCTAATAAATAAATATGTGTTCTGTTTCCATTCCTGAATATATACAAAGTTTTCTTTGAAGAAATAGAGAGTTCATTTCATTGTTAAGAACTTAATCAATTGTACTTTAAAATACAGAAGAAAACCTGGTGTTGATTTTATTTCACCAGAATGCTGTTTTTCATATGCCACAATTTAAAATTTCCATTAAATACTAGTCAAAATTTTTGTAAACAAAACACAGTAAAATGAGCTTGTGCTACAGATAGAGATAAAGATATTATTTTTTTCTATTTTAGAAAATGGAACAGTGTTTTCTATGTATATTTCCTTACAATTGAACCACTAAATAACTGTACATATACTAAAGCTCTGAAGGAATTGATTCCTAGCCTAAACAATTGAGATTGTTGTAAACACTCAGTTGCAAACAGCTATTACCAGCCATGACTCATCCCTTCACCAAATCATAAGCAGGTGTTACAAATATTATCATAAAGCACCAGACAGGGTTCTAAATTGAAAATAGTTCAGTTGCTGGAATTTTTGTAATGTTTTGTAACTTAATTCTTTTCTGTAAATTAGTCTTGCAAAAAAGAACTCTGATAATCTTTCTTGGAAATGAATTTTCAATTTTAAACAGTTGTCAAAAACCCTAATGTGACATGTCACTGCTTAAATATTCTTTAAGCCATATTTATGAAGGCGACCTTGGTTTGAGAAATCAATACATTCTTTATTTAAACTGAAGTTTGGGTGGTAGACCTAGACATTTTTTACTGAACATAAAAAACATTTCTCAAATGTACTTAAATTTAATTGAGAAAATATAAATTCTGGTATAATTCCGAATTATGAGGAAAATTTCATATCCCTGTAATAGCTTTAGCTTCATAATAAAAACCAATCTATACAATTTTAAATAAATAAAATGGGTAATTTTTGATACTTCGTTATAATCCCACTTTGTATAATGAGACGGAATCTCAGAAAACATACACATTTTTTTTTAAAAAAATCAGAAGATGTAATATGGATACTGGGAGATTTGGAAGGCTTTGCAATAGCAAGCATGGTCCTTACCAGGGAAAATTCAGCATGGCTGTGTCTTTTCCCTCTTCTCTTTCCCATCTGCAAGGAGGAGATTAAACTATTGTATTTTAACTATCTGGTTCCAGTAACCAGACATTAAATGGTTGAAATGTCAGAAATAGTTTTTATTTCTCAATTATGCTTTGAAAGAAAAACAGAGAAAGATACCTATATCTAAAGGCATCAATTGCAAGCTAATGAAAAGAGGAGAAAAGGAAAAATCTGGAGGGAAAAGAATAGAAATATGTGTTGTGCTGTTATGAAGCAACCTCCTCTTTTTGTATTTGAATTCCAACATCGAACACAAGTATGTGCATCACAACACACATTTTTACTTCCCTCTACCACTTCCTAGTGTCTAAGAAGTGTCTAAGAAGACAGGTTGGCAGTATGGATGAGAGATCAGGGTGGTAAAGAACTTCCAAAGGTCTCTCAAATTTGGTGAGTATTCCTACTTATTTGAATCAGATGAGTTTAAACAATAAGGGGCTGCAGTATTCACCATTAAATTGTTTGGATTACTTTTCCCCTTTAAATTTGACTGGAGAATAGATGCATCTACCCCACCCCTTTGGCTCCCACCAAAATTTGGATCTAGGTCAAAATCTTCTTCCAAGCACATGAATACTTTTCATTTTCCAAATTAACTCCTGTTTTTAACCTTGGCAATTAATTCATTTACTTGGTCAGAAGCCGTTAAAGCCAGCCTTATTTTTTTAAGACATAAAGATTTCCAATTTTGATGGCATAAATGAGGCATGCTAATCAAAGTGCAAACTTTTGCAAAAGAAGCATTGTCCTGGATTCTTGGGACTGTAGTAATTTTCACACCATTACTTTCTCACACTTGCATTGCTAATTATCCTTTGGTAATGATAATTATTATACCATGGTGATTGCTTCCTTCACCATAGATAAAAACAATGTTGATCTAAATTTTCAACTTAAAATGTACTTCATAGTGGAACTCCTTTCTCTTTTCCATGGTGCTGTATTTTCACTGGAGAGAGCAGGGAACAGAGAAACACTGTTTGCTGAATTAGATCAATGTGTTGAAAAAATGAAATTTCATCTTAATTAAGATTTTATTATATTATACTCATCAATGTGCCTTTAACCTGTCAGTAACTTCCTTACATATTTATGAATTTATGACCCTATACATTTGTGCAGAAGCAGTTTAAAGCCACTTAATTACCACAGTCATCAAAGATATTGTTTTTATTAATTATATAAGGAATTAACTTAAAGTAGACTTAAATGAAAAAGTCATAATAGTTATAGGAGTTTTATTATAAATTATAGTTACTGGCAAGATAATTAGAATACTATAATCTCTGGTATTAAATCAGGTTGATTGCTTTTCATGAAAAAAATTATATTCTGTATTATTTTACCCATCCCAACATGCATCAGATAGAACAAAGATAGAATATACCTACTTATAAACATGGTCTTAACCTTCATGAGGTTTCCTTGGTTATCTGACATGTTGGTGGGATTTAAAACATTGTTTTAATTTAAAAATGGGATTGTGGTGCACAGTCTCAGTCTCTAGCGTCATCTTTATTTATAACAATGCTTATGGCCGCTATAGGGCACCTACACATTGTAGAAAATAAAAACATAGTATGCTTGCAACTTAATGCCTTATTTAAACACGGACCTACTGCGTAAGAAAAAAAGAGGCAAATTTTTAAAAAGGATGGGGGCATCTGAGGCAGAGTGTAAGCTTAGTTACATGGAGTTTGCTTCTGGTCAACAGATTTGTGCATAGCACCCAAACAGACATTTTGAAAGGGCACTCACAGTTCTTTAACAAAAAGGTTGTGTCGGCTTGGAAAAAAAACTATTGGAAAACAGAATAACAATAATTTTCCTTTAAAGTTCCATTTCCCAACCTGGTATTTGGGCAACAACATTGAGAATTTCCCCCTCAGTAAATCTATTGAAAAAGGCTAGCTGAAATATAACAACTAACTTTAGCTCCCTTCTCTTCCTCATCTGCATAATATATAATTATCCTTGCTGTAGCTTTTCTCAATTAGAATTTGTATTTGTATTAGAATTAGAATTTTCTTTATTGGTCAAATGTAATTGGACACACAAGGAATTTGTTTCCAGTGTATAAGCTCTCAATATACGCGCATTAGGAAAGTATAATGATTGTTGCCCATTTATTCTATTTAAAGTAGTATCATCACTTATGGTGTGACTTTAATTCTAACCTGACCATTCTCAACCTGCATAAAATTAAACTAAAAATGATTCCATTTTAATGCCCAAATAAATTCCTGTATATTGAAACAGAAATAATTTTCAGGACAATGCACACACGTAATAGCTGCAATTATGCAAATAATTATGTTAAATGATCTTCGCATAGATTTAAATAGCCTTTTATTTTTAAGTATACTGCATATTTTGAGTTGATGGTTTCCATAGTCCTAAATTACTTTTTAATTTTTTAATAAAAGTAATTCCATAAATAGAATCTGCAGTACTCTGGTACTCTTACAATTCTGTCTAGACACACAACATGGGGGCTGGGCTGGGGCTGGTTGTGGCCTTTGTGGTTTGCCAAATCTGAGTTTGGAAAGAATTGACCTAAAAAATTCCTGACATAAGTTCCATTGTTAGATTTTCCTTTTGAGTTCATAGCACTATCAATATCTGATAGATGAAGTTTAAAAATACTGTGGTCCAGGGACTTGTTCTAATGATTACGTTTGGAAGCTGAAGTCTTAAAAATACAGATTTTATTTTACAGTTCTTCCCATGACAGCAGTCATAGACAAGCTACACCTTCTCTTCCCAATCTGGAATTGTCTGTGTTGCTCAGTTGTGAAATACTGGTTTGGATCAAGGAATGAACACACCTCAGACTCAATTCCAGGGATCACAAGACTGAATTTTCTTTTTGTGAATATTCAGTATTAAATCTCTTATAGACACAATTTTGTGTCTCTATGTACTGAATGAGGAAGTATTATAATGTTCTTGAATAAGGGTACAATAGCTGACAAGATCACATTGCTATAATCTGTCTCTTTAAGACTACATTAAAGAGAAGAAATCAAAGTGCCATTACAAAGCTTAAAGATAAAAGCTATTTAAAAATATGGTTTCAGACATACTTCCCTCAATTAATCCAGTGCTGAGCTCATGGCCATATGATTTAGTGAAATTATGTAAATATATGTCTAATGTATTTCAATATCTCTACTATATTATTTCTGGAAAAAATATTCTGAAAACTGTGTGTGCGCGCATGCAAGGACGTGTTTATTAGGTACAGAAAAACAATATTTTTTTCAATTTTCCAGATTTCCCTATATTACTCAAAGCAATTGCAATTCATTTGCCTCCTACTTAGCTTTCCTATATTGGAAAACCTTTGTTGGGGAGGTGGTGCCTATTAAGGAGTATACAAATTAATAATTTTCAAAATGTCTCCCATTCCAAAAGGAGGAAAGAATTTCCCGAAGAAAAGAAAAAGTGGCAGTCTTATGTTTGTTTGTTTTTATCCAGTTCTGCCCTCGATTAAATAGTGTAGAACACAAGAAAATTGATCCCCTGTAAGTAATTCAGAACAAATGGGAAAAAGAGATTAACCATATGCACGGTTAAAAAAAATGTAACAGAGAAAGATTCTTTGTGTTTTAGTATGATAATAATCTTAGAGGTAGAATTATTTTATGGTATAATGAAAATGTATATCCCAACTTTTCATTTAATAAGATTGACTTAATTCCATATATTTATTTTTTTTTAAAGTGGATATATGTGCAATCCATGCCAATATTATAAGGTTTCCATACAGCAAAAAATATTATTCTGACATTTCCATAAACTGTGAAATTAAGCTAGGCAGATATCTAGTTTCAATCCCTGTAATAAACACATAAGGATAAAGCAAGCTTTCCATCTGTAATTCTGGGTTTTAAAATGCAGTGTTTTCACATTTCTCCAATCTGTTGGGCTAAAATAATTATCTCAGTAAAAAGACCCAACAAATATCAAGCCAAAATATCCAAAATATCTATTATGTCATGCCAAACTCTGAAGGGAAAGTTCAGCTCTAAGGCTGTACATAGTAGGGGGCGTGCATAAGCACACCAACGTGCCTACCATCCCTGTCCTATTGTTTCTTTTATATAAATTTTTATTTTTCTTATATGTATCCATGTATTCATAACTATATTTTTACTTATACCTATTATCATGTAAGCAATTGACAAATAATAAATAAACAAACAAACAGAAAAACAAACAAACAAACAAACAAATAAATAATGCTTACACATGTGCAAGCCCATTCACGTACCTGGATTTTTTTTCTCCTTCATCAATGATCTTGCTGCAACAATAATTATTAGGTACGAAAGAAAGCCAGATTGCCTGATATTTTGGATTCTATTCTTAAGAGGTTCCTACAATTAATAAACTTTGCAGAAACCATTTTTTTTTGAGCAATTGACTACATGAGCAATATAAGCCAGGAGATTGATATAAGCCCTGGGGCTGTTTAGCACCAGAACAAGCTATAACAGAAACCTGAGATAATGCATGTGGCTCAGAAGCCACCAACATGACACTCTAGGGCTCAATAATGGAAGATTTGACTCAAGATACTCAAAAATTGCTACAAATCAGGTATCTAGCAGCACTTGTTCCGATTAGCACTTTTTATTAAAAGACATGCGTGTTTATGAGCTGCAACCCATGTCATCAGATGCACAGAATGGGTAGTGTAATGTAGGGTTTAAATTGGAATGAGACAGAAGAACAAAGGAAGCAAGGCATGCAGGTTAAGCAGTGAAAATGACATGTACATTTATTTGCAAATGTAAAGGAGCAGTTGTTAATTAATGAAGTGTTGGTAATCTGTCTTCCCTTCATTCTCAAGGATTTCTCAAAGACAGAAAATTCTTGTGACCATATTATTACTAGCATCCCTATTTGGTTATCATATGCTGAATACTAATGTATAGTTTGTTTGGTTCCTATATGTGTTTATATCATTTGCGCCATTCAGTTGTGCTGTGGTATAAATATTCATATGGAGTAGATGGAGTATATGAAATGAGACCCATCCAAAGGAAGCCATGGAGATTGGAGGATTTGTTCCAGAAGAAACCATTTCCAGGAGCTTAGAACAAATAAATACAATGGTATTTTTAAGAGGATTACCGTATATACTCGAGTATAAGTCGACCCGAATATAAGTCGAGGCACCCAATTTTACCACAAAAAACTGGGAAAACTTATTGACTCGAGTATAAGTCGAGGGTGGGAAATGCAGCAGCTACTGGTAAATTTCAAAAATAAAAATAGATACCAATAAAATTACATGAATTGAGGCATCAGTAGGTTAAATGTTTTTGAATATTTATTTCAAAGAAAAACAGTAAACCAGCTCTGTAAGTGGAAAAGAGAGCCAACAAAACCAATATGGTATCAACAATAACTTTAAAAGTACAAAAACCTTAGCTCAATCAGCAACCAAGCTAAAACACAAGAGTTAAAATCCTTCAAAACTGGATTCCTCATCATCATCTGTATGTCCAAACAGAGTCACCCTCTCCCTTGCAAGAAAAAAGCATGTGTATGTGCTGCATGTACATCCTGTTTTGGAGAGCCACCATCTCTTTCACAGCTCTCCCTCATGCCTCCATTGCATGTGCACACATGCCATGGCTCAGTAGTAGGTCAACATACAGATGTCACACTAGGTTCCCTCCTCAAAAGGAACATCCAACCTTTCTTGAGAAGTACAAACTTCATCTGTTCAGGATTGTGGTGACAAAGGTGAAGGAGGATGGGGCTGAGAGAAGGGAAGGGAAGAAAAGATTATTGACAGGGAGAAAGACAGGGAGAAACACCTGGAAGTGTGAGCCCTCGAGTTTCCTTAGGGAAGACCAGACAACAAGGGGAGAGGAGAGGAGGAGGAGGAGGAGGAGGAGGAGGAGGAGAGTTAAAAAAAAAAGAGTGGGAAGCCAACTCACGCATGCCATCAAAGCCAGGGGGAAGCGGGGCTTTCTCCGCCTGCTGCCGCCAGAGGAGTGCGGGGGGGGGAGTGCGGGGAAAGGGGGTTTGTGCCGAGGCTCCGCAAGCGATCACCAGATTTGCAGCTCCGTTTGTTGGTGAAGCTGGAAGTGCGCAACACAGGAGCTCGTGGGGGCCCCGGGCACCCGTTAATGAGGAAGGAGAGGCTGCTTGGGGTCACCAGGCCCAGGCAGCCTCCCCCTCCCCCTCCCCTAGCAGCGAAGAGCTGCTCCGGGGGGGTTCCCACCATGGCACAGCCAGGCACTTTGTCTCGCTGCCCCCGGAGCAGTTCTTTGCTGCTAGGCTAGGGGGCGGGGGAGGCTGCTTGAGCCTGGCGGTTTCTTGGCGAAGCTGGAAGCGTGCAACGCAGGAGCTCACGGGGGCCCCGGGCGCCCGTTAATGGGGAAGGAGAGGCCACTTGGGGTTGCCTGTGTGGCCCTCAGCGGGTAGACAGCCGCGGCGGCGATGCTGCCCTGGAGGCGCGATCGGTTGCAGCCACGCCAGCGCAGGCCAGTCATGGTGCCGTAGCGGCTGACTCGAGTATAAGCCGAGGGCGGTTTTTTCAGCACAAAAAATGGGCTGAAAAACTCGGCTTATACTCGAGTATATACGGTAAATAAGAAATGGTTTTCAAAACATAAGCAAGTCCCAGGTGAAGTGGATGAGGTAATAATACTAAATAGAAAAATAACAGGACATAGGAGATTAGACCAAGCTGACACTGGCCCAGTCTTTCTGGAAGTTACAAAAATAAATAGGAACTGTAACACTTGGAAGCTGTAACTTGGAATATATATGGTGGTTTTCTCAACTTGATTATTAGAATTTAGACCTGGACTGGCCAGCTACATTTTAAATTTGGTAAGCATTTATATCTTTGTGTGTGAATAAATATGTGTACTTTATTGATGTTCAGAAAATATCAGTAAAAATTATAAACCTGCATTTGTCTCTTTGCGTCCTAAATGTCCTGATATATACTCATATTGTTGTGAATGAATGTTAAATAAAGTTATCTTGAGCTTGAAGTCAAGTGCAGGGTTCTGGCCCTGCACTTCTGATTGGCTGTTAATGGCAAGATCGGATTGGTCCATTCAGGAGCATCTGATTGGCCATTAACAGGCCATTCTCATTGGTTAACGGAGCTAGCGCTCCCGGATTGCTATTGGTTGAATAGTTAATAAGTTGCCTATATAAGGAAGGCTATAGCAGCCATTGAGCTGTCACACCATGTAAATAAAGAGTTTGAAGTTCACTGTTTCTACTGGCTCGTCTCCATTATTCGCACCCATGCTCCAGACTTAATACTGGCGATGAGGATGGGATTGGATGACGTCAGAGCCAACTAAAACAATGATGAAGACAACCAAGCATGTGGCTGAAATGCACAACGGCGGAACCATGTCCGGCGGCATAGTACCACCTGCTCCGTTTGATCCAGCTCAAAAGGACTGGGAGTCCTACATGGACCGCTTCCAAATGTTTTTGGAAACGAATAATCTGAAGGATGCCACAACCAGGAAAAAATGGGCGGTATTCCTGACGCACTGTGGGCCGACCATATTCAAAATGGCCAAGGCGCTAGCGAAACCGGCTGAAGTAAAAGCCATGGACTGGGACGTCCTCGAACCGCTACTAAGGACCCACTATGCACCGACCGTTCCAACGCTTGAAAGATGGCACGAGTTCTACCAAAGGAACCAGCGTAAAGGAGAAAGTGTTGCCAATTTCGTTGCAGACCTCCGAAACTTGGGAGGCCTCTGCGATTTCGCCAACCTAGAGGAGACGTTGAGAGACCGAGTAGTTCTATGATTAGATGCTCTAAGTGTGCAGAGCAAAATAATGGCTAAGGGCGACATTAGCCTTGCCGATGCCATCGCTGAGGCTATGGCAGCAGAGGCGACCAAGAAATCAGCTGCCCAACTACGCTGAAATCACGCTCCGACACACCAACCAGCCGGCGAACTTTCACCTAAGTCGAAAGGACAGCTTTCGATGGCCCACCATGAGGACCTTTCATCGTCGTCAGACAGCGACGAAGAAGAGATCCATCGACTGCGGTCCAATCGGGACTGTTACCCGAAGTCCCAGCAACCATGCGCTGGCTGCGGGGCCAACCATTACTGCTCTGATTGCAAATTCCGCGACGCACTCTGCCACAAGTGCGGGAAATGAGGCCATATCAGATGGGTCTGTAGAAGTCTCCTCGGACCCAGCCAGACCTCGAAGGGGGTCAAATTTTGCCAATCGACAGGAAACCATCCTGTAAGGTGAGAACCAGCAAACCACTCCTACAGAAGCCGACCCGTGAATCACCTAATGAGACGAGAAGAGGCTCACCAAACACTCACTATCGGCCATGCCTCTTCACTGGATGCCAAGAAAATTTGAGTTAAAGTGGACATCGAAAATCAGCCTTGCCAAATGGAAGTTGACTCGGGATTGTCTCTTTCAATGGTCTCGTGGAAGACCCTTAAGCAACTCATCCCAAGATCTGGTGCCAAGACCTTCAATTCCAAAGGCTCGTGTTAAAGGACTACCAGGGGAACCAGATTCCAGTTGTAGGATCCAGTCGAGTCTGGGTTTCGTTCAAGAACTGGACAGCGAACTTACCCCTGACGGTGATCGACAAGGACCGGCCTAGCCTGTTGGGCCTGCAATAGTTCGCACCACTCAGCATTGAAGTGGCAGGCATTAACTGAATTGGCAGCAGTGACTGGGAGGAGGACCTCGCCCACAAATTCAAGGACGTCTTCACGGAAAATCTAGGTGAGTACAAGGGGACCCCGATATCCTTTAGCCTTAATCCAAAAATAGCTCCCATCCACCTTAAGCTTCGTCGAGTTTCGTTCGCACTAAGCCCGAAAATCGACGAACAGCTTGATAAGTTGATAGCCCAGGGAGTTTTAAAGCAAACTGATCACTCCCCATGGGAAACCCCAATCATGACACCGATTAAGCCAGACGGCTCAATTAGAATTTGTCGGGACTACCGAGCCACCCTAAACCACGCCCTGCAGCAAAATCCATATCCGGTGCCGATGGTGCAACACCTCCTCCATTCCCTGGGGGGCGGAAAAGTCTTCGCTAAACTGGATTTAGCTCAGGCTTATCAGCAACTGCCGGCTGACAAAAAAACGGCACAGGCACAGACTATCGTAATGCACCGAAGTGCCTTTAAGTGTACGCGGCTCCAATTCGGAGTCAGTGTAGCACCAGGGATCTTTCTTTTAGAGCCTAATGGAGAGCCTTTTACAGGGGATCAAAGGCGTTGTCCCCTACTTTGACGATGTGCTCATTGCTGCCCCCACTCCAAAAATTTTACAGGATCGTTTAAGACTGGTTTTACAAAAATTCCAAGAAGCAGGCCTGAAGGTGAAGAAAAATAAGTGCAAGCTGTGTACAGATCGTGTTGAATTCTTAGGGTACTTGATTGACAGTCAGGGTATTCACCCTACCGATAGCAAATTGAGAGCAATAAAAAACGCTCCCAGACCCCGGAACAAAGCCAACCTCCAGGCGTTTTTAGGCCTCATCAATTTCTATAACGTATTCTTGCCGCACAAGGCGACTGCTGCTGAACCTTTACATCGCTTACTAGATAAAAAAGCAATTTGGGTATGGGGTCACAGAGAAGAGCAGGCGTTTTGTAATGTAAAAAACTACTGACTTCTGATGCTGTACTAATGCAGTACAATGAAACCTTACCGTTCAATATCACATGTGATGCATCGCCTTTCGGAGTGGGCGCCATTTTGAGCCATGTATTGCCTAATGGTAGCGAAGCCCCTGTTGCTTATTTTTCAAAAACACTCTCGAAAACCGAGCGAAATTACAGCCAGATCGATAAAAAAAGCCCTGGCAATTGTATCGGCTGTTAAAAGATTCCATGAGTCCGTGTACGGCCGGGTTTTTACTATAGTAACTGACCACAAACCGTTGCTGGGGATAATCACTGGGGATAAGCCAACTCCCTGCATACTTTCTCCCAGGATGACCCGCTGCTCAGAATTCTTGGCTGCCTACAATTACCAGCTGCAATACCGCCCCGGTAAAGCCATTCCCCACGCCGATGCGTTGAGCCGTGCACCGCTCCCAAAAACCATCAACGATCCCGCACCAACGATGACAACATTGCAGATCGAGACACTTCATACACCGCCATTAACTGCCCATGATATCGCGAGAGAAACAAAATGCGACCCCATCTTAGCATGAGTCCTCACATGGGTGGAACGCAGATGGCCATTGGACCAAGTACCAGACGACTTTGCACCATTCAAAAGTCGTCAAACAGAGTTGTTCTCGCAAAAGGGCTGTATCATCTGGGGCAATAGAGTTGTTATCCCAGAACGACTCCAACAGGCACTGTTAAGAACCTTGCAGGATGGCCACCCTGGCATCGTGCACATGAAAGGCCTCGCACGTAGCTATGCGTGGTGGCCAGGCATAGACGGACAAATCGAATTGTGGGTCAAAACTTGCAGGAGATGCCAAGAAGTAAGCAATGCTCCACCAAAGGCAACCCCGACCGAATGGGAGATGCCACGGGGACCCTGGTCCCGTATCCATCTAGATTTTGCTGGGCCGACCAAAGGCCACACATTCTTGTTAACCGTCAATGCCTACTCGAATTGGCTTGAGATTCACTAAATGAGGAACATGACCACCGAAGCGGTCACCAAAAGACTGGAAAGACTGTTTGCAACCCACGGATTACCAGACGTTCTGGTATCCGACAACGGGCCCCAATTTACCGTGCTGTCTTTTGAACAGTACCTGGCTGACCGCGGTATCCGACATGCGCTCACTTCGCCTGCGCACCCTGCGGCCAATGGTAGGGCTGAGCTCATGGTACAATTTGTCAAGAGAACACTACAAAAAATAGACTACGACAACATCGATGAGAAAATCAACCAAATTCTTTTCCTGCAGCACATCACACCTCACAGCGTCACCAACAAAACTCCCGCCGAGCTGCTAATGGGACGAAAGCTCCGCTCCCACCTCGACTGCTTACACCCAGCCTACGAACCGGAAAAACCCCTCGGATCCAGCGGCTGATGCCGTACCTTCCAGGTAGGCAATTTAGTATTCGCTAAAAACTTATCGGGAGATCCACTGTGGGTAGAAGCGACCATAATCCACGTAACCGGCCCAAGATCATACCTTGTACAGTGCCCTGATGATAGACTTTGGAAGCGCCACATAGATGAACTGCGATCGCGGCTGCAATCACGCAATTCCGAACTCCCTTATAACCAAACTGGGGGGGGGGGAGATACAGAGGAAGACGAATTTCAACTAGAGGAAAATCTTTTCGAAGGGAATGATAGAGGAACTGAAATGCAGGAACAGGAACCAGGGATGAGAGTGAGTTCACCTCAGGGAGTTACCGAAGATATTGGTGACAATGGAAACACGAACTCTGAACCAGAGGCACCCCTTTCGCTAAACAACGATCTACCTCAACAAGAGTGCAGCCAAATGCCAGGCACACAGCGAAAATCAAAAAGACTAATAAAATAACCGTCCTACCTCAAGGACTATGTGACTGCGCCCCGTAAGCAGAAGTTGGGGGAAAGGGGTGTTGTGAATAAATGTTAAATAAAGTTATCTTGAGCTTGAAGTCAAGTGCAGGGTTCTGGCCCTGCACTTCTGATTGGCTGTTAATGGCAAGATCGGATTGGTCCGTTCAGGAGCATCTGATTGGCCATTAACAGGCCATTCTCATTGGTTAATGGAGCTAGCGCTCCCAGATTGCTATTGGTTGAATAGTTAATAAGTTGCCTATATAAGGAAGGCTATAGCAGCCATTGAGCTGAGCTGTCACACCATGTAAATAAAGAGTTTGAAGTTCACTGTTTCTACCGGCTCGTCTCCATTATTCGCACCCATGCTCCAGACTTAACACATATAAATGAGATAACCTCTGAATAATCACTTTTAAGTTGCCATTTAAACTAGTTCAGAGTAAAGAGATAATGCCCTGATTATGTTTCCACCTGAATCTTGAGTCCTGCCTCTTCATTCTACCAGTTGCAATTCTCCAGTGGAACATCACCTTTCACAGATAACTAAACCAAAAATATTTGAGTTGAGCAAATCTCTTAACTCATAGAATAACAGAGTTGGAAGGTACCTTAGAGGTCATCTAGTCCAACAGACTGCTCAAGCAGGAGAGTCTATTCCAAATATTAACCTTTACCTAGGTTTGAACTCACAGCCTCCTGATTGTGAGGTAAGAGCTACACCTCTAGGGCACCAGAGCTGTTCCATGCTAACTTTCTTAACATTGTGTTGAGTTTGTTGAGCAACTTATTTTTAAGGTATTTGAAAGCCTTTTTTTTTTATCTTAATGTCATTTATCAACATCAACTAATTCTGTATTTAGTGATTACTATCTGCCTTTTATGTGTACCATTTTTGTTTGGCTTTTGCTAAGGCTTTTTGTACTGCTATCCTCGCCTTCCTATACTGTGTTCCATTTCCATTTTTAACATTCCTTTTTTTAAAAAAACCTCCCACTAATCTTAAGTTCCTTTTTAAGTTGGTTTCTTCTATAAATGCCTTCAGTTTGTTAAAATCCATGCTCTTCAACTAAGGGAACTTTCTCTGTTTCTTTTTTGGGAAGACAAGAATATATATATTTAATGATATATATCCTATATATCCTTAAAATTACCCAGCTTTGTATGATTATGTTCTACTCAAGTACCTGTGACTTCTACTTCATCTATTAAATCTTCAGTTCTGGTTGAGAAAAAGTCTAGGATGGCTGCTTGTTTTATGCTATCTTCTATTTTCTGAAAACTTCAGCAAGCAGGTCAGAAATTTCCTGGAAGGGCTCTGCTTTGCAGAATTGTCTCCTGAGAAATATTAGGATAATTAAACTTCCCATTTCTATCACTCCAGGTCTTTTTGAAAGATAGAAATTTGTATTTGGAAACTATCAAATCAAATTTTTTATTATGGCTGTAAGGCTAGTCGTCAAATACAAATATTTAGGAAAAGGAGAAAGAACTAATACAATTCTTCCATCAGAAAGGAGGATGCATGGTGTATACAAGCACCTTGGAAAATACAGCTGGACTGGAAAAACAATAGACATGATGCTCTCTGCCAGTTAAATTTTTCAGTATAGGATAGGTGAAAATCATCCACGATTCCCTACAGAAATAGCAAAAAAGAAGGATATGGCTCAAAGATTTTCCTGAGCCAACTCCACAGGTATATATTCCCTGACATAGAGAGGTATTTATTTTCATCTGAATTTTCCATTTCAATAGAAAAGGGCAATTCATCCACCTGACCACAATGAAGGTCCAGTGAAATTTCAAAATGGAGGAGAGATAGGAAGCTGGCTAATACCCATCTGGAAAAAAAAAAAAAGCTGTAAGGTTAGGCTACAGACTTAACTGATTTGAAGATCAGTGTTCCAGATAGGCTGCTTAGAAGTACTTCTGGAATTTTCCAAACCTAGTAGCCAGAAGCTCCCCACTGAGATTCCTAGAAAGTGAAGCTTGCCAATAAGTTTTTAAAGCCATCTTAACTTAGAATGGACTCCAAGAACAAGTGTAGCCAAACCCACTGAGAAAAATAAATAAATTCAGCCAAAGATTAAAATGATAACCCCAAACCATAAGCATCCTTACTTGTCTCTAAGCATAGAACAGCATGCTTAAGAAATCTTAGAATTGAAAAGATAGCTCTATAATAATATCGTTTGGAAAGCTTCAAGGATGTCAGATTTGGGCACTGTAAGAAACATAGTTCTCATGGGTAATAGCAAAGTTTAACAAAATAGCAAGTCCAATAACAAAGATTGTAGAAAACAGCAACAAAATTCTGTCTGATCATCTGTTCTTAAGGCAGCAGCAATAGATTATTTCCTTTTGGGGGAGGTCCTCAAGTTAGCTAAGTACTCATGCTTCACTTACAAGATGATTGCCACTGGAGCTGATCTGCTGAAATCCATCGCCACTCCTATTTTTCATACGGTCATGCCCTGAAATGCTCAACAGTTAAGAATAGCTCAAGCATCTCAAAATGCAGATCCTGTTTCATGATCACATCATTCTTTTGTCCAATCTGCTGTGCTGCAGAATCAATACCAAGTAGCCATTAATCATGATTAGAGTCAACATCAATTGCCAAAATAATTGAATATCTGCAAAATCAACAGGAGAGAGACAAGCATTTCTGGAGCCTTCCCTGCATTAGTCATTCTTGTCCTTATGTATTTGAAAGGGCTCACGGATACTTGTGTTAATTCCACACTCATTAACCAAAGTTGTAGTAATGCCCATAGACATATATAATGGTCTCACTTTTAGTATGCATGATAAAATCCCTTGAAGCATCTCATATATTGACCCCTTGCTGAAAAGCTAGAATAGGTGGAATTCAGTAATAGCACAATTCTAGGCTGGACCTTTATTTATCATTCCACAAAAGGCCATTGAGCAAGTAGGGATAGCCAATAGATCATGTTAGATGTTCTGGCTATACCCAGGCTATCAGAGACAGAGTATTTTCTTTTATGGAGCAAGGCAATTAAGAGAGATTTACTTTTAATTATCTTCATATTTTAGTGAAGTGAGGCGCACTCAATTTACCAGAAAGGGAAGTTATCAGATAACTATCACAGCTTCCTCTTCCTTTCTCCAGTCTCATCCAGTTTATATTCTTTATTATTTTAGCCACTCAGTGCCTTCATGAAGTGCAACTCAGCTTTTGAAAGCTGTTGCTTTCTAATAAAAGTAGTTATTCTGAAAAGGGGCTACCAGGCACCCTCTCCCCTCCCCTCTCTCTCATAGACTAATATGGTTCTCTTCCTATACGGTTTAGTTAGACTGTCTGTATTGATTTTATTTGAAGTTCTGTACTTGTGATTTTGGCCTTATCTCATATCTCTTTTCTGGTAAACTTCATTTACTTACCTAGAAAATTGGCTTCATTGATTTAAAAAAGGAACTTGTTAATTTAAAAAGGAGCCTTGTTGTTAGCACCTATTCCATGTACCAGACTATACAGACTCTTGTGTTTTTCTGTGTGCTTTGAGTGTTTTGTGTGTGGTATTTATATGATGCATCATATGTGTAACTTTTTAGATGTAAATTGTGGAATTGATAGTTAGCTATTAAGTTGTTGGCTGTTGTTTCCTTGTGCTGGGAAATCTTAATAAGTTGGGGTTAAGTCAGCATTCCTGTTGATTGACGAGGGGCCTGTTTCTCAGGCTTCAATCCTGGCTGTTTTGTGCCTTCTTGTCCAACAATCTTAGAGCTGCAAAATTGAATGTACATTCTTATTTATTGCAATGTGAGGCTACCAATGAGTTTGTGTCTTTCTTTTCTGACCACTGGCTTGTGTTTTTGAAATCTGGTGATTAGATTCCTCCGCATCTGTCCCGCATAGTAACGGGTAATCCATGCAGGGGATCTGGTAAATTCCACTGGAAGTACCTCCCACCTCAAAGCCTCTGGGGAGTGTGTGATGACCACAAACAGATCTCAGAAGCTGCATTCTACTCTTTCTGAAAAGTTTTTGAGGTATGGCAAGGTGTGCCATGTAGTTGGTTTTATACTTTGCTTCTTTTCTTTCTCCCCATCATGTTGTGCAGGCATTTTATAACAAATCATTGCTATTCTACCTGAATTATTCACATACAGTAGGTACCTACTCTCCAGCTGTTTGGCTTGTTGGGTTTGGCATCTCTTTTTGTGTGACAGTGGATAGTTGCTGTTGACATTCAGAATGTGTTGATTGCCCTGCGATAAATTGTGGTTTCTATGCTTCCATTTTCTTGTCTGTTGACAAGCATATCTAAAAATGGTAATTAACATATATTACAGGTAGTCCTTCATTTATAGCTATAATTGAGCCTGCAATTGATGTGACTATGCCCGATTTTGCAGTCTTCTTTGCCAAAGTAATTAAGCAAATGCCACAGAAGTTAAGTGGACACTGTGGTTCTTACTGACTGACATGATCATTTATGACTCTGTTTTCCTTAATTGTAGTTTTTGCCAGAAACCAGTGGACAATGAAACGGATTTTTTAAAAATGCCAAAAATTGTGGTCATATGACCACGGGATGATACAGTGGGCCATAAATATAAGCTGTTTGCCAAGTGTCCAAAATACAACCACATGACTATGAGGTTGTGTGCAGTCATCAGAAAGATGGGGACCCTGGGGAGGTCTGTTGTAATTTCAAATAGTTACTAAGTGACTGATCATTAAGCAAGAATTACTTCTACATTTGCATTATAACTAAACTTCAGGCCCTCACGTGTGACATGATGCCCCATTTTTTGTGTTGCTTTATGACAGGTCTTAATTGCTCCTGTAAGCTGAGGGTTACCTGTATAGCATTAAGACATTCACAAAAGAAGTTGTACTCTGCAGTGGTGGGATTCAAAAAATGTGACTACCGGTTCTGTGGGTGTGGCTTGCTGAGCATGACATGGCTTGCTGGGCGTGGCAGGGCAAGGATACTGCAAAATCTCCATTCCCTCCCCACCCCACTAATGTGCTTTCCAGCTCTGTTCTCCTGTGCAGGGCAACAAAAGAAGACACAGCCAATCAGCTGGGACTCAGGAGGCAGAGAATAGATGGGGGCGGGGCCAATCAGAGGTGGTATTTGCCAGTTTTCCTCAAAATTTCTGCTACTGGTTCTCCAGAACTGGTCAAAACCTGCTGAACACCACCTCTGGTCCTCTGTTTATGTATTGCTACAGAAGTACTCAAGTACTGTGATACAAGAAACTATGATAAATGTGCAGAATGTATTTTCTCTGTACCTGAATTATCAATTCATGCCCTTTCAACTATATAAATCAAATTTCTGAAGTCCAGAGATTTTAAAATATAAAGAGAAACAAAACTTTCTGTCGTTAGATTTGATCTTGTGATTGCATCATGCAAGATAATACTGAGGGTTTTAGCAAAGTATATATTTTGGATTTACAATAAAAATCTTGAAGCATTTTGTAAGTTGCCTAGAATTCATAATGCATTTTGGATGCATTATGGATTGTTAATCAGAAAAACCTTCTTTTTTTCAGTAAACTGAGCAAAAAGATATAATTCATGACTTTAAATATCTACTATTGGAGTAACTATTCTGGAACTGTATTGGAGATGCTGTTAAATTTAAATTTATTACCACTGTCTATTTTTAATGTAATACATGAAAATACATATTAACTATTTTGTATGGTATTACATTTTTCCAATGATTTATGTTGAAAAAATATAAAATGTTATTGAGCTAGCAATTTGGGACTTAGAAGTAGAGCACTTGTGGTCTTTCAAATGTTGACAATTCAGAATTTCCTTGATTGATATAGCTCATTAACATCTGAAACACTACAAGTTTGTCATTTTTACTTTATAACTGTGGGACTTTTAACTGTTGTTTTCATAGTACTTCTGCTTTACTTTGTTTAAATCATCAGGCCCAGCAACATCTAATTCCTGTAAGAATGTATTATTTTTCTTTAAATGATATTTTAATATGAATATGAATTTGTAATATGAATGCAAATTGAATGTGCATAGCAAATCAGTGAAATTAAAGAGTCAGTTCCACTATGTTCAAAAGAAGGAAGTTTTTCAAAATAAACAATAAAAGTGATGCCTCATCATTCTATTTTATTTTCTGTTCTGTACAATTTATCCATCATGTTCTGTGGTGAAGCCTGACCTTCTTATCTCAAAAATATTTTGCTAAAATAATTTTATTGAAGTTAAAGCTAATACAAACTTAAAAGAATATAACAAAAACAAATGCAGACAACAAAGTGGGGAAGGGGAGAAATATAAAGAAAAATATATGAACAATTTCCTCCTTTAAGACAACTACAATTTCCAATAACATTTGAAAAAAATGGCAATGTATCGTGTTCTTAAAAAGTGGGCACCATTAAAATCAGATTAAACATTAGAAGTCTGGGCAACTAAGAGCATATGGATCAAATTATGGTAACAAACAAGAAAAAAGATGCTGTCAAAATTTGTCTTCCTAAATTCTCTTTCCCTGACTCATTCTCAGGATGCTTTAGATTTTCTTGAAGAAAAATGAACTTACTTTATTGTCGTAAGGGCTTTTTTTTTTCTCCCACCACATAAACATTATCTGTAGAATCCCTGGCTATTTACCAGCTTCTTTCCAATCTCTGGCTAATTAGGACAATTAATGTGAATTTGGTTCTATGCACTTTTTCAGTGCAAAACCTTCAAATATCTTTCCAATATTAAAATGGCTATCTGTGTTCTCCTACTTTGAGTTTGGACAAACAAAAGTTTTGCTAGTGACCCAGGGGCATTATGACAGAATGTAGTGAGAAGATGGATTCCCAGAAGGGAGGGGGTGCATTTTCAGACAAGAGAAAGGCAACATCACACATGTTATGTATGAGATAAAAAAGGTGAAGACAAATCCTTCTCTTAATAGCCCACAGAGTATATCATAGATGAAGATAATACAGTCTGGCAAGAATTTTATCCCTAGGTGTGAAACAATATAGAACTTAGCTTGGAAGAATCACCACGTTATCATTCTTGGTTTCGGGCCTGATATAATTTCTCCAAATTCTGTTTGTTTTAAAATGTTCCAATTTTTGTCCTATTTACCAGAATTGTTTTCATTAATTTGTGCTTCCAATTCTTGTTTCTTTATCAGGCATAGACAAGCTTAGCTATGTTGTAAAAATGCTTTGGTGGTAGCTAATCTGGTATGTCTGTTTAGTGATAAAGCTGAAGGAAACAAAGAAAGAGGAAAATGTTTTCTTCACAGATGGATGTTTTTGAATCAATTACTAAAACTTTCTTAATACAGGACATGCTTCTGATCCTGTGGAAAACGATTAGGCAAAAGTCAGGATACTTTAGGCCCAGCTGGAATCACAAACTTTGCCGATTAGAATTTAAACCTCTTTCATTATAATCACAAGTGTAGTGATGCTTGATCTCCCCAGGCATTTTTCTTTCAAAATCAAAAACTCTTCCAAATGTTTTTGAAATTCTTCCAAAAATTCTTGAAGAACTTCATTAAACGAATTCTGTGATTTATTTTCCAGTTTCGAATACATGAAGAATTTCTCTCAGCCATTCTGCCAAAAAAAAAAAAAAAGCAATAACAAAAGATGACACCTAAGTAGGAGCAGAGATTAACTTACCAGAGATATCCTAGCAACAGTGAAGCCCAGTCAGTAAGACTTGGATGTAATACTCCTGTCCCAAACCATTAAGCACTTGTAGTGGTATGTAAACCTAATATTGGGCCACGAAGGATAGTTTGCAGACTAAACACAGTCAGGTAGGAGGCAGATGAGCCTGCAGAAAGAAGAATGAGATGAACAGAATGAACCATCCCTATTTTTCTGTACTGTAAATGTGAAGATGGAGGAGATGTACTTTCACACTGGCCAGAATCTGTCAATGTAACCTTATAATAAAGTCAGAGCTTAGCACTTCTGGGTATGCCTCTTGTCCAGACTACCTCACAAGGTTGACAGCATGCTTTCATGACTTTTGAAGATGATACAGAATAAAGTGTCTTAGTGTCTCACAATTTAATGGCTTGAAGCGGGAGACATTTTGAATGACATTTTCCATTCCACTTCTTATCAAAAAGATATGCACACAGAGACATAATTTACAAAGTTGATTCCAGGGAGCCCAATTAATAGAATGCTTCATTTTTCCATCAATTATTCTTTTATTCCCTTTCCCATACAGAAACTAGAAATGTCTGGTACAAGACAGGCTCAGAACAGCACCCAGACTAACTCATTCCTTTTATCAAAATGAGGGAAAGTAGCACTGTGGAATCATGCATAAGCTCTGCCGCCTTTGGGTGTGCATGTACATTGCAACACATGTAAAAGGGGGGGGGGGGCTTGCATCCCAACATTATAATGTTCCTTATGTGATTTGACCTTTTCTTTTCCCCATTCCAAGTGAAATCCTAGCACCTAGAGTTATTATGAAAGGCTCACACTGAAGAAATTGCTCAACTCACAATGGCATCCCATTTGTGGACCTACGTTCAGTTCATCTTTCATATCTGGTTTTATTACTGGAGTAATATTATATAATCCATCATGTTGTAGCCTTATTGTACATTTTCTCTTTAAAGTGTTGTTCCATAACTGTTGGTATGATTGGCTAGAATGAAGATAGATAATATAATAATAAACAACAATAAACTGTAAAGGAGGCTAAGCTATAACTGTAGTAACTATATACTCGTATTAAGCTTTAATTGTAAATATGACACTAATTAATAATACAAATTGTCAATAATGGAACTGTCTTTTATTCGTTTTTCTTATTTTTCTTTATTTTTCTATGTTGTGTACGTGTTTGTTCATTTATTTTAATTTTAATTGTAAAATCAATAAAGTTCATTTTTTTAAAGTGTTGTTCCATGAATTACATGATAAGTAAATAAATATTAAAACTTGTACAAATAAATGTCAGTTGTTTCATTTCTGCTGGCTTATAGTCAAACAGCATAGGATCATTACATTTCTTCCCCTGTGATTCTATAAAGCCTTTATGAATCATGAGCAATCTTTCTTCGGATATTTTAAGATTCAGGAACAAAAACTAATAAAATAGACTTACAGATTATTAATAATTATCTACAAAGATTACTTTCTTGGATTCTTATTATTTGCAGAGCAGTTTTGTTTTACCATTTTTCTGTCTACGATTTGAAAAATTATGTACCTTAGATTCTTATAAAATAATATATTTAATTTTCTGGTGCGATTGATGTTTGGTTTTTAAAGTCATTTCTGTTCCAGCTGCCCAATTTTCTATTTTTACAGTGAAAGACTATATAAAAAACATCTTGGGTCAAAGCATGAAAAAACTGATTAGTCTTGTTGATCGTTCTCATTCTAAATCTTTTGCTTCAAAGGCTAAAAATCACACACATAGTATCTTTGCCCAGCAACTTTCATTTAATAGTCTAATAGATCTGCTACCTTCAGTATATATTAAAAGATTCCACAATTTATACAACTCCCAAGCTGAGGATGTATGGCAATCAAACATCATTGTTGTAAAAAGAAACTGAAAGGCACATAAGAGTTTAATGACTCTGTTACTCTTTCCTACTGTTTTTTGTTGATATGGGTTGAAAGCAGCTGAGGGGCTAGAGGCAATCTGATTTTACTTGTACTATCAAAGAAACAGGAATTACTTTCAATAGGGCATAAAGACCTTGAAAAAACTAGTATCACTTGGCTTTTTCTACAGTTTTCAGGGTATTTGCTATCAACTGTACACAATTATTAACTCAATAGGGTTTGTGATTTGAACATGCATTCTGAGAAGAAGAAAAGCAGCAATAGAAAGCCAAACTATCTCCAGCATTGTATCTGAAAACTGATTTTTACACAAGTGATGGCTATAGCTCAGTGGCAGGCAGGCAATCTGGAAGACAAGCATCCGTGTTGTGAGCAAGGAAGTCCTAATTTTAATCCCAGGCATCTCCAGGGACTGTTTGTAAAAGCTTTCAATTTGAACTCTAGTTATCTGTTTTCAGAAAGTATAAATCGTGTTGACAAGCTGGACCAACAACACTCTGACTGTTAGTGTAAGCCCTAACATCAGTAATGGTAACCCAGAAGCCTTTTTAACAAGGCATATATTTGATGCATTGCATTCTATGTTAGTCAACATTGATAAAACAATTGCAAAAGAATCTACTGTACTGCATATTAGCCAAGGTTGATGTAAATATTTAGGACTGAACTAATTCTACTAAGTGGTAAATATGTTAATAAATAGAGTCAATTAAAGAAAAAGAATTTGTATGATTTATAAACTTTATTATTAATGGGTATAAATTTTTGTTCCATAGATTCTATAATTCCTTACCATTACCAATCTAGTTCATATGAGACAGTCATGGCTTCTTTTGCTGATAAGATTTTATCAATCCATAAATAAGCTGAAGCAAATTTTGAGGTGTGTTTTTTGGAACCTGTAATGGTTGGCTTATTCATGAGTATATACAGTATGTTGATAAAGTAATTCATGATGGACTGTTCCATTGATACTTTTTAATATAAACTTTGTATTTCTCTTTAAAACCATGAATATATATTTTCCCACTTACGGTATTTTTAAATATTTACTATTATGTAGATTCTGGATTTAGTTGGCTCTGGTTATGTTGTTTTGATTTTCAGTATTTTGTTGATCATGTTTTCAAAAAAAAAAGTAATACACTTCTGAAAAATAGAAAAATACAGCTAGCCTCTGAAAATTGTCAAAGTCTATACCAAGCTGATAAATCCTATGCAGATGGTAGAAAGTCTCATTATAATATAAAGCTGCATTTCAAGCAGCAAGAAAATTTAACAGAATCAAGTTGTTTCCCTTTTACAAAATTATTTCCCACCTTCTTGTTGCAACCAAAGTAATTGTGTACAGTAGGAATTTATAGCCTGCAGTTTTTTGGATATAACTTATCCAAACCTAACCTGTTGTCAAGGGGATTATCAGGACTGTACAGAAGACACTTGCTAGATACTTTGGAGATTGAATTGGGGAACTTTGCTCATGATAAGCCATTTTCTAAATTTCTAAGCTGCAGCTCCTTTGTCATTCCAAACTATTAAAAGTTGACAAGTTCCATATTAAAAGGCTCTCAGTCAGCAGACTCCTGTTTCTGGATTTTTCTGCTATCAAGTTATCCAACATTGGGAGGGGGAAGGATTTCTACATCTAATCTTTGTATTCTGTGAATAGTAACTTCCCCCTCAAAAAACAGTCAATTCCTTTGTTCCTTGATATCATTGTATGCAAAATCATGCTTCTAAAATCTAATTTAAAATATATAATTTTACTGTTGGTGACTGGTCAAATCTGTAAATGAAAATAATAATAATTATAGTGCCTTTAGGTTTTTTTGGATCTCCTTACACTGCGACTGATTTAATGCAGCTTTTTTGCTATAACTTATTTATTATCTAACAACTTCTAGACAGTTTTTTTTAATTGTAGGTAAGTTTCAAATCTGTGTATTTTACTTTGTAATATATTATTTAAAATGCCTCTCCATATTTCATTATGTTACCAGAAAAGTGCTTTCCCTTATCTTTTATGGAAAGGCATTTTGAATTTTTTGAAAAATAAGCAGCTGTGCTTTTAAGAAAACACTGCCCCCAGAGACCTGTGTATGTAATAATCTTTTAAAAGTCTGTAAATTTATTTTACTTTATTTGAAGACATGATCTAATTTGAATGGGCAAATTTAAAGTAATTCAAATTCAAATGAATTGTGACAATTCTGTAGGGCAAGGGTGTCAAACTTGTGGCCCATGGGCCAGATGCGTCATGCACCAGCCACACCCACCCCGGTTTAACAAAGGGGGGGGGAGTCACAACACATCACATGATGACAACATGATGCTGCAAGTTTGCACAGGCCCTGCTGTTGACCATGCCAGTGCCCACATTGGCCAAGCTAACTGGACCTAGTTTTTATTCTTCATCCCAAATTTTTATTCTTTTTGTCTCAAGTCATTTGGAAACCCAATGAATCAAAACTTCATTGATGCCACTCTTGGAAAATGAGACATCTTTAATATATTGGACCCCATCTTTAATATATTGAACACTCATTAGAAAGAGAAAAATGGTGATGTCATATTGGCTTTCAGGAGATTCCCTGAAGCTGCAACCCAGGCAAAGGGTTGGTAGAATAATCAGTGGATTATTTTTTTTTTCCTTACTGGGCAAATCTTGATGGTCTCTCTGAAACGTCTACTGAATCTATTGAGGTGATCTAAAGAAGAAACAGAAAACATAACTAACTGAACTAATTCTACTTGGTTATATTACTACTAAGGTTATATTAACAAAATCTAAAAATAGACTTTTTTCCTGTTGCCTTTATAGCCCAAGAAACTAAGGAGTGTCCCTTTGGAGATGTTTCCAATGCCCACATTCTTTTTTGGGTTAAGCTGCATTATATCTGACCGTTATCTTGTCGTCCTCTCCTCCTTATCTCCCTGGCACATTCTCATATAACAATACATCCACAGATGGCTAATAATGATTCACCAGGAGCTATAGAAATTGAACTAATCCATCTTGGGAACTCTGGTATATCTAGTTCCATACGGTGAATTGACACACTATCAGCAATTCAGGCTGGCTGGAGAACTTGAAAGTGTCTATGTCACCCCACACTTCTCATGGGGATCCTACTAAGCAACCTTTAGCAAGACCATTCTAAATTCCCTAAACTTCATAAAACATATTGGAAACCAAAATGATTGGTATCACACATTCAAAAATGACTTGGATATTCTGAGGTGTGAGCAATGATGTTTAGTGCATCTGTGTGGCAGGGCTGGGTGTTCCATAGACTGAAACAAAAGAGTCCTAATGATCTTGTGCACCCACACTTTCATGTCAAATTTTGAAAAAAAAAATGAAGTTTGTTTTGTTGAATAATATTTTAAAATTGTTTAGGTTCATTTTGCCTGCATTCCTGCATCTATAGCAGGGGTCTCCAACCTTGGCAACTTTAAGCCTGGCATATTTCAATTCCCAGAATTCCCCAGCCAGCAAAGCCAGGTTGGAGACCTCTGATCTATAGCATATGAATGGGGAAAGTAAACATCAGCAAATGTCTTTTATTAAGAGAGAGATGGCTTAAATGCACTTCCTGACTTAACATTTTATTTGCAGGTGAGGCATCTATTTATTTCACAGAGTGCTTGGACTAAATAATAGTGTTAAAAGCAGAGGACAGCTAAAATGGTTAAAGTCAAAACTTCCATGATTCAGGTACAAATACTTTCAACCTTTCCTTAGGAGTGAACACAATGAGACTTTCAGGCAAAGCTGCTTAATGTTCTGCAAGAGTGGTTGCATATGTATTTTAGGAAAGAATAGATTTCCTGGTTATTTAATTTGTTATTTTTAGCCTTGCTGCAAAGACTACCTTGGGTGCCAAAACAAGTTGGTCATCCTGAAGGACTAAACAAAATCAAACGATGAGGAAGGACAGAAGTTGTTAATTGCTCCTGGTTGGCCAGTTATACATCAGGAACTGTTTTCTATTCTTAATCAATGGATTTGCAGCCACTTAGTCTGAAACCAACTGACTGAAAGCAAACTACAGTGTTATTAAATTTAATTTTCCACAACTGCCAACAGTTCAAACACACTGAGGATGGAAATTGTTTACTCTTGGTGAAGCAAGTGATTGATCAGTTTTATTCCATCCAGTTATTTCATTTAAGATGATAGATGCAGGCAATAGCATGCCGATTTGCAAGGAAGTATTTACATTAGAGTTCCCAGCTGTCATGATTGCACTCAGGATAAAACTGGGCTTTGATTGGACTTATCAATATTCACCAAAATGTACCAAATGGATATTTTGCCATTATTTTAACATGATTTGTGAAAATGGCATAGACACGTATAAGAATGATAATCTAGTTTATTTCTCCTTCTTACTAAAAAGGATTATGCAAAAGTGTGTATTGACCAAAGTTCAACCTCACTATCCATGAGTTCATCTGTTAATAACCATAGGGTACAAAAGATTGACACTTGAATGTAAGTGAAGTCTAAAATAAAGTCAAAGTATGAATGAAGAAAAAGAATGAAATTTGCTATTTTTGTGAAATGATATAAAGTGTGCGTACGTGTCATAAAAAGGGAGAGAAAGCAAAGAAAGGACATTAGGAGAAAAGTGGAAGGATGTAACCAATATGAAAGATGGTGATCCAGTCTTGTGAAATACATGCATGGAAGTGAAGGCTTAAAGTTAGTATGATTCAAAAAGTTAAATTTTTTGCCAGAAAGTATGAACTGGTACCATATGCTTGTAGTTAGTTGCCTATGAATCTAGTTGTGGATTCATAATTTCATAGGCTGGTGACAGTTGCATACAGCTTTTCATCATCAGTGATTGATAATAACTGGAGATTAGATTTGGGGGAAATTGTACAATATTTTGAATGATTACAAACAAATAGACGCCTATTCTGTGAGGGGGTTTAACAAAATTCTGGCTAAAAAAAGGTAAGAGGTGGCTTTGAGATTTGGGAAGAGCAAATGGTGGCCAGAAATTGTACAGATCAGATTTCTGGGACCTGTATGCCTGTCTGGAATGTGTTTATGTTTATTGATTTAGAGAAAACTAGGTTATAGTAAAGAAAGGGGACAATATACTGAAATGTAGTGCACATCAGATGAGCAGCTCATTGGGATTCATATACTATAACAATATATTTTATGTGTGCTTAGAACCCAAATAATTGTCAGCCCTTTCAGGTAATCCAGAACAGGAAACCAACCTTATATCTTCTAATGCTATTTTTTTTATATAAAGTTACAGTAATCTTGCAAATTGGAATGCACCTCTGCGATCTTTGGCTATTTTAGAAAAATAGGGAGGATCAACCCTGAGAGATTTTCTCAAATTCCATTCCTGCTTTGGACTCAGATTTTATTTATATCCCCTTTGTCTAGGGTATATCTCTTCCTCTTATTTCTCAAGGTTATTTCTCAAGGTTATTCTCATACCCTATTACAACATTACATACAATGCAGCTTTTCATCTGAGTACAATAGCACAACTAAGAATTGTATATGTAGATCTGATTAGGATCAATTGCAAGGATGATGCAGAAATATGAATTGTATTTTCTTTTAGTTTTGCTTCTTTATTACATATGGTCTTATTATTCTCTTGTATTTTGCATTCCAGTATGTCCTCATAGCTGAATCAGTTAAGTTTATAAGTTACATAAAACATATGATAAAGTGAATTGATTTAAATCGCAGAAGGTTTTGCATTAATATGGAAAGATAATATTGAAGGTTGTCTTATGAATTCAGTAAGAAGAGTATATGGTAGATTAAAACACATAAGAATAATGGAATGGTTAGTGAATAATTCCACACAATTCCATACTGACAAAAAAAAAATGTTTTCGTGGTTTTTCAAAGTATTTATGCATACAAGTATATGGGATATTTAAAATATTGGTACAGGTGCATTGGTTGGTAAATTTATTTATTTATTTAATTTGCATGCTGCCAATCTTACAGAAATTCTGGGCATCTTGCAATATGATAAAAAAAATAAAAGAGGAAATGTATCATGTCTTCATCAGAGTACCAGGACAGCCAGCACAGTCAGGTTTTCAGGCTCTTCTGGAAAGCCAGGAGTGGGGGGATGACCACCTCCACTGGGAGAATATTCCAGAAGGTCAGGGCCACAATAAAAAAAAAAGGCTGTTCTCTTGGGCCCTGACAGCCAAATGTCATGGATTCTAAAGTAAGACATGGGATCTAAAGTAAGACTCCACTGGAGAGAAGAACAAGTGGGCATGTTAATCTCATTTGAGTAAGATGGTTCCTCAAATAACCTGAATGTTTTTTGAGAACCAAGTGAATACCAAGAAGAGACTGAACAGCCATTTGGCCAGAATGGTATAGGGTCTCCTTTGTTGAGCAGGGAGTTGGACTAGAATACTTCCAAGATCCCTTCCAATCCTATTATTCTATGTCCTATGATTTGCAGCAAAGAAATCAAAAGAAAGAAAGAATGGATATAGTTTTGAAAGAATATGGGCTGAATACAAAAGTGACCAGTACCATAGAAGTAAGTTGAGAAAATTTGGTTTTATAAAAAGAACGAGTGCCAAACAAATTGCAAAATGCATTTTGGAAGGCAGAATGAGGAGAAGGGGGGGGGGAGGAAAGACTGAAAAAAATTGTAGTTGTGTTAGGGATAACATTGTTTTACCCTAACTGGTTTAGGTAAATAATAATATGTAATCATAGTTTGTATGTTAAAGTGTCTGCAACTTTAACTGTGGGATAGTAATTAAGGGAGTGGTTGTGAAAGCACTTTAAAAGAAGCAAGGCTGCAGCTTGCTCTCTCTCTGGCTTTGATGATCCCTGATTACTGCAAGGACTCAAGACTGCATTGCTCGAACGGGAGAGAAAACAAAGGACTGATTTGTAAGTGAACTGACATAGGATATTCTAAACGGACTTTGCTAACTGAATATCCCTGAATGGACTGACTAAATGATACATGACTATTGGACTGCTTTTTGACTATGCTATGAACTCATAATGGAATAAACTATATTTTTGATAGCACAAGCGTATCTGTTATTTTTACTGTATGTTAATAAACATACAAGCTTAGCTCACTCATTTATCTGTGTGCCTATCTGACTAACGCTGCACATTCTCTTTAGCTTGTCTCCCTAACCCTGGTTGGGGAAACCAGGCTTAACACTGGTTATGGGCCCAGAGGCTGCAAAGTCAGTTTAACTAGGATAAAACAGATTTATGTAAAAGTGAGAGTTTGTGTTGTTATACATTACAGTAAACAGACAGCTGTGTTTTATTAATTATAGTTTTATATCCATACAAAGAAAACATGGCACAAGTCAATCTACAAAGTTTGTCCCTTATATCCAAGCTGGATGGAACAAACTATGTATCATGGTCTATGAAATGTAGTCTGCTTCTACGAAGAGAAGGTTTGTGGAACATAATTGAAAATCCACCAAACGTAGAAGAATGGGATGCAGAGGATGAGGAAGATAAATTAAAGATAGAAGAATTTATGCATAAAAATCAACAAGCTATTTGCATAATAGGGTTAACCTTAACTGATCAACAGCTTGTTTATATCCATGGAGAGAAAACGGCTGTTGGGTGTTGGCAGAAGCTGAAGAGGATTTATGTTCGAGATAACGTTGGTGCTCACATAAATCTAACACGGAAGCTTTTCAGTACACATCTCCAAACAAATGGTGATATGCTGAGTCATTTGAAAACTATGCAAAGCATTTTTCAAGAACTGCACGAGAAAGAGCTTATTTTCTCTGAACTACACCAAGTCTACATAATTCTATCTTCCCTTGATGAAAGTTATGATAACTACGTAACTTCCCTTGAAATATTGCCAAAGGAAAGCCTAACTTTAACTGACATAACTGGCAGATTGATTGAAGAGGCCAGAAGAAGGCTTGAAAGAGATCAGTTAAGGAGGCAGCAACCTCAAAAAGAAGACAATGAATCTCCTACTGCATACGCAATTAAAAAGTGCTTTAATTGTGGAGGAAGAGGACATTTGGCAAGATTTTGTAAAAAAGCAAAATACCAGAACGCTGGCCAGAATACTAAAAGTCATCAAAAGATAAATAAAAATTTAGAGTTAGCCATGTATACTAACGGAGCTGTAAAAAATAATTTATGGGTGGTTGACAGTGGAGCATCTCATTGTATAACAAATGATAACAAAATTTTTATTAAAATGTCCCAGAGTACACAGCAGATATCATTAGCCAATGGCTGGAAACTGAAAGCTAAAGGTCAAGGTATAGCATATTGTTCTTTTATAAAAGAGAATGTAAAAATGTTATATGTACCACAACTTAAGTTTAATTTAATTTCAGTTAGAATTTTGGTTAAACTAGGATATGTAGTTACTTTTAAAGGAGATAACTGCATAATTGAAAAAGAAGATAAGAAAATTACTGCATCTTTAAGAGGTGAATTATATGTGTTAAATGATGATGGTTTAAAGGTGGCTAACACAGTTTATGAAAATAAGAAACCTCATGATGAATGTATTCACTTGTTACATCGAAGGCTAGGGCATTTAAATTTTAAAATGCTTAAGAAAACTGTTGAATTATCTAAGGGAATAAGTTTGAAACCTTGTAATAAGTATTTGCAATGTAATGCCTGTAATCAAAGTAAGAGCAGGGTCACACCGGCTAATAGAGTTGATGGATTTACTACTAAAGAGCCTTTAGAGGTAGTATTT
Source organism: Hydrophis major (assembly GCA_033807585.1). NCBI lineage: Eukaryota > Metazoa > Chordata > Lepidosauria > Squamata > Elapidae > Hydrophis > Hydrophis major. The sequence continues at coordinate 130,527,259 of CM066331.1, forward strand.
GCAGATTTAATAGGTCCGAAAAAACCAAGTGTAGGAGGAGCTCGTTACATGTTAAGTATAATGGACCACTATTCTAGATATGGGTTTTGCTATTTAATGAAGAACAAAACTGAAACGTATCAAAATCTCTTTAATTAAATTTGCAGAAAGGAAAACTAAAAAGAAATTAGTAACTCTTATAACAGATAATGGTACGGAATTTACAAACAATAAATTCCAGAACAGACTAAGAATGTTAGGTATTCAACATAAAATGTCTGCACCATATAGGCCACAACATAATGCCTTTATAGAGAGAAGAGGCCAAACATTACAATCAATGACACAAACTATGATGTCTCATTCAGGATTACCTGACAATTTGTGGGGAGAAGCAATAATGTGTGGTAATCATATATTAAATAATGTTGTTAATTCAACAACAGGTGAATTACCATTCACACTGTGGCATGGTACAAAACCTGATTTAAGTTACATGCACACATTTGGAGCACCAGCATGGGTGCATATCCCTACACAACTTAGACACAAAGGACAGCATAGAGCTAAAAGATTATATTTTGTAGGATATACATCTAATCATAGATCTTATAGATTCTGGGAACCAGGTACATCTAGAGTTTACACCAGTGCTAGTGCTAAATTCCTAGAACATGTAGGATGGAATAGATTAGAGCAAGATTTAAATAATGAAGTAATTATTGAACCCTACAAAAGGCAGAAAGAACAGACTAGTTATAAGAAGATTCCAATTAAAGAAGAAGTCCATGAAGAACAAATAGGACCAGAACAAGAGGAAACTGTTAATCAGGAAGAATTAGATAATCAAGAACAGTTAATAAATGAAAGTCCACCTGTAAGTCCTGTAATACCTAGACGTACTACACGTGTAACTAGACCACCTGATAGGTATCAAGCAAGTATAGTTTGCCAAGTAACTAAAGTTCCAACTAGTGTAGATGAACTTAGGATGTATCCTGCTAAGGATCAGGAGAATTGGCAAAAGGCAATGGAAAAAGAACTAAATTCATTAAAGGTAATGAAAGTTTATGAAGATGCTAAATTACCTCCAGGAGAAAAATCCATTGGGTGCAAATGGATATTTAAAGTAAAAACTGGAAATGATGGGACTGTTACCCATAAAGCTAGATTGGTAGCTCAAGGATTTAATCAAACTGCATCTGATTACGATGAAGTTTTTGCACCAAGTCTTAAAGCAACATCTTTAAGAGCAGCATTAGTGTGGGCAGCTAAGAAAAACTAAGTCATTAATCATTTAGATGTAGAAACTGCTTATCTGCATGCACCATTGCAGCACACTATATATTTAAGAAAACCAGTAGGTATAAAAGACAATAAAGTAAATAGTAATGATTGTTGGAAACTCTAAAAGAGTCTTTACGGGTTGAAACAATCTGGCTTTGAGTGGAACCAATATATTGTGAAAGAGTTAAACAATATAGGTTTTTAAATCTGGTTTAGCAGATCCATGTGTGTTTAAAAGAGAAAATAATGGAACGGTGTCATTATTGTTATTATTTACAGATGATATTGCTTTGATAACTAAGACTAATAATGAAGCTAATGAGATTATATCATTATTAGCCAAAAAGATAAAATTAAAGCATTTAGGTGAAATTAAAAAGTATCTAGGATTGACAATTAACAAAACAAAAAATGGTTTTAAGATATCTCAAGAAGATAAAATTTGCCAATTAATTAAAATGTTTAAAATGGAACTTTGTAAACCGGCAAAGACTCCAATGAGTCAGGAAGTTTGCCAAACTGATGATCAAAGTCCCAAATTTGATAAGTCCATATATCAATCTTTGATTGGCAGCTTATCATATATAAGCAATTGGTCTAGGCCTGATATAGCTTATAGTGTAAATCAGCTGGCACGTTTTAATTCAGATCCACAACAATGTCATTGGCAATCATTAAAGAGAATTTTAAGATATCTTAAAGGAACAATGAACCATGCATTGTATATAGAACCAAAGGGTGATTTGAGTCTTAGTGCCTATGCAGATGCAAGTTTTGCAACTGATATAAACACTAGTAAATCAACATCTGGGATGTCTATATTATTTGGTAAGACACTAATAGGGTGGAGGTCAATCAGACAACAGCATATCAGCTTGTCCACGATGGAAGCGGAATTTTCATGTCTGTCATTATTATGCACTGACTTGATTTTGTACAAACAGTTATTATTAGACATGGGTGTAACTGTAAAAGATTCCATTATTGTGTACGAGGATAACCAAGCAGCTATAAAGTTAGCTACTAGTATTGCTGTAAAAACTAGATCAAAGCATACTGATTTAAGATACTTAAATGTTAGAGAATCTGTAAAGAATGGGCTAATTAAATTGGAATACTGCATGACGGAAGAAAACATTGCAGACCAATTTACAAAAGCTCAAGGAGTAACTAAGTTTAAAGAAAGTTGTAACAAATATGATTTAAAGATGTAAATAGTTATATTTATTATTATTTCCTAAAAGGGGAGAATGTTAGGGATAACATTGTTTTACCCTAACTGGTTTAGGTAAATAATAATATGTAATCATAGTTGGTATGTTAAAGTGTCTGCAACTTTAACTGTGGGATAGTAATTAAGGGAGTGGTTGTGAAAGCACTTTAAAAGAAGCAAGGCTGCAGCTTGCTCTCTCTCTGGCTTTGATGATCCCTGATTACTGCAAGGACTCAAGACTGCATTGCTCGAACGGGAGAGAAAACAAAGGACTGATTTGTAAGTGAACTGACATAGGATATTCTAAACGGACTTTGCTAACTGAATATCCCTGAATGGACTGACTAAATGATACATGACTATTGGACCGTTATTTTAACTATGCTATGAACTCATAATGGAATAAACTATATTTTTAATAGCACAAGCGTATCTGTTATTTTTACTGTATGTTAATAAACATACAAGCTTAGCTCACTCATTTATCTGTGTGCCTATCTGACTAACGCTGCACATTCTGTTTAGCTTGTCTCCCTAACCCTGGTTGGGGAAACCAGGCTTAATAAGTTGTGCATGAGATCTTCACAGAGGAGGCATCTAGGACAAAAGGCGATGTGTGAGTTGATGGGGGAATGTTTACAAAGATAGAATGATATTAATAGATATTTAAAAGCTATTTAGTTAGATCTCATTTTTTTTTCACTTATGTAGCTAGATTTCATTTCTTTCATCTCCAGCTTTTATTATTATTATTTGTTTAGTATTACTTTGTTTCTGCTATTTGCATAATGTTTAACTCCACCCCAAAAAGAATATTTAATAGATTTGCATGAATGTCTGTGATAAAGCATTTAAGGAAATTCCATATTTCTAGCTCCTCAATAGATTATTTCCAGGAGTGGGATTCTACTGGTTCGGACCAGTTTGCATGAACCCCTTGCTGGCAGAAAACCAGTTCACTGCGATGAGTATGTGAGGCCCCTGCCTACCCCTGTTCTTTCCTGTGCTTTATGTCCTCTGTTTAGAGCATAGCTGATTTGTGCAGCAGAGCGATTTGCCGTGCCTCAGCTGTTTTATTCACAGGGACTGCTGTAGAAAGTAAGTATTAGAGCTTTTCTAAAATGCAGGGCGCGCATACAAAAAGCGTGCGATCACCGAACCAGTTTTTATACCAGTGGAATCCCACCCCTGATTATTTCTATAGGGAAAGATTTTTTAAAAGGTCAGGCTAGCTAGCTGTCCTCCCCTTCAGAATCCTGTGGGAGCAAAATATCAAAATGTACTTCCACAAGGATTCACAAGGATTATTTATTGTAATTCTTAATCCGGGTTCTCATGAAGCCCAGCCAACAACATCTGTGCCATATATGCTGCAAAGCTGGTTGATGCGTACTAAACAGATCATATGAATGTTGAATTGGTTTTTGAATGTAAGTTGAAAAAGAAATTCTTACTATAATTTTTACTTGTCATTTTATGTATTTCTTCCTTTGTTGTAAAATCCTTTAGGAGGTATTGCTCTGTTCTATGTATCTAACAAATCTAAGTGCATTATTAGAAAAAAAAAATAACCACCTTTTGTTCCTGCATCCTTGGTAACTGTCGGTGACATTTCTTCTATCTTTTTCAAGTAACTTAATCTTTCAACAAATATTTTTAAAAGGAGTTTCTGATGAAGCATTTTGACCATCAGCTGTTCTGCTATGCCAGGAGATTTAGATTAGCTAGAAAGCAGGAAATTGTTGCATTTCTTGCTTTCTAGCTAATCTTTAGATCTTCGGCTCTGCTTTTAAGCAGAGCCAAAACTTCCTTAGAACAGAAGCTTCTATTATTCAGTGCAGATAGCCAATTGCAGAATCATAGATCTCTAAGTGAATCTGTGATTCTGTGAGCAACTCAATCTGACTGACTGCTTTGCCTGATTTTGGGTAAAAGTTGCTCTTTTTTAAATAAAATATTCAATATTTACATAAATATTTATAATATTTACGTACAAGCCATGCCCATCCAGTCATATGACCACCAAGCCATACCCACAAATTAGGCCACACCCACAGAACTGGTTGTTAAGAAATTTGAACCCACCCCTATCTCTGTGTGTTTGTGTGTTTGTGTGTATGAGAGGGAGGGAGGGAGACAGGTTAGATCATATATATATAATGTGTGTGTGTGTGTGTATCTTTGGTTATTCGGGTTTTCTCCCGTAAGATTGGAAGTATCTAGGCAACATTTCGATGAAATCTCATTCATCATCTGACTCACTCTGAGAAGCACAGAGCTGAAGACCAAGCCTGAAGATGATGAATGAGACTTCATCAAAACGTTGCCTAGATATTTCCAATCTTACGCAGGAGAAAACCCGAATAACCAAAGATCCACATACAAATATATATAATCTATATAATCTCCCATCAATGTCAGCAAGCCACCATCAGTCAAAATTCATATTAGTGGTCCCTGGGATTTAAAATGATGAGTTTGGTGGTCCCTGAGGCCCAAATGGTTGGGGACCCTGTGATAGAGGATCTTTGCTGGACCTGGATGAAAGGAGCTTCACCTTCCAGATTATGGCACCTTTTGGCATTATGCAATAGCAGCAACCATAGTATCTTCTCAATTATCACCAAGATATGGAACCTGGAACCATTATTTTGTGTCTCGACATGAATAGACAGTTACAGTCATAATGAAATGGGGAAAGTGACTAGGTCTGACAAAGTCCAACAGAACTTGGTTTCCTCTTGCATATATAATTATTTAATGTTAATTATTTAAAATATGGTTCTAGCTTCCAGTTCCACTAAGGATAGAAACCATTTCAGCAGTATGTTTCAATATTAGATTAAAAATAGCAATAGCACTTAGTCTTATATACCTCTTCCTAGTGCTTTACACTCCCCTCTAAAGCAGTTTAGCATATTGCCCCCCCAACAATTGGGGTCCCCATTTTACCGACTTCAGAAGGATGGAAGTCTGAGTCAAGCTTGAGCCAGTAAAAATTGAACTGCTGACTTGGCAGAATTAGCCTGCAATACTGCATTTTAACCACTGTGCTACCACAGCTCCCAAGGAACTGCTAACAGAGGTCATCAGTCGCTATGAAGTGAAGTGTAATTAGTGATGGGTGCCACTCAATTACATATCAACACGTGAAAATGCAGTGGTGATGCTATGGAAGTTTTTGTTTTTGTCAGGAAATGAAGGCAACAAGACAAGCTCAGATTAAACTAGGATAACTGAGATGCTATTCATCAATTACAAATTTGATTCTCCAAGAAAACCTGTCTATATAGGGTTATGCTTCCCAGAAGGAATGGTAATGATTTGGGGTCCCTTTTGCTCAAACAGCTTGGAGAAGTACTAGACAAAAATTCCATGTATGTTCAATCACACTTGGGCAATAAAGAATTCTATTCTATTCTATTCCACTTTTTTTAAAAAATCTGCCGCCATCAGGCTATTTTCTCTTGTTGTTATTGCTGACCACATATCATTTATCCAAAAAAATAAAAGAAGAAAAATGAATCTTCCATATTAAAATTAATGAAGGACAGGTATGTTTATTTTTTTTATTTTTTTTAATAAAATTTATTTACTGCTCATCTCATGGTTCAGGTGACTCTGAGCAACTTACATCAAGATGAAACAAACATTCAATAATTATAAATGTAAAACTGAATTAAAATTAAAAAAAATAAAACACCTTTTATGAACAGTATTTGGTTCTTTTTGGATTCCTCAGTATAAACTTTCATCTTGCCAGAATAGTGGATGTTTTAGGCTGCACAAAAATATGTGTGAGTCCACATGAGCGTGCAAAGAGGAAAACATGCTGTCACTGATATCTCAGTAAGCCGGTAACCAAGCATGAAAATGAAAATGTTCATGCATACATAAAATATATAGTGGCAAAGATATCCTCTGCCTTTGAAATAATGCATTCTCTGGAGAATCTTCAGACTTGACAAAAATAGTGTGTCATCCTGTGGGAATAAACTTTGACTTCAGTATTGGGTAATGATTAGTCTAAGACCTTATACATACATGTCTGCCTAAGGGTCACTCAGATAAGCAAGGAAATTAAAAACAAACACCAGAAACAATTAAGCAGCTCAGACAATTGTAAACAGTTTTGTGTGCTATATCTAATTATTGTAATCCACAATGTGAATGCTTACTATGTATGAATTTCTCAATAAAAGGGGGCACTAGAATTTGCTCTAGACTCCCATCCCGAGTACACCAGCCTCTGTGTCTCATTCTTTCCATGGGAGTCCACCACAAGTGGTGACCCCGACGTGATCCACTGAAGGTGGTACGTATCCGGACCTCCATGTTTCCTCGCCTGGAATAGGTAAAGTACGTACTTAACTATTGCTGGACAATAGGATTATTCAGGGAGCATGGGGGGAAAACTCTCTCAGCCACAGGAACGGCATGTTAGTGAGCTGCTGAAGTTAGCCAGGACAAACTACTTTATCTTTAAACCCTCCGGGGGGGAGCAAATAGTTCTTTCAAAAGATAATGTGAGAGAACTGCTGCAAGAGATCTGGCGGCAATGTCCCTGGTATCCAGAGAAAGGCTCTTTAAAGTTAGACACATGGAGGAGAATTGGAAATATCCTTCATGAAGAGCCATGGGCAACAGCTGAAATTTTGATATTTTGGAAGATTGTTATGACTGCTTTAGAGACCCAGCAACAACCTCTTTTAAAAACTTTAGTAGAACCTCTTCCTTATAAAGGAATTGTATTGCACCCGCCTTCTCCAAAACTGGAGTGTGCTTTATCATTTCCAACAACACCTACTCCAGTGGATGATAAAATTCAATCAAAAATGGGAAAAGTTCAAGCCATGATGCATCAGGATTTCAATGAGGGGAAATTAGAGTCTGATGAGATTACCCAGATGAATTTGTTTCCAGTCAATAGGCAAGTGGATGCTCAAGGCAATCTGCAGACTGAATGGGTTCCGATTCCTTTAGCAATTCTTAGGGAAATTAAAAAAGCAGTAAAAGATTATGGTATTCAAAGTCCTTTTACAAAGGGGCTTCTGACAAGTTTGGCTACCTCACGCATGATTCCAAGTGACTGGAAAGATTTAATGAGAATGATATTGAGCTCTACTCAGTATGTGGTCTTTGACTCAGAATACCAAAGGGAGGCTGTCACTAGGGGAAGGAATTCGGGGGGGCTGTATACACCAGACCAAATCTATGGGGCAGGCTTGTTTGAATCCACTGCAGATCAAGCTGCTAATTTGCCTGATCATGTATTTCCAGTGGTTATGGCAGCTGTCCTTGGGGCATTGTCCCGCATTCAGGATGTGGGAACTCCAGCACGGTCTTTTTCTCAAATTAAGCAAACAGCATCTGAGTCTTATAATGATTTTGTGGAAAAGCTACAATTGGCTATTACCAGGCAAATCTCTAATGAGGAAGCTGCAAAAGAACTTTTGCTGAAATTGGCAGTTGAAAATGCAAACGCTGACTGCAAGGGTATCTTGCAGCCCTTGGTGGCTAGAGGTGAGGTTACTCTGGCTGATCTGTTAAAAGCATGTGCAGTGGTGGGTTCTCAGGCTTACAACATGGAGACTTTGGCTATGGCATTGCAAAAAGGGATGAAACCTACAGGGAATTGTTTTAATTATGGAAAGCCTGGCCATTTTAAAGCCCAGTGCCGTGCCCCTGGGGGGGGGGGGGTTGTAGGCATTTTGATTCCTCTCCTTCTGCAGGTACGCCAAGACCAAAAGTTCAGTATAAGAGACTACCAGATCCAACATGGAAAGGACCTGTCCTGCTGATACGCTGCTGTTGAATATGAGGGGACAGTTCTTTGGGTTCCTGCTCGTTGTGTGCATCCTTATCATCAGCCAAAAGGGCAAGGGGATGGATTTGGGGGAATGGAAAAGAAACACATTGATCCAGGACATGGGGAAGCTAGCAAACCTTCATAATAAAACTGATTGTTGGGTATGTATGCACATGCCAACTCACAAAACATCAGGGCTTCCAATGGTTGCAGTACCTTTGGCCGAAGGTGACTGATATAAGGGACAATGCTATGGTTGTTCAGGGATGTGATCTAACAGTTGGACTAAAAGTAACATAAATACATTGCATCTTGGAAGCCGAATCCAAGAGGTGGCAGGTATCTGCTGGACTCACAATGAGACAGTAGAGAATATGACTTACTTGGGAACATATCCATTTTGTTACAAAACAATTGTTATTAGCAATGGAAGTCGGGTTTATCTGGATGACATGAAAACTAAAAATCTCACTTACTTTGTGCATAATATTTCTAAATTTGATATCATATATTTGATCAATGAAAATGGGTGTCCAATTATCCCTGCCACATGTTGTCCCATCATGATAGAAAACCAGCTGCCCAAATGTGCAAATGGGAAATACGCACCACCGCTCACTTATTTGGCTATGTTAATGGAATCTTTTGTACGATTAATCTATGCTGAACCAAATACGGTTGGTCATCTCCTGGGAGCAAATCTATGGTTGCTGTGTGGACGGATGGCCTATGATCGCATGACAGCACGATGGAAAGGAGTCTGCACCTTTGGGAAAATAATCCCATCTCATGTCATTTTAAAATCTTTGGGGACTGCTCATATCCGCAATGCGCGTTCCGCAACGGAAGTAAACTCTGTTTTGAATCATGACTACTGGACACAGATATCAAGGGGAGTTATTCCTCCTTTAGGAGTCATGATGAACTATAGAGATTTGCATCGTTTAAACAATTGGACAGTTACTATGTTTAAAGACACCATTAAAACGCTAAAGCTGCTTGAAGAAGAACAAGGAAAAATCCTTGACTTTGTCCTGCAAACCAGATATGCGGTGGACACTATTTTGGCTGCGCAAGGGGGAGTTTGCACTGTGATTCATACACATTGTTGCATGTATATCTCTGATTATTCTCCAAACATTACAGCTACTATACAGCATATGGAACAAACCCTGAGTGAGAATCCATTACAATCGGAGGACGAGGGACTGGACGTGTGGTCTGCACTTTGGTCCTGGTTGCCAGATGGTTCATGGATTCGTCACCTAATTGTTGGAGTGATATTGCTTTTTATACTTTCTCTTTGTGTATGCTGTTGTATCCAATGTCTCTCTGGACTTTTAGGAATGTGTCGGGTGAAGCCTACGGAAGGAGAACTGTTGTTGCAGATGGCGAAAAACTACCGAGGCATCCGCGATCATCAAAAAACTAAAACAGGGGAGATATGGGAATAAACTTTGACTTCAGTATTGGGTAATGATTAATCTAAGACCTTATACATACATGTCTGCCTAAGGGTCACTGAGATAAGCAAGGAAATTAAAAACAAACACCAGGAACAATTAAGCAGCTCAGACAATTGTAAACAGTTTTGTGTGCTATATCTAATTATTGTAATCCACAATGTGAATGCTTACTATGTATGAATTTCTCAATAAAAGGGGGCACTAGAATTTGCTCTAGACTCCCATCCCGAGTACACCAGCCTCTGTGTCTCATTCTTTCCATGGGAGTCCACCACATCATCCAAACCAGCTTCCATATAAAATTGTGCTCCCTGCAAGAAACTTGAAGGACATCATCAAGAGTTTTCATCTACATATTTATGCTTTAAGCCATTTCTGGGGTCAGAACTGCTTTCAAACAAAGAGTGAAAAATATAAGAGCCAAATAATTGTTGGAGGTTATTACATTGTAGTGTTGCTCATTTAATTTCACCCTATTCCATTTTTCAGAATTCTGTGAAGAAACATGCATTTAACAGCTTACGAACGAAAATGAGTACATTAGAGCTGGTCAAATTTGATCATGCTCATAACAGAAACAGATAATCAGAGTTGGAAGGAACTTTGTAGGTCATCTAGTCCAACCCCCCACACACCCAAGCAGGAGACCCTTCACCATTTCTGACAAATGGCATCCAATCTCTTCTTGAAAGTCTCAAGTGATGGCGCTCCCACAACTTCCGAAGGCAACGTCTGTTCCATTGGTTGATTGTTCTCACTGTCAGAAAGTTTCTCCTCATTTCCAGGTTAAATCTTGCCTCGTTCAGTTTCCATCCATTATTCCTTGTCTGGCCTTCGGGTGCTTTAGAAAATAGCTTGACTATTTAAAGAAGCTATGATTGCTTGGGGGAAGAATTTTGGATATGGGATTGATCTAGAGAAATGGCAAAAATTATGGTCTCAAAATTATAAAATGACAATGTCAACAGCATATAAAGAACATTTGTTTTACAGGTGGCATTTTCCACCGACAAGAATAGCAAGAATGTTCAAGAATAAATCCGAAAAATGTTGGAAATGTCATCAGACACCTGGCTCATATTACCATATGTGGTGGACTTGTGCGGATGCTAAAAAATATTGGACTAAAATCCACACATGGTTGGAAAAAATGACAAAAAAGCATATAAACTTGAAACCAGAGATATTTTTATTGGGAATTTTACCTGAAATATATAGTAAAGATTTGAAATACCTAATTGTAAATGTATTAACAGCAACTAGGATTGTATTTGCTAAAAACTGGAAAAATGAGAAAATACCATCACAGGAGGAAATTATTAAGAAAATATTGGAATGTGCTGAAATGAGCAGATTGACATTTGAAATTAGAGAACAGGATGATAAACAATTTTATAAGGATTGGGATCTATTCTATTTATGGTTAGACAATAAAGCATAGTAATGAAATATGTAGACTTTTAGAAAATACTAAATATATAAAGATGTATTTTTTTCTTATTATGTCTACAAAATGATTTTAGGATAGATTTGGGATGATAATATGAATTGTCACAAACCAGATTAAGTAAAATATGATTATTTTCCAAAGCATGAATGAATGAAAGTATAGTCAAATGATTGTTTAATAAAGATACCAATGTATTTAACGTTGGATTGAAAATATGAGATCATATACAAGGTAATTGTAATTGAAGACTATGAAATAGAAGCACAAAACAATTTGTAAACCAACCGGCACACCGTATGTACATATAGGGAAGATGGCCTGATGTTTTTATGTTTTGTTTGTTTATGTTTGTTTTAAAAACCAATAAAAATTAAAAAAATAAAATAAAATAGCTTAACCCCTTTCTCCCTGTGGCAGCCCCTCAAATATTGGAAGACTGATTTCATGTCTCACCTGCTCCTTCTCTTCATTGGACTAGCCATGCCCAGTTCCTGTAACCGTTCTTCATATATTTTAGTCTCCAGTCCCCCCATATTCTGCTCACTCATCTACAAAGAAAAGTGTTTCACTAATAAAGCATTGTGTATTTCCATCATATGACCTTTGAGCAGGAATAAGGGAAAAAAGGAAATGCATGTGACCCTACCTACTGTTCCCAGTAGACCAGGTGTGTCAAATTTGTGGCATCACGTTGTCGTCACGTGATGTACCATGACTTTTTCCCCCTTTGCTAAAATGAAGGTGGCCAGCATGTGATGCATCCAGCCTGCGGGCCACGAATTTGACACCCCGGGCACTAGACTGCCTGGCTAGCTACAATCTCTGCCTTGCCCAGGTTATGATCAAAAAAAGACAAACATAAAGGTTGAGGTGGAGCTTGGATTCCATCATTGAAATCTACCATATCCATTATCCTGTTTGGATCACTGCAATGTGTTCTATAGAGGGTTCAGTGGTGAGATTCAAGATTTTTTTTACTACTGGTTCTGTGGGCGTGGCTTGGTGGGCATGGCAGGGGAAGGATACTGTAAAATCTCCAGTCAGAGGTAGTAATTTGTCAGTTCTCTGAACTACTCAAAATTTCCTCTACTGGTTCTCCAGAACTGGTATTCAGAATATTCAGAAGCTACCATTGGTACAGAACGCAGTGGCACAGACAATTCTGAAGCTCCCTCTGGTAGCACATGGGACACCACTGTTATATGAGCTGCACTGATTGCCGTTTTTGCCAAAGAATTTAGGCTGGTGGGGTCCAAGAGAACAGCCTTTTCTGTTGTAGACCCTGCTCTCTCTGTAATATTCTCCGTTTGGAGTGAAGTCAGCCCCACACTCCTGGCCTTCTTCTTGTCTCTGTCCTTTGGCCTGGGCCCAACTGAGGCTTTCTACATTGGGGGAGGGAAGGTAGCTGACCGGGTAGAAAAGATCCGCACCCCAAGGTCACCCATCATCTTGGTTTTTAGTTTTCCTATTTAATTCTTCTAATTTTAATTGTTCTATAGTACTTTTTTAAACACTTTTTGTTATACTGTAAGCCATAAAGTTGCTATATCAATAAGGAGATGGTATAAAAATTGAATAAATAAATAAATTGTGGGTGCTGTCTTGACTTTTTCTACTATGCGTTGTGTACAGTCCTGACTTTGCCCTTTAAACATTATTCCTAAACAGCTATTTTTTAATTTTAAATGAATAGGAAAAAAGAAAGTATAGGACACTATTTTATTAAATAATGGGAGGGAGGAAGGATATCATAACATGGTTGCAGAAATTATTGGGGAGGGGGGGTTGTCACCATCTAGTGGTTATCTAGATTTTTGCACCCAGTTGTGGTAGCCCTAATTTTAAGATCCAAAATAAAGACAACAAATAACACAGTGGGAATTGAAGCTGTATTCATAATAAGACAAGAGAAAGGTGATGCTGAAAAATTCCGGCACAGTGAGGAAGGAAATCCTAGCTATCTGATTAATTAGGCTGGAAAATAATAGAATTAGATTACAAATATACATAGAAAAATATGATTGAAGAAGCACCACGTTTTAATAGTGTAATAATAGTGTACTGCTCAGAAATGAACTCTGTATAATTTACAGCTTTAAGCTGGTTGCTTTTCTGACTAAAACCTTGAGACCCGATTCAGAGACACCATAATAACAACTGTAGAACAGTAGAAAAAATAATATTTTTGCAAAAGTTTTAAATAACAAATTGTGTAGTGTTATACTAGGCAGATAGTTTATTTTGTACACTTTATTGCTCTAAGCTAAGATCCAATAGAAAGCAAGAGAATTACCGTATATACTCGAGTATAAGCTGAGTTTTTCAGCACATTTTTTGTGCTGAAAAAAAACCTCTCGGCTTATACTCGAGTCAGATTCCCCTCTGAAAAAAAAATGGTGTGGAACTCCAAAGCTGGGCAGCCGCTTCCCTGCTTCTGTGTTTCCTTTGCAACTTCTAAGCATGGGGGTAATCAGAAGCAGAAAAGTTCTTGCTTGAGGATATATTGTTTTTTCTTTTTTTAACTGTTTTTAGGGGGGGAAGACCCACCGCATGTGAGAATGCTCAGACATGAAATCTATCCGACCGAAAATAAGTGTGTGGGGGGGGGATTTTAACAGAGGGAAGATGTAGGGAGAAGGCAGAAGCACGGAAGATCCTTCAGGGGAAACTGAGGGGGAGACTCACCCTTGATCCAGATAAGCCCCCTTCCCCTTTCTCTAGGCTGAGAAAACAACGCGAGCCGAGGTTGCTTCGGCTCCACTCAGCTTCGTTTCCTCAGCTCCAGCTGCTTTCAGTCCACTCAGGAGGAGGGGGAGGAGGAGGTGGTAGTGGCGGCTCACATTGTTTTCTGATAGTGAGATCATTTCCCAAATTAATTGATTCACTAACCCAAAAGAAGAAGATGTTGATGACAGTGGGAGGCAGGAATCACTCTCTCCCTTGCAAGAAAAAAGCAAGAGCCGTTCTTATGATCTCTCCCCCCCTCTCTCTCTCCCCGTAATACAGTCAAGCCCTTTCCAGCACGCGGGATCCGCCCCCGCCGCTTTGCACCTTGCAAATGCAAAAACCCCAGGATTTTGCATTTGCAAGGTGCAAAGTGGTGAAGCAGATCGCGTGTGCTGGAAAGGGCTTCACTGTATTACGGGGAGAGAGAGAGAGAGAGAGATCATAAGAACAGCTCTTGCTTTTTTCTTGCAAGGGAGAGAGTGACTCCTGCCTCCCACTGTCATCATCATCATCTTTTGGGTTAGTGAATCAATTAAACCTTTCATGATAGTGAAATCGTTTCCCAAATTTCCCTTAAATCAGGGAAGAAATCAGAAACAAACCTTTGGGCTGAGAATAAGCCTGTTCCTATGATGCCATTTTTGTTCACTGCAGTGTGAAAAGTGTGAAAAAACACACTTCTTTTTCTTCATCTTCTTGTTCCCTATTTACTGGTCTCTTTCAAAGAGGAAATTGTGAACATCAAACTTATTCCCAACTGTCCTAGTGAAAGTTTTTATTGGTATCTATTTTTATTTTTGAAATTTACCAGTAGCTGCTGCATTTCCCACCCTCGGCTTATACTTGAGTCAATAAGTTTTCCCAGTTTTTTGTGGTTAAATTAGGTGCCTCAGCTTATATTCGGGTTGACTTATATTCGAGTATATACGGTAACTGAGCCTTTGAAAAGGAAGCACTACTACTTCGAGTATGGTGGCAGATACCTGTCTTGATTTAATAATCCTGCTAGGAAAGGAGCCTGGAGCAGAATCAATGAGGCAAGAATTCAAAAATACTATCAGCCAATCAGTATTTCCATAGCCTTGGGCTAAAAGTCACAATCTACATTTACTTATTTTTGGAAAGTTGCTGGTGTGTCACTGACAGAAGAAAATCTTGGGACATGCATTTTGTCAGCTAAGGATTCTGTTGACTTTGATGGCTGTGAATGAGATATTTTATGGGAAGAATTGCAGTTTTGTAGAGATAAAAGGGGAGGATTACTGTATCGCATTAATCTTTTTTTATTGTTGTTTAATGTTTGTTTTAGAAATAATGCCTGAAGGTCTTAAACAATATTAAGCTTCCATTATGGTAAATGCCATCCAAATGCGGTAAGAAGAGAGTCACTACTGTAAAAAGCTAATGCTGTTTCACACACACACACAAATAAGCAAGTATAAAAGAAACAACTAGCAGTCAAGCATTTAACAAAAATAAAAGTGTAGTTTGATGAGAGGGGGGAAGGAAGGAAGGAGGGAAAGAAGGAAGGAAGGAAGGAAGCAAGGAAGCAAGGAACTATAGAACAGTAGAAAAAATAATCAATATTTTTGCAAAAGTTTTAAATAACAAGTTGTGTAGTGTTATACTAGGCAGAGAGTTTATTTTGTACACTTTATTGCTCTAAGCTAAGATCCGATAGAAAGCAAGAGAATTAACTGAGCCTTTGAAAAGGAAGCACTACTACTTAGAGGAAGCAAGGAAGGAAGGAAGGATAGATCGATCTCAGGTCCTGACCTTTGCATTGCATACACTACCCTTGAATTAGTTCATATTCTAAGGCTGGCATTCACAATTCAATTAAGATTTCTTTTTTTGTCTCCAAAATAATTAAACTGTAAACAAGATCTAATGAGTGCTTTTGAGTTTATCTTGACCATTCTCCAATGCCAAAAGTAGGAGTTAGCATTAAAGATAAATTCATTTTATTTATTGTTGAGGTAGCAACAGTCAGCAATCTAGACTAGGTTGCATTAATCTAGTCTAGATTAATCTAGACTAGGTTGCCACTGAAAGCTTGACAAAAGCACACAAAAGTTCGCACAGATTTTAATGGGATATAAAGAACTGACTAACAATAATATATATATCCTGTACTATCAGATGATGGTCTATTCACCCTAACTTTCTAGATCAAGTAGTAGCTAGCCAATATTTTATTATGCTCACACTGACAAGAAGGCAATATCTTTTATTCATGTCATACTACCCTGACTCTTGAAGAAGAAATAGTTGTTAAATATAGAATAGCTTTTTCTTCCACTCATTTATTTGGTTTCCTTTTAAACCAGAGGTGGTATTCAGCAGGTTCTGACCAGTTCTGGAGAACCAGAAGCAGAAATTTTGAGTAGTTTGAAGAACCGGTAACAGAAATTTTCAGTAGTTCAAAATACCACCTCTGACTGGCCCTGCCCCCTTCTATTCTCTTCCTCCCGAGTCCTAGCTGATCAGCTGGGTCTTCTTTTGTTGTCCTGCACAGGAAAAGGGAGCTGGAAAGCAGGTTAGTGGGGTGGGGAGGGAATGGGGATTTTACAGTATCCTTCCCCTGCCACGCCTATCAAGCCATGCCCATCAAGCAACACCAGGGCCACCAAGCCACACCCACAGAACTGGTAGTAAAAAAAATTGAATCCCACCACTGTTTTAAACCCATCTAAACAGGTGGTCAGCAACATATCATGGCTTCTACAGAGTATTTCTCATTTTCCTCCTAAGTTTTTTTTTTTTTAATAATCAAAGCATGGTATTTACCTTTTTAAATAGTTGCATGAAGAGCCCTTTCCTGGCCATGCAGAGTGAGCTCAAATTTCCATTAATATATATTTGAAGTCTGGATATTTTATGCCAATGTGCAAAACCTCAGGCTTTTTTACACTGTACTACATTTTGCTGTTCATTCATCCAGTTTGGAAAGATCTTTTGGGGACTTGGGCAGTTGAACATCATCGGCCAACTTCATTGTTTGACTGCTGATCTATAACTTCAAAGTGTTTTAAGAATACAGTAGAGGTCCCGATAAAAATTGTTAGGGAAGCCCACTCTGAACATTTTTCCAATTATTCCTGTTGTGTATGCAATAAAGATTTAATAAAGTGTGAGCTTGGAGTTAAGTGCAGAGTTCTCGCCCTGCACTTCTGATGGCAGTTAAGCGGCCAGACCGGATTGGCCTGTCCTGGGGAATCTGATTGGCCCTTAACAGAGAGTTCCTATTGGTTATAAAAGCTAGCGTTCCTAGCTCGTCATTGGTTAAAAGTTACAGGGTTTGCCTATATAAGGCGGGTTTAACTGCTATTAAGTGAGAAGTCACAATGTAAATAAAGAGCTGAAGTTCACCGTTCAGAGGCTTGTCTCCATTCTTTCTCACCCATGCTCAAAACATAACACTGGCGACGAGGATGGGATTTGGAGATATCTGAACCAACCAAACTTCGAAGAACACCGAGCACGTGACAGACGACACCAACAACGGAACCATGTCCGGCGGCATCGTACCACCTGCTCCGTTTGATCCAGTACAGGAGGACTGGGAGTCCTACATGGATCGCTTCCAAATGTTCTTAGAAACCAACAACTTAAAGGACGCCACACCAGGAAAGAAATGGGCGGTGTTCCTAACGCATTGCGGTCCAACTGTATTTAAGATGGCTAAAGCACTAGCCAAACCCCAAGAAGTGAAGGCCATGGATTGGGACGACCTCGAACCTCTCCTACAAGATCACTACGCCCCGACCGTGCCTACGCTCGTGAGACACCACGAGTTTTATCAGAGGAGCCAGCGAAAGGGAGAAAGCGTGGCCAACTTCATAGCAGACCTCCGAAATTTGGGAGGCCTCTGCGGATTCGCCGATTTAGAAGAAGCACTAAGAGATCGCATAGTTTTGGGAATAGATCCACCAGGCGTCCAAAGCAAGCTGATGGCGAAAGGTGACATCAGCCTTGCCGATGCCATCGCTGATGCTACTGCAGCAGAAGCAACCAGGAAGTCGGCTGCACAACTACGCTGAAACTGCGCTCCAGTACCACCACTGACAAGCGACATTTTATCCAGGTCTGAAGGACAGCTTACAACGACGCACCACGAGGACCTCTCTTCGTCGTCAGACAGCGACGAAAAAGGGGTCCATCGACTGCGGTCCGACTGGGACCATCACCTGAAGCCCTTACGCCCTTGCGCTGGCTGTGGAGCCAACCTTGCCAGGTCCGAATGCAAATTCCGTGACGCACTCTGCCATGAGTGCGGGAAATGAGGCCACATCGGACGGGTCTGCCGCAGCTTGCCAGGACCCAGCCAGGTCTCAAAAGGAGCTAACTATCGCCAATCAACAGGAAACCGTCCTGTCAGGTGAGAGCCAGTAAACCACTCCTACAGAAATCGATCTTTGCAGAGAGAAGAGGCTCACCATACTATCACAATCGGTCACGCCTCAGCCTTGGACACTAAGAAAATCTGAGTCACAGTAGCCATCCAGAACCAGCCTTGCCACATGGAGGTCGACTCGGGATTGTCCCTCTCGATGGTGTCCTGGAAGACACTCAAGCAACTCATCCCCACAATTCAACGCCAAGATCCCCGCTCCCAACACCTCATCCTCAAGGACTACCAAGGGAATCGAATCCCCGTCATCGGTTCCTGCCGAGTCCGAGTCTCCTTCAAGAAGCACACAGCATACTTACCTTTAACATTCATTGATAGAGATAGGCCTAGCCTACTAGGCCTCCAATGGTTCGCGCCACTCGGCATTGAAGTGGCCAGCATAAACCGAGTCAGCGGCGGTGACTGAGAGGAAGACCTTATCTATGAGTTCAGGGACGTCTTCGTGGACAGCTTAGGTGAGTACAAGGGGACCCCAATTTCATTCAGTTTAGATCCAAAAATAGCTCCCATCCGCCTAAAGCCCCGTCGAGTTCCATTTGCCTTAAAATCGAAAATCGACGAACAACTCGACAAACTGATAGCTCAGGAGGTGTTAGAGCCCATCGATCACTCCCCTTGGGAAACCCCTATTGTAACACCCATTAAGCCAGACGGATCAATCCGAATTTGTGGGGACTACCGGGCCACTTTGAACCACGCCCTGCAGCAGAACGCATATCCAGTTCTGGTGGTGCAGCATCTCCTCCATTCCCTGGGGGGTGGGAAAGTCTTCGCTAAATTAGATTTAACTCAGGCATATCAGCAATTACCAGTAGATGAAAAAACGGCACAGGCCCAAAATATTGTGATGCACTGAGGTGCCTTTAAATGTACCCGGCTTCAATTCGGAGTTAGTGTAGCCCCGGGAATTTTTCAGAGCCTTATGGAAAGGTTATTGCAAGGAATTAAGGGCGTGGTCCCCTATTTTGACGATGTATTAATCGCAGCCCCTACAAAAAAAATCTTACAGGACCAGTTAAAATTAGTCCTAAAAAAATTCCAAGAGGCCGGTCTTAAAGTTAAAAAAAACAAATGTAAATTGTGTACCGACAGTGTTGAGTTTTTAGGGTACCTGATTGATAGCCAGGGCATTCACCCTACCGAAAGTAAACTAAAAGGATAAAAAATGCTCCGAGGCCACGAAACAAGGCCGATCTCCAGCCGTTCCTAGGCCTCATCAATTTTTATAATGTATTTTTGCCGCACAAAGCAACGGTCGCTGAACCGTTACACCGGTTGTTAGATAAAAAAGCAAATTGGCTATGGGGTTACTGTGAAGAACAGGTGTTCCGAAATGTTAAAAAACTGCTCACTTCTGACTCTGTACTCATGCAGTATAATGAGACTTTGCCATTAGTTATAACCTGTGATGCATCGCCTTTCGGGGTAGGCGCCATTTTGAGCCATGTACTGCCTAATGGGAACGAAGCCCCTGTTGCATATTTTTCAAAGACTTTTTCAAAAACTGAGCAAAACTATGGACAAATCGATAAAGAAGCCCTCGCAATTGCCTCAGCTGTGAAAAGATTTCACGAATACGTGTATGGTAGGGTTTTTACTATTGTGACTGACCACAAACCATTATTGAGGATAATAGCTGGAGATAAGCCGACTCCCTACATATTATCCCCTAGAATGACCCGATGGTCAGAATTCTTAGCTGCTTATAACTATCAGCTGCAATACCGCCCGGGGAAAGCTATCCCCCATGCCGACGCATTGAGCCGACCACCACTTCCAGAGACTCTCGACGATCCTGCACCAATGGTAACCACGTTGCAAATCGAGGCACTCAACTCACCGCCATTAAGAACCCGAGATATCGTGAGAGAAACCAAACGCGACCACACCCTAGCACGAGTCCTAAGCTGGGTAGAACACGGATGGCCATTGGACCAGTTATCAGATAACTTCACACCATTCAAGACTCGACAAACCGAGCTCTTCTCCCAGAAGGGTTGTGTCATCTGGGGCGATAGAGTCGTTATCCCAGAACGACTCCAGAAAGCGCTGCTGAGAACCTTGCATGATGGCCACCCCGACATTGTGCGAATGAAAGCCCTTGTGCGAAGCTACGCATGGTAGCCGGGCATTGACAAGCAAATCAAACAGTGGGTTAAAGCTTGTCCCAAATGCCAAGAAGTCAGCAACGCCCCACCAAAAGCCATGCCTACTGAATGGGAGACACCACGTGGACCCTGGTCCCGAATTCACTTGGACTTCGCGGGGCCAACCAAAGGCCACACCTTCCTGCTTACCGTCGACGCCCACTCGAATTGGCTCGAGATCCATCACATGACGACTACGACCTCCAAGGCGGTTATCAAAACCTTAGACAGACTCTTTGCAACCCACAGATTACCAGACGTCCTGGTATCCGATAACGGCCCTCAATTTACTGCACTAGCGTTCGAGCAGTACCTCACTGACTGCGACATTCACCATGCGCTCACCTCGCCTGTGCACCCTGCGACCAATGGCAAAGCAGAACGCATGGTCCAATTTGTGAAGAAAACTTTACAGAAGGTAGACTACAACAATATTAACGACAAGGTCAATCAAATCCTTTTCTTGCAACACATCACCCCACATAGCATCACCAACAAAACTCCCGCCAAACTGCTAATGGGACGAAAGCTCCGCTCCCACCTCGACCGGTTGCACCCAGCTTACAAACTGGAGAAACCACTAGGATCCAACGGCTGCTGCTGTACCTTCCAGGTAGGAGACTTGGTATATGCTAAAAACCTATCGGGCGACCCGTTGTGGATGGAAGCGACAGTAGTACGTGTAACCGGCCCCAGATCCTACCTTGTACAATGCCTTGACAATAAACTTTGGAAACGTCATATCGACCAATTACGATCGCGGCTTCCAGCGGCCAGTCCGTAACTCCCCTATGACCAAACTGAGGGGGGAGGGTACAGAAGAAGATGAATTCCTAGACAACCCGTTCGAAGGAAACGACGGCTTGATAGAGACTCAGGAAGCAGAGCTGGAGGGAGAAACGGTTGCACCTCAGGGAATTGCAGAGAATGTGGGCAACGACATAGAAGTGAACTCTGAACCAGAAACAGCCCCACTGCCAAACAACAATCTACCTCAGCGTGATTGCAGCCAGCTGATACAACGGAAATCAAAGAGACTAATAAGACAACCATCCTACCTAAGGGACTATGTAACTGCGCCCTGCAAATAAGAAGCCGGGGGAAGGGGTGTTGTGTATGCATAAAGATTTAATAAAGTGTTAGCTTGGAGTTAAGTGCAGGGTTCTGGCCCTGCACTTCTGATTGGCGGTTAAGCGGCCGGACCGGATTGGCCCGTCCCAGGGAATCCGATTGGCCCTTAACAGAGAGTTCCTATTGGTTATAAGAGTTAGCGCTCCTAGCTCATTATTGGTTAAAAGTTACAGGGTTTGCCTATATAAGGCGGGTTTAACTGCTATTAAGTGAGAAGTCACAATGTAAATAAAGAGCTGAAGTTCACCGTTCAGAGGCTTGTCTCCATTCTTTCTCGCCCATGCTCAAAACATAACAATTCCAGCTTTTTGTTCTCTCTTCTTTAAACAGTTACAAATATGTATATTCTCCTGTCCTTTATTTATTTATTTTTTATTTATTTGAGTTGTCAATCGCTTACAAGATAATAGGTATAAGTATAAGCATAGTTATGAAAATGAATGGATACATGTAAGAAAAATAAACAAACAATAGGACAGGGATGGTAGGCACATTGGTGCGCTTATGCACACCCCCTTTGCTGCTGACTTTGATCTCAAATCTAGGAGGAGAAAATAGTGGCTTTCCACTGCTCATTTCAATTGAGTATGTTTTGTAGATTAAAGAATCCTATTAGGGATGGCTTCTTAAAATGGCCTAATTTAGCATTCAGTGACTCAATGTCATTTTCACCCATTTTCACCCAAGTTCAAGTCACATATAATTATTAACTGAGGGGATCCAAAGCTTAAAATAATCCTTTTAGATCATAAGATACATCTGCTTATCTTGGGTACATGCCTGCATTATTTGGTCATGCATCTTAGTTATATCCAGCAGGAAAGGCATAATTGAGCTATCACATTCATCAACAAATGCTTTAATCTTTCATTTACATTTTAGCATTTAAGGTTTATCTCAACATTAGAACCTTGTTTACAATGTCTCCTATTTTGAAAAACAAAAAAAAATTGTTTTAATGCTCCATCTCTCTGTAATACTTATCCCTATTTCAGTGTTTACTTATATGAAGTTGACATTTTTTATGAGAGGGGGGCAGGATCAGTAAACACATTTGGACATTCTCTGGACAAAACAGCTACAATGAGTAGCCATTTTGAAGTTGGTTCCTATCCAGATTTTAATATGTCATTGATGACAAATGTTCCCTTGCCATTTAGGTAGGAATGTCCACAGGATATGGTTAGAAAAAATGGGGGCCATGACAATGTGATTACATTTCCTGATTTTTGATATATGTCCTTTCAAATCCAACAATGGCATATCAAGGTAATCCTTTCGAGACTTTCAGAATCCCAAAACAAAGATCTGAGAGAAAAGAAGTTGAGACAACCACAGAGAAAACCATTTTTTTTGGCCATCATCCCTTTCAGTTCACAGTGATGAGACTTTGAGCCAACCATCCTTCAATACTCTCAGGACAGAGAATCTTTTCCAATCAGGTGGTCTCTGATATAACCCCACCAATCAGGTATTTATAGGCAATAACTTGTTGGATCAAGAAGAAATGGTGGGAAGATTTTAATTCCTTATTTGATTCCTTGATTTTAAAATATCAGTGTCTGTAGAAGCATTATATTATAAACACCAGCAATATGAAGCTATCAGAGGCAGGAGAAGCGAATATTAGCAGGTCAGGAATTTATAATTCACCCTGGGGATATAATGAAGAGATAAGTGGATGTCATTTCTTTCTATCCAAAGATCCCGACATTCACAGAGCCTGGGCATTTTGCAGAAGAATAGAAGCAGAGGCACAAAGAATCAGACAATATTTATCTGATTTTAGAGTTGAGTATGACTATTATTCCAACAGAAAAGTTATCACTGAATGATTTCTGAGATTTTATTAAGAGCAAAGTAGCAACTTGAAGGACAGCAATCCACTTGAACAATGAAGTTCCACTTGATGGGGCTGTTGTCAGCTCCACTGAGAAATTCTTGCTGCAAGGTGCATTTTTAAGTTGGCTTTAACAATCTTACCTGAGTCATCCAGTAGTGCTCTCACATCAGTTCTAAATTTGCATTTTCTTTCAGCCCTACTTCAGTTGTTGTTTTTTGTCCTTTAAATCCATTCAGCTACGAATATTGAACAGATTCCATGTTTGATTTAAAGACCTTGCAACTGGCTGTGTGTAAAGCTCCATTCAATCCACAAAGTGAAGGGCTTATGCTAAGTGGTGTAGCCAGCTCAGGATTTAGATGAGTTATAGAATCTAGTAGTCCTGCTATAGATACTTTGAAATCTCCTCTCAGAGGGGAGTAACAGAAATAGACCATGAAGTGGGGTCTTTAACAATGCTTCGAGCTCTAAACACATAGCCCCTTATAAACAGTATCTTCAATAACAGGAAGCAAGCTTCCTATAATCTTCTCCACTGTCCTTACCACTTTCTGAATGGACCTTCTATCTGAGGCCCTGCTGCCACCAGACCAAACAGTGGTGCAGTTTGCTAAAATGCTCTCAATCATGCCTCTGTAAAAAATAGGCAGGACAGAAGGAGAAAGATATGCTCTCATCCAACGCAGAAAATGCAAATGCTGTTTTGCATGCTTCATTAAAGATAACGTATGAAGAGACCAAGTCAGATTGTTAGTTATCTGCTCCCTCAGATACTTACACCTCCGCAGCTGAAGTCATGATACAAAATGTAGTATGACTATTCCAGCTCTTTCTGAAACCATCAATGATCTCCTTTATTTTGTTAACATTCAAAACCAAGTTATTTTTTTTGCACTAATCCACCAAAACCTTCACCTCTTCCATATAACAATCTTCATTATCATCCCAGATAAGACCCATCACTACCGTGTCATCTACATATTTCACAATATGATTTGTAGCAGATCTGCACAGCAATCGTGAGCCATCAAGGTGAACAGTAATGGACTCAAGACACAGCCCTATGGGGAACCATAGTATTCAAGGAAATGGAAACTTCTATTTGCAGATCTTGTATTTTGTTGTTTTCTCCAATTCTTTCTCTTCTCTTCTGCTATCTTCAGGTACTGCAACATCCACTAACCAGACTGTCTTGTCTTTCTTATCAACAATTGTTAAGTCTGGGATGTTATATGGCAGGTGCTTGTCTTTCTGAATTCTGAAATCCCAGAGCACTTTACTTTCTTCATTTGCTACTATCTTGTCTATTTTATGGTTCCACAGTTCTTGCCTGCAGGCAAATAGTATTTCTTGCCAATATTCCAATGCACTAGTTTTGCTACTTTGTTTTGCGATTGGTTGTAATCAGTTTGTGCAGTCTTCTTGCAGCAACTAACGAGGTGTTTCTTCAGCTTCTTTGCAGAAGAGGTCTTTACTCTCTGTTGTTATCTGGCTCTGTATGCATTTGTTCTTAAGGCTTGGTCTAATGTCCCCCTGTCTCTTTCTTCAGTTTTTCTGCTCTTAGGCATTGCCAGGTCTTGCTATTTATATGCTTTGCCTGCCATTTTTATTATGTACCACCCAGGTAATTCTTGACTTGTTTTCCCTTCCCAACAGACAGGTAAGTGGTCGCTGCTGGTTGAGGGAAGGAGACAGAATTGCAAAACTGGCTGGGAAACTATGTGGAAAATGAAGATCACATTCAAAAATTGTTGCCCAGTTAAAAGTTATATCAACTTTTAGCAGTTAAAGGTTATGGCAACTTTTATCAGTACAGGTACTAGATATATGACCACAATTGAGCCCAAAATGTCTGTTGCTAAGCAAGGCAGTTGTTAAATTAGTTTTGGCCCATTTTATGACATTTTTGCCATAATTTGTTGAATGATTCACTGCAGTTGTTAAGTGAATTATGCAGTTGTTAGGTGAGTCTCCCTTTCTCCATTAACTTTGTTTGACAGAAGCCAGTAGGGAAGATTAAAAATGGTGACCACATAGCCCTGGAACAGTCCAATTGTCATAAATACTTTTATTTGCAAGGTGCTAAGCACTTTGTCTACTATGCTATTGGGGAGGTTGCAGAGCATTTAAAACGAACATGTTTATATCTTTGTATTGTTTAAATATTTGCCAGTAAGCCTCCTCAAACACCCACTGATCTTTTCTGTATTTATATACATTCCCAGATTGACACTGCAGACTGTTTTGTTTTCTTCGTTGCTTCTGCCAAAAAGAGAATAAAGAAATACATTCTTATAGCGTTTTTTTTTTTTCAAAGACTGAAATTCTCCTTTCCTTTGCTATCAGAGCAGCTAGTGAAGCATGGATCTATCCTGATCATTGAACCAATGCCTTGCATATAAAATATTTTAGGTTTAGTCCCAGATAGGTCTAAGAAACACAATGTATAAGATACTGGCTAAGAAAGATCAGGGCTTGGATTTCATATAAGTTCTCTTCCTATCAATGTTTTTATGATGTTATCCATGTATTACCTTTAGTAAAGTACTTAGCAATAGTACAACTTTATCTGCCTCCTTTCATTAGGACAGGGAATAAATTCATTACCTGTTTTTGTTGAGCTCCTATTCTGGTTTGAGGTACACTTTATATGTTGTATAGCTCAGTTAAAGTATTGGCAAAAATGGTTCACTAACTGTGTTGCCCTACATAAGCTCAGGTTCAGTTTAGAGCATATAGGGAAATGGTGACTAAAAGGCAAAATATACATCATGGTTATTATATGTGTACAATACAATGGGTCCAAAACAGTTATAGGAAGACATAATCCTTCAATTAGGAGTGATTAAAATATTTGGAGCCTCCTCGCTGACAGACTGTAGATTGCGACTCTTTGCGGCTATGGTCCGTGCTCTTTCGTTGGAGAGCCCCGATCATTACGATTAAGGGCTGAAGCTGCCTTTCAGGGGCAGTAGAGTAAGGGGAAGCCACAAGCCAGGTTGAGGGGAGCCGTGTCTCCCCTCCTGGGCTTGGTCTTTCCCCCACCCCAAAGATGACTGAAGCGGTGGTTTAAAATGGCTACCCTGAAGAGAAGGACTCAGCTGGATTAAGATTTGTGCAGGAGGGAAGAAAGAGGTAGATAACATCTGAACCGGGAGAATTGGGTGATACAACTAAACAAAAGTACCCTGGGATTAAGGTAACACGGAATTTTTAAGAAAAGAAAAGTGAGTAGTGAAATTACAAAGGGACAGGAAAAAAAATAAGAAAATGTTTTTGAGAGCTAAGCGGGGCTTCGAACCGGGAAAGGAAGAAACCGGAACTAAAGATTAACTAAATTGGACTAAAATATTTTGGCAATAAACAGGCATAAAATAAAGCTGGACTTAAGATTGTCAAAAAATAATAATAAAGTTTACAAATTGGAGACTGGACTGTGCTGGAATATTGAGGTTTGAAAAACCCTAAAGAAAAAAATAGGGGAAAAAGGTGAAGATTTTGTGTAATGGAGAGTGCCACCTTTTGACAAAAACTTGAGCTTGAATAAAAAGGAAAGCATCCTGTTTCTGAATGAACTTGTGTGGATATAAAACTAAAGAAATATTGAAACAAAGTAAGAATCTTAGAAAGTGAAAGCAGAACCAGAATAAAGAAAAGAGCAAGGAAAGACTGACTGTAAGATTGATTGGTGTTTTTGGTATACATCCTCGGCTGGAATAACTGAGAACTTTAGAAAATTGAAAGAAGAAAGAAGGAAAGTAAAAGTGGGTTGTTGTTGTTGTTGTTGTTGTTTTGTGGACTTTAACGATCATAAAATATAAGAGTATGTAATGATAATATCTCTTCGGGAATTAAAAATGGATCTTAAAAATATGAGAGAATTACTACAGGAAAGAGGCGAATTACTTTGCTCTGTGTTAGAAAAAATAGAAATGATGATTGAAGAACAAGAAGAAAGAGCTTCAGAGGAGGAGGAGTCGACTGAAGGAGAAGACATCTTAAATAGACAATTAACACAAAGAACACTACAAAGAAGTGGGGAAAGAAGGAAGGTTAAAAAGTTGAGATTTAAGAAGGCAATCAAAAGGGGGAATACCTGTGAAGTCGGGAAAGGCAGAAAGACCCAGCAGAAAAGGGGAAAGGAAGATATGAAGAAAGAGAGGGATATAAACTGGAATGAGAAAAGATGTGGGGAAAAGAGGGGGAGGAAAAGCAGTAAGAAACAGGTGCATGAAATAAAGAAATACGGAAATAGTAAAACGTTGAAAAGAAATTGTTTTTTCAGAGATAATGGTTGATGAATTAAAAAGGGGATTCTGCAGGGTGACAGGGGGTAATAAAAATATTTCTGTAATTAAAATATTTAGAAAATAGGGTAATATAGATACTGATAACTTTTATTAAAAATTAAGGGGGGAAATATGCTGCGGAATCCAAATGAAAAGATGTAATTATTATTATTGTAACTTCTTAAAAATAATGGTTTATTGGGAATCAAGATGAGGGAATAAAGATATATTTTAATTATTGAGGTGTCATACTCAAAGTAGTAAAAGGGGGGAAACTTATACTTGTTTTTTTTTTCTTTAGTGTTAAAATTTGTATTAATTTAGAATTTATAAAAAGAATGTGTAATGGAAAGGGAATATGACAGACTAAAGAACCAACTAAATTAATAAGTTAATATAGACTATTAAAATCAAGGAGAGACATTGGTAACCTTTATTATTATTATTAGGCAAACACATATCATTTATCTTTATTTTTAAAATAAATATTAAAGGATTATATTTGAAATAATTGAAATGAAACAAAAAAATGTTTTGATTGAGATTAATAAAAGAGACGAAAATTAATGTGTTTGTTTCTCTCCTTACTGAAAATTTGGAATGGAAAAGGTAATAATAGAATTAAGGATGCATATATGAATGTATAATTGCTGTCATGTTTCTATGTAAAGGTGATGAGCCGGAAATATGTTGTCCACTAAAAAGAGATTTTTGTTTTTAATGTGAGAAACTGAATAAAATTTGTTTAAAAAAAAAAAAGAGTGCTAAAATATTTTTCATTTGCTGGAAAGCAGAACCTTCCTCTAGTTCCACAAGATTTGGAACAATCCTCAACTTACAAACACAATTGAGACCATGGCAGTTGCTAAGTGAATTTTACCCCATTTAATAACTTTTTACCACAGTTGTGAAGTGAATCACTCTAGTTGTTCAGCAAATCATGTAAAGCTAATCTGATTTCTTCCATTGACTTGCTTGTTGGAAGCCAGCTGGGAAGTTGCAAATTGTGATCACATGACCCTAGGACACTGGAATTGTCATAAATACATGCCAGTTGCCAAGCACTTAAATTCTGATCAGATGATCAGGGGATGCTGCATCTGCCATAAGTGTGGAAATGGTCATTAATCACTTTTTAAGTGCCTTTGTAACTGCAAATGTTCACTAAATTAAACATTGTAAATCAAGGACTACCTATATTCAACAGAGTTTTCCCATGCACATCTGACATACTGCATGTCATTACCACAGTAATGACATGCAGTATTACATGTATTACATGTGTTACATGTATTACAATATGCCATTACCACAGGAAGAGACTATCATGTTTACTGATCAGATCATGAAATCCGTAGAGGAGGTGGTGTTGTTATCTTCTATAAAAAGTCCTTACATCTAAAAAAACATCCAAGTTACCCAGGAACTTGCTCTTCCTGAGACCATTGACTGTGAACTGTCCTTAAATATCACATTTCGATTCTTACTGTGTTACAGAGCACCTGATTATGCCATTGAATATGTAAACAAGCTAAATTCATACTAACATGGGCAACATCCTGCCCATACACTTTTATCTTTCTTGGTGACTTCAATCTACCCCACGTTGACTGGAACCTAAATGAATGTACAACTGAACCCATACACGCAACCTTCTACAATGCTGTTACAAATCTGGGACTGGAACAACTACTAACCAACAACACTCGACTAAACAACTGCCTAGATTTCATCTTCTGCAATAGTTTGAAATTAATTTATGGAATACAAACTAAAGAACACTTTTCCAGCAGTGACCACAATATGATTGACTTTTGTCTCAACATACGCCCACACAAAAATCATCACAAGGACATAATCCCCCATTATAACTTCAGAAAAGGCAACTATGATCTTATAGACAACAATCTCTCATTCCTTGATTGGCAATCTCTATTCACTGGATGCAATACTGTTGAAGACCATTACAACATATTTTTACTTGAAGTCAAAAGAGTCATCAAACTATATGTACCAACAACAACTCCCAAAACAAAACAAAAAAAAAAACAGATTACCCATAACAATAAGGAAACTTCAATCCAAGTTTGGCGGAAAAACAAATCTGATCATGTTGCCAATTTCAAAAGCCGATATAAAAATTTATGCCACTAGATAAAGACTGAATGTACCAATTATCACATTAAACAAGAGGAAAATCTTTTACGCACCAATTCCACCCGCGCTTTTTACAATTTTGTAAACAACAACTAAAAGACTCTAGGTCCATCCCACCCCTGATAGGACCTAATGGTAAAGACTGCAACGACGACACCATTAAAGCCAACATCTTTAACACATTCTTCGGCTCAGTATTTGTAAACAGCAATGGATCATGCCCAATATTTCTTAGCCAAACCACAGACAACTACAATAATCTAATACATATCCATTTTACAGAGGACAATGTTGAAAAAGCACTACACAATCTAAAACCATCTCTATCTATTGGACCGGATGGAATATGTGCCTACTTCTTTAAAAAGCTATCCACTGCCATTGCCGAACCTCTAAGCATAATCTTTGAAAAATCTTTCAGGACCAGCTCCTTGCCTAATCTATGGTCACAAGCCACGGTCATCCCCATCTTCAAAAAGGGAGACCCCAGCCTAGTTGAAAATTACAGACCAATCTCCTTATGCTGCGTCACCTGTAAAGTCATGGAATCAATTGTTAACCAATCCATTATCCTCCACTTAGAGAAAAACAATCTACTCTCCAATAAACAATTTGGTTTCAGGAAAAAACTATCCTGGAATCTGCAACTCTTACACTGCAAAAACATATGGACTACACAACTCAATCAGGGCAAAGCAATAGATGCAATCTACATAGACTTCTGTAAAGCCTTTGATTCAGTGGTACATGACAAACTACTCCTAAAACTAAAATATTATGGTATCTCTGGACACCTGCATAACTGGATAGAAGCTTTCCTGTCAAACAGACAACAAACGGACAAAATTGGGAGCGTCCTATCAAATTCTGTACCTGTCAACAGTGATGTCCCCCAGGGCAGTGTTCTAGGACCAACTCTCTTCATACTCTACATAAATGACCTCTGTGATCATATTAAGAGCAACTGATGATGTAAAGCTATTCAATACCACAAACAATACTGCTACCCTTCAAAAAGACCTTGACTATGTATCAGAATGGTCAAAAAAGTGGCAACTTCAAATCTCAACAAATAAATGCTCTGTCTTACATATTGGCAAAAAAACAAACAAACCAGAAAATAAAATACAAGCTGAATAGTCAAGATCTTGTTGATGATCCAAGCTCTGTAAAGGACCTTGGAATACTCATCTCTAATGATCTAAGTGCTAGAGCCCACTGTAACTACATAGCCAAAAAGGCATTAAGAGTTGTTAACCTAATCCTAGGTAGCTTTTTCTCTGGTAATATCACACTACTAACTAGAGCATACAAAATATTTGCTAGACCAATTCGCAAATACAGCTCATCAGTCTGGAACCCACATTACGTATCTGATATTAGCACAATTGAGAAAGTCCAGAAATATTTCACAAGAAGAGTTCTCCACTCTTTTACTTGTAGAATACCTTATGCCACCAGACTCGAAATTCTAGACCTAGAAAACCTTGAATTACGCCGTCTTCAATCTGATCTAAGTATGGTATATAAAATCATACATTGCAATGTCCTACCTGTCAATGAATACTTCAGCTTTAACCATAACAACACAAGAGCACACAATAGATACAAACTCAAGGTTAACTGCACCAAACTTGATTGCAGGAAATACGACTTCAGCAACAGAGTGGTCAATGTCTGGAATACTCTACCTGACTCTGTGGTTTTTTTCCCCAAACCCCAAAAACTTTAACCTTGGACTGTCTACTATGGACCTCACCCCTCTCCTAAGAGGTCTGTAGGGGGCGTGCATAAGCGTACCAATGTGCCTACTGTCCCTGTCCTATTGTTTCTCTTATTTTTCTTATATGTACCCATTTCATGTATTCATAACTATGTATATACTTATACCTATTATCTTGTAAGCAATTGACAAATCAAATAAATAAATAAATGTAGCCTAGTTCAAAGGTATCATGGATTAGAGATAGTTCTTACCTTACCTCACATTCACATATAGTATATGGACACATGATATTGACAAATCCATGTATAATTTCTTAGCTATTCCTGTTCATCAGAGAAACTGAGCAGTTCATTCACTGCTGATATGTGTGCATATATGCATAATGTATCTGTTGGGGATGCACAAGGGATAAAAATAGTTTTAATATTATAGTGATAGCTTTATCATGCAACCATCATATGGAAGTAATCATGTGAATGTGCAATTTTACATTTGGAAAAGTGAGTTATTTTCAACAGAAGTTTTTTTTCTATAAGCTGGCTGTATATACCAAAATTTGAAATGTATTGGATAGTGAAATGAAAATAGTGAACCCTTTGAATCCTGCAACCCAATTTTAAGCACAGGCACTGGTTAAAAAGTTGTAAGAGAAAACATAATTATTCCTCAAAGCTGAAAGCTTTAATTCGCCATTGATATGCAATTTACTATTGGTAGTGGAACAGTAAAGGGCAAAAAGGCAGCACAAAAAAATCATTATGCATAACACAGTTATTTTCACACAAACGTTTATATTTTTTAGCACAGAATCTTTGATAAGATCTAGGCACTTGTGTTACAGACTAGAGATAATGATTTATTCTGGGAGGATTGAGGGCAATGACTATTTTAAGATATAGATAGCAAATGATACGGCTGCTATCTCTCTAGGCTACAAAAATAAAAATGATAACTGAATAACACAAAGAGATACCAAAAACTGTTATTCTTCCAACTATCTCAATATTTGTTGAAACCAACTTGGCTACGCTTGCAAAAACTGAAAAATACTTCAGTGGTATTGTTCTTTGTTTCATTTTTTAAAAGGCTTAAAAAAAGACAAGGGAACTTTTTCCCAAATCTGTTCCTAACCAGAAGAGAAGAAATTGAACAGGTCAATTCAATTCAGTTTATTACAGTCATAGACCAGAGACTGATTGAACAGGTAAAAAGCATCAACAACCTTGGGAAGAGGTAAGTATAAAAACTTGGAGTGTAAGATATCACAGAAATTAAAACTGGAGTATAGTTGTATATGCATACCAGATTTCAGGGAAACCAATTTCAACAAAGTTAAAAGATGTAATAGTTGACAAAGTACTTCTGGTCAAAATGAACATAGCTTGGTTTGGAACTTATAAAAAAATGCAGTATGGAAGTTCATTTGCAAACTATTTGCATGAAAAAAATGAAGTGGCAACATAGAACACCATTGTGGTTGTAAGGGGATTTTTTAATTGAGCTAAGTGTTAGAAGAAGATATATAGGAAATGCAAGATGGGCATAATTATCAAAAATGCTTTCCAGAAAGTAGATAATACCTTCATGGTGAAGAACAAAACAAAACAAAACAGAAAAGCTAAAGTATATAAATTGAACTTAGATGAACAAGAGAAGGTAAGAACAATAAAATGGACTATCTTGACTATATTGGTAATGGGGTGGGAAAAAGTAAAACATAGACAAATATGGGTTGAACCCATTTCTCAAGAAGCTAGAAATAAAACTATCAAATACATAGACAGCACATAGAAATAGATTATGGGAGGACAGTATGAAGCTTCCAGAAGATATTGACAAGCTGGAAGTATGGGTCAAACTAAGATTATTTTCAATAGTAAAACTGAAGACTTTCATTTGGGTAGGAAAAGCCAAAGGCATGAGTACAATATGGGAGAAATCATAAATAGAAAGCAGTGAAAATAGCAAGGATCTAAGTATCTTGATAAATCACAAGCTGAATATGAGCCAATAGTGTGATGAAGCTGCTGCTGCTGTTATGCATTCTATTATGTCTGACTCTTGGCAATTCTTGGCCAGGTCTCTCCACATCTTTCAATGGCACTATGGTACTTCTTTGAGTTGTTCTATGCTCTGGCTAGTATAAGCAATGATGATGAAGAAGAAGAAGAAGAAGAAGAAGAAGAAGAAGAAGAAGAAGAAGAAGAAGAAGAAGAAGAAGAAGAAGAAGAAGAAGAAGAAGAAGAAGAAGAAGAAGAAGAAGAAGAAGAAGAAGAAGAAGAAGAATCTATAAAAATCATCTACCTTAGCAACATAGAATACATAGAATACGTCAAGATCATGAGATGGAATTGTTCTCTCTCTGTTGTGTTGATCACAGAAGATACTTCTGAATATTGCATCTAGTTCTGGTCTCATTTTGGAATGTCTAAAAGATAGGAATCAAGATGATAAGAAGCCAAGAAGAAAAACCTTATGCATAATAATTGGAGACATTGTTTATATTATTTTAGGAAGGGAAAGATGGCAGGAAAACATGATAGCACTCTTAAGTCTATTAGATCTGAAGGGCTAAAAGACATGGTAGATTTCTTCAGTATTGTTTCAGTAAACAAGATAAGAAATAATAGGTTTAAATTACAAGAAGGAAGATTTTGATTAGAGCTAGTCCATGATGAAAAAGACTGCTGCAAAAGACTGGATTTTTCTTCATTGGAGATGTTTAAACAGAACTTTGATGGCCATTTTTCAGGGATGCTGTTCTGTAGTAGAAGATAGGGTAGGGGCCGTGACTACAGTATCTAAAGTTCTTTTCAACCCATCTGACTTATAATTATGTGATGAAGTAATATATTCATCTTCTGGAGTTTGTTGTTTCACCAATTCAAGTTTCCATTGTTCCCCCTTAAAATAATGATCATGCTCTCTTTTTTAGAAGAAGACCAAAGCAATAAAAATATAAGAATCTCAGCATATATTTTTCAGGTTTGTACTTCTAAAATAAAAGATGAACATGCTAGCATATAATGTTACCTCTCTATTTGTCTTCCTTTTCCTAATGTGTATTCAGGCTTATGATTCTGTCTATTAATCAGCAGCCTCTAATTCATCTTTTGAAGATTGATAAAGTGACTGAGACTGTAATTCTAGGCCTCCAACCTAGAATAAGATATACTGACTTAGAATAAAAATGCATACAATTGAACTGTACATGCCATTTCCCACCCCCCACCTCTAACTAATATCTAATATCTAAGGGGTGTGCATAAGTGCACCATCGTGCCTCCTGTCCCTGTCCTATTGTCCCCATTTATTTGTACCTATTTCCTGTATTCTTACTCATATACTTATATCTTATTATCTTGTAAGCTATTGACAAATCAAATTAATAAATAAATAACTTGCTGGAGGGAGGGCCAAGGCTGACAGCTTAGCACATTCATATACTGCTCATTTGAGTGTTAAAGGTAAATTCAGAGTACTATGAATAGATTGTGCAGTCCTTCTTATAGGCTGCACTTGTCTTGTCTTTTGCTTATATTTATCTTCCTACTCAGACAATTCCTTGAGAAGATAATGTCTATGAAACAAATTTAAAGCTGTAGTTTAAATGTATCAAGGCTGCCCAGAGGAAGTATATCAAGCAATCTCTTTTGTACTTCTTTGTGCCCCTTTTTGTCATAAATAGGAACAAGAAAAAAGTCCATGATGATATAAGAGTTCCTGGTGAAATATCTGTGTTAATGATTAAATGTTAATTAAATGTTGTTATCTCTATTAAGTAAGACCATAAGGCACATTTAAGAGTTAGCAATGTCATTTGATTATCATATCAAAAATCAAAGTAAGGGGACATCTTGTTCAAATTTAAAATAATGTTCTCCCTTTAATGTACAAAAAGAAGAAATTGAAAGGCATAAAGAATGTCTCAAACAGTTGAAAGACAGGTCAGAACTTAGTGTTGTGGGAAAAGGGTATGTTATTATATATTTTATGGTTTACCAATGTTATTATTTTGAGAAAGATCACAGCCATATACAAAAAGAATCCAATCTTATTGGTGGCAAACAATTAATTAAATATAAAGCCACCTTCCTAAAACAAGAGAATGAAAAAAGAAAAAAACATATTTTAAATGTTTATTTTTAAGCAACACAATGACCTTGGAGGAGCAGTAACACTGAAAATGCCTGGGTGAGCAAGTTTATATTTGGTGACATTACAACACTTATGAAAAATGATGAATTGGATGACTAAGGCTCCCAATAATTAGAAATTGAACTTACCACCTCAGGGATAATGATTCAGTTAAGACAGAGATTTGAAGAAAGAGAAAAATAATTGCCCTTGGTGCCTTGAGGTAGAAGGTCTACTTTTCAGGTCTCAGTCTACTTTTCAGGTCTCTTAGGAATTGGATTTCATAGAATAAGTAGCCTAAAGATCAAGTTCCAAATGAAATTAGGGGACATTGTTAGTCTAAAGCCCAGCTCACTGAAATCAATTGAACAATCAGTCAACAGCATTTTTGCTTTTATATCTATCCCTCCTTGTTTCCCCAAAGGTGAGCTGTCATTACATTAAGAACATTAAGCTATGAAATCAACAGTCTCAAGCTGCACTTAACTTAATAAACAAAACATTTAACTCACTTCCACTCTGTGTGATACAAATGAGTAGCGTTAGCTAGGTCTAGCTTTTATAGACAGATTCCAGCCCTGCCAAGATTTTTGTAAAAAAAGAAATACAGCATGGGGAAACATTTTTTTCAATATTGCACCAGTGGGGGTCAGTCCAACCTATTTATTTATTGGTCCCAGTGCCGCTACTAAGTTCAGAGATAATCTGTCCATTTTAAAAATGGCAACTTTGGCAAGGATGGTTTTTTTTTTTTTCCCCTTGAGTACTTATGAAGACCTTCACAGTTTTTACAAGCAGCACATTTATCTAGAATCAGAGCAGGGAAGATTGAGGGCTACATTGGTTGAAAGGAAAACAGAGGGGAAAAAGTAAATTCCTCCAAAAGCCAAAACACCCATTTGAACAGATATTCCTTGACTTACAACCATTCATTTCATGACTGTTTAAAGTTACAACAGCACTGACTTCACTGGTCACACACTTACGACTATTGCAGCCTCTCCATAGTCAGAGGATCAAAATTCAGTTGATTGGCAATCAACAAGCATTTAGAGGTTGCAGTGTCCCAGGCAGAGGTGGTATTCAGCAGATTCTGATCAGTTCTGGAGAACCAGTAGCGGAAATTTTGAGTAGTTCAGAGAACCAGCAAATACCCTCTGATTGGCCTCACCCCCCATCTATTCGCTGCCTCCCAAGTCCCAGCTGATTGGCTGGGCCTTCTTTTGTTGCCCTGCACAGGAGAACGGAGCTGGAAAGCAGGTTAGTGGGATGGGAGGGAATGGAGATTTTGCAGTATCCTTCCCTTGCCACGCCCACCAAGCCACACAATGCCCATCAAGCCACACCCACAGAACCGGTAGTAAAAAAATTTGAATCCCACCACTGCTCCTAGGCTCATATGATTGCCATCCCAGCTGGCTTCCAAAAAGAAAGTGAAGCTTAACAACCACATGACTCACTTAGCATCTGTAGTAATTCACTTAATCATGACAAAATAGTTCATAAAATCAGGTGCAACTCACTTTAAAAGCACTGTTTTACTGTTTCCATTTTACTTTCATAAGCTACCTGGAGAGTCACCCAATGTGAAATGGGCTGCAATCAATTTAACAAATAATAATATGATATCTATTGACCAGAAATATAACTGTTTAAAATATGGATCTATATTTAAATATAGAGGCAATTCTTCTGAATTTTTCTTCTTGCCCAAATGAGTCTGTGAAGATGGGCTCCAGCATGAGTCCAAAAGCTTGGAAGAGTACATCTCTGGTCCTGGTGACTGACCCAAATTCAGTCTTTGAATATAGTTTTTAGTGCTTTAAATCCACAATTATAATAAATTCAAAATTAGTACCTATTTATTTATTTTCAATACTCCATCTCTGGCAAAATTTCACCAGAAATCAACCAGGCTCAATCCCTTTTGCAGCAACCAGTTCTGTGAGTCCTTGTCATGCCTGGAGCAGAGATTATATATCTGGAAACATTACCTCAGCTTTAATAGAAATCTGTAAAATTGTACAATGGATTTGTTTGCAGCTGTTATAGTTATATTATAAATATAATTATATTATCAAGCGATTTAAGTTTGCATTTTGAAATGAAAGAAACAGACTTGAATATTGGGCCCTATCTAACAATATGAAATTCAGCATAGAAAAAAAGTATTACACTTAGGCAAGAAAAACCAAAACACATACAGTACAGATTAGGTGAAACCTGGTTTAACTCTGAAAGGGTGCTTGGAGTCCTAGTGGACAATCAGTTAAATATGAGCCACCAGTGTGTGGCAGCAACCAAAAAGGCCAATGCAATCCTTACTTGCATAAACAGAGGGATTGAATCAAGATCACTTGAGGTACTAGTACTGGCTCCATAAAGAGTTAGTAAGGCCCTAGAATGTAGCATCCAGTTTTGGTTACCACATAATAAAAAAGATGTTGAAACTCTAGCAAGAATGCAGAGAAGAGCAACAAAAATTATTTGGGGCCTGGAGGCTAAAACATATGAATAACAGTTATAAGAACTGGGCACGGCTCGTCTAGTGAAGAGAAGGACTGGAGGTGACATGATAGCAGTGTTCCAATATTTAGGGGCTATCACAGAGAAGAGGGGAACAACCTATTTTCCAAAACACCCAAAGACCATGGAACAACACAGTGGTGGGATTCAAAACATTTTACTACTGGTTCTGTGGGCATGCCTTGGTGGGCGTGCCGTGGCTTGGTCAGTGTGCTGTGCCTTGGTGGGCATAGCAGGGGAAGGATACTGTAAAATCCCCATTCCCTCTCCATCCCACTAACATGCATTCCAGTTCCATTCTCCTGGGTAGGACAACAAAAGAAGACCTGGCCAATCAGCTGGGACTCAGGAGGCAGCGAATAGATGAGGGTGGGGCCAGTCAGAGGTGATATTTGCCAATTCTCCAAACTTCTCCAAACTTCCGCTACCGTTTTTCCAGAACTGGTCAGAACCTGCTGAATAGCATGCAGGGCGTTGGGCTGCAAGGTCCCTTCCAACTCTGTTATTTTAAAGTTTAGAATAATACAAAGTGAAGTTTATCAGCCTGGGCAAGACTCTTTCAGTCTGTTTTCCTGAATATTGGTAAAACTTCTCCCCAGAAAATGAAAATAGATTATACATAACTATTGCCTGAGATAAGGGTTATTCAGAAGAAGAGACTAGTGCAGCTGATGTGTGGAGGTCTTTTTTCAGTCACCATCAAATTGTAATCTATTAGTTTATAAACTGGATGTATTGACAGTAGGGCCAATGGGTTGAATCTAATCAAGTACAGTACAGCATTATACACTGGTGACAGTATGAATCTGATGTGGTGGTATCTTCTCTTCTGTTTTGTGTAATCAGAAAGTATCAAGCTTGGTAGAGTCATGAATGTTTTATTATTTTACCTTTAAACAATATTTTTCTCATAAACCTTGTATTGGAACATTGTTTAGTGGACTTTGGGTGTAACTTTGGGTGGACATACCACCCAAAAAAAGGCATGTCCACTACTTCCTAGACACAGCACTGCAAAAATACAGAATAAGCCACTGACATAAAATGGCTATGGTTTGCACCAGTTTTCATCACTGATACCGTGACACGATTATACAATGAAGTAAATTGTTGCAATGACATACTTTGTCATTTAACAACTATTTGGCAAGAATGGAGGGCTTTTTTGTATGTGAGAGATTTTTTTTTTTGTTGTTGTTGGTTTGAACCAAGGTCATAAAATCATGAGGGTTGTTTTGCCTTGTAATTCTCTTCTCATATATCAAAAACAGAGAAGCAGATATAAAGCCTGGTGAAGTGAAAGGAGAGAAAATAAATACTGTTTATGTGTTTCACATTTGAACTGATACACAGCGCCATTTTAAACAGCCAACTCACGTGGTGCTTGTTAAACAATTCATTCTCTCAGTTTGTGATCTTGACTGGGATCCCACCAGCTACTACTGTCTTTATCTTTGCCAACACCCCACTACAACAGACATATCCACCATGAAAAACAAAGAAATATGGATTCTGCATTTTAACTGAACAGTGAAAAAATCACTGTGGTTATAAACTATACAAATTGCCACTTTAATATCCTATATCAAGTACCTTCAATGAATCTTGCGACATTCTGTTCTGAGCTGAAACTAGAGCCTTCACCATAATGTCTGATTTTGCAAGATGCCATGGGGAAACATAATACATTCTTCCTAATTAATTCAATTCAATTTTATTGATGGCCAAAAGCCCTAAAGCACTTCCTAACCATATTGATGCTTCTTTTCTGACTCCCCAAAGAGTCCCCATAGAGTCAACCAATCTAATGTTGTCCTACAACCTTTTTGAAGATTAGTGGTGTGTACACGCAATGAACCATTTCTATAAGCAAGGCCTCTTGGATGTTTTTCCATTAAGGAGATAACGAAGGAAGGCAAGATGATACAGAGCCTTCTCTGATCATTTGTGTCAGCTGTTTCTTGACTTATTTCTCTTTGATCTGTGCAGAGTAGAAGTAAACTAGTCCCACATGATTACTGCAGGGCAGCAAAAGCCTCAGGAGAAACACAATTCAGAAGATTGTTAGGTTTTATAATGGGTCTGTCAATAATGAACCGGTCAGACCTTTTTCTCATGTTCATTGCCATAGTATTTATGAGTTATTGCAGAGATTATCACAACAGATGACTAATATGGCCACTGAAACAATGACCCAAGAAATCTGGGAAATAACTTATTTGACATAGGGGGAAAATACTTCCTACACTATAATTTTTCCTAATCACAAAAATAGGCAAGGCAGTCTTACAGGAATCCAAGGCATGCACATGTGCATACACCATCCTTGCTTACCTTTGTGTACAGAACTATATAGACATTAATGCTAACAGTGTAATAGATACAAAAAGAAAAAGAAACTCATTATAAGTTATCAGTAATGTAATGGGATATTTACTTTTCTGCCGAAACCAGGCTTTCAAAAAGAGACTAGAGAACCATTTGTCTCATACATTATGAGACAAGGGATTGGACCAGAAGACCTCCAAGGTCCCTTATTATTCTATGTTCAAGATATGTGCAACTTTATATTTTGTTCTGCAAGTCCCATCGTATCTGACTCATAACAATTGAATCTTATTTAGTTGAGTATCTTGTTACAACATTTACTGAGGGATCAAATAAGCAGAAGACAAGACTAATCTAGGCCCTTTTTTTCAAACTTGATTTAAGTTAACTTAACCTTCAGTTCCTGGAGTCACCAGCCACAGGAATCTCAAACTATGTGTCTCTTCTAGAAATCAAGACCAGTTTGAACAGGGTGCAGTTTGGTAGGGGGAACCTATCCATGTTACACCCAGGAGCATAATCACTGTCACAATTCCCTGGTCAAAATAACTGTTGATTTGTCTAAGCCGGGGGTCAAACTCACTTCGTCACAGCAGCGTCACATGATGTATTGCGGCTTTTTCCTCCCTTTGCTAAACCAGGCCTGGGCATGGCCAGCACATGATGCATCTGGCCCACAGGCCAGGGTTTAACAACCCTGGTCTAAGCAGAACAAATAAGAATGCTTGGAGTATGGTCTGGCAGGACTCAAGCTTTGTCTGTGCAAGCCTCATTCAACAAAACAACAATCCAACAAAAGCTGGATTGCTGTTAGAATTTGCTCCTGCTCTGCCTGGACATATAGTCAGGATTCTATAGCTGTTGCTATTAAGCGCAAGATACCTACTATTAAGAGCAAGAAGTTCCATTAAGTTCAGCGGCATTTATTTCAGATGTACGTTATTGTGTTGTATTGTACTACTCTTGAATTTACCGTGCATTTGACAGAGTTAGTTTTGTTGCTAACTCATTAAATGTTTTTGTTATAACTGTAGCTGTATAGTACCTACAATATTTCATTGTGATATGATCTACTTGTTTCCTGGGAGAAAAATAAATTTTCTATCTTTTTTTATTCAGCAAGAAAGCAAGACCTTCCATAAGTTACATAAATAACAGAAAATGCCAAAAAAGTTTCGAAAAGCAAAACTCTGTGGCACCCTCATTTTCAATACAAAAATAAATCCATAAGAGCTCTCTACATATATATTTACATCAAGTGTGATATGCACAAGAACAATGCTGGCTTGTTTTGAAATGAAAAGTACAACTAGCTCAAATTAGAAAGCTTCACTGTTGAAACATATGTGCACATCTGTGATTCTTCTAAAGACTCCCTATTTAATATTAACTGGTGGCATTTTAAATGATCCATTGTGAGGTTTATTGCTGAAATGAATAATTAATTAGCATTTTCTTTCCCACCAAGTTGAGTCTCCAAGCAGTTTGGGAATTATTGAAAACTGCTCCCTAACAATTTGCCCCACTCTTCTTAGATAAGCAGCCTGTTTTGCAATTGTCAAATATAATTTAACAGCTCTGTAATATCATTTCATGTTTGGGATTGCTTGTTCCACTGGGTCAACCATTCCCATTCTTCACTAATGGTCTTTTTTTTTTTAAAGCCACTTAAAATAAAGCAAGGGTCATCGGGGAAGCATTCAGTCAGTTGTTTGCTTTGGCTTTTCATTTTTATTCTTAATATGCAGTGAAGCTTGCTCAATGTTATGGATTAATTGTTTGACTACCATTGGATCAATTTGTGGAATGTTTTATTCATTTTTGAAGAAAGGATTTTTACATGAAAACATTTCTGCATTGAATTGAAATAGCGCATACTGGTTCTTAACAATAGAGGCAAAAAAAAAAAAAAATTCCAAGAAAACTCAAAGGTTAAATTGTCTTAGAATAACACACAACTTCAAAAATTTCTCACTCTTTTGGCTATTGTGGTTTCTTTTCAATCTAATATAAACCAGAGAATATCATCATTCAATTTTATCAATGCTACAAAAACAAGTATAGATATCTTGAATGTGTCTTTTCTCCAGCAATATGTCTGTTTAAAACTTAGTTGGGTTTAGTTTTATGGTTCAAATGCAGAGATTCCTTTTTTTACCTCATTACTCATTTACTCTTTGGTTGGCCCATCTAATAGCTGACTATAAAAGGGAGCTAACAGGCTGGTGCCTGTCTGCAAAGCTGCTCATTAGCCTAGCAGCTGCTATTAGTTAACCATAGCACAAATAAACAAGTCACCTCCATTCTTCACCCGCCAAACTTTAATATCCTTTATTTTTTTGAAAAGGCTAAGTCTTAATCTGAGGCTCTGAAATACGGTGTTAGCTTTCTTTTTTTGTCACCCACAACTTGGCAAGTTCTGCCTTAATTTATCAGGCCAAATCTCCTCGAATAGAAGGAGATGTTGAATATATTTCAGTATATGAATGACACAGAATCATCTCTTGTATCGAGCTTGCAGGCTTGAATTCACATCTGTTTCTCATCTCTTGAGAAGCTTACCCTGTTATATCTGCAAAACACTGCAGGATAGGCTTGTTAAAATGAATTTATTTTCAACACCAGTGGAGGGCTGTTGTTTTTTGTATCTGCGTAGATGACCACCAAAAGCTTTTTGCAATTATTTCCTGTTGTCAACATATTCTTGGTTTTTTGGTTCTACCTTTGTTATGTAGTTTTACTTATTGTAATGTAATTTAAGTTCTATAGAAATGAACTAATATGAGCAAACCACCAATTGCTGTCCACAAAAAGTATCCATGGTGCATTCATAAGCAAATATCTACACAGTCAATGTTAAGTCTGGAGCATGGGTACGAATGATGGAGATGAGCCGGTAAAAGACAGTGAACTTCAAACTCTTTATTCACATAATGTGACAGCTCAAACTGGAGGGCTGCTATAGCCTTCCTTATACAAGCAACTTATTAACTGTTCAACCAATAGCAAACCTGGAGCGCTAGCTCCGTTAACCAATAGGAATGGCCTGTTAATGGCCAATCAGATGCTCCTGAACGGACCAATCCGATCTTGCCATTAACAGCCAATCAGAAGTGCAGGGCCAGAACCCTTGCACTTGACTTCAAGCTCAAGATACTTTATTGGTATTTATTCATTCACAACCACCCCTTTCCCCCGGCTTCTGCCCACAGGGTGTGGTTACATAGTCCTTAAGGGAGGACGGCTGTTTTGTTAGTCTTTTCGATTTTCGCAAGGTGCCTGGCGGTTGGCTGCACTTCTGCTGAGGTAGATCGTTGTTTATCGGGAGGGGTGCCTCTGGTTCCGAGTTCGCGTTCCCGTCGTCACCAATATCACTGGCCACTCCCTGAGGTGAACTCACTCCGGTCCCTGGTTCCTGTTCCTGCGTTTCAGTCCGATTATCAGTTTCTTCAAAAAGGTTTCCCTCAAAGTGCAATTCGCTTTCCTCTGTATCTCCCCCCCTCCTCAGTTTGGTCATAAGGGAGTTTGGAAGTGCGCGACGGTAGCTGAGAGCGTAGTTGATCTATGTGGCGCTTCCAAGGTCTGTCGTCAGGGCACTGAACGAGGTATGATCTTGGGCCGGTTATGCAGATTACGGTCGCTTCCACCCACAGCGGACCGCCCGATAAGTTTTTAGCGAATACTAAATCGCCTACCTGGAAGGTACAGCATCAGCCACTGGATCCGAGTGGTTTTTTCGGTTCGTAGGCTGGGTGTAACCGATCGAGGTAGGAGCGGAGCTTTCGTCCCATTAGCAGCTCGGCGGGAGTTTTGTTGGTGACGCTGTGAGGTGTGATGTGCTAT
The DNA here is from genome assembly GCA_033807585.1 of Hydrophis major. Classification (NCBI taxonomy): domain Eukaryota; kingdom Metazoa; phylum Chordata; class Lepidosauria; order Squamata; family Elapidae; genus Hydrophis; species Hydrophis major. The sequence continues at coordinate 130,571,731 of CM066331.1, forward strand.
AGGAAAAGGATCCGGTTGATTCTCTCATTGATGTTGTCGTAGTCAATCTTTTGAAGAGTCTTTTTGACGAATTGTACCATGCGCTCAGCCCTACCATTGGCAGCAGGGTGTGCAGGTGACGTGAGCGCATGTCGGATACCGCGGTCAGCCAGGTACTGTTCAAAAGACAGAGCGGTAAACTGGGCCCCGTTGTTGGATACCAGAACATCTGGTAATCCGTGGGTTGCAAACAGTCTTTCCAGTCTTTTGATGACCGTGTCAGTGGTCGTGTTGCTCATTCAGTGAATCTTGAGCCAATTCGAGTAGGCGTCGACGGTTAGCAAAAACATGTGGCCTTTGGTCAGCCCGGCAAAGTCCAGATGGATGCGGGACCAGGGTCCCCGTGGTGTCTCCCATTCAGTTGGGGTTGCCTTTGGTGGAGCGTTGCTTACTTCTTGGCATCTCCTGCAAGTTTTAACCCATGATTCGATTTGTCTGTTGATGCCTGGCCACCAAGCGTAGCTTCGTGCGAGGCCCTTCATGCACACGATGCCAAGGTGGCCATCGTGCAAGGTTCTTAGCAATGTCTGTTGGAGTCGTTCTGGGATAATGACCCTATCGCCCTAGATGACACAGCCCTTCTGCAAGAACAATTCTGTTTGACGAGTGTTGAATGGTGCAAAGTCGTCTGGTACTTGGTCCAATGGCCATCCGCGTTCCACCCATGTGAGGACTCGTGCTAAGATGGGGTCACGTTTTGTTTCTCTCGCGATGTCATGGGCCGTTAATGGCGGAGTGTGGAGTGTCTCGATCTGCAAACGCTGTCATCATTGGTGCAGGATCATTGATAGTTTCAAGGAGCGGTGTACGGCTCAACGCATCGGCGTGGGGAATGGCTTTACCGGGATGATATTGTAGCCAATAATTGTACGCAGCCAGGAATTCTGACCAGCGGGTCATTCTGGGAGAAAGTATGTAGGGAGTTGGCTTGTCCCCAGCAATGATGCCCAGCAATGGTTTGTGGTCAGTTACAATGTTGAAAACCTGGCCATACACGTACTCATGAAATCTTTTAACAGCTGATACGATCACCAGGGCTTCTTTATCGATCTGACTGTAATTTCGCTTGGTTTTCGAGAGCATCTTTGAGAAGTAAGCAACAGGGGCTTCATTACTGTTAGGTAACACATGGCTCAAAATGGCGCCCACTCCAAAAGGCGATGCATCACATGTAATGTTTATTGGCAAAGTCTCATTGTACTGTATTAGTACGGCGTCCGAAGTCAGTAATTTTTTCACATTACGGAACGCCTGCTCTTCTTTGTGACTCCATACCCAAATCGATTTTTTATCTAATAGATGATGTAAAGGTTCAGCGACAGTCGCCTTGTGCGGCAAGAATACATTATAAAAATTGATGAGGCCTAAGAACGCCTGGAGGTCAGTCTTGTTCTGGGCTCTGGGGCGTTTTTTATTGCTCTCAATTTGCTATCAGTAGGGTGAATACCCTGACTGTCAATTAAATACCCTAAAAATTCAACACGATCGGTACACAGTTTGCACTTATTTCTTTTGACTTTCAAGCCTGCTTCCTGGAATTTTCGTAATACCAGTCTTAAATGCTCCTGTAACATTTTTGGAGTGGGGGCGGCAATGAGCACATCGTCAAAATAGGGGACAATGCCCTTGATCCCCTGCAATAGTCTCTCCATTAGGCTCTGAAAGATCCCTGGGGCCACACTGACTCCGAATTGAAGCCGCGTACACTTAAAGGCACCTCGATGTGTTACGATAGTCTGTGCCTGTGCCGTTTTTTCATCAACCGGCAGTAGCTGATAAGCCTGAGCTAAGTCTAGTTTAGCAAAGACTTTTCCGCCCCCCCAGGGAATGGAGGAGGTGTTGTACCACCGGCACCAGATATGGGTTCTGTTTCAGGGCGTGGTTTAGGGTGGCTCGGTAGTCCCCACAAATTCTAATGAAGCCGTCCGGCTTAATTGGTGTCACAATCGGCATTTCCCATGGGGAGTGGTCAGTTGGCTTTAACACTCCCTGGGCAATCAACTTATCAAGCTGCTCGTCGATTTTTGGCTTTAGCGCGAACGGAACTCGACGAGGCTTAAGGTGGATGGGAGCTATCTTTGGATTAAGGCTAAAGGATATCAGGGTCCCCTTGTACTCGCCTAGCTTTTCCTCGAAGACGTCCCTGAATTCGTGGGCGAGGTCTTCCTCCCAGTCACTGCCGCCGATTCGGTTAATGCCAGCCACTTCAGTGCCGAGTGGTGCAAACCATTGCAGGCCTAACAGACTAGGCCGGTACTTATCCTTATCACCGTCAGGGGTAAGTACGCCGTGCGGTTCTTGAATGCAACCCGGACTCGACTGGATCCTATGACTGGAATTCGGTTCCCCTGGTAGTCCTTTAACACGAGCCATTGGAATTGAAGGTCGTGGCGTCGGATAATGGGGATATGTTGCTTGAGGGTCTTCCATGAGACCATTGAAAGAGACGACCCCGAGTAAACTTCCATTTGGCAAGGCCGATTTTCAATGTTCACGTTGACCCGAATTTTCTTAGCGTCTAGTGAAGAGGCATGGCCAATAGTGAGTGTTTGGTGGGCTTCTTCCCGTCTCGCTAGACGATTCACGGGTCGGTTTCTGTAGGAGTGGTTTACTGGTTCTCGCCTTGCAGGGTGATTCCCTGTCGATTGGCAGAGATTGGTTCCTTTCGAGGTCTGGCTGGGTCCGAGGAGGCTTCTGCAGACCCGTCCGATGTAGCCTCGTTTCCCGCACTCGTGGCAGAGCGCATCGCAGAATTTGCAGTCAGAGCGGTAATGGTTGGTTCCGCAACCAGCTCACGGTTGCTGGGACTTCAGATATCGTTCCCGATCAGACCACAGGCGATGGACCTCTTCTTCTTCGTTGTCTGACGACGAAGAGAGGTCCTCATGGTGGGCCATCAGTAGCTGCCCTTCTGCGTTAGGTGAAACTTCGCCGGCTGGTTGGTGTGCTGGAGCACGATTTTGGTGTAGTTGGGCAGCCGACTTCTTGGTCGCCTCCGCTGCTGTAGCTTCAGCTATGGCATCTTTAAGGGTGACGTCGCCCTTTGCCATTATTTTGCTCTGTACGTTTAGAGCGTCAAGCCCGAGGACTACTCGGTCTCTCAAGGCCTCTTCTAGGTCATTGAAATCGCAAAGGCCTCCCAAGTTCCAGAGGTCTGCAACGAAATCGGCAATGCTTTCTCCTTTCTGCTGGTTTCTTTGATAGAACTCGTGTCGTCTTACGAGCGTTGGAATGGTTGGTGCATAGTGGGCTCTTAGTAGCGGTTCAAGAACGTCCCAGACCATGGCCTTCGCTTCCGCCAGTTTCGCTAATGCCTTAGCCATTTTGAATACCATCGGGCTGCAGTGCGTTAGGAATACCGCCCGTTTCTTCCCGGGTGTGGCATCCTTCAGATTATTCGTTTCCAAAAACATTTGAAAACGATCCATGTAGGACTCCCAGTCCTCTTGAGCTGAATCGAACGGAGCGGGTGGTACTACGCCGCTGGACATGGTTCCGCCATTGTGCACTTCAGCCATGTGCTTAGTTGTCTTAGTTGGCTCTGATGTCATCCAATCCCATCCTCGTCGCCAGTGTTAAGTCTGGAGCATGGGTGCGAATGATGGAGATGAGCTGGTAAAAGACAGTGAACTTCAAATTCTTTATTTACATAATGTGACAGCTCAAACTGGAGGGCTGCGATAGCCTTCCTTATATAGGCAACTTATTAACTGTTCAACCAATAGCAAACCTGGAGCGCTAGCTCCGTTAATCAATAGGAATGGCCTGTTAATGGCCAATCAGATGCTCCTGAACGGACCAATCCGATCTTGCCATTAACAGCCAATCAGAAGTGCAGGGCCAGAACCCTTGCACTTGACTTCAAGCTCAAGATACTTTATTGGTATTTATTCATTCACAACAGTCAACATATTCTCCATCATGCTTCCTGGCAAAAGCCTGCAAACAGTTTGTTAGATAAAGTTGAGCCAAAGCAGTACACTTTTTGAAAGTTTTATGGAAAGCTTTCATACCCTTGGGGCAGTGGTGATATTTTTACTACTAGTTCTGTGGGCGTGACTTGGTGGGCATGGCAAGGGAAGGATACTATAAAATCTCCAGTCAGAGGTGGAATTTACCGGTTCTCCGAACTACTCAAAATTTCCGCTACCGGTTTTCCAGAACTGGTCAGAACCTGCTGAATACCACCTCTGCCTTGAGGAATTTGATTAGAAGCCCCACATATTAGGACAAGCTTACATAAATAAAGTGTAAAAAAACAAGATACTTGAGCAGGGGTGTCAAACTCAAGGCCCGTGGGCCAGATTTGGCCCATGGAGTGTTTAAATCTGGCCCGTTGGGCCAGACTAGAAATATCAAAGGACTGGCCCATGCTGCCTTTCCTAGCCAAAAATGGGCCAAACAGGGCTTCTGCGTGGCCTGTTTTTGGGCAGCAGAGTGCTGCTGGAGGACTCATTTGGACTGGATTACAATTATATGGCTGATGTGGACAGAGAACAAGCAGCATCCTATATTAATACTATAGTTTAATGCCAGATTTTACATACTATAGGTCCATTTAATTTACAATCAGCAATCTATTATTGACAGCCATTTCTATTTACTATCCTGGAAATTTACCTCTGCTGTTAGATTTTGTATTATCATGTTATTAATGCTATTGTATTTTTATTATTGGTTGAATAATAAAAATACAATAGTATAAATAGCTTTTCTGCCTGGAAAAGCATAGGGTATAAATTCTGTGATGAACACTATATAGAAGCCTGATGATGGCAGATGAGATTCTGCTGAAATGTTGCTACAACTTTAAAAGCACCACTACTATGACATGGGAAAATACCCGAACAAAGCTGAATGTAAGTACCCATGAAAACTTAAGAAAACAAATATATATATATATATATATATATATATATATATATATATATATATATATATATATATATATATATATATAAAGGGACATGACTTCAATCATATAATTATGACAAACATTTGACTTTTTTGCCCTTCTTGCCAACAGCACAAGTCCAATTCATTTTGCTGTTTAAATTACCACAAGACACATCACAATTGGCTATAGTTACCAAGCCCTGAGATACCTTTGTGAATTCTTCAAATAGTAAGTGCTTCATTTTCAGAGAAGAGTAATTCTGATTAGTTATTTGTTCTCTCTTTTCATTTTTTTCCACTATCTGATTTTTCCCATTCTCATTTATTTATCAGGGACTTGATTATAACTACCTACAGTTTTCATCTTTTGTATGCATTAATAAGAAATGACCTTGTTTTTCAAAAGGAAAGGTTAAATGTCAGGTTAAATGGCCTTCTATTTATTTTATTTTTCCAATCTCTGTAATCCCTTTTTTATATGTGATAAACAAGAAAAAATATTGAATCATCTTTTTTTTACTTTGACATGCATATAGCTTTCATGATGTAAATATAATTGAATTAGAATGGAGGATATTTTTTAAGTATGACTACCATTTGTGTCATGTGGTATTAAACACAAAATATTGATTTTCTTGTTTTAGTTATCTTCCAGTGGTACTTTATGTCCCCTGGTGGAATTCCTGATTACTGCAATTGGTTAATTCTGTGCTTTAGCTGTATGACTTTTCAAATTCACTCTTAACACTTATTCAGCAGAAATTTAAATGTGTGTTTGTGGCATTCATGACAGACATATTTAACTTTCAAAATAAAGAAAAAAATCTTTTTTTTTTACATGTGACCAACATGTGAAACACACATAAAAAGGGATGGGTTTCACTCAGCTGCCACTTTGACTTTTTAAATGACTGCCCATCAGAGGCTTCTAAGAATATTCTTTTTTATGTTCAGTGAAAATGAACTTTTACTTCTGTGAAAAGAACTGTGCCTGAGTAGAAACAAAATCCTCTGTATAAAGTATTTTCAGTGTTCTGAAGGAACATAGTGATTTGTGAGGAGGTGGATCCCCAGAGTTCCGGAGGAGTAAAGGGGCAACTCTGCTCAGATATTATGTGTGAGAGAAAGAAGGTGAAAACATCTCGTCCCTAGTAATTCAGAATAATTGTAGATGGAGGTAGTTGAGTTCTCAGTCTGTGTTAAGTTCTGTGCATGGGTGCAAGGATGGAGACGAACCAGTGAAACAGTGAACTTCAAACTCTTTATTTACATGTGAAACAGCTCAGCTCAATGGCCACGATGGGCCTCTTTATATAGGCAACTCTTAACTTATTTAACCAATGAAAACACAGGGAGCGCTAGCTCCATTAACCAATGGGAGAGGCTCGTTAATAGCCAATCAGATTCTCCTGAATGGACCAATCCGATGTCGCCATCATCGGCCAATCAGAAGTGCAGGGCCAGAACCCTGCACTTTGCTTCAAGCTCTTAATGATCTTTATTAAGTATTTATTGATTCACAACACCCCTTCCCCCCGGGTTCCGTTTAAGGGATGCGGTCACGTAGTCTTTGAGGTAGGCAGGTTGTTTCGATTGTCTATTAGATTTTCATTGTCCTCCCGGTATTTGGTTACAGTCTTGTTGGGGTAGAACGTTATCTGGTGAAGAGGGTGCCTCCCGTTCTGCATTCAAATTTTCGTCGTCGCTACTGCTCTCGGCATCTCTTTGAGGTGAGGCCACCCCCATTCCGGATCCATCACATGCTGCCTCTGAGCGGTCATTACTACCGCTTAAACTTTCTGCCGCTTCGAATTCAGCTTCCTCGCTATCTCCTCCCCCCTCGGTTTGGAAATCAGGGGGCTCGGAGATTCCCGACTGTAGCCTTGAATGCAGCTGATCAATATGACGCTTCCAAATTTTATCATCGTGACATTTCACGCGGTATGATCTAGGGCCGGTTACTTGTACTATAGTTGCCTCAACCCACAACGGATCACCCAAAAAGTTCCTAGCGAAAACCAAATTGCGACATTTCCCACTGGAACCATGTGGTTTTTCAGGTTCATATGATGGATGTAGACGGTCGAAGTGGGAGCGGAGCTTCCGTCCCATTAATAACTCGGCGGGAGTTTTATTGGTGACACTGTGCAGAGTGATATGCTGCAAAAGAAGTATCCGGTTGATCTTGTCTTCTATATCGCCATAGTCCATTTTATGCAAGGTTTTATTAACGAATTGTAACATGCGCTCGGCCCTTCCGTTGGCTGCAGGATGGCCGGCGAAGTTAGTGCGTGTCGAATACCGCGGTCTGCCAGGTACTGTTCGAAGGACAGCACGATAAATTGAGGCCCATTGTTGGATACCAGAACGTCTGGCAATCCGTGTGTTGCAAAGAGTCTGTCTAGTTTCCTAATGACTGCTTCGGTCGTTGTATTCCTCATTTCATGGATTTCAAGCCAGTTCGAGTAGGCATCCACCATCAGTAAGAATGTGTGTCCCTGGTAGGACCCTCAAAGTCCAGATGAATGCGGGACCATGGTCCCCTCGGTGTTTCCCATTCGGTTGGGGTTGCTTTCAGCAGGGCTGTTAAGCCTGGGTTCCCCAACCAGGGTTAAGGAGACAAGCTAAACAGAATGTGCAACGTTAGTCAGATAGGCACACAGATAAATGAGTGATATAAGATTGTATGTTTGTTAACATACAGTAAAAATAACAGATATGCTTGTGCTATCAAAAATATAGTTTATTCCATTTAGAGTTTATAGCATAGTCAAAATAACAGTCCATTAGTCATGTATCATTTTAATCAGTCCATTCAAGGATATTCAGTTAGCAAAGTCCGTGTAGAATATCCAATGTCAGTTCACTTACAAATAAATCAGTCCTTTATCTCTCTCCCATTCGAGTAAGGAAAAAACACAGTCTTCATCAAGTAATTAGGGATCATCAAGCCAGAGAAAGCAAGCTGACGTTCCTTGCTTCTTTTATGGTGCTTTCACAACCACTCCCCTAATTACATTCCTATATTTAAAGTTGCAGACTTTAACTTATAAACCATGATAACATATTTAATATTTTACCTAAACCAGTTAGGGTAAACAATGTTATCCCTAACATTCTCCCCTTTTAGGTAATAATAATAATACTATAACTATTTACATCTTTAAATCATATTTGTAACAACTCTCTTTAAACTTAATTACTCCTTGAGCTTTTGTAAATTAGTCTGCAATGTTTTCTTCTGTCATGCAGTATTCCAATTTAATTAGCCCATTCTTTACAGATTCTCTAACATTTAAGTATCTTAAATCAGTATGTTTTGATCTAGTTTTCTCAGCAATATTAGTAGCTAACTTTATGGCTGCCTGGTTGTCCTTGTACACAATAATGGAATCTTTAACAGTTATACCCATGTCTAATAATAACTGTTTGTACAGAATTAAGTCAGTGCATAGTAATGACAGACATGAAAATTCCGCTTCCATCGTGGACAAGCTGATATGCTGTTGTCTGATTGACCTCCACCCTATTAGTGTCTTACCAAATAATAGAGCCATCCCAGATGTTGATTTTCTAGTGTTTATGTCAGTTGCAAAACTTGCATCTGCATAGGCACTAAGACTCAAATCACCCTTTGGTTCTATATACAATGCATGGTTCATTGTTCCTTTAAGATATCTTAAAATTCTCTTTAATGATTGCCAATGACATTGATGTGGATCTGAATTAAAACGTGCCAGCTGATTAACACTATAAGCTATATCAGGCCTTGACCAATTGCTGATATATGATAAGCTACCAATCAAAGATTGATATATGGACTTATTAAATTTGGGACTTCGATCATCAGTTTGGCAAACTTCCTGACTCATTGGAGTCTTTGCCAGTTTACAAAGTTCCATTTTATACATTTTAATTAATTGGCAAATTTTATCTTCTTGAGATATCTTAAATCCAATTTTTGTTTTGTTAATTGTCAATCCTAGACACTTTTTAATTTCACCTAAATGCTTTAATTTTATCTTTTTGGCTAACAATGATATAATCTCATTAGCTTCATTATTAGTCTTAGTTATCAAAGCAATATCATCTGTAAATAATAACAATAATGACACCATTCCATTATTTTCTCTTTTAAACACACATGGATCTGCTAAACCAGATTTAAAACCTATATTGTTTAATTCTTTCACAATATACTGGTTCCACTCAAAGCCAGATTGTTTCAACCCGTAAAGACTCTTTTTGAGTTTCCGGTTTCCGGTTTCGCGTGGCTTCGGGGCAGCAGGAATTCGCGACTGCTCGCGATTCCTGCTGTGCTAGCCACCGAGGTACCCGCGATCCAGATGGGTCAGGGGGATATGGCTGCCCTGTAGGGACAGCTGAAGAGAGAAGGGAGTCGGATAGGGGGTTGGGGGTGTCACAGACCCCCTCCTCCTCCGGAAAAACCCCTTTTTCCCAAGGCGGTGGAGCAGCGGTCAGCAATGGCCACCACGAAGAAGCCAGCAACCGGGTAAGATTGCACTGGAGGAAGTAAGAAGAGTGAAAGTGCTGTCTGAGCCGGGCCAAGTTACATCTTTCAAATTTGTTGGAACTGAGATGTTTGAGTTGCTGGAGGATACATTGTATCCCTAAGAAGATCGAAAGCGGCGGAGAAGCTGTTAAAGGGAACTTTTTTTTTTTTCTTCACTCTCCCACCCCATGGAAAAAGCAGATATGTTTGGACATATTGGACATTGAAAGTGAATTATTCTGAAAGTTGAAGCTAAGGGACAAAAGGGTTTCTGGACATTGAAAAACTTAAGAAATTGGAAAACCCTTATTAGAGGTATGGATTTCTGATTATTTAAAGTTGATATTGCAAGTGGGAAGGGAGAGAAAAAAAAATTGGATCAGAAGCTGAAAAAGGAGGAGATTGCCTAGAATCCCAAAGAAAGGTATATGGTAATTGGACCTCTTTGATTAAACATTAACCCCAGAAAGAGAAAGAGAAGAAGGAAGAAAAGTATTAATTTTTGGAATTTTTTTTTGAATTATTTTTGATTAAAAATATTTGTGGTTGTTTTGAGAAAAGTTTCTTTTTTCATAATGGCATCGCTTGTGGATGAACTAAAGACTGAATATCAAAAATATAAAAAAGAAGATACTTTGGGCACTTTGTTTCAATTCTTAGAAATGGCGTTATGTACTTATGAAAAGTTGACTACGCAGCAGAAGGACTGGGACAAAGAAGAAGAGGAAGAAGAAGCCATCTTTGATGAACAATGGGTTCTTTCCGGGGAGGAGGAGGAAAAGGATAAGAAAAAGGGGATTTTAAGAATTATAAAAACAACCAAAGAAGAGAAAAATGAGCGGAAAGGTGGAGGCAAGGTTAGAAAGCAAAGGAAAGGGAGTAAGAAAAGGGAGGAGGAAAGACAAAGGGGTAAAAAGAGCAAGGAGAAGAATAAACAAGAGAGAAAGGGGGGGAGGAGAAGCCTCAATGGGGGGAAGCAAGATCTAAAGAAAAAAAGTTTATTCAGAGACAATGGGTGAATTTAATTTAGGATAAAAGAGGGATTCTGGAGGGTACATAAGATTGTGTTTTTTATATGTGTATTTAGAGTATAAAATTCATTGTGTAATTTTACAATCTATTAAACAGAATCCCAAGAAAAATTGTTATATGAAGTACTTTTAAGTTAGGGTAATGAGTTATAGACATTACTCCAATTGGTGTATAGGAGAAGTATAATAAAAGAAAAAAGATGAATGGATAGTTGGAAATAGAACAGACAAAGAATATTATTGGAAATGGCAATAAGATATGAAAAGATATATAAAGGTTTTGTTATGGTTTTTTTTAGATTTTGTATATTGAAAAAAGGCAAAAAAAATTTAATTAATAAGAAATAATTTGGATGAAAAGGAGAAGTTGGGATAAGATATGAAATTAAATAGATAAAGTATTGATACTATCATTTGGAATTGTTATGTTCTATTGGTTTTCTTCTTTTATTATTTTTTCTTAGAAAAGAACTTATAAGCTGTTATGCCTTGTGCATTGTTTATATAAAACTGATAAAAATGGTTTACATATATATATAAAAAAGAAAATGATAATAAGATATGGAAGGATATATAAAGTGAATATGATGTTTGAATTTGTGTCTGTATGAAGAGTTTCAACCCGGGATCAGACAACTTTCAGAAAAGATCTTTTAGTTTTGTTTGTTTTACTGTGTTTTCTGTAAAATTAATAAAATTTGTTTAAAAAAAAAAAGAAAATGATAATAAGATATGGAAGGATATATAAAGGTTTTGTTATGGTTTTTTTTTGTATATTGATAAAAGGCAATAAAATTTTAATTAACAAGAAATAATTTGGATGGAAAGGAGAAGCTGGGATGAGATAGGAAGTTAAATAGATAAAGTAAATATTGATATTATAATTTGGAATCATTATGTTCTATTGGTTTTCTTCTTTAATTATTATTATTATTATTATTAGAAAAGAATTTATAAGCTGTTATGCCTTAATTGTTTGTGCACTGTTTTTGTAAAATTGATAAAATTGGTTTATAAAAAAAAAGAAAAGAAAATGATAATAATAATAAGATATGGAAAGATATATAAAGTGAATATGATGTTTGAATTTGTGTCTGTGTGAAGAGTTTCAACCCAGGATCAGGCAGCCTTCAGAAAAGATGTTTTAGTTTTGTTTATGTTTTGTGTTTTGTATGTTTATGAAAGGCAATAAAATTTAATAAGCAAGAAATATAATTTGGATAAAAGGAGAAGTCTGGATAAGATATGAAGATAAATAGATAATGTAAATATTGATATTACAATTTGGAGTTATTTTATATGTTCTATTGGCTTTCTTCTTTAATTATTATTATTTTTTTTTTAGAAAAGATTTTTTAAGTTGTTATGCCTGGATTGTGTATTGTCTTTTGTAAAATTAATAAAATTTGTTAAAAAAAAAAAAGACTCTTTTTGACTTTCCAACAATCATTACTATTTACTTTGTTGTCTTTTATAATAACTGGCTTTTTCAAATATATCGTGTGCTGCAATGGTGCATGCAAATAAGCAGTTTCTACATCTAAATGGTTAATGATATAGTTTTTCTTAGCTACCCACACTAAAGCTGCTCTCAAAGATGTTGCCTTAAGACTTGGTGCAAAAACTTCATCGTAATCAGATGCAGTTTGATTAAATCCTTGAGCTACCAACCTAGCTTTATGAGAAACAGTCCCATCATTGCCAGTTTTTACTTTAAATATCCATTTGCACCCAATGGATTTTTCTCCTGGAGGTAATTTGGCATCTTCATTTACTTTCATTACCTTTAATAAATTTAGTTCTTTTTCCATTGCCTTTTGCCAATTCTCCTGATCCTTAGCAGGATACATCTTAAATTCATCGATACTAGTTGGAACTTTAGTTACTTGGCAAACTATATTTGCTTGATACCTATCAGGTGGTCTAGTTACACGTGTAGTACGTCTAGGTATTACAGGACTTACAGGTGCACTTTTATTTATTAACTCTTCTTGATTATCTAACTCTTCCTGATCATTTGTTTCCTCTTCTTCTGGTCCTATTTGCTCTTTGTGGACTTCTTCTTTAATTGGACTCTTCTTATAACTAGTCTGATCTTTTTGCCTTTTGTAGGATTCAATAATTACTTCATTATTTAAATCTTGCTCTAATCTATTCCATCCTACATGTTCTAGGAATTTAGCACTAGCACTGGTGTAAACTCTAGATGTACCTGGTTCCCAGAATCTATAAGATCTGTGATCAGATTTATATCCTACAAAAAATAATCTTTTAGCTTTATGTTGTCCTTTTTGTCTGAGTTGTGAAGGGATATGCACCCATGCTGGTGCTCCAAATGTGTGCATGTAACTTAAATCAGGTTTTGTACCATGCCACAGTGTGAATGGTAATTCACCTGTTGTTGAATTAACAACATTATTTAATATATGATTACCACACATTATTGCTTCTCCCCATAAATTGTCAGGTAATCCTGAATCAAACAATATAGCATGTGCCATTGACTACAGTGTTTGGCCTCGTCTCTCTATAAAGGCATTATGTTGTGGCCTATATGGTGCAGACTTTTTATGTTGAATACCTAACATTTTAAGTCTATTCTGGAATTTATTATTTGTAAATTCCGCACCATTATCTGTTATAAGAGTTACTAATTTCTTTTTAGTTTTCCTTTCTGCAAATTTTATCCAATTAAAGAGATTTAGATACGTTTCAGTTTTGCTCTTCATTAAATAGCAAAACCCATATCTAGAATAGTGGTCCATTATACTTAGTATATAACGAGCACCTCCTACACTTGGTTTTTTCGGACCTATTAAATCAGCAAATACTACTTCTAAAGGCTCTTTAGTAGTAAATCCTTCAAATCTATTAGCCGGTATGACCTTGGTTTTGCTTTGATTACAAATAGAACATTGCAAATACTTATTACAAAGTTTCAAACTTATTCCTTTAGATAGTTGAACAGTTTTCTTTAGCATTTTAAAATTTAAATGCCCTAGCCGTCAGTGTAACAAGTGAATACATTCATCATGAGGTTTCTTATTATCATAAACAGTGTTAGCCACCTCTAAACCATTATCATTAACACATATAATTCACCTCTTAAAGATGCAGTAATTTTCTTATCTTCTTTTTCAATTATGCAGTTATCTCCCCTAAAGGTAACTACATATCCTAGTTTAACCAAAATTCTAACTGAAATTAAATTAAACTTAAGTTGTGGTACATATAACATTTTTACATTCTCTTTTATGAAAGAACAATATGCTATACATTGACCTTTAGCTTTCAGTTTCCAGCCATTGGCTAACGATATCTGCTGTGTACTCTTGGACATTTTAATAAAATTTTTGTTATCATTTGTTATACAGTGGGATGCTCCACTGTCAACCACCCATAAATTATTTTTTACAGCTCCGTTAGTATACATGGCTAACTCTAAATTTTTATTTATCTTTTGATGACTTTTAGTATTCTGGCCAGCGTTCTGGCGCTTTGCTTTTTTACAAAATCTTGCCAAATGTCCTCTTCCTCCACAATTAAAACATTTTTTAATTGCGTATGCAGTAGGAGATTCATTATCTTCTTTTTGAGGTTGCTCCCTCTTTAACTCATCTCTTTCAAGTCTTCTTCTTGCCTCTTCAATTAATCTTCCAGTTATATCAGTTAAAGTTAAACTTTCCTTAAGCAAAATTTCAAGGGAAGTGACGTAGTTGTCATAACTTTCATTTAGTGATGATAGAATTATGTAGACTTGGTGTAGTTCAGAGAAAATAAGCTCTTTCTCGTGCAGTTCTTGAAAAATGCTTTTTATAGAATTCAAATGACTCAGCATATCACCATTCGTTTGGAGATGCATCCTGAAAAGCTTCCGTGTTAGATTTATGTGAGCACCAACGTTATCTCAGACATAAATCCTCTTCAGCTTCTGCCAACACCCAACAGCCATTTGCTCCATGGATATGAACAAGTTGCTGGTCAGACAGTGTTAGTCCTATTATGCAAATAGCTTATTCATTTTTATGCTTAAATTCTTCTATCTTTAGTCTATCTTCCTCAATCTCTGAATCCCATTCCTCTATGTTTGGTGGGTTTTCAATTATGTTCCACAGACCTTCTCTTCGTAGAAGTAGACTACATTTCATAGACCATGATACATAGTTTGTTCCATCCAACTTGGATATAAGGGACAAACTTTGTAGATTGACTTGTGCCATGTTTTACTTTATATGGATATAAAACTATAATTAATAAAACACAGCTGTCTGTTCACTGTAACGTATAACAACACAAACTCTCACTTTTACATAAATCTGTTTTATCCTAGTTAAACTGACTTTGCAGCCTCTGGGCCCATAACCAGTGTAAAGCCTGGGCCCATAACCAGTGTTAAGCCTGGGTTCCCCAACAAGGGTTAAGGAGACAAGCTAAACAGAATGTGCAGCGTTAGTCAGATAGGCACACAGATAAATGAGTGATATAAGTTTGTATGTTTGTTAACATACAGTAAAAATAACAGATACGCTTCTGCTATCAAAAATATAGCTTATTCCATTTAGAGTTTATAGCATAGTCAAAATAACAGTCCATTAGTCATGTATCGTTTTAGTCAGTCCATTCAAGGATATTCAGTTAGCAAAGTCAGTTCACTTACAAATAAATCAGTCCTTTATCTCTCTCCCGTTCGAGTAAGGAAAAATTGCAGTCTTCATCAAGTAATTAGGGATCATCAAGCCAGAGAGAGCAAGCTGACGTTCCTTGCTTCTTTTATGGTGCTTTCACAACCACTCCCTTAATTACATTCCTATATTTAAAGTTGCAGACACTTTAACATATAAATCATGATAACATATTTATTATTTTACCTAAACCAGATAGGGTAAACAATGTTATCCCTAACAGGGGCGTTGCTTACTTCCTGGCATTTGTGACAGGCTTTTACCCATGTCTCTATCTGCTTGTCAATACCCGGCCACCACGCGTAGCTTCATGTGAGGGCTTTTATACGCACGATGCCGGGGTGGCCATCGTGCAAGGTCCTTAGTATCGCTGGTCGCAACCGCTCTGGGTCGACAACTCTATCACCCCAGATAATGCAGCCCTTTTGAGAAAATAGTTCCGTTTGCCGATTTTTGAATGGGACGTAGTCGTCAGGTATTTGGTCCAACAGCCATCCTTGCTTGACCCAACTGAAATGGGATCGCGTTTCATTTCCATCGCGATATCTCGGGCCATTAATGGCGGCATTCGAAGTGTCTCGATCTGCAGTGTTGTGACCATCGGAATGGGGTCATCAATGGTCTCTGGAAGAGGTGCACGGCTCAATGTGTCGGCATGGGGAATGGCCTTCCCCAGGCGATGTTGCAACTTGTAATTGTATGCCGCCAAGAATTCTGACCAGCGGGTCATTCTGGGAGATAATATATACGGTGTTGGCCTATCTCCCGCAATTATTCCCAGCAAAGGTTTGTGGTCAGTCACTATGGTAAAGGCTCGGCCATACACATATTCATGAAATCTCTTAACCACGGATACTATAGCAAGGGCCTCCTTATCAATTTGACTGTAGTTGTGTTCTGTTTTTGATAACGTCTTTGAGAAATAGGCAACAGGGGCTTCATTAACTTTTGGCAAAACGTGGCTTAAAAGGGCGCTCACCCCGAATGGGGATGCATCACACATGATCGTTAAAGGCTAAGTCTCGCTATACTGCATCAGAACAGCATCAGAAGTCAATAAATTTTTTATATGTCAAAATACCTGTTCTTCTCTGTGTCTCCATACCAAGGTTGCTTTTTTGTCCAATAAACGATGTAGGGGTTCAGCTACGGTTGCTTTGTGAGGCAGGAAAATGTTATAAAAATTGATAAGGCCCAGAAAAGCCTGGAGGTCGGCCTTGTTCCAGGGTTTTGGGGGGTTCTTGATTGCCCTAAGTTTGTTATCGGTGGGGTGAATGCCTTGACTATCAATTAAATATCCCAAAAATTCTACACGATCCGTACATAAATAACACTTGTTTTTTTTTAACTTTGAGACCGGAGTCTTTAAATCTCTGGAGAACCAACCTCAGGAATTCCTTTAATATTTTCAGAGTTGGGGCTGCAATTAACACATCATCAAAATATGGGACAACACCTTTTATCCCTTGTAATAGCCTTTCCATCAAGCTTTGAAAGATTCCCGGGGCTACGCTCACTCCGAACTGGAGTCGGTTACATTTAAACGCACCTCTGTGTGTAACGATTGTTTGGGCCTCTGCCGTTTTTTTGTCAACAGGCAGTTGTTGGTATGCCTGGTATAAGTCTAGTTTAGCGAAGACTTTTCCGCCCCCCAAGGAATGGAGGAGGTGTTGCACCACCGGTACCGGGTAAGCGTTTTGTTGAAAGGCGTGGTTCAGGGTGACTCGGTAGTCCCCACAAATTCTTATCGATCCATCCGGCTTGATGGGTGTTACAAATGGGATTTCCCAGGGAGAGTGATCGGTTGGTTCTAACACACCCTGAGCTATTAATTTATCAAGCTGCTCATCAATCTTTGGTTTAAAGGCAAATGGAACTCGACGAGGCTTAAGGCGGATGGGAGCTATTTCGGGATTGAGGTTAAACGATATCAGGGTCCCCTTGTACTCACCTAGTTTTTCTGCAAAGATGTCCTAGAATTCGTGGATGAGGTCTTCTTCCCAATCGCTGCTGCAGGTTCAGTGAATGCTGGCTACTTCAATTCCAAGTGGAGCGAACCATTGGAGGCCTAACAAACTAGGCCGATCCTTGTCGATTACAGTCAGGGGTAGAAATGCTGTACGGTTCTTAAACGATACCCGTACTCGGCTGGATCCAACGACCGGGATTCAATTTCCTTGATAGTCCTTAAGTATGAGCCTTTGGAATTGGAGGTGTTGCTTACGGATAGTGGGGATGAGCTGCTTGAGGGTCTTCCAGGAAACCATCGAGAGGGATGATCCTGAATCGACTTCCATCAGGCAGGGCTGGTTTTCGATGGCCACTTTCATTTGGATCTTTTTGGCGTCCAGAGATGAGGTGTGACCGATTGTGATCATTTGGTGAGCCTCTTCTCACTTCGTTGGGTGGTTTAGGGTTTTGTTTCTGTAGGAGTGGTTGTTCCATTGGTGGTTCATGGGTTCTCACTTCACGGGACGACTTCCCGTCGGTTGGTGATAGTTAGCCCCCCTTGAGGGCTGGCTGGGTCCTGGCTTGCTTCTACCGACCCCACATATATGGCCTCTTTTCCCGCACACATGGCAGAGCGCGTCAAGGAATTTGCATTCTGACCAGGGGTGGCTTGCTCCACACCCGGCGCATTGGTACTGCGATTTCTGGCGTTGGTCCTATTCGGACCGAAGTCGATGGACCTCTTCCTCGTCGCTTTCTGACAATGATTCGAGGTTCTCATGGTGGGCTGTGTCTAGCTGTCCCTCTGATTGAGGTGAAATGTCACAGGCTCGTTGGCTAACCGATGCGTGTGTGCGGCGCATTTGGACAGCTGACTTCCTGATTGCTTCTGCTGCAGTAGCTTCAGCTATGGCATCTTTAAGGCTAATGTCGCCCTTTGCCATTAATTTACTCTGAGTGCCAGGTGCATCTAATCCCAGAATGATTCGGTCTCTTAGGGCTTCTTCTAAATCGGTAAACTTGCATAGGCCTCCCAGATTCCGGAGATCCACAATGAAATCAGCAACACTTTCACCCTTCCGCTGACTTCTCTGATAGAATTGATGCCTTCTCACGAGCGTTGGCACGGTCGGTGCAAAGTGAGCCCTCAGCAGTGGTTCGAGGACGTCCCAGTCCATAGACTTTACTTCTGCCAGTTTTGCTAGTGCCTTGGCCATCTTGAATACGGTTGGCCCACAATGAGTTTGGAATACCGCTCGTTTCTTTCCGGTAGTGGCATCCTTCAAATTGTTGGTTTCCAGAAACATCTGGAAGCGATCCATATATGAGTCCCAGTCTTCTTGTGCCGGGTCAAATGGAGCGGGTGGTATGACGCTGCCGGACATGGTTCCACCATTGGTGCATTGAGCCACGTGCTTGGTGATGGTTCTTCGTTGTTCAGTAAGCTCTGATGTCTCTACATCCCACCTTCATCGCCAGTGTTAAGTTCTGTGCATGGGTGCAAGGATGGAGACGAGCCAGTGAAAGAGTGAACTTCAAACTCTTTATTTACATGTGAAACAGCTCAGCTCAATGGCCACGATGGGCCCCTTTATATAGGCAACTCTTAACTTATTTAACCAATGAAAACACAGGGAGCGTTAGCTCCATTAACCAATGGGAGAGGCTCGTTAATAGCCAATCAGATTCTCCTGAATGGACCAATCCGATGTCGCTATCATCGGCCAATCAGAAGTGCAGGGCCAGAACCCTGCACTTTGCTTCAAGCCCTTAATGATCTTTATTAAGTATTTATTGATTCACAACAGTCTGGAAAGATTTTGTCAATTAATACAGAACAATAAATAACTCAGCTTGGAATAATTTTCATGTGTCTGTCTTAGGTTTGGGGCCTGATACCTGTATTAACAATATAGTTGTTATTCTTCAAACTGAACTAGAAAACAAAAACGTCATTAGCTTAGCACTAAGGCAAGGCTTAAGTTTTATACTTCAGTTATGGCATCAAAAGATACTTTTAAGTTTCCTTAATGAACATTATATCAGCAATGGTATAGGCCTCCTTCCTCCTATGCAATTGGAGAGGCTATTTCCATGTGGGTTTCTCCCTTATCACATTGGAATATCTGCCTTTATTTGCGATCTGTACAGAAATTTATCTTAATTAGAGTATAGAACTGATATGTTGTATTATCCCAAATTGTTATTGCAATGACACAAATTATTATTGTCATGAAATGACAATAGTCAATTAGTCAATTAAGCAACATGCTGCTACACTTCAAGAGCATCAATAGATTTTTGGGAAGAAGGATGGCACTAATAATATTATTCAAAGTATTTCTAGACCAATAATAAAGGGTGGAAGAAGAACGCGGCTGATGATTTTGAAAATTTAATTTAATTTAATTTAATTAGCATTGAAATTCAACCAAACTGTAATGTTCATGGGATAATCTTGAGCATCTACTACCTCGCCTGCAAGCCTGCTTGTTTGAGTTCTGTTTTTATTTTGTACAAGTGATACATAACAGTAATAAATGGAATTAGATACAGATATTTTACAGTGATGTTTTATACTAAGTCATACTATTGGTTTAGCTATAGTTCAGTAATGTTCATGTTAACTAAACATTTCTCCAGGGTTTGAAATGAAGATCTTTTCCAGCCTTCTTATGTATATTAGGAATCATTGAGGTGAATCTCCAATTTATGAAGAGCTAGTCGCTGATGTAAGAAAGATGATGATGATGATAGATGGAAGAAATCTCTTGATCACTTGAAATATTTTTTTACAGATTGCATCTCATGAATTTAAAAAGCCAGACTAAAACTTTTCAAAATAGAAAATGGAACAGACCTAACCAATCCACTTATTATTTTGATTAAAGATGCTCTGTTTAATTATCAGCAGTTTATGACGCTCTAATTTACCATTATGCAGATATTTCCATTCTAAAGTCACACAGTTAATGGCTGGCATCATACTCTGCGCAGCATTCCTATCCCTTCATTACTTTTTACAAAGAAAATGAATTTTGTTTGTTTTCCTTGAATTTTATTTCAGTTAATACAACTGTATGATCCATTTTTTGAGTTAATGAATGAGAGAAAACATGTTTCCTTTACCCATTTATCTGCATCAGCCTTCCTTTATTTACAGGAAGCCCTTATTTATTTTCAAAGAGTTGCATTCAACGGTAACTTTTTGTAGGGAAAAAATATTTCTGCTTCTAGAGGGCAAGGGAACAGATTTTTAACAAGATGCTCCAATTTAATCCAGTTTCCAATGCCCTCAGAACAACTGTTCTAGAACAGTGGTTCTCAACCTTTTCTTCACCATGGATCCCCCACCCCCAAATAGTTTTGTGTCCGTGGACCATGACGGTGGACCCCCAAGACTTAACTCAAGATTTAAATCATAAGATTTCTTCAAGCCTTTGTGGACCCCCTGTGACAATCTCACAGCACCCCATAATCTGCAGACCACAGGTTGAGAACCACTGTTCTAGAAGATTAAAAAGAAAAAGGACTGATTCACCATATACATCGCTGAAGGATTAGATGCAACCAGATATCAATAAGTGAAATGTGATCACCATATTTTTCAATATCCTCCCCTTCCTTACCATTAAAGACACACTGGATGTATATAAATTGATGTGTGGACTAGCAATACTAGGATCTCTTCTCAAAAACAATACAAGGCTTGTTCACATAGTGGAATGATACTATTAAGTCCTTAAATGGCAAACTATAGCTTGTATGTTTAAGCAGACTTTTGTTTTTTACCCCAGGTATGGTGACATGGTGCCGAAGACAATAGCTGGGAAGATATTTGGTTCCATTTGTTCTCTCAGCGGGGTCTTAGTCATTGCTCTTCCAGTTCCAGTCATTGTCTCCAACTTCAGTCGCATCTATCATCAGAACCAACGAGCTGATAAGCGCAGGGCACAAAAGGTGCGCTCTTTCTGTCCATTGTAGATATGGAATGTATATTGTTTCTATGCAAACTATGTATCAGAAACCACTTTTAAGATTCTCTTCCCAAAGAATTAACTGGTTAAGTTGATTGGCTAGGTCTGAGGTCTCCAATCTTAGCAACTTTAAGATTTGTGGACTTCAACTCCCAGAATTCCACAGCCAGCAAATCCTGGGAGTTGAAGTCCTTAAGTCTTAAATTTGCTAAGGCTGGAGACCCCTGGGCTAGTTAATTCATTTAACAATTAATTTTAAAACACAACATCCTAAATTTGTGGGTGAAAATACTTCTGCATGTGTTGTGATTCAGAATGTCTTTGAGTGGGATTCCACAGCAGGTTAAAAAGGAGTTGGTTTTGGTGAATGTTCTAGAAATCTGTTCTAGCAAGTTGCTGAATGTCTTAATCTGTGTGAGAGATTGTACAGATGGCATTATGAATTTGAGGCTTGATTATCCAACTTTACTTGCTATGAACTGTATACTGGTAGAAGGCCAATTTAGAATCTGACTCATAATGATTAAATGTTATATTAAATTGAATGAAGGATTCAATGAAACCACAGTATAAACCGGCAGTTTTCAGACTCTGTGCTTTGGTGCAGTAGAAAAGTCTGACAGGGATATTTTAATAGAAAAGAAGAGACTAGAAACTTGAGGAAAAGATGACTTAATTGTATGATTAAAACAGATTTTTATATAAATATGATTTATTTAAAATAATATATTGGTTCCATAAGATATTGCTTTCATGTATTACTCACTTCCCTTAATTTTAATTTTAGGGGCAGGAAGATTTCCTTGTTCATTCATTTATTCATTCAATTTATATCTCACATTTGTGGTACTGGGCAGCTCATAGAGTTAAAAAAAAAGTAAATAACACAAAAAATAAACAAAATACAAAAATAACTCCTAAAACAAAAGGGAAAACCCAATAAACAAAAATTAAAACAAAAAAGTACATAAAAATCAGGCAAAGGCAAGTTGTAGATTAATTAGTGAATCTAGCAGGCTCCAAATCATAACCCAGATCCCCAGGCCCATTGACACAAATATGTGTTTAGACCCTTTCAAAAGACAAGCAATGTTGGAGCCAGCCTGAAGGTACTATGGCAGAAAATGTTTTTCCCTTGGGTCATCAGATGACACCTTTTAATCAAAAGGTTCTATACCATTCCCCTCCTGCCAGACCTGGGAGACTAGGAAGAGGCATCCGTCTAAATAATGTAGTCCTGTGTAAGGCTTTATAGATTATTGCCAGCACCTTGAGTTTAATTTGGAAGCAAACTCACAACTGATGCTCTTCACAGACAAGAGTTACAATGTTTGCTGAACAAGGAGCATGCATAACTTCATTCACCATTGCATTTTGCACCATATGAAGCTTCTGGATGCTTTCCAAAGGTAACTCCATTTTAGAGCATGTTACAGAAATCCATTTAGGAGGTGCCAAAGCACCTCCTATGCTTTGAGATATGTGAGAGTAGAGCCTCCCAGTCCATGAACATGCCCATCTGACACATCACACAAAACTGAAGAAAAGCTGTCTTGGCTACAACTGTAGCTGCTTTCCAAGCAGGAATTATGAGTCCAAAGGACACCCAGATAATGCACAGGGATTGTCTGGTGCCACCCATCAAATTGCAAAAATGATAAGTTCCCAGAACACCAAAGCCTTAAAACCCCAAACTACTGAATCTTGCTATGGTTATTCTTTGGCCAACCTGGAATATGAAAATATATTGCCTGTTAATGTAGTTCTCAACCTGTGGTTCATGAACCCCTGGGGAGCCGTGATGTCATCATAGGGGTCTGTGAAAGCTTGAAAAATGTCATGATTTAAATCTTGAGTTAAATCTTGGGGGTTTGTGGCCGTGATCAATGGCCACAAAAAGTATTTAAAGGGGTATGTGATGAAGAAAAGATTGAGAACCACTGGCCTATTTCATTCAATATTTGATAAAAAAAATGCAGTCTATGAATTTCCAAAAACATATCTCCCTTAAGCAAGATATGAAGATGTAATTCATGGTTAGAATTTCCTAAGCAGCTCTGTAATGGCTGTGCACTCTCAAATACAGTGTAAAAAGAACAACTTTGTAATAGTAATAAGTAAGGAGCTTGGTTGACATTTTGTTATAAAGAAAAGGCTGAGTGCAGCTCATGTTTACATAGCTATTCTTTCAAGAACACTTTTAAGAACACTTATCAAAGTTTCTACATGTATGAAGACATAAGTAAAAGAAATTCTGATTACATTAATCCTACACATGATTATTTTACTGGGATGAGAAATTAGGGATATTGTGTGATAGATAGCACACTTGTTATGAACTAATAAAGGCGTTTAATAAAGTTTTAACAACCTTAAGTAAAAAGCAGGGTTCTAATCCTGCACTTCTGATTGGCCGATAATAGCGACATCGGATTGGTCCTTTCTGGGAAGTCTGATTGGCTATTGACGGGCCAACTCTCATTGGTTCAAGGGTTTAACACTTCCATGTTTTTCATTGGCTAATAGGACAGCAGCCAACCCTATAAAAGGGCTGCTGCTGCCCTAGGCGATTGCTCTGTTTAGAATGCTTAATAAAGAGTTGAAGTTCACTGTTCACTGCCTTGTCTCCGCTCCTTGCACCCATGCGCAGAATATAACACTGGTGACGAAGGTGGGATGCGGAGACATCAGAGCTGACTGAACACTTACAGAGCACCAAACAGAGCACGTGGCTGAAGGCGCATCGACAACGGAAACCATGTCCGGCGGCGCCATACCACCCGCTCCATTTGATCCGGCACAAGAAGACTGGGACTCATACATGGACCGATTCCAGATGTTTCTGGAGACCAACAACTTGAAAGACACAACTACGGGAAAAAAGCGAGCAGTGTTCCTGACCCATTGCGGGCCTGCCGTCTTTAAGATGGCCAAGGCACTAGCGAAACCAGCTGAGGTGAAATCCATGGGCTGGGACGTCCTTGCGCCCCTTCTACAGGCCCATTATGCACCCGCCGTACCAACGCTTGTCCGAAGACATGAGTTTTATCAGAGGGATCAACGGAAAGGAGAGAGCGTCGCAGATTTCATCACGGACCTCTGGAACCTGGGAGGCCTCTGTGGGTTTGCAGACCTCGAAGAAGCTCTGAGAGACCGAATAGTTCTGGGATTAGATGACCAGACAGTACAGAGCAAGATCATATGCAAAAGGGGACATCGATCTTGCCGATGTCATCAAAGACGCTACTGCAGCAGAAGCAACCAGGAAGTCGGCCGCCCGAATGCGCTGCACCAACATACCGCTCCGTCAACTCACCAATGATACCTCACCTCGCCTAGAGAGGCACACAACAGCAACCCACCACGAGGACTTCGAATCTCCATCAGAAAGTGATGAGGAGGAGATCAATCGGCTCCGGTCCGAACGCAACCAACGCAACCCGCGGAATCAAACATTACTGCACCAATGCGCGGGTTGTGGGGCAAACCACCCACTATCAGATTGCAAATTCCTCGACGCGCTCTGCCATTCCTGTGGGAAAAGAGTCCACATCGGGAAGGTCTGTAGAAGCAAGAGAGGATCTAGCCCAATTCAGAGAGAAACAACTACTGCCAGACCACAGGGAATCATCCTGTGAGTCGGGAACACTTGAACCACCAATGGAACAACCACTCCTACAGAAATAAAACACTTGCCACTTCAACGAGATGGGAAGAGGCACACCAAACCATTACCTTCGGTCATGCTTCATCATTAGATGCAAAGAAGATCCGAGTGAGGGTCGCCATCAAGAACCAACCTTGTGTTGACTCAGGGTCATCCCTCTCGATGGTTTCCTGGAAGACCCTCAAACTGCCGTCCGGCGTCAAGACCTCAGAGCCCAAAGAATTACACTCAAAAATTACCAGGGGAACCAAATTCCGGTCGTCGGCTCCAGCCAAGTCCAAGTATCATTAAAAAATCGTACTGCGTTGCTACTACTGACCGTCGTCAATCGTGACTGGCCTAGTTTATTAAGCCTCAATGGTTCACCACACTCGGGATCGAGGTAGCCAGCATTCACCAAACCAGAAGCGACGACTGGGAGGAGGCCCTCGTCCAGGATTCCCAGGATGTCTTTGCAGACAAACTAGGCGAGTACAAGGGGACCCCGATATCATTTAACCTTAACCCTGAAGTAGCACCCATCCGCCTTAAGCCTCGTCTAAAACCAAAGATCGATGAACAGCTTGATAAATTAATAGCCCAGGGTGTTTTAGAACCAACTGACCACGCCCATTGGGAAACCCCAATCATAACACCCATCAAACCAGATGGATCGTTAAGAATTTGCGGGGACTACCAGGCCACACTCAATCATGCCCTACAACAGAACGCTTACCTGGTGCCGGTGGTTCAACACCTTCTCCATTCCCTGGGGGGCGGAAAAATCTTCACTAAATTGGATTTAGCGCAAGCGTTCCAACAACTACCCATAGATAAAAAAACCCGCGGAAGCGCAGACTATCGTTACGCACAGAGGTGCTTCTAAACGCAACCGACTCCAATTCGGAGTGAGCGTAGCCCCAGGGATTTTCCAAAGTCTGATGGAGAGACTTTTACAAGGGATCAAGGGAGTTGTACCATATTTTGATGACGTTTTAATTGTGGCCCCTAATAGAGAAGTACTAGAGAAGCGTCTTAGAATGGTCCTCCAAAAATTTAAAGACTCCAGCCTAAAGGTTAAAAAAAATAAATGTCAACTGTGTACAGAGAAAGTAGAATTCCTGGGGTACCTCCTCGATAAGCAAGGAATTCACCCCACTGAGGGCAAACTAAGAGCCATCAAAAACGCACCAAGGCCTAAGAGTAGAACAGACCTCCAAGCTTTCCTGGGGCTCATTAACTTTTACAACATCTTCTTGCCCCAGAAGGCGATCGTAGCTGAGCCCCTACATAGACTGCTCAACAAAAAAGCCACCTGGGTCTGGGGACACCGAGAGGAGCAAGCATTCCAACAAGTGAAAAACTTACTAACCTCCGATGCTGTTTTAATGCAGTACAACGAGACTTTGCCTTTAACCATTACATGTGATGCGTAACCGTTTGGAGTAGGAGCCATTTTAAGCCATGTGTTACCAAACGGTAGTGAGGCCCCTATTGCTTATTTTTCAAGGACCTTATCGAGGGCTGAATGCAACTATAGCCAAATTGACAAAGAGGCTCTTGCTGTTGTATCTGATGTGAAATGGTGTATGGATGAGCCTTCACGATAATTACTGATCACAAGCCCTTGCTGGGGATTATTGCGGGAGACAAAACAACCCCTTATAAATTGTCACCCAGAATGACTCGTTGGTCGGAGTTCTTAGCTGCATACAATTATAAATTGCAACATCGCCCAGGGAAAGCCATTCCCCATGCTGACGCATTGAGCCATGCCCCACTTCTGGAAACCTTCGACGATCCAGCTCCAACCCTCATGACACTCCAGATTGAAACCCTACATTCACCACCGCTAACAGCCAGAGACATCGCTATCGAAACGAAACGAGATCCTGTCCTGGCGTAAGTTCTCAGCTGGGTCGAACGAGAATGGCCAGCAGACCAAACCCCTGACAACTTCACCCCTTTCAGAAACCAGCAAACAGAACTTTTCTCGCAGAGGAGCTGTATCCTATGGGGAGACAGAGTCATCTCCCCAGAGCAGTTACAACGAACAGTTTTGAAAGCATTGCATGACGGTCACCCCGGCATCGTGCGTATGAAAGCGCTCACATGAAGCTACGTGTGGTGGCCGGGCATCGATAAGCAGATCGAAGCCTGGGTGAAGACTTGTCTAAAATACCAAGAAGTCAGCAGTGCCCCACCTAGAGCGATTCCAATGGAATGGGAAACTCCCCAGGGGCCGTGGTCCCGCATCCACATTGACTTTGTGGGACCTATGAAGGGACATATGTTCCTCCTAACAGTGGATACCTATTCCAACTGGCTCGAAATCCACAAGATGAAGACTACTACAACAGAATCAGTCATCCGCAAATTAAATAAACTATTCACAACACATGGACTGCCAGATGTTTTAGTCTCCGATAATGGACTCCAGTTCACTGCCTTGGCGTTTGAACAATACTTAGCGGACCGGGGCATCTGCCAGGCGCTAAACTCACCGGTGCACCCTGCAGCCAATGGGAGGGCCAAGTGCATGGTCCAATTTCTTAAAAAAACTCTCCACAAGATGGACCATGGGAACATTGATGACAAACTGAACAGAATATTCCTACTCCAACACATCACCCCGCACAGCGTAACCAACAAAATGCCAGCTGAACTGTTGATGGAACATAGGCTTCGCTCCCACCTCGACGGTTTCCACCCGGCCTACGAGCCAGAGAAACCCTGTGGATCTAGCAGAAAGTGCTGCAAATTCAAGGTAGGTGACTTAGTCTTCGCTAAAAATCTTTCTGGCGAACCGTTGTGGGTCAAAGCAACCGTAACCCAAGCCACCGGGCCCAGATCGTACCGTGTACAAACAATGGACGGGAAAATATGGAAATGCCATATAGATCAGCTTCCCTCTAGGTTGAAACCCAGTTCCCATGACTCCTGTGACCCTCAAACTGAGGGGGGAGGGGATGTCGAGGGAGCCGAATTCGAGATGCTGGATGATGAAATCGAAGAAAGTCAGCAGACTGGCACATTCAATGAAGAAGAATCAGGAAGGGGGTGTGCCTCGCCACAGAGAAACACCTCAACGGAGGTGAGCCCGCAGGAACCGGAGGACAACGATGACAGAATTAGCGGCGCTGAGTCGTCATGTGGGGATGCGGAACTGCCTGTACCAAATAAATCAAAAAACATTCCACCGGAACCGGACTACAGACAGGAACTGGTGGGACAGCGCAAATCTAATAGGCAATTGAAACGACCTGCATATCTACGCGATTACGTTACTGCACCCCTCAAATGGAACCTATGGGGGAGGGGTGTTATGAACTAATAAAGGCGTTTAATAAAGTTTTAAGAACCTTAAGTAAAAAGCAGGGTTCTAATCCTGCACTTCTGATTGGCCGATAATAGCGACATCGGATTGGTCCTTTCGGGGAAGTCTGATTGGCTATTGATGGGCCAACTCTCATTGGTTCAAGTGTTTAACACTTCCATGTTTTTCATTGGCTAATAGGACAGCAGCCAACCCTATAAAAGGGCTGCTGCTGCCCTAGGTGATTGCTCTGTTCAGTATGCTTAATAAAGAGTTGAAGTTCACTGTTTACTGCCTCGTCTCCGCTCCTTGCACCCATGCACAGAACTTAACACACTAGCTCTCTCTCTCTCTCTTCTCTCTCTCTCTCTCTCTCTCTCTTATTGCTATGTAGTCTGAGATCTTCCAATCTTTTGATCATTGTACTATTTTCCAGAATTGCTGGCATAGATTAGTTATAACCTTTATTGATTCTTCTTGCTGCCATTTTTCTGAAGATATTTCATCAATCCCTGTACCCTCCAATTGGAGTGCTGATCTAGCCATCTTCTAGTACTAGAAATTCTTGTAAGTAAGGAATATCTTCTTGATCTAGGGTATTATGGAAGGAAAGATTCAGGGTTGCTCATCTGAGTTATCTCCTTATGAACTGTCTTTCTTCCTTATGGATGTTCCCTAACACCTTAAGGAAACAAAGAACCGCACTTGCTTGCAGATCAATAAAAGAGAAATACTGAAGGCATTTCAAATGCTGGGAATATGGATATTTATGGAAAAGAGAAAGAAGACTGCACTGGAGACTGGAGAGAAAACCAATCATGCATGAAGGAAGTGAGACCAAAACTCTTGGAGAAAGGAACAAGCTTCTCTGAAATTCTTCATTAACTATCCATTTATTTGCTTACTTGACGATTTCCATTACTTCTGACATCCAATCTTGTATTTTCTTGATCCTTGACAGTCTGTTTTCACATACATACTTAACAAATTCTTCAGTTTATCCAGTTTTGCTAGTCCTCTATCAACAAGGTTCAGGATTCTGATGTGCTCCTTCAAAATTATGAGTTGATGTTCAAGATCATAACATGGAAAGTGGTTGCCTTTGTTCTTCCACTTTACCTTGAACTGGAATTTTCCCATAAGCAGTTTATGATCTGCTCCAAAATCAGCCATGTACTCGCTGAAATAAGTGAGCTCTTTCACTTCCTTGTGCCAGTAATATAGTCAAATTGATTTCTGGATACTCCATTTAAAGATGTATACATTGTTTTGTTTTTGAAAGACTGTGTTAACAATGAAGAAAGTACTGAGGTATAAAAATGGATCAGTCATTCTCTGGTTTCATTTTGGTTTCCTAGTGCATATTTTTCTCATTAATATTTCCAGTGTTGGCATACCTGTCTCCAGCCACAAGTAACACATTCAGAAATTGTACATAAAACTACTCTTTTTCTATAGAATTGGCTGGAGCATAATTTTGGACAATTGTCACATTTAAGAATTGTCCGTGAACTCTGTCATTGATTGCACTGTAGTCAAATATTCTTGTCATATCCTTCCTAATTATGAATGTAATGCAATTCCTTCTTGGTTTTTAATGTCCGGAATAATCAATAGCGTAATCTTCTGACTTAAAATATCCAATTACAATGTATAAAAATTCACTGATACCTGAGATATCAATGTGTATTGATTCATTTAAATTTTCAGTGTGTTGAGTGAAATTATCTTTTTGCATTTTCTGAGCATCCAAGTAAAGCTAACTGTGTGTAAACCTTAGCAACAGGGCCAACTTCACATGCATAGTTAAAAGGATAAATATAGTGACTGCTCCATGAAGGAGCTGCTTTTCTGTTTTAAAGAGAAGTTAGTTTTGGCATTTTTGATATGATCAAAGGTTCACAAAGGTACACAATCTTAAGTCTTTCATCCAGAAACAATAAGATTAGCCACCTTCATACAGAATCAACATTATTCTCATCATGGCGAAGAGAAATGGTTTGTCCAGTAGCATTTCCATCCCATGTTCTACATATGACTGAAAATACAGAGGGGAGGGGAGAGAGAAAGCAGGAGAGAGTGGGAGAGAGGGAGGAAGGGAGAGAGTGGGAGAGAGAGAGAGACAGAGGGGAAGGGAGAGGGAGGGAGAGGGAGGGAGAGAGGGAGAAAGGAGAGAGGGGGGAGGGAGGGAGAGAGAGAGACAGAGGGGAAGAGAGAGGGAGGGAGAGGGAGGGAGAGAGGGAGAAAGGAAAGAGGGAGGGAGGGAGTGGGAGAGAGAGAGGGAGGGAGAGGGAGAAAGGAGAGAGGGAGAAAGGAGAGAGGGAGGGAGGAGAGAGGGAGGGAGGAGAGAGAGGGAGGGAGGGAGAGGGAGGGAGGGAAGGAGAGAGAGAGACAGAGGGGAAGGGAGAGGGAGGGAGAGGGAGGGAGAGAGAGAGAAAGGAGAGAGGGAGGGAGAGAGAGAGGGAGGGAGAGGGAGGGAGAGAGGGAGAGAGAGAGACAGAGGGGAAGAGAGAGGGAGGGAGAGGGAGGAGAGAGGGAGAAAGGAGAGAGGGAGGGAGGAGAGAGAGAGGGAGGGAGAGGGAGGGAGAGAGGGGGAGAGAGAGAGGGAGGGAGAGGGGAAGGGAGAGGGAGGGAGAGGGAGGGAGAGACAGAGGGGAAGAGAGAGGGAGGGAGAGGGAGGGAGAAAGGAAAGAGGGAGGGAGGGAGTGGGAAAGAGAGGGAGGGAGGAGAGAGAGAGGGAGGGAGAGAGAGGGAGGGAGAGGGAGGGAGAGAGGGAGAGAGAGAGACAGAGGGGAAGGGAGAGGGAGGGAGAGACAGAGGGGAAGAGAGAGGGAGGGAGAGGGAGGGAGAAAGGAAAGAGGGAGGGAGGGAGGGAGGGAGGGAGTGGGAGAGAGAGAGGGAGGGAGGAGAGAGAGAGGGAGGGAGAGAGAGGGAGGGAGGGAGAGGGAGGGAGAGAGGGAGAGAGAGAGACAGAGGGGAAGGGAGAGGGAGGGAGAGGGAGAGGGAGGGAGAGAGAGAGAAAGGAGAGAGGGAGGGAGGGAGAGAGAGAGAGAGACAGAGGGGAAGAGAGAGGGAGGGAGAGAGGGAGAAAGGAAAGAGGGAGGGAGGGAGGGAGGGAGTGGGAGAGAGAGAGGGAGGGAGGAGAGAGAGAGGGAGGGAGAGAGGGAGGGAGAGAGGAGAGAGTGTGTGTGTGCTATCTGGGAAAAGCACGTTACATCGAAGCTTAAACCCTTTCAGTGCCCCTGACAAAAAGACCAAGGTGGCAGATGCTAACGAAAAAATAGTGAAGTTATTTTCATTCTCAGACTATATACCAAAACTATCCATTCTCCAGCTGGCAGCTCTTAGGCACTAAGCATATTCAATCACCCCAGTAAATTCTGTCAAAAGCAGCTGAATATGAACATTAACTGATAAGGCCAATTTGGCAGTCAGTCCTATGATTAGTTGGGTAGTGGAAGCACACAAAAAGACCAATAGGAGGAATAATTTCAGCAGAAACTAAGTGATATTTACTAAGCATAAATTTGTTTGGAAATTTGCTTAGAACAAATTGCCCACAGATTGCACCCACCAATAATATTACATTGCAAAAATTTCATATTGCTTAGGGCTCTCTACTAGTGGTGGGATTCAAAAAAATTTACTACTAGTTCTGTAGGCATGGCTTGATGGGTGTGGCAGGGGAAGGTTACTGCAAAATCCCATTCTCTCCCCACCCCACTAACCTGCTTTCCAGCTCTGTTGTCCTGTGCAGGGCAACAAAAGAAGACCCAGCCAATCAGCTTGGGCTTGGGAGGCAGAGAATATATGGGGGCAGGACCAGTCAGAGGTGGGATTGACCAGTTCTTTGAACTACTCAAAATTTCTGGTTCTCCAGAACTGGTCAGAACCTGATGAATACCACCTCTTCTCTCTACCATAAAGTGCTAGTGGGTCTATTAGAAAATATGTGGTTTTCTGTCTGGCTGATTTTGCATACACATTTTGAATGCAGCATATGGACAGCACATGGTTGCTAAATCCTGTTTTATATCCCCAAATTGCACTTCTAAATTTTACTAGCAAACCACCAGATCAGAAAGAGATGCAATTTGCTATCATTCCTCAGGAGGGAAAGATGTGTAAGCTTTGAGAATTGTTTTACATACATGCAATTGGTTTACAAACAAAAGAAAACCATTTTTCCCAAACTGAATCATATTCTCTTTTGTGATGTCATTGATCATTGACACCTTCCTCTTTTGAACATCTGTGTGCACACATCCTCATATAAACAGTGAGGTGATCAAAACTTGACTCTATATGAAGATGTTTTGGTTTGGGCAGGGGAAACAGGTTGAGGCAAAACTACCTGATTTGGAGAAGATATAGCTCCTATATGACAGGATCTGGCTATTTGACGGACTGTCTTTTCTGTAGTGGCAGACAGTCCTGTGCGTTCTGACAAAGTTGGCTTGTTTCAGGTCCAATCAATCAATTAAACAATGCCATCTAGTAGGATGTAAGAAGCAAGGCTTCTCCATCCCAGCAGTCAGCACTGGAACAGCCTGCTTGCAGATTTTTAACAGCTGTATTTTTTTTTCCAGGCCTTGGATTGGTGTTTTGAGTTGGGACAGACATGGTTGGAAATTATATTGTCCCTCTGATTATGATAGTTTTTATATAATATTCTTTCTTTCTAACTTGCAAAAACACTCAGAGTTGCCCAGAGTTGTTTTGAAGTTATTGAATCTAGGGATTCAATAAATAAATAAGACATTCAATAAAACATCCAGCTGCCACAACCTGGGCAAAAACTTCCAGCATGTTATGTTGTCTGGTAAGACCTGTCTTATATTTAATGCCTCCAGTTCACAAGGGGTTAAGTATATCCAGGTGGGTCGAGATTATTATGAAACATGAGATGCTTTTGAATGTTTCTTAATAGCAGTGTGCAGTGGGACATATATGTATTCACTGAAAGACAGAGAATGAATACATTCATATACCAAATAGGCAAGTAACCTCAAATGCCAACATGTCTTGCCACATCTTATATTGGATTGTGTAAAAAGTTTTTATAGATTCACAGGCTTGGATATCATTAAACTCTAGGGAGTTGCATCTAAGCGATTGCATTCATGATAATCATCTAACCCAGTGGTTCCCAAACTTTTTCAGTCCACCGCTCCCTTGGTGCTACAAACTCATCCTCAGTGCCCCCCAGCCAGGGGCGGCATTCAAATTTCTGTGGGCGTGACCTAGTTTGAGGGTGTGGTTTGCTGGTAATGTGACTGGGTAGGTGTGGCTTGCTGGTCACGTAATTGGGTGGGCATGGTTTGGTGACTGGCAAACCAAATACAAGTGGTCCTCACTTAATGGCCAGTTGCTTAGCAAGTGTTCT
Source organism: Hydrophis major (assembly GCA_033807585.1). Lineage (NCBI taxonomy): Eukaryota > Metazoa > Chordata > Lepidosauria > Squamata > Elapidae > Hydrophis > Hydrophis major. The sequence goes on from CM066331.1 coordinate 130,605,167, forward strand.
AATTTATGACTGGCCTCCCCAGAACTACTTGACCTGTTTTTGGAGTTTTGACAGCCATGCACACGCATACACACACATTCCCTTCTAACCCTGCTGGAGCAGGTCATTGGACTAGAATCGGTAAAGCAGCTCTGATTAGATTCTAGTAGTGAATAAAATCTAATCAGAGATGCTTTGCCGATTCTTGTTGTTTTGTTTTATTTGTATTTCTTTATTTTATGTTGCTGAATTGCATTGACATATGTGTCCCTTCTTGTGCACAGCCCAAAAACTTGTGATTCTTTGCAACAAAAATTACCGACCTCTGGCTTTGCTCTACTTTTCAAACGTGCCATGCCGGCACTGCCATGTTCTAGGTGCCAGCCCCGCAGGTCCACCCCACTGAGCCCGCTGCACTGGAGGGACCTGCCCAAGCAAGTCCAAGTGGAGCGGTGCACCAAATCAATGGAGTGAGCAGGGGAGAGGAAAAGAGAGAGAGAAAAAAGAAAGAGAGAAATAGAGAAGGACGAAAAGAAAGAGAAAAGGGAAAGAAAGAAAAAGGAACAAAGAAAGAGGGGTGAGGGAGAGAGAGAGAGAAAGAGAGAGAGAAAGACCTGATGCATCAGATTGAAATGAGGCCTAGTTTAGAGGTCCTTTTCCACGTTGAAACATCTTTGGCTTCTATTAATTAAAGGATTTGTGGACAAAACATGGCCAAGACTATCAGCTCTCACATTTTATTGAGGCATTAAGCAGGATCCATTGAACCAGATCTCCATCCTAAAAAATTACTTTTCCCCAATGTATTACTGTGCCAATTCTGAAGAAGGCACAACCAAAATGTACTGGTAAATTACAAGGAGAACACACACACACACACGTGCGCGCACACACACACTCCCTTCTAACCCTGCTGGAGCAGGTGATTGGACTAGAATAGATATCTCATTATCTTTCTCCTCCTTCCTTCCTTCCTTCCTTCCTTCCTTCCTTCCTTCCTTCCTTCCTTCCTTCCTTCCTTCCTTCCTTCCTTCCTTCCTTCCCTCCTTCTTTATTTCTTTTTCTTTCTGTCCCTTCCTTCCATCTCCCCCTTTCTTTGTCCCTTTTTCTTTCTTTCCCTTTTCTCTTTCTCTTCTTCCTTCTTTCTTTCTCTCTCTCTCTCTTTCATCTCTCTTTCCCTCTCTCAGGCTCAACCCATTGACTTCGCGCACCGCTCCATTCGGACTTGCTTGGGCAGGTGCCTCCAGTGTAAGGGGCTCAATGGGGTGGAACTGCGGGGCCTTGCCCCAAACGCGGTGGCGACGGGATGCTTGAAAACAAAGGCACTCTGGCTTTGCTCTCCTTTCCCAATGCTGTGTTTGGGGCAAGGCACCGCAGGATCACCCCATTGAGCCCCTTGCACCGGAGAGTGCAAGTCAATGGGGTGATCCTGTAGGGGCTTGCTTTGAACACGGCAGTGGCAGGATTTTTTCCTCACCCCTGAATTGTGTCCTGCAAGGGCCCACCTCCAGCCACCCCCCTGCTTGCCTATTACTGCCCCCCATGGCATCCCACCGCCCCCCAGGGGTTGGTACCATCCACTTTGGGAACCATAGATCTAACCTTTGCTTAAATAAGTGAATCATTTAAGGTTTACAGTACTGGATAGACTTGAATGTCCCAATTAGTTAAGAACTAAAAAACTTAGAAAGTTTAATTTGCGTTTAGCCAATTTGTCTGCAATTCATCATCACTGGATTTAGTACTAATCTCTAGAGTGACATCCAAAAGACCTGCTCCATTTTCAGCATGACAGCCCTCAAGATAATTGAAAACTGCCATTACTCATCCACTCTTTAAATTCAGCATACCAGGACTTTTAATTGTTTCTCAAAGGACATATATTTCAGATCTCTCAATAAGCTAGTTACTGTCCTCTGGATCTATTGTCCCTTCTTGAATTGTGACAGCCAATACTAGATATAATGCTACCTGAACTGAGTTAATTAGAATTGAATTATTGCTTCATTTGATATAAACACCATTAGCAGAGTTAAATATTAGTTTCCATAACTGAAGTGGAACTTTCTCTTCCTCTCCTTTTTCTTGCAGCCCTTTATACCTAATCTGATTTTGAGGTTTAGAAACACTGGAGAACAGATTTTGAAAATATTTGTTAATTTATGATCAGATCTATATAAAGCTGCCCAACTCAGTGATCTGGCTCTGGGTGGTAGACAAACATAAAAAGCAAACCATAAATAAAATACTTAACATTAAAACTGATACAATATATGAAGATGAAAATAAAAGTGTCAGGTCCACCATTGTGTCCTGCCATTGTGCTGTGAGGAGACAATGGCATGCTTGGGATTCTTCCGCTTCTGCTGTATGCTTGAGAATTAGGGAGGTGGACTATCTTTGGAGACATGACAGACTCCTTCTCAGAGGGTTTTCACCAGGTTCCACGCAGTTCCACAACCTGAGTGTGAACTGTTATCTGCCTAGCACCACAGCATCTTCTCAGTATCACACTGGCTGCTGGTGAACTGGTAAGGGGGATTGGGATTGGGAAACTGAAAGAATTGCTTTTGTTTTGCATGAGAACTTCAGATTCTGCCTGATATTACTGCATCGTTTCTCTCAGTAAAAGTTATTTTGATTCAAGTCAATGGACTCAAGAGTTTTGCTTTCCTGAGGGGACTGACTGGGGCAGTCTGACAAAAAGTGAATTTAAAGTGATGGCCAACACCATAACAAAAACAACCAAAATGGACCCCACTCAGCTGGCCCCAAATTCCTGGGGGAAAAAGTCAGGTCTTAACAGATTCCCTAAAGGCAAGAGTTGGGACCTTTCATATATCAGAGAAGGCAGGGGTGGGATTCAAATTTTTTAACAACCAGTTCTGTGGGTGTGGCTTAGTTGGTGGGCATGGCTTGGTGGGCATGTGACTTGCTGGAACGCGTGCTCCTCACGGTGCCCCCAAACCCAGGTTGCTTTTTTATCGAGAAGCCGATGTAGGGGATCAGCTACGGTCGCTTTGTGGGGCAGGAAGATGTTGTAAAAATTAATAAGCCCCAGGAAAGCTTGGAGATCATTCTTGTTTCTGGGTCTTGAGGCGTTCTTGATTGCTCTTAACTTGCTAGTGATGGGGAGTGTTAAGCCTGGGTATTCCACTTAGAATTTTATAGCATAGTCAAAATAACAGTCCATTAGTCAGGTATCATTTTAGTCAGTCCATTCAAGGATATTCAATTAGCAAAGTCCGTGTAGAATATCCAATGTCAGTTCACTTACAAATCAGTCCTTTCTCTCTCCTGTTCCAGTAGGGGAAAAACGCAGTCTTCAATCTATCCAGTAATTAGGGATCATCAAACCAGAGAGAGCAAGCTGCCGTTGTCTTGCTTCTTTTATGGTGCTATTACAACCACTCACTTAATTACATTCCTACAGTTAAAGTTACAGGCACTTTAACAAACCATGATAACATATTTATTATTTTACCTAAACCAGTTAGGGTAAACAATGTTATCCCTAACAGGGTGAATGCCTTGTTTATCGATTAGGTACCCCAGGAACTCTACTTTATCTGTACACAGTTGACATTTATTTTTTTTTAACTTTAAGACCAGAGTCTTTAAATTTCTGGAGAACCAGTCTAAGATGCTCCTTTAGTATTTCTCTATTCGGGGCAGCAATTAAAATGTCATCAAAGTATGGTACAACCTCTTTTATTCCCTGTAATAGCCTCTCCATCAAGCTCTGAAAGATCCCTGGGGCCACGCTAACTCCGAATTGGAGTCGGTTGCACTTAAAAGTGCCTCAGTGCGTAACAATCGTTTGTGCCTCTGCTGTTTTTTAATCTACAGGCAGTTGTTGGTATGCCTGTGCTAAATCCAATTTAGCGAAGACTTTTCCGCCTCCCAGGGAATGGAGGAGGTGTTGTACCACCGGCACTGGGTAAGCATTCTGTTGAAGGGCATGATTCAGGGTGGCACAGTAGTCCCCACAAATCCTTAACGATCTATCCAGTTTGATGGGTGTTACGATTGGGGTTTCCCAAGGAGCATGGTCAGTTGGTTCTAAAACACCCTGGGAAATTAATTTATCAAGCTGCTCGTCAATCTTTGGTTTAAGGGCAAAAGGGACTCGACGAGGCTTAAGGCGGATGAGGGCTACTTCAGGGTTAAGGTTAAATTATATCGGGGTCCCCTTGTCCTTGCCTAGTTTGTCTGCAAAAATGTCCTGGAATTCCTGGACGAGGGCCTCCTCCCAGTCGTCGCTGCTGGTTTGGTGAATGCCGGCTATCTCAATCCCAAGTGGAGCGAACCATTGAACTAGGCCGATGACGGTCGATGACGGTCAATGATAAAGATGCAGTACAATTTTTGAATGAGACCTGGACTAGGCTTGATCCAACAACCGGAATTCGGTTTCCTTGATAGTCCTTGAGAATGAGTCTTTGGACTCTGAGGTCTTGTCACCGGACGACAGAGATTAATTGTTTAAGGGTCTTCCAGGAAACCATCAAGAGGGACGATCTTGAATCGACTTCCATCACACAGGGTTGGTTTTCGATGGCGACCTTCACTCGGATCTTCTTTGCATCTAATGATGAGGCGTGACCAATTGTGATGGTTTGGTGTGCCTCTTCTCATTTTGTTGAATGGGCTAGTGGTTTATTTCTGTAGGAGTGGTTGTTCCATTGGTGGTTCGAATGTTCCCGATTCACATGACGACTTCCTGTGGGTTGGCGGTAGTTGGTCCCCCTCTGAAATGGGCTGGATCCTAGCTTGCTTCTACAGACCTTTCTGATGTGGCCTCTCTTTCCACACATATGGCAGAGTGCATCGAGGAATTTGCAGTCTGATCATGGGTGGTTTGCCCCACAACCTGCGCATTGATACTGCAGTCTCTGGTTACACTGGTGGCGTTGGTCTCATTCAGACCGGAGCTGGTTGACTTCTTCCTCATCACTTTCTGATGACGATTCGAGGTCTTCATGGTGGGTTGCCATTGCATGTCCCTCAAGGCGAGGTGAGGTTTCGCCAGCGAGTTGGCGGAGTGGGGCATTGGTGCGGCGCATTCGGGCAGCTGACTTCCTGGTTGCTTCTGCTGCAGTAGCATCAGCGATGGTATCTGCAAGGCTGATGTCGCCTTTCGCCATCAGCTTACTTTGCACGTGCGGTGCATCTAATCCCAGAACTATTCGGTCTCTTAGAGCTTCTTCGAGGTCGGTGAACCCGCAGAAGCCTCCCAGGTTCTGGAGATCCGCGATGAAATCTGTAACGCTTTCTCCTTTCCGCTGGTCTCTCTGGTAAAATTCATGTCTTCGGACAAGCGTTGGTACAGTAGGTGCATAGTGGGCCCCTAGGAGGGGCTCAAGGAGGTCGCACTCCATGGTTTTCACCTCAGCCAGTTTCGCCAGTGCCTTAGCCATCTTAAAAACGGCAGGTCCGCAGTGAGTCAGGAATACCGCTCTCTTTTTCCCAGTAGTGGCATCCTTCAAGTTGTTGGTCTCCAGAAACATCTGGAACCGGTCCATGTATGAGTCCCAGTCTTCTTGTGCCAGGTCGAATGGAGCGGGTGGTATGGTGCCACCAATCATGGTTTACGCCGTTGATGCGCCTTCAGCCACGTGCTCTGTTTAGTGCTCTGTAGTGTTCAGTCAGCTCTGACGTCTCCAAATCCCACCCTCGTCACCAGTGTATGGTTCTGCACATGGGTGCAAGGAACGGAGATGAGACGGTGAACAGTGAACTTCAACTCTTTATTATACATTCTGAACAGAGCAAAACCCTAGGGCAACAGCAGCCCTTTTATAGGCAAGCTGCCGCTCTAGTAACCAATAAGATACGTGGAGTGTTAACCCCCTAAACCAATGAGAGTGGCTCGTTAACAGCCAATCAGATTCTCCTGAACGGACCAATCCGATATCGCTATTATCGGCCAATCAGAAGTGCAGGGCTAGACCTCTGCTATTTTCTAAAGCTTTTGATAAACTTTATTTAAGTGTTTTATTAGTTCATAACATATAGCATTGATTTACTTGAGACTAGGTAGTTGTATTCTGGGTTTCAGGCTGAAAAATTTCCAACTCTTTCAGGAAATTAAGCTTAGAACTTTGACTACAGAACATGTCCTAAGCCACAATTGTTTCCAGTATTAGTATTTAGTCCACTTAAGTCACAGTTAGGCTGTGCTCATAAAGCTAATAAAAGTTCAGTAGCCACTTTTCTGATATATAGTTTAGAAGAGTTTGGGGATATTGCCCACTTCTTCTTGCCTAAGATTATATTCTGTGGATCCACTGAATTAAAGAACTAAGTTGGTGTGATTTATTTGATTCTATGGCATCCTTAGCAAAAAAAACATTGACCATGGGAACTAAGTAAGGTATTTTTTAAAAAGAATCTGAAAAAAAAATTCAATTAGATCTCCTCATTTTACATCTTAAGCTATCCTAGATTGAATACTTGGAACTATACCTCTGTATTTGACTTCAGATATCAAAAGCATCTGGCTTGAAATGGAATACAAATCTAGAATAGCTGCATCCTGTGTAGGGATTTTGCTACAAAAACTGACTAACAGAAGTTAATAACTTTTCAAATTTAGGAGCCTAAGAGATGCTGTTCTATTGCTTGCCCTTGTTTTGATCCCAAGAAAATGATCCTTTCTAATGGAGCTTGTGATCTTCAGTGTTGAGTCCTGCTGTTCAATTTACAGATCTTAGAAGCTGAAGCATTTTTTTTACTTCAAACTTTGTGCTGTCTTCTTTGTTCAACTTCTTATTATTTTCCTTGCCTTCTAAATTACTTTTGTTCACATGCTGTGCCAGCCAGAGAAGGGGACAAATATCCAACCTGAAAATTGCATTCCCAACCCATCAGAAACACAAACTTTTTACTGTTTAGGAAGAGTGTAATGGAGTATACAGTTGGTGCCAGAATAAACAGTGCCAGTTGTTTCTTCTGCCTTTTTCATTTTTTATTTTTCCTGAAGTTATAAACTGCTTGAAAGTTTGTAGCTTTGGTAACATGCCTGGCAAAGCACCTGAAATGAAGATTCAAAACACTTCCCAGCATTCATTGCTTTGTGAATTCTCATTTAAAATTAATTTAAATTGTATTTTTATTTATAACTTCCACTAGTCAGGGAATTGATGTAGTGATATAAGAAGGAACATAGCATTACTGCATCTCACTAAGATTTCTTTTGAATTATCATGCAACACAGTCCTTAGGAGCTCCATATCCTAAAACATATCTCACTTAAGGAGCCTCACTAAAGACACCTTCCAAGATGCTGTCAGAATTCAGGGGTCAAGTAGCAAAGAACCCAGACTGTTGCTTAATCTGGTGATACAATTCTATTAATAGCAATTGCACTAGTATTTAGACTTATATACCACTTCATAATACTTTACAGCTCTCTCTAAGTAGTTAACAGAGTCAGCATATTGTCCCAACAATCTGGGTCCTCATTTTACTGAACTTGGAAGGATGGAAGGTTGAGTCAATCTTGAGCTGGTGAGACTCGAACTGCCAAACTTCAGGCATCCAGCAGTCAGCAGAAGTAGCCTGAAGTACTGCATTCTCACTACTGTACCACCATGGCTCTTGCTTGAATATTCCCATTGATTTACCTTGATATCTCCTTAGATCTTGGCTCCAAACATCATTCAGTCTCTCACTCTCTCAAGAATGTTCCTTGGTTATTATCTTTCTGTGTTTAAAAAAATCTGTTTGAGAAGGGATTTGCAGTCTAGAATTTGGAAGAAAAGAAAAAGTGATTTGCCCATTATCTTCATTCATCAAAGTCCAAAGTTGAGTCTGCCTTTCGCAATTTAAATTTTGCAAAGTGAAATTGCAAAAACACGTATACCAAGATCATTTTCTGTAGATTCTTAATAATTACCAGATTTAAGGGATTAAAAATATGGGATTAAGAATTAAAAAAAAAACAAGAATATGTGAAAACTTTTTCAGGCTCAATTTGCAATGACATTATTAGAGTGTTTTACTCTGTTACCTTCCATCAATCATAAGAATGCAGTGTCTTCCCTGCTCCCATGGCCAAGTTAATATTTGAAGAAAGTTGAGGCTATCTCTCTCCTCTTCTTTCTCACTCTCTTTTGGTGCAGCAGAATAATAAGAGGAAAATCATGGTGGATTTGGGGCTTTGTATTCTTTTCCATGATTAACTTCATAGAGTCAAGTACTTTAAGTCCAAAGGATCACGTGATAGTTAAGGAAAGGGGAAGGATTCTGTGCACTGAAATAGAGAGAATTGGGATATTAAAATATTCTAGGATTTGGGAATAGGATAGGAAATTTTGCTTTATGGGTATAAGAAATTTAGGAAAACAAAATTGTAATTTAGGAAAACAAAATTGTAATTGTAATTTTGTTTTCCTAAATAGGCTTGTAATAGAAACCTGTGAAATCTTTACAAAACTCTAAGCCAGCGATGATGAAACTATGACATGTATGTTAAAAATGATGTACCACAAGATTTCAGATGACATGCCCATGTCCACCAACATATGACAATAACTATAACTGAAAGCACATTTTCACACAATTTTCAGAAGCTATGAATGCCATACGAGAATGAGGTATGCTGTTGTGTGGCCTCCAGACCTTCTGGAAGTTGGGTGAGATGGTTGGGCTCTTGCATGGAACCTGTGAAAACCATGTGAGAATAGGTTTCAAATAGTTGAAGCTGCAGAAGAGCATTCTGCAAAGCTGTTTCAAGAACGAAGGCCTCATGCAACACAGACCAGACAGCCATGAGTAGGTTACAGTGATCTATCAACAGAAGAGAGAACACATCTGCAAACTCAAGGCATTTTCCTAGCTATTGACAAACTGAACCCAGGACCTCTACCTTCACTACTCTAAGCCCACTCTAGGTTATCACCATATCTAATATTTCAGACAATGTGTTTGCTGTAGACAAATTCAGAATGCAGTATCAATGAACTAGCCAAAGATGAACATGTATGTGTAGGATTAAGTCTAAATCTAGGAAGAGACCCAAAGAATGTATACCGCTGTTTTCTGCCCCACTTTATATTTGTAACATAACTGAAGTTAATTAAGCATCTTTGGAAGCATCCAGTACACTCTGTAGGAAACTTTCATTATATTTTAGGAACAAAACTTTATCCTATTGATAGAATGTTCCTTTATCAAGCAAAGAAAGTAATCTAAGAAAGTCCCTTTCATTTGAGAATATGCCCTGCCTTTCCCAATCTTATGATTGCTTTTAAATGATTTTTATAATTATTATAATTATGATGTAAAGTGAAATGTAATATACAAATGTCCCTCATCTTTCTAACTGCAAGAGAAAAAGTCCAAACTAGACATACAGTAGATTAATTAGAGTTGTACCTTTATTTGCTCTAGATCTGTGGTGGCAAAACTATGGCACGCATGCCATAGGTGGCACACAGAGGCATTTGTGTGGGCAGGCGAGCCAAACTTACTTGCACTGTGCATGCGTGCACCTCCCAGCTGTTTTTCGGCCTGTTTGAGGCCATTTTCACCCTCCCAGGGCTGCAGAGGCATCCCTCAATCCTCCAGGCTTCCCCTGAGCTCCAGAGACCCTCTAGAGGCTGAAAACAGGCACTTACGGTATTTCCAGAAGGCCCATTTTTCAGCCTCCCAAGGCTGCAGAGGCTTCCCTTGAGCCTCGGGAAGGAAAATGTCCTCAAATGGGCCAAAAATCAGCTGGGAGGCTCGTGAGTGCAGGTAAGGGGGTAGGGTGGGGTGTTGCGTGCACATGCGCAGTGGGGGCAGGGCACATTGTATTGTGGGTGTCGGTGTGCATGAGCTTTCAAGCACACCACAACAAAAGGTTCGCCATCACTGCTCTAGAAGGTTTCAGTACCTAAGACAAAATACAAATTCAGTTGTGGCATTAGAGTCTTTTTTTAAAAGAGAAGAAAATGAAGTAAAAAGAGAGAACTTGGGCATTTAATGACTTCCTTAGATTGCCGTTTCTCAGTCCACAGGCTTTTTATTTCTTCATGGTGTTCTCTGGCCTAATGAGAAGAGAGCATATTTTCCATGTATTAATTATAACTGTTGTTTCTGCTTCAAGATGGAAATTACTGGACTCCCTTGATAGTGGCAAATCAAAGAGATGACTTGAGAAGTCTTTGTTCAAATTCTTTAGTACCCTGGAGTACATCCAAAAAAGTAACTTAAACCACTCTATGCTACGTACTGCTTTCAAAATTTCCCCTCCCGGCAGATAAACAGAGAGCGATCGGTTTGGTTCTCACTGGGTTGTACAAATCAGACTTTCCTGAATCACCACATATGACACTTCTCTTGCAGTTGAACCGTTCCAGGTCCTTCTCATCTTCTCCACCTTTTTTTTTTTTTTTTTGAAGGGTGGTTTCAGAAATGGTGCAAGTCAAATGATAGGACAGCAGGGTTCCTCTTCTCCAGGTATCAGCGGTGACACAATCACCTTGACAGTAGAAATGGGGAAACAATTTCTCTAATGTGAAAAAGGTGTAAATGGACTCAAAGCTCGTGCATTTGTTCTTGCAGGCTCTTGCCTGCTGAGAAACGAATGCTTCTTGATCATTTGCATTGGAAATGTGAAACGCTGCATCTGGAGAGCCAGTTGAAAGAGACCCTTTGGTGATTAGAGAGCTTTTGAGTATTCACAAGAAATCTTTTCAATTAGCTGTATTACCTTTCTTTGAAAACAATATGAGGGCTATAAAAGCAAGTGACACTTCTTTCTTTTTCTTCCAGAAAGCCCGGCTTGCAAGGATCCGTGCAGCCAAGAGCGGGAGTGTAAATGCTTATATGCAGAGCAAACGAAATGGCTTCCTCAGTAACCAGCTGCAGGTAATGAGCATCTGTGTTCTATATCCAGAAACATCATTTATTTAATCATAGCCCAGCAATCTTTTGTCTGTTTCATATCGGAAAATGTCAGGCTGCCTTCCAATATACCATGACAGTCACCCTCAGGCAGAAGAAGGAGCAATTGCTCTTAACCAGCAAGAACTTTACAAGTCCAGTTCAGGCAAGATGTCCCAGATGAGTTTCTGGGACCTGCAAAGTTAAATTAATACATGATGGAGAATGTGAGTTTGTCATGTAGTTCCTATAGGTCTAAAATTGTCCTCCATGGGCTATTTACCTTGCCACACATATAGGTCTATTCAAAGATATAGGCACGTGCACACACACAAAATTCACATAATGTTCTGTCCTTTCACCATAAATCATTTCTGGTTTTAATTTCAAAGAGATTTCAAATTTTGACTAAGTAACTTCTAATACTGGAGGAATGTTCAGCTCAAACTCTTTTTGCCTCTTGATCCCTTAACGGATCATCTCTGGCTTTTATTTCATACTCTGTGAATGGCAGAGGGTTTTGTCCAGTACATCCATGGAACAGGAAATAATAAAGACCACAGGTAAGTCGTTGACTTACAATCATATTCATTTAGTGACTGTTCCAAGTTAAAACAGCATTGAAAACAGTCACTTTTGACTGGTCTGTGTCCTTCTGACCATCACAGAACCCATTTGGTTTACATGTTCAAAATTTGTACACTTGGCAACTGGCAGATTTTTATGATGGTTGCAACATCCTGGGGCCAGGCAATTGCTAATTGTGACCTGTCCAGCTAGCTTCTGATAAGCAAAGTCAATTGGGGAAGCTGGATTCACTTAACAACTTCATGATTCACTTAACATATTTAGTGATTCACTTAACAACTGTGGCAAAAAGTTATAAAATTGGTTGTGACTCACTTGCTTAAAAAAAGAATAGTGATTATAAATTGAGCACTGCCCATAGTAAGCAGTGTGTAGTAGAAATCCAAAAGTTGGTTAACTAGTTAACTAAACCACCCTCTTAGGCTGCCTAAGGAATACATATTAAAGTTTTAGGTGACTGCAGAAGTAGCAGCAGCAGCAATAACCAACAATAACAACAACACTAAAACACCAGTCCTTTATTAACACTATTCTTAGAATGATTTCCTTTCACTAAGTGTGGCTCAGTTGTTTCCTCACCTTCAGGAATTCATTTATATAACACTATTTTATTGCTTGTTGCTGCTATACTGATTTTTGTACATTTTCTAAGATGCTCTTTGGCAGATAGTGGCAATATTGAGATGGGTTTGGTGTTGAGTGGCAGAAATGTCTTTTTCTCCTATAATGCAGCATAGAAAACTAAGGCAATCAAATGACAAACAATCACTCCTATTGACAAGAACATTCAAATGGAAGGACAGCCTAGAAGAAGGAAAAAAGGAAAACAAGACTTGATTACTTCACACATTTAAACTGTGGCAGGATATTTTCAATAGTTAATTAGAATTAACATTTTACTGTGTTATTGTAGTCTGTGCTCTCTTCAAATCCCAAGAAAGAAATACTCAGACTTCATGGTTAAAGCAAAGTTATCCTTTTACTGGGAAATAAAGTGAAAGCTTCAGATTTAATTCCAAATCTAAAGAAATTGGCGCGTAGATCACATATACAAAGGAATGGAAATGCTCCCACCCCCCAAAGTCCAAATGAGTCTTCCAATTAAAAGTTCTGAATATGATCATGCGGTCATTTCCAGGTGGTGATGAGACTGCTGTCAGTTGACCTTGACATATTTTGATAAAAGTTCGCAGTTGCGCAAAAGGGACAGAAGCTAGCCAAGAAATGGAAAGTTAAAGAAAAGAATCCCCCCTCCCCTTGCTAACCCAGCAAAGGAATGCAAAACACCTCCAGCTTTCTTCCCCTTCAAATTACCCCCTCCCTCCATTGCTATTGACAGCCGAAAGACATAAATTAGCATAGAAGCAGAGAAGCAATAATTAAAATGCAGATTATACATATTATGGATATCTTGAGGCTGACATTCGGACCTCCTAGAAGAAGGACATTAGTCCCTGTAAGAAAAAACAAAATAAACATATGTTAACATTTGCATATATCTCTAAGGTTTATCAGGGTATTTGGTATAAAAGTTCTTGAGCAGTTCAGGAGCCCTAATGTCTCTCTCATTAACCCATTCAGCATAAGACGGAGGAAAATGTTTCCAAGCTACAAGATATTGGATACGACCCCTCCATTTCCTAGAGTCTAGAATTTCTTTAATCTCGAAATGTTGTTCTCTCTCAATCAACAATGGTACGGGGGGGGGGTCAGTTTGGGCCGGTCTCAAGGTACAGGTATGTTCGGGTTTTAACAAACTGGCGTGGAAAACCGGATGAATACGACGGAGAGTTTTTGGTAAAGTCAACTGAACAGTCACAGGATTTACAATCCTCTCGATGGGGAAAGGCCCCACATACTTAGGACCCAACTTCTTCGATTTCTGGGTAGTCTGCAAATATTTAGTTGAGAGGAATACTCAATACACTTGATACGACATCTGCAGGGCTCGCTTTCTGTCAGCAAATTTCTTATGAGATTGGTGCGCCTCGTCCAAAGCTTTACGAGCGACCGGCCAATTCAGTTGAAGTTGAGATATCCAATCGCTCAACGATTGGACATTGGGGTTTTCACAAGGAAGTTCAGGTATGGGCACAAAATCTTGCCCAGTTGCCACTTTGAAAGGAGTAAACCCCGTACTGCTGTGGACAGAGTTATTATATGCCACCTCCGCAAAAGGCAGTAGATCTGCCCAGTTGTCTTGCTGGTAGTTTATGTAACATCTGAGGTACTACTCTAGCACCCCATTAGTCTTCTCACAAGCCCCATTAGTTTGGGGATGCTGAGCGGAGCTTAACCTCTGGGTGGAGCCTATTAACTTCAAAAATTCCCTCCAAAAGTTCGAGGTAAATTGGATCCCTCGATCAGAAACTACACGCTCAGGAACACCATGCAACCTATACACATGTATAATGAACATTCTGGCCAATGACTTCGCCAATGGGATCTTGGAGCAAGGGACGAAATGGGCTTGTTTGGAGAACAAATCAGTCACCACCCAGATGACTGTATGCCCAGCGCTCTCGGGTAGGTCTACGATAAAGTCCATGGAAATTTCCCTCAAAGGGGCAATTGGCCTTGCCACATTTTGCAACAGACCTGGTGGTTTACCAGGGGGTCTTTTTGCTGAAGCACAAACTGGACAGCTCACCACATAGGCCACCAGAACTGCCGTTTCACCAAATGTAGGGTCTTCACAAACCCAAAATGACCAGCCACTTTGGAGTCATGAGTTTGTTGTAACACTTGGCTTCTCAGGGTTTGAGGTACATACAATTTCGCACCTATCCAGGCTAGACCATCTTGAACGGTGCAATTATTCGCATTTGCCAGGAACCACTCATCCATTTTCAAAGCTTCCTTAAATCGTTCTATGAGGTCAGTGGACAGATCCCTGTCCTGGTTCCTCTTTTGCGCTCTGGTAACTACAGGAGCAGCCAGCTGTGTAGTGGACACGATTGGTCTTATCACTTCTCTACGGATACTGTTGTATTGAGGCATTCTAGACAAAGCATCTGCCATAAAAAAATTTTCCCCTGGGATATACTTCAAGGAGAAATTGAATCTCTTGAAAAACTGAGCCCACCTAACTTGCTAAGGGGATAGCTTCCGAGGAGTTTTTAAAGCTTCCAGATTTTTATGGTCAGTCCATACCTCAAATGGTTGCTTCGCTCCTTCCAGAAAATGCCTCCAAGCTAGTAAGGCCCAACGAACTGCAAATGCTTCCTTCTCCCAAACAGCCCATCTTCTTTCAGTGTCAGTCAATTTACGGGAGGTGTAAGTGCACGGTTGTAATGTCCCCTTTTCATTTAATTGAAGTAAAACCACCCCCACCGCCACATCGTTCACATCAGCTTGGATCACGAAAGGGGCGTCTATGTCTGGGTGTTTCAGTACTGGTTCTGCAGCAAAAAGTCTTTTAAGCTTTTCAAAAGCAGCTTGGCATTCTATGGTCCAATTCAACGATTGGCTGGGCTTTGGTTTCAATTCCCCCTTTGTTTACAGGAGGTTGGTAATGGGCATGGCTATTTTAGCAAAAGACGGGATGAATTGCCGATAAAAGTTAACAAATCCAAGGAAACTTTGAAGCTGTTTCCGGGTTCTCGGTGGGGCCCAGTCCAATACGGTTCTCACTTTCTCCAGGTCCATCTCAATGCCCTCGGGTGAGATACGATATCCAAAGTCGTCGATTTTTTCTGGATGAAACTCACATTTGGATAGTTTGGCATACAATTTGGCGGCCCTCAGTTTGTGCAGCACGGAGCGTACCAATTTCACATGTTCATCTCTAGTCTCCGTGTAGATAAGAATATCATCAAGATAAACCAGAACCCCCTTGTATAAGTGTTCATGAAGCACTTGATTTATCATTTGCATGAAAACAGCAGGAGCCCCCTGTAGGCTGAAAGGGAGAACATTGAACTGGAAACAACCCATCGGGCAGTTAAAAGCAGTCTTCCACTCATCTCCCTCTTTAATTTGGATTCGGTAGTACACCTCCCTCAAGTCCAACTTGGTGAAAATCTTCCCCTTTGCCAGGTGGGCTAACATGTCCTTCATCAGAGGGAGGGGGTACACGTTCTCCATGGACACTGCATTCAGGTTTCTATAGTCCACTACCAAGCGTTTGGAGCCATCTTTCTTCTCGTGGAACATCACAGGGGCTGCCACTCGAGGTCTGGCAGGTATGATGAAACCATGTTTCAAATTTTTGTCGATAAACGCTCTCAGTTCCTCCAGTTCCCCCAGTGTCATCGAATGCAGCTTCGGTTTTGGGAGCATCACCCCCAGTAGAAATTCAATACTGCAATCAGTTGACCGATGAGGAGGGAGCTCGTTGGAGGCCTCTTCGCAAAATACCTCTCTTAAGTCCCAGTACTCCTTCAGGATTTTCTCCTCCCCCTCCAAGCATTCGGCACATGCGGAAGCTGTCTCAGCCGGAACCTGGGGCTTCGGATGGGATTTCTCCTCCCCTTCCAGGCAAGGTTGCTCCTCCCCTTCCAGTGGCCGATCGGCGGATACGTATCCACCCCTCTCTCCAGTTTACATGGGGATTCCACTTCCGAAGCCCGGGCAATCCCAATATTAGAGGCTGTTCCATCCCTGGGACCACAATAAAACACAGAGTTTCATGGTGGGATCCCATTGTCATCTCTAAGGGTTCCATTACAAAACGTGCGGGGCAACCTCCCGCCTCAGATCCATCCAGTTGGCAGAAGGATATGGGCATTCTTAAAGGTCTCAGTCCAATGCCCATATCCTTGACTACCTTCATGTTAATTACGCACCTCGTGCACCCCGAGTCCAATAAGGCCAACATATCTCCCTCGGTCCCTGAGGTGGGCACCCTTAATTTTATTGGGATGGTCATGGGCCCTCAGTTAGGACTTACCGGGATGTCATCTTCCGAGTCGGTCTCGCTCTTGTCGAGGGGGGTCGGAAGTCCCAGCTCCTCTCCCGCCGGAGAGGCAATCTCTACAACTTCTCTTATCTTCAGCCCGGTATCACGAGGCTTGGTTGGGGGTTTTTTGGGCTTCCTCACTGGGCCCTGCTCTCTCTTTGGATCCGGCTTGGCCCGGCAATCCGCCATCCGGTGGCCCTCCTTCCCACAATGAAAACAGGCCATGGATTTGGCTCTTGCCGTCACCCCTCCCTTTCAGGGGTTGGAGGTCTCTCGGAGACATAGGGGGAGCGATTTGCTCCAGGCAGGGCCCCCTCTGCATCTGCTTCGGGTTAGATCTATGTCCACCTCTTCCGCCAGCAAGTACCATGATTGCAAATCATGTGGGTCCCTTCTGGAGATGGTATATATCTTCATTTAAGCCATCTTTGTAGGCTTCCACCAGGGCCCCCTCGGACCAGCCTTGGATGTGGTATGCCAGCTGCCTGAACTCTTGGATGTAGTCTGCAACCGATCTCCCCCCTTGGATTAGAGTCTTCATTCTGATCCTGGCCCTTCTCTCTGCCAGAGGGTCCTCAAAACTTCTCCTCAATGCAGTCATGAAAACATCAAGGCTCCGCAGTTGGGGGGAGTTATCATTGTACAAAGTCACCACCCAGTCTGCTGCCATCCCTTCCAGGGTTCTGGTAACACATCTAACTTTGGCTGCTTCAGAGGTGAATTCCCTTTCAAATTCTGCCATATAGCTCCCGACTTGTACCAGGAAAAACCCCAAATCTCTGGGATTTCCTCCAAACTTCACATCTAACGGGGGCAGGTGGCATCTTCCAGGAACCACACCTATTGCTGGGGCTCCCCGGGCGGCAGCGGGCGGCTGCGCTGGCATAGGCTGGGCTAGGGGGGTGGGGGTAGCTCGACTGCCCCGGGCTGAGTTTGTTCCCCCTTCCCTTTCATACCTTGGAGGCGTGCCGGGCTTCTCAGAAACGTCCATAGGGAATTTCCCAGCTTGATCCAGCCTGCATTCCATCTCCTCCCTCTCTTGCCACAGCTGTTCCCTCGCACCTCTCCGACTTACAGTGATTCCAGGAGGAGGGGGGCTTCAGGGTCTCTCCAACCAACCCCCAATGACCATCTGGGCATCTCAGCTGGGGTTTCTTCCAGAGTCAGGTCGGCCAGCAGGTCAGCAGCCGGCATCTCTGGTAGCAGCGTCGACTGCCCCCCCCCCCCACAGCTCCCTGGTCATCTTCATCGCTGGCTGGAGACGACATGAGATGAAACCCTCTTGGAAGAAAAGTTGCTATTTTCTTCGGGTGGGTCGATGTGGGAGTTTCGGAATAATGTCAGTCTGTGCTCTCTTCAAATCCCAAGAAAGAAATACTCAGACTTCATGGTTAAAGCAAAGTTATCCTTTTACTGGGAAATAAAGTGAAAGCTTCAGATTTAATTCCAAATCTAAAGAAATTGGCGCGCAGATCACATATACAAAGGAATGGAAATGCTCCCACCCCCCAAAGTCCAAATGAGTCTTCCAATTAAAAGTTCTGAATATGATCATGTAGTTATTTCCAGGTGGTGATGAGATCGCTGTCAGTTGACCTTGACATATTTTGATAAAAGTTCGCAGTTGCGCAAAAGGGACAGAAGCTAGCCAAGAAATGGA
Source organism: Hydrophis major (assembly GCA_033807585.1). Lineage (NCBI taxonomy): Eukaryota > Metazoa > Chordata > Lepidosauria > Squamata > Elapidae > Hydrophis > Hydrophis major. The sequence continues at coordinate 130,623,166 of CM066331.1, forward strand.
AAGTTAAAGAAAAGAATCCCCCCTCCCCTTGCTAACCCAGCAAAGGAATGCAAAACACCTCCAGCTTTCTTCCCCTTCAAATTCCCCCCTCCTTCCATTACTATTGACAGCTGAAAGATATAAATTAGCATAGCAGCAGAGAAGCAATAATTAGAATGCAGATTATACATATTATGGATATCTTGAGGCTGACATTTATTGTTATTCAATGAAATACTATGAACTTCCCCAAGATTATTCTAGAGAGTTCTATTCTGTATAGCATTGACATTAATCATGTCCAACTTTTCACTGAATGGCTGCTTTTTTCTGGATCTTTCACATCAGTGCTTTCGTCCTGCATTTGTTGGCCCCATTGATATAAACTTACAAGTGCAATAATGTTTATTATTTTTTTTCCTCAGGGAGTTCACTTCCAAAACTCCCAGATGGCATGGGAGGTTGATTCCCACAGTCTGGAGGACATCAGATTGGGGAAAGTTCACTTGTCTAAAAACCACTAAGGATTGATTTGAGATGTTCAATGTCATGTTGAAACATTCAGTGAACAGTGACTTGCTTGTCTCAACTTTTATATCAAGTTAGTTAGAAGTAAATTCTAAATCAGATTTTTTTTTTTTAGAAAAGAAAATTTATGCTATTTAATATTTCCATGTTAGACTATTATAGTGGTTCACTCTTTTTAAAGTTAAGAATTCAGTTTAAAGCCCATTCCTTCACAAATGAGAATAATGTATTATTCAATATATCAACAGCTATGTGGTGAAGAACAAGAGGCCTTTGTTAGCAAATCTGGTTCTTCCTTTGAAATCCAGCACCACCATCTGCTTCACTGTCTGGAAAAAACTACGGTAAGATGATAAACTGACAGCCTCCTTGTGTTCTGTAAAAACAAACAAAAATTATGTTGGTTGATCTTATTGCTTTAAGAACTGCTCCATGCTTTGGTTATGTTATGTTGATTTTTCCATTTTTACATGGGCAGCCAAGGAGAAACCATAGTGATCCACACTTTTTATCACTGAGCTTCACCAACAGTCATTGTTTAGCAGTCAAAAGTATATATTGCATCTTGGTCCTTTTCATGTTCCTTGGTTCTGATATCTGGAAGAAATGCCAAAAGAGGGAGAACAGATTCAAGAAGAGATCAGTGTAGGCATTGTTGGAGTTGTGTTGATTATTGGGAATGTCACATCAGGAGTGGGTATCCTGAACTGCTCAGACTCTTTCTGCCAGTTATGATGACAAATTGTTGGGCTGGTTTCAACATCCTGTTCATCTAAAAGAAGGACTTTGGAAAAAGTTTCCTTCAACTGAAGGGAAGTAAACTTTAAAATCAATTATATGTTTCTAATATTTGTACCATTCATTTTTATCTGTAGCAGATTAAAACACTAGCTCCTATCTATATTGGCCCTTTGTTTAGTTTTTATATTATTTTAAATGTTATGGTTTCCATTTGCTCTTTGAAATTAGGTCAAGTGGCTACCTCTGTTGAGATATCACCTGCTCTTTTGTAGAATTGTGGGTTGGTGATGATCAGACCTTAATATATCTTCATGGTGCTAAATTTCATCATTCTATAAGTTCAAAAAATACCTCTGATCCTTTTATTTTTGTTTTATTAGAGTAAAAGACAAAAGAAAGTATTGTTTTTCTTTTCAAATATTCTTATTTTTTCATCTCCTAATTTCTCCCCTTTGAAATCTTTGAGATTAAGCATGATTAGCACAGATACATTACTTTATTGATTTAATTATCTACAATATCTCAGGCAAGTCATCAGGATCCAAAATATGCTGCTTGGTGTGAACTAAAGGACTTAAATTGGCATTATTGTGGGTAATATATTGGTATTGGTAATTTTTAATAGCAATTCTACATATCTCAGGCCATCTCTGAGACTCAGTTCATTTTAAAAGTAATTGCTTTGTTTGCTCTAAGTCAAGGGTGTCAAACTCGCATTGTCATGGCATCATCATGTGATGTATTGCAACTTTTTTCCCCTTTGCTAAACTGGGCATGAGCATGGCCAGCATACGGCTCATCTGGCCCATGGGCCACAAGTTTGATACCCCTGCTCTAAGTGTTAAGTTTAAGAAATTCAAACCCTAAGATTTGCTTAAATCCAGTTAGTAGCTATGAGAGGGTTGTTATGCTTTGGAAGGAAATTCCATTCATTAACCTGGAATGACATACACTTTTACTCAGTAGTATTTGGTCTCTGACTTCTTGTTAAGAATGGCCTTGCAAGAATAAATTTTTTTAAAAAATAACTACAGTTAAAAGCTGCTGCTAGTGAAATAAGAGCACCTTGCATAAATCACTGCTACCATGTCATTCATGCTGCTTTCTCTGTCTATGTCTGTGGCCTAGAATCATGACTTTGTGGATGAGCAAACCTATGAAGAAAGCTGTATGGAGGTTTCTACAGTCAACCGGCAAGCTGGCCACAGTCCTTCTCTTTCATCTCAACAAGGAGTGACAAGCTCTTGCTGTTCCCGACGACATAAAAAGACATTCCGCATCCCAAACACCAATATAATCAGTAGCCATCCAAGCAGTGTCCAAGAACTCAGCACTATTCAGATCAGGTGCATGGAAAGAACACCTCTGTCAAACAGGTACTTCAGTTGTAAAAGGGCTCCTAGATAGGTGTTAGTTGATAAAATGTTCAAATTTGCCAGGGCAAAAATTAGCGATATGTATACATGAGAGTTTGCGCTTGCTGTATTTCAAATAATAATCTCTACTACGTGGGAAACCATCTTCCGTTGTGCTCATGTAATGATACAGGTCCCTCCAAATAAAGGTAAAGCATAATTTTAAAAAATTAAGAAAGTGGCTGAAAATGTATTTAATCTAGGAATTTGATGGGTATCTTTTAAATTGCTGGTGCAGGAGTGGACTTCAAAATTTTTAGCAATGGGTTCTCTGCCCAGTTGCTGGCTGGACATGGTCTAGTCGGCCTCCTGCACCACAGCGGGGAGGAGATGTTTTTTTTTTCCCTCCTCCTGCTCTGGAGGCTTTCCATAAGCCTCTGAGAGGGTGAAAACAGCCCCCCCAGGCTCGGGAGGCTCCCTGGAAGCCAGAAGGCCGGTTTCCGGCCTTCCCAAACTTCTGGAAGGCCCATTTTTCAGCTTCCCTGCACTTCCCTGCATCCAAAAGGAGCCACATGGGGACTCCAGGGAGGGGAGGGATGAATGGGGCCAGCCAGGAGTGGGATTTGGGAGTTCTCTGAACTGTGCAAAATCTTAGATAGAGGCTCTCCTGAACCCCTGCGAACCTCCAGCAGCCCACGCCTGCTAAATTGTCAAGCTATGCCTAAAGCCTTCTAGAAAAAGCCTTCTCATGCTTAAATTATAGGATAGAAGTGAATGAATTTCTTCAATATGAATATTCATTACATGATTCTTTTGTGTAAAATGGTGAGCCTTTCTGGCAGTACTTTTTTTTCATTATACCTTCCAATTTATATTTTATTATAAATGAAATTTGATGATTTCATTTGGGCAAATCACCATGGACTTCAGAAGAAGGATAAGATGATTTTCAAAAAGACGGAAATGTATTGTGTTCCTTAGGTGACAATACTCAGGGCAGAGCAAATACTGCAGTGAGAAAATCTTATGTGAGAAAATGTTCCTTGAATCTAATGAAAATGAGAATGATTTCTACCTCCAAACACCAATTTAGTTTGACATTACAGGCTGGGAATTAAATTCCTACAATCCAACTAGTAGAAGTGAGTTTATAAATAATTTAAATATGCATCTCAATGTTTATACAGTCAGACTTCTTCCTACAACTGTTAGTTCAACTTATTAACTTAATATCATTATGGATCAATATTATACATGGGTAGTTTTTTTTTTTTTTTAAGTGTGAACCATTCCAAAACAATAGATTAAACTCATTTAACACTTCCAAATCTAATCACTTGAGCTAGATAAATGTGGAAGATGCAAGAAAAGGGTATTCAGAAACAGTAAGCATCCAAAGTTTGATCTAGGAGTTAAGGCACTAAGCTAGAAACCAGGAGATTCTGAGTTCTAGTCCCACCTTAGGCATGAAAGCTGGTTGCCCTTGGAACAACCACTTTCTCTCAGCCCAACTCAAGTTACAGGGTTGTGAGGAAAATAGAGGATGAAGAAGTATTAGGTATGTTCGCTGCCTTGAATTATTTCTAAAAATAATAAAGGCAGAATCTAAATAAACAAATAATATAGTTATTTTCTGACATACTAGAATTGAATAAAACCCTAAAACAGATGGAATGTTTACATAATTTGTTTCTATTTATTGTTCCTCATCTCTAGTCGATCCAGTTTAAATGCCAAAATGGAAGAGTGTGTAAAACTAAACTGTGAGCAGCCTTACGTAACCACAGCAATAATTAGCATCCCAACACGACCTGTGACTACCCCGGAAGGAGACAATAGACAGGATTCTCCAGAGTATTCAGGAGGAAACATCGTCCGAGTATCTGCTTTATAAAACAGGTGAAATAAAGACCATTGAGTAGCTGTCAAGATTCAGAAGAAGGAAGGATATATCTCTGATTAAACACAGATAATGGAAGGATTCCAGAGATACAAAGTATTCAAAGTTTTCAATATTGAACGGTGTGCAGTGAACAACCAAATGGAATTTCTATATGAACTGGACTTTTTCTGGAATAAACTCTTGTGTGACTCTTTTCATTTACTGTATGAGCACAATAACATGTCTCCCATTAAATCTTCTTCTTACCATGGGGATGTAGAAAAGAATCTTTTTAATAAAATACCTTTAAAAAAAAAAAAGACACGTACCACCATTCAGACAGTTTATTTTCCAGCCAAATGCAAAATTAAGGATGGACCCAGTTTTGATAACGTGATCTCTTTTTTCTTGTTGATAAACCATGAACTCATCAATCAGCTAAGTTCAGAAAAAGAGAGAAGTGGCTCATCCAGTATGTATACAGATTGAAAGAACTCATATGCATGTGAAAATTCTTTGGAGCTGTGATCTGAATTTTCTTCTGTTGTTTACTTCAGACTAGGCATGATAACATTTTACTGTAAAAAAGGAGCATTTCTGTGCACTTATAAAAACTGATTGTTAATGTTCCATGGTGTACAAATAATTTGCTGGAGAGGGGTGGGATGGGGGAGAGAGAAATGTCATACTCAAAACACACATTAGTGAACTTGAGGTGTTCAGTTAGTTTAGTATTTATGATTGTTTCCCCTTGTTTCCTCAGTACTGTTACAACTGCAATAATTCAATATACATCTGTTGTATCAGGAATCAGTCTTTTATTTATGTAACTGCACAAAGTCAGCTATAAAATAAAATCCCACGTTGATTATCAATACATTATGTAACATAAGAAAGTTTAATGTTTTAATCATTTAAGGCCAACAATAATTCTGTCAACCTTTTTTGTTTTTAAAGCCAATCTTTGCTTTTCTTTGTTTTGTTCTCCTTTGAATGCAGTTTTCCTATATGTGGTTTTTTAAAAAAACAAAAAAAAACCCTTGACCTATAAGCACCATTCTATAGTGTGTTTCTGAACTAATTAAGTCTTCCTAATGTGAGGTTACAATGTAGCTGACATCTGATATGAAACTAACATGGTGTAGCAGTAAAGTCCTCTAAAACTGCTATGTAATGATGTTGGATAAACTAAGCACTGAAAGTCATGCAAAAAAGATTTGCTGAAAATGACATAAATCTGTTTGTCAAATCTGTTCTGAAACACTGGATCAGATAGCTTAACAGGCATTCACAGTGAAGTGGAGTTTGAAAAAATCAAGATGGCCACCATGACTGCATCATCAAGGCCTGCCCCTTTTTTGCATGAGACACCATTGCAAGATTAGCCCCATCTTTACTTTTTTAAGTATCTCCCTTCGTGGATGTCCAATAACCTAAAATGGATTACAGTTGAAATTAAAGCTTTAGATCAGAACTACAGGAGTATATTACCATATGATCAGTACATATGTTTTATCACATAGTCTTTTTGTTTCATTATCTAAAAGATTTTTAAAATGCTGATTTTTCAAAAAACCCAGTTTCAAAAACCCAACTTTCTTCAACTGTTTCTTCACTTATTGTTATCTGTTTAGGAATGTGATAGTTTCTTATTATTTCACTTTATTAAACAAAGCAGTTGACAAAATATAACCAAATCTAGAAATACTTTCTAGAGAAATTGATATATGGGCCAATATGAAATTGTATTTAACCTAAGTGTCTTTACCTGAGGTATGGAAGAATGTCTATAAATGTCTTCACTGATGTAATAGTAAAAATTATACAGATAGTCCTCAACTTACAATAATTCATTTAATTGCCATTCAAAGTTATGATGCTGAAAAAAATGACATTACAACTGATTGTCACACTTGCAACTGGCATACAGTCCCTGTGGTCATGTGATCAAAATACAGTATGTGGACTTGGCAACCACCATTTATTTATTTTTAATTTGTTGTTTTTATTTATTTATTTTTCCTCCCATATTATTTTTTAAATAAATAGTTCAAGATGGAGAACATATCTTATGCTCCTTCCTCCTCCTATTTTCCCCATAACAACCTGTGAGATGGATTGGACTGAGAGAGAGCGACTGGTCCAAAGTCACCCCACTGTCATGAATTCATAATGGTCAGGTAATTTCCCCATGATCTTCCCAGCTGACTTTTGATAAGCCAAGCCAATGGGGGACACCAGATTCACCATGTCACTTAAACAACCACATTGATTTGCTTAACAATTGTGACAAATAAGACCAAAACATTGAACACAACTCACTTGTCAAGCATCTCACTTAACAATAGAAGTTGTGATCCAAATTGTGGCCATAGGTTGAGGACTACCCATACATTGGATGTGGGTGATCAGACCGCTCTGTTTCTAAACAATCTAGCTTAAATTATCTGCAACACTTGTATTATTAGGTGACCAGTGATACAACCCAAAGGATTTCATTTCTACAGTGTACTGGAGCAAGCCTTAGGGCAAGATTCACTCCATAACTATGAATGGATTTGCTCGGTCTAGTTGCACTATTTAGGGGTGATTTTCTCCTGGGAAACCAGGGGGTAGGTGAACAGGCGAAACTGCGGTGAACAGGCAAAACTGCAATAGAATCTGCAGTGGCTTTCTCAGAGACCAGCCCAAACAAGAACTAATACAAATGGATGCAACATCTTATAGCAATAGCAATTAACCTCTCTCCCTTTGAGCAGTATGGCTTTCAGTTGGACTGCTTCAGAGGAAATATAAACATAATATTTAATGCTACATTGCCACAGCAGTACAGAAGCACCCATGCAATTATTTTTATTACATTGACACTTTTTACTGCAGCATCTGGCTCTAAAACTGGTTAATATATTCCCTGCCAACTTCCTATAAAAATGTAGCCAAAAGGTAGGTTCAAGGTGAAAAAAAATCATTTTTTATCTTCCCTTTCCATCTTCGAGTTATTTATTCTTACTAAAGAATAAAAATTATTATAATCACTATTTTAATATCGATTTGCATTTGAGGTCCTTGCCACACAGTGATTCTATTGAATGTTCTGTTTTGCAGTGTAATTCCCTGTTCTCTCAAAACCCCAGGACTATTTTATTCTTCCGTGAACAAATATTTTAAGTTACTGTTTAACCTTTTTTCCACAGCAGTTTTCCCCATTTTGATCTTTGCTCCTGCTGATTTATTTATTTTTAATTTTTTAATTTATTTTGTCAATTGCGTAAAAGATAATAGCTATAAGTAAAAACATAGTTATGAATACATGGATACATATAAGAAAAATAAAAAAGAAACAATAGGACAGGGACGATAGGCATGTTGGTGCGCTTATGCACACTCCCTACAGACCTCTTAGGAAAGGGGTGAGGTCAATAGTAGACAGTCTAGGGTTAAAGTTTTTGGGGTTTGAGGAAGAAACCACAGAGTCAGGAAGAGTATTCCAGACATTGACCATTCTGTTGCTGAAGTTGTATTTCCTGCAATCTAGTTTGGTGCAATTAACCTTGAGTTTGTATCTATTGTTTGCTCTTGTGTTGTTATGGCTGAAGCTGAAGTTGACAGGTAGGACATTGCAATGTATGATTTTATATACTATACTTAGATCAGACTGAAGGCAGCATAGTTCTAGATTTTCTAGGTCTAGAATTTCGAGTCTGGTAGCATTTTGTGCTGACATTTTGTATAAGGCTTGCTACATGGTGGAGTCCTTGATTTCACAATGCAAGGTGTGCACAGATGCAAGTGGATGTTAACAAAGAGGAAAACAATAATTCAAAATCTCTACTCACAGCTATATTTTTTTTTACTAACTCAATTTTTTATACTTTATGCCATAGGAATTTTGGATTTTAGTAATATCCAAATACCAAATATAATTTTCACCAGTTTCTTCTCTTGAAATATCATGGGGTACATTAATTACATTTGTGGATGCTACTTTGCTGACAGCCACAGACAGCTCCTGGTGAGCTGTATGCAGAAACAGATTTTATCACTGACCTGCAGAATTTAGTCCACAAATAGTAATGGAGTCATGTCCAAACTTCATATCTCACAGAAATCCACCTATCCCCCTAGCTTGTGCATAAGTTATTATTGATTTATGGCTACCACAGCTCTTTCTTTACTACTACCTCTTTCTTTTCCCATGTTTTTTTTTCCAGTCAAGGCCAACTCTGTTCTAAATTAGGAGCTTTATAAACCAGTTCTGACATTCTGGGATTTAAAAAGTTAGTCTTGGACAATGCTCTATTTGAGATCATAAATGGGAAAGCTGGAACACCAGTACTTAGAGGACAGATACAGTCTAGAAGTATGTTTGTCTTGACTCCTCTGCTCTTGTGTTCAATAAAATTTTGCATAATGCTAGCCACCCATCACAAAGCTACTACTGTTTTCTCTGAAATGCAGAAGTTAAGCATTCTTTCAGTGTTCTAGATGATTTAAATGCTGTTTTTTTTGTAGTGAATGACTTGCGACTGTGTAAAATGCATCTGTACTGTAAATTAAATGTAATTATTTCTGTGTGTCACACAAAAAATTCAAGGTGTTGTTGTTCTTCTACTATGGGGGAGGTGAAATTTGTCTTGTGTTTCGGAAGAACAGTATAACAAGATGTGTTTTGCTAAATAAATCAGAGGTCCAAGGAGTACTTAAATAAAACATCTGCATGCTTGAATGGGAAACTGGTTTTGCAATAACCTCATTCACAGAGAATTTTGTTCCTGCTTATATGTCAAATGATCTTGAATGAATGCAGAAAACCCTTGAGTAAAATTTATCTTGAAATTCAATGTTATTCTTCATATATATAGTTATATAGTACCGTATCTTTGAAACTTTGGAACTCAAGAGTAAATTCTGTTCTGGGCAATCAAAATAACTGATAGTTTACACAAAAATACTTTGAAGCATGATAGGGCATAATTTTATATGATCCTGAGAAAAGACACTGATGCTTTAAAGCAGGGGTGTCCAACCGTGGCAATTTTAGGAGTTGAAGTCCACAAGTCTTAAAATTGCCAAGGTTGGACACCCCTGCTTTAAAGAGTTAAGGAAAATATATTCATATCCTCACATACTCCAAAGCATGTTAGTTTTATGAACCTAAGAACATTTAAATAGAAACTTTCTGCTCAGTATAATACAGGTGAAATTCAAAAAATTAGAATATTGTGCAAAAGTTCATTTATTTCAGTAATGCAACTTAAAAGATGAACCTAATATATGAGATAGACTCATTACATGCAAAGCAAGATAGGTCAAGCCTTGATTTGTCATAATTGTGATGATAATGGCTTACAACCCCAAATCCACAATCTCAGAAAATTAGAATATTACATGCAATCAATAAAACAAGGATTGTACACAGAACAATATCGGACCTCTGAAAAGTATAAGCATGCATATGTACTCAGTACTTGGTTTGGGCCCCTTTTGCAGCAATTACTGCCTCAATGCGGCGTGGCATGGAAGCTATCAGCCTGTGGCCCTGCTGAGGTGTTATGGAAGACCAGGATGCTTCAATCGCGGCCTTCAGCTCTTCTGCATTGTTCGGTCTCATGTCTCTCATCTTTCTCTTGGCAATGTGCCATAGATTCTCTATGGAGTTCAGGTCAGGCGAGTTTGCTGGCCAATCAAGCACAGTAATCCCATGGTCATGGAACCAGGTTTTGGTGCTTTTGGCAGTGTGGGCAGCTACCAAGTCCTGCTGGAAAATGAAGTCAACATCCCCATAAAGCTCGTCTGTGGAGGGAAGCATGAAATGCTCCAAAATCTCCTGGTAGATGGCTGCGTTGACCCTGGACTTAATGAAGCACAGTGGACCAACACCAGCAGATGACATGGCTCCCCAAATCAACACAGACTGTGGAAACTTCACACTGAACTTCAAGCATCTTGCAGTGTGTGCCTCTCCATTCTTCCTCCAGACTCTGGGTCCTTGGTTTCCAAATGAGATGCAAAAGTTGCTCTCATCAGAAAAGAGGATTTTGGACCACTGAGCAACAGACCACTTCTGTTTTTCTTTAGCCCAGGTAAGACGTTTCTGATGTTGTTTGTTGTTCAGGAGCGGCTTGACAAGAGGAATACGACTTTTGAAGCCCAGGTCCAAGACCCGTCTGTATGTGGTGGCTCTTGATGCACTGATTCCAGCCTCAATCTACTCTTTGTGAAAGTCCCCAACACTTTTGAATGGCCTTTTCCTGACAATCCTCTCCAGGCTGCGGTCATCCCTGTTGCTTGTGCACCTTTTTCTTCCACACTTTCCCCTTCCACATAACTTTATATTAATGTGCTTTGATGCAGCACTTTGGGAACATCCAACTTCTTTTGCAATTACCTTTTGAGGCTTTCCCTCCTTATGGAGGGTGTCAATGATGGTTTTTTGCACAACTGTCAGGTCAGCAGTCTTTTCCATGATTGCGATTCCTACTGAACCAGACTGAAAGACCATTTAAATGCTCAGGATCCCTTTGCAGGTGTTATGGCTTAATTAACTGATTAGAATGGGACACTTTGAGCCTAGAATATTGAACCTTTTCACAATATTCTAATTTTCTGAGATTGTGGATTTGGGGTTTTCATGAGCTATAAGCCATAATCATCTTAATTATGACAAATCATGGCTTGAACTATCTTGCTTTGCATGTAATGAGTCTATCTCATATATTAGGTTCACCTTTTAAGTTGCATTACTGAAATAAATGAACTTTTGCACAATGATCTAATTTTTTGAGTTTCAACTGTACTTATCCATAATCTAAACCTACATCTATTTGCACTTTTCAGTGGGTGCAATGAAACTGTATATTAGTGTAGCCAAACAGGAAATTGGAGCTGTTGCCAAGCTCTTATCAACTTTCTCCTTGATTGCTCTTTATAAACAAAGTGAAAATGCCTTTAGATGACACGTTGGCCTGACTAGTCATCTTTGATATCAGTAATTTCAGTATGACAGGCTGTGATTCTTGAGATCTGCAAGAAGTTCAAAAAGGTAGAATCCACTCAGCTACCTAAGGAAACAAATATCTTTTACCTAAAGATTAGTAAAGCAGTGTCCAAGAAATATGCTGCAGGTAGCTCTAGGTTCGTAATAAATCCCTGGTTAGAAGAAAAAAACCCTAACAGCTAAATCCCATAAAAAGACAAAAGGAAATTAGTGAATGAATCAATTAGTTAATGAATCAATGAATGAACACCACAATATAAAATATATGACAGTAATGGCTTTGTTTTCCTTGCCCAAAATGAAGACCAGGCAAACTGGGACTATTTAAAATCACAAGAGTACAAGCGTCCATTGATCCCTGGCATTTTCATCCTTCGCTGCTACTGATGGGAATTGTGTAAGAATAAAAACTTCACAAGTTCAATGCATCATGCTTGAGAGATAAGGCACATGGTCAATCACTTAAAAGCTAGTTTCCAAACATTTGCTTCAGCCCAGTCCTTTTAAATTTTCAGCTTGCAAAGAACAATGGGGAGATATCTAATTTTGACACCCATACAGCATCTCTTAGGAGACACAATAATTTCAACTGCCTGCTTATAAATGCAGAAAAGTAATATTAGCTGAAAATTAATTCTATAGTACATATAAAATACAGTAAGATACACTTTTTAGAATTCAATAAGTAAGTTGTCTCATGGAAATTTAAGCTACCCCAGTATTCAACATGAAAAATAGTTGCAACTTTTTTTTTCTTGCAATCTATAAAGATGCTATCTTTGATTGCATAAACAAGGACAAACTTAGATATGCCTTTAAAATTAAATTAGTAGATTTATGTGGACTAAACACAAGGAACCTAATTAGAATCAAGATATCTCTATAGAAGGAGCTTTTGATTTCTGCTGTGGTTCAAAATTGTTTCTCATTCTTCCCATTTTAATTGCCAAAAGATAATTTATTAAAGTTTTCTATTGAACTTCTTTTTGAGCTCAAGATGTTCAAATCAAAATATTGCATGAGCAAATAGTTTAATCTCTTTTCTCTCCTACATCAGAATCCCAATTTGGATTGGCTCCCATGCATATTCTCTAAGTAGAAGGAAAAAAAGCATAGTTTTTTTTTCAAAATAACCTGTTGTTTAGCCTATTGATCAGCTAATCCATGTTGTGTACTTATAAAATCAAAAATGCAGATACAAGTACTGTCATGAGATCAATCTTTGGTTCTTTGGTTTTCCCTTTTGCCTCTTTGTATGCTCAGCTTTCAAGGAAACCTCTGGATTTAATAAATTACAGTTTTATTAAGTTACAATTTCCCATGATGATCAAAGTGCAAAATGTTATTTGCAATACCCTCTAGAATCTTGTTTTGCAAATTATAGTTGAAACTATCATTTACAATCCTAATTTGTAGACTGTATTTAAATCACATCTTCTTTCTTGGAGACTGAAAAACTCAACAAACTATGAGGTTCTCTTTTAAGCTACTGCATGTTTAGTAGAGAAGAAGGCTAAGATGAAGATACATAGGTAGCTGTTGTCTGCTTATACTGTAACAAATCATGGTTTCTCTAAGCCAGGAGTCTCAAACTCGCGGCCCATGGGCCAATTGCAGCCCGCAGGACAATATCCTGTGGCCCCCACCGTGATATGAAAGTATAATATTAGTGCGGCCCGCAGGGGGAATGGACCTCTGAAGGAAGTCCCGCCTGCCGTTCTTCGTCATGGCTTCTTCTCCACCCTGAACTTTAACAAGTCCAAGTACAGGTCCAGACTTACTGATGATCATCTTCAAGCCATACTGAGGGTCTCAAGTGCCTCCTCTCTCAAGCCAAATGTGGCTCAGATATGTGAGAGGAAACGTTGTCAAGTCTCTAGCAGCAAGGAGTAAGCTGGAGAAGCCACATTCTGAGGAACTGTTCATGATCTTTATTCAATGTTCCATTCATGTATTCAGGACAGCTTATGTATTGGAGAAATCATTAACTGTTGATGACATTTGAGGATATTTTTTTAACAACATTTTTTGTGGAATCCCTTATGCGGCCCAGCCTCACCCAGACTCTGCCTCCAGCGGCCCCAGGTAAATTGAGTTTGAGACCCCTGCTCTAAGCAGCATTATCACTATCCTGATTACAAAACTGAAATGATACAAAAGAATATCCATACAAATTATATACCACTAGGCATCTACTAGTCTCCCCCCCCCATCAAATATGCACATTCAAATGAAAATATGTGACAGATAGCAGATGATCAAAAGAAAAATTCCTGCAAAAGAGATAGTTCCGTGGTATTCAAATGAGCTAAATCATACATGAATATATATTTCCACAACACTAAGTACAAAGTTTAAGCAAAGTTAAGTGAGCCTTATTCTCATTTATTTCAGTGGTTAACTGGATAAATCATCCTCCAAATTTCTTACTGAAAAATAAGTAGGATAGGGGAAAAGTTGGAATACTTTTACAAGGAGCTTTTCTTTGGAGACAATATAGATTGCCTCTTAAACTTAAGTTTCAGCAAATAAACATATGAATAGAATTATCTCCTTAAGGTGAACATTCACACACACACACACATTCACACAAGCAACCCACATATAACAAATACACTTAAGTATTAAATATATTTTTTCCTTCAGTCCACATAATTTAATTTGAAAATTAACAAATTAAAAATTAAATGATTCACATATTTCCTTAAACTAAACAAAATGATTCTAAAATAAGATTATCTTTTACAAAAATCCAAATTTCCATGTTGATAGCAATTCTATTACACATATACACACTTTACTATATACATATCTATCCCTGATCTTTTAGTGGCAATTACCACCATTATTTAGTAATAACAGTTGTCATAGTTTCTCCTTAAGCTGTTCTTTGTGCCTTTATTGTGGGATAAACCAACTATTTGCTTGCTTGCAGGATATGAGACTACAATATTAAAAAAAAAAAATCCATTGATGTTGCTATTGCAATGCACAAATAAAAAGAGGGAAGATCCAAAGTTTATACTTGTATGTTGAGAAGTGACGTACTGTTCAGTAACTGGATTTCATCCCTGGATTTCACTGATAGCTACATTCCAAATGCAAATCATACATCTGCTGTATCATAGGGCACTCACTTCAGTACATTCATGATCACAGTGTTACTGTGAATGATTTTTCTCACATGCAGTTCTATGTATGGATTAAACTGATAAGATTGCCATATTTTCAGAGGGTGTTTTTTTTTTTTAAGATCCCAAGTTCAGGATTTTCTCAGCTGTGATGAACAACTGCAAGGAATCAGATCTGAATGCAACATGTTCAATAATTGTGGCTTGCTAATTTCCGTTCCTTGAAAATGAAATGGAAAAATCACTTAAATTATATGTAACTGTTGAACACTGATTATCTATCACCCTCTATCATCTGTGGGGCTTTCAGCACTGAAGACTTCCATCCTCAATCTAACAGAATTGTTGAAGTGAAAACTTTAAATAGGTGAGATGCCTAAAATTATTCTTGCCTATTTTTTTTCACTCAATATAATAAGACTAGGGATCTACTTTTTACATGGTGCATATAATCTTGTGAAAAATGACAAATTGTCCTTATTTTGTAAAACAATTATTTTTAGCATTACAACAAATTTTATGAGAAAAGAAAAACAATTGTGCTTAAGAGCATCTTCAATCTGTGGCCTCTTTTCCATGACAGCTTAAAATATAGTGTCCAGGATCCAAAATAATGGCTATATTCAAATTGTAGAAATCACAGCCTGGCAGATTGCGCTATAGTTCCTCCATTTCAAAGTGTGTGTTAAAGCTGTTTGCCATTGTGGTATGCTCAAGGATTCTTGTCAGGCTGGGTTTTAATAACTCCACAGAATGACATGACAGGTGTTGAGTAGCATCATTCTTCAAAGACAACATTTGGTCTGTGCATGGATCCTGGCGGTCATAATACAGAGCCCACACCAAAGTAATTGTAAGGATCATAGCCAAAATTTGGGTAACCCCTATGGAGATTCCTAGAAATCGAAGCACCTGCAGCTGCTTAGTTCCTCTCAGGAATGTGTACATCTTTTTGTCACAACCCTGTGGAGCAAGAAAAGAAAATTCAGCATATCTATACTGTGCCCAGAGATGCTTGAAATCAGAAATTCTGAGTACCTCAAATGGAGCAGCTACTCTATAATTCTGACCAACTGACTCAGAGTAGTATCATAATCTAGTCTACGGAGAAGAGCAACCAGGATGATTAGGGGACTGGAGGCTAAAACATACAACGAACGGTTGCAGGAACTGGGCTTGGCTAGTCTAGTAAAGAGAAGGACCAGGGAGACATGGTAGCGGTCTTCCAATATTTGAGGGGCTGCCACAGGGAGGAAGGGGATCAAGCTATTTTCTAAAGCTTCTGTAGGCCAGACAAGGAATAATAGATGGAAACTGAACAAGGAGAGATTTAATCTGGAAATAAGGAGAAACTTTGTGACAGGGAGAACAATCAACCAATGGAACAGCTTGCCCTCAGAAGTTGTGGGAGCGCCATCCCTTGAGACTTTCAAGAAGAGATTAGACTGCCATTTGTCAGAAATGGTGTAGGGTCTCCCGCTTGGGCTAGATGACCTACAAGGTCCCTTCCAACTCTAATTTTCTGTATCTACACAAAGAACAGTTTTATCAGATTCAGCTACCTACTTTATATTTATTAAAAACTTTTTCCTAGATATTATATATTAGCCTGTCAAGGAAGGAAAACCTTGTGAGTTCAAATGGTCTTCCACTGAATTAGACAAAAAAGGGAAAGAAAAGTATTACAAATGAATGACTGCGTTATTGCAGATTTTATTTCTAGGACTATGGCTAAAGTTTTTGGAATGACAGATTGTGGGCACATATTGCATTTTACAAAAACTGGTAAAAATGCACAGGCAGTCCTTGTTTAGTGACTACCTTTCTCAGCAACCATTTGTAGTTAAACGGAGATGGAAAAAGTCATTTTGCAACTAATGATGCATTTATGACCTTCACAGTGTCCACCTCTCTCTTTCTCTCAATCACTTACTCATCATTACAGCCAGTACTATCCTGGTGCCTGACCGGGGTTTTGTTTTCCTCCCCTTGCACTGAGGTGACACGTATCCTTAAAAAAATGCTAACTACAAGTTAACAAGGTGAACTCTCTGACCTTAATTAGAACTCTCTAGCCAGCCTGCACTGTTGTCTGTAATGAACCAGACTACAATCAGTTTCATGCTACAGCCTTCCTTTTTCCTAACTGGCAGCTGCAAATGGACTAGGCAAACAGCTGATGCTACTGCACTCCTTTCCATGTGTATTCCCTATTGTGTTTCTGCTTAAACTCTTTCCCTCCAACGAATGAAAATACGGACATCACTTCTCTTCTTGCTACTTTTCCCAGCACAAGGATGAGCATTCGAAAGAGTAGCGGAGCGGGGAGTGTAAACTTAGGATTGTAAAATTAGCCCATTCACTCAGCTTTTTTCCAAGTGGGGTTCCAGAAACCTTCCTCAAAGATTGGCTCACCTGGCTGTTTGGAGTGATATTTTTTCTCTATTTATATAGCCATTCATCTCACTAAAAGCAACTCTGGGCAAGAATACAACAAACAAAATTACAGGTACTGAAAAACAATCATTATAAAATATTTTTAAAAATTCATCATTAAGAAGAAAAATATATAAAACATTTAAAATATATTTGAGGAGCTGTAAAGCAAAGGAAAGCTGAAGTAAAATGATAACCACGTTCTTTAAAGCTCTTTAAAGAAATTGCATAGAGCATTTAGATGTGCATGGCCTTCATTGTCTATATATTAGTGTTCCAGGTATGGGAAGAGAACAAAATAAGCTTGAACTCCTAGCATAAAAATTGTATCATCTAATAGGTATAAAGTATATGAAGGGAGCGAATGATGCCAATGATTGAAATACATCCATGAGAGAATGTTTTGTTCAAAAGAACAAAAAAAGGAGGGAAAGTTCCACTGTTAAAGTATCTACACCTGCTCATAAATCAATGCAAATGAATTTGGCAACACTGTACAGAGCATCTGTGATAAAATAAATCAAAGAACAAATAAAAGCATTACTATTGCTACTATTTATTACTGGCTGTTGTACTAAGGAAAAGGCTTTCCAAAAGAAAATCCAAATAAAATGAAAGATAAAATTAAAGCAAAGAGGGGTTTTAGTTACCCCAGAATCTGTGCCCATTTTAATAAATGTAGAGTAGAGTAGAGTAGAGTAGAGTAGAGTAGAGTAGAGTAGAGTAGAGTAGAGTAGAACAGAGTAGAGTAGAGTAGAGTAGAGTAGAGTAGAGTAGAGTAGAGTAGAGTAGAGTAGAGTAGAGTAGAATAGAATAGACTAGAATAGAACAGAACAGAACAGACTAGACAAGACTAGACTAGACTAGACTAGACTAGACTAGACTAGACTAGACTAGACTAGACTAGACTAGAATAGAATAGAATAGAATAGAATAGAATAGAATAGAATAGAATAGAATAGAATAGAATAGAATTCTTTATTGGCCAAGTGTGATTGGATACACAAGGAATTTATTTTGGTGCAAATGCTCTCAGTATACATAAAAAAAAAGATATATTCGTCAAGGGTCAAGAATCATCAGGTACAATACTTAATGATAGTTATATAGGTACATTAAACAATGTAGAGCAATAGCAAGTTGTAGGGAGACACTTATGAGAAAAGGAATATGGATGAATAGAAGTTCTTAAAAAGGTAGTACTGAACAATCACAAGCAATTTCAGTGAAGATCCAGGAACGAAGCAGACTACAAGCTGGTAATGTGGTTGCACAAAAGATTTTGTGAAGATACATAACAAGAAAGACACATCATAGAAAGAGGGACAGACCCCCAAAAGTGTACATACAGGCAACCCAGGCCTGTAGATTGTATGAATGCTGTAACAATTAAGGGCCTATGAATGACAGATGACCATTCTAATATTTGTGAGAAAAGGTTGCTCCATTTTCCATTTCAATTCCAAGGGCTTTTCTCGCAAATCTATATTCAGTTTGGGATTCTGGCATGTAAAGGACTTTCCATCAATATGCCAATACAGGTAGCCCTCACTTAAGGATAGTAATTGAGACCAGCAACTGTGTTGCTATGTGATGCTGTTGTAAAATTTGACACTGTGTGACACTGCCAACTTACAACAGCAATCTGGCAATTCCACTTGCGTTGGTTCAGTGGATCCTATGCGTTTTTTTTTTTTTTAAAACAAATTTTATTAATTTTACAAACACAATACACAAAACATAAACTAAAATATCTTTTCTGAAGGCTGCCTGATCCTGGGTTAAAACTCTTCACACAGACACAAATTCAAACATCATATTCATTTTATATATCCTTCCATATCTTGTTATCATTTTCTTTTCATTTTTTTATAAACCAATTTTATTAATTTTACAAAAACAGTGCACAAACAATCAAAGCATAACAGCTTATAATCATTTTCAATAACATTCTTTGTCTGTTCTATTTCCAACTATCCATTCATCTTTTTTCTTTTACTATACTTCTCCTATACACTATTTGGAGTGACGCCTTTACCCTAACTTAAAAGTACTTCATATAACACTTAATTTATCTTGGGATTCTGTTTAATAAATTCTAAATTTACACAATAAATTTTATACTCTAAATACACATATAAAAACACAATCTTATATACTTTCCAGAATCCCCCTTTTATCCTTGATTAGATTCACCCATTGTCTCTAAATAAGCTTTTTTTCTTTAGATCTTGCTTCCCCCCATTGAGGCTTCTCCTCCCCCCCTTTCTCTCTTGCTTATTCTTCTCCTTGCCCTTTTTACCCCTTTGTCTCTCCTCCTCCCTTTTCTTACTCCCTTTCCTTTGCTTTCTAACCTTGCATCCACCTTTCCTCTCATTTTTCTTTTTTTGGTTGTTTTTTCAAACCTTAAAATCCCCTTTTTCTTATCCTCTTTCTCCTCCTCCCCGGAAAAAACCCATTGTTCATCAAAGATGGCTTTTTGCTCCTCTTCTTCTTTGTCCCAGTCATTCTGCTGTGTAATCAACTTTTCATAAGTACATAACGCCTTTTCTAAAAATTGAAATGAAGTGCCCAAAGTATCTTTTCCATCCTTTTTATATTTTTGATATTCAAACTTTAGTTCATCCACAAGCGATGCCATCCTGAAAAGAGAAACTTTCCCCAAAACAACCACCCAAGTATTTTTTGTCAAAAGTAATTCAAAAAGAAAGTTCCAAAAGTTAATACTTTTCTTCCTTCTTCTATTTCTCTTTCTGGGGTTAATGTTTAATCAAAGAAGTCCAATTACCATATATCTTTTTTTAGTATTCTTGGCAATCTCCTCCTTTTTCCGCTCCCTTCCCACTTGCAACATCAATTTTTAAATGATCAGAAATCCATACCTCTAATAAGGGTTTTCCAATTTCTTAAATTTTTAAGTCCAATGTCCAAGCAACTTTCAGAATATTTCACCTTCAGTGCCCAAACAAATTTCAAATCTTCTTCTGCTTTTTTCATGGGGTGGGAGAGTGAAGAAAAAAAAAAGTTCCCTTTAACAGCTTCTCCACCGCTTTCGATCTTCTTAGGGATACAATGTATCCTCCAGAAATTCAAACAGCTCAGTTCCAGCGAATTTAAAGGATGTTGATTGACCCGGCTCAGCCAGCACTTTCACTTTTCTTGCTTCCTCCAGCACAATCTTACCCGGTTGCTGGCTTCTTCGTGGCGGCCATTGCTGACCGCCGCTCCACTGCCTTGGGAAAAAGGGGTTTTTCAGGACGAGGAGGGGGTCTGCAACACCCCCAACCCCCTGTCCAGCTCCCCTCTCTCTTCGGCTGTCCCTACAGGGCAGCCATATCCCCCTGACCCATTTGGATCGGGGGTACCTCGGCGGCTAGCACAGCAGGAATCGCGAGCGGTCGCAAATTCCTGCTGCCCCGAAGCCACGCAAAAACCGGAAGTTCGATCCTATGCAGTTTTTAAGCATGTCAGCATCACCAATTGCAACTTCCCTATTGACTTGTTTGTTGGAAGCCAGCAGAGAAGATTGCATATGGGATCAAGTGGTTGCCAGATGCTGTGACTGTCATAATTGTAAACCAGGTGCCCAGCTCCCAAATCACAATTGTGTGACTTTGGGGGGGGGGTGTTGTGATGGAGTCAACAAGATCGGTGATAAGTCTCCTTGTTGTTATAACTTCAGCCACTCAACAAGCAGTCATTAACTAAGGATTGCCTGTATCTTTTTCCAACTGACTTTCTCTAGATCTATTTACCCAGAGATATGATGAAAAAAATCTTCTCAATTGTTATGTTTTGTCCAAGAAACATTCTGTTCACTTCGATTGGCCTTTGCCTTGCGAATGTTCTTGTGACTTTTCAATATTAGAGGAAAAATCCCCATGCTAATTCTGGATTTTTGAATGCATCTTTTTATTAGACTTCAGCAACATTCTGCTATCCTGGACATGGGATGGATATAACTCTTAAATAAACACAGATGTAAGTAATCAGATATGTTACTAGAAGGCACGCATGTGCATTTTGGGGGTGTGTGTGCATGCCTTGGGCACTCAGTGCCAAAAAGGTTCACCATCACTGGGTTAAACCATTTGGCTTCCAAACTTCCCGTTCATTAAGGTATTGCATTGGATTTTAAATATATCTTAATGTTTTAAATTCCTTTAAAAAGAACTTTTATTTTTGGCTGGATTAACAGTGACACCAATAAAAACATTCAATAATTTCCTGCTGGAAGAGGAGAATGAAAAAATATAGAGAGTCATGCCAAATTTGTCTTTAGACGACTGATCTCTATGTCAGAAGAAAACTAGCTCTGTATGAGCTGCCCATGAAACATCTGATTTCAAATTCACCAAGATTAAGGCTATCAATGGCTGTGGGCCATGGTAGCAATTCTATCTCCAAATTCATAAAGGGTTTGCATCTAAATATTGCTACACAGGAATAAGATTTGTGCCTTGTTTTTGGTCTTCCCAGATCAGAACAAAATCAAGAATTTTGTTATGGTTTAAGAGAAATTTCTGTAGGAAAAAAAAGAACTCATTTTCCTTATAGAAAATAGCCCTTTTAATTTTTAGACTTTTAATTTTTCAGCTCCTGAAAGTCACAAGGGACATGTTAGAAACATACTTTGATACCATCAAAGTAAGAAGAGCCAACTTTTATGACCCTTTCTCTAGAAGGAATTGGAATTGGAGGGGTTAAGGCTGAATTGACTCTTTTAAAACCGTCTCAATAATTTTTCTACCTTTTCTAGAGGGGGCTCTGAATATTTCCAAGAGAGTGCTGGTGGACTGCATGTACCCCACTTCTTATGGATGCTCATCCCTGTTTTAATACACACACATTCACACACTAGTAGTACTTCTAATACTAACACCAATACTAAAAATTCTCATTATCATGACCTTCAGCTGTGTGAAACAGTGCATCACAGGGAAGCAATTTTTAAACCAAGGTACCTCAAGTGGCTCAATTTCCAGAATGCATTCAAAATCTAGGACCTGTGGGAATGAAATTTGGGGAAGCTGTGGCTGCTTCAGTGCTACTGGCTGCTGCTGCAGTCATGTAACATTCATTTTCAATGTTCTATGACAATTTCCCAATCAATCTCACAATCTCTCACTCCTTCCCCTCCCAGAAGCAGCCATTTATCTGTGAAGGGAAAGGAAGGGAACATTTCTGATACCCATTGCCGGATTCCGACAAAGAAACTCAACGGGGAAGCTTCCAAGAAGTAGGAAATCATTCCTACTCCTGCTGCTTTTATGCCCGCCCATTCTGTTTCTTGGTTCAGCTAAAGAAATACTCTGAAATGGTGATGCAATGGGGCATGCATTGTCTAGTAAAAAAATAAAGTCCAAATTCCGCTATCAAGGTCCGCATGTAGCTGAAGACTTTAGGATGATGTGCTTATACTGTAAGTGGAAAGCAGCTGTAGCAAATAAAACACACAGGCTTAGAAGAAGGTTTTGCTTCAATTCTTACCTCCTGGTAAAGGTCACTCAGATCTTCATGGTGTGCCTGTTTAGAACATCCTGGGAATTCCCTCACACAGCAGGAATCAGGAGGCCAATCCATCTCTGTCATTTCCAGCCAATCCGTGAAATACACCACTCCACAGCATTTAAACTGCAAAAGAACCATCACCTTGGTATGATGCTTGTAGGAACCACAGAATGCAGTCAACAATTCTGAGTTGCATTCAAGCTTGCAACTTCTCTAAAGGAAGCCTCATTTTGAATATCAATATTCTAGAAGAGGGGTCCCCAAACTTGGCAACTCCCATAAATCCACAAGTCTTAAAAGCTGCCAAGTTTGGAGACCTCTGTTCAAAGGAGAAAACAAGGACTCTTTAGAGCTATAAAGAAAAACAGCTTGGAATGTTGCTCAGGCCAAACATCATCTTATCTTTCCATTTGATTGAACTACCTAAAGCACTTATGTGTCTGAAGATAGATGTTTTGTAAACTTCAAGAGAGCCAAAATGAAATTCCTCTCAAAATACAAATGTGAAAATTATCATCCAAACCTCAAGGCCTTTGTTTTCTCCTTTGTGACTCATCTTGGTAAGCAAAGCCTCTGTTTTAAAATGAAAAACAAAACAAAACAAAACGGCATGCCATTTAGGAAATTAATGTATCCTAACTTTAAAAAATTGTTTCCCAAATAAAATTATGTGCTTTTAGTGAAATAAAAAGACAGGTACTCACTAAAGTAGGAAGCAAGCAAGTTCCAAATATTTTCAAAAGCTAAACAGTAAATGGTCAGATAGAGTTAGCATAATGTTAAAATGGGAAATACACCAAATTAGTTTTATTCCTAAAACTGTAAGTCAGCTTTTTTAATTAAAGCCATCCAAAAATTGCTTTGGACCTACCTAGAATGCATTTCACAAATATGTCTGTTTCAAAAGTTAGATTTGCACATTTGGCAAGATAATGTGATTGGAATTTGGGTATAATTTACAGAAGTTTATAGCAGGAAATATCTAACATATAAACTGTCACTTCTGTGCTATTAAGGCTGGATAAAATAATTCTGTTTCTTTGACAATTTAAACTTTTTTCATTTTCCCAGAAAAAGTTTCTAATCCTCATGACAGAATCTAGATTTCTAAATGATATATAACAATTGGCCAAAGGACTAATGATCTTACTGGTTTTCTAATGTAAAATAAGTAAAAAATAAAAAATGAGTGTAGTTTGATCTAGTCAGTGGTTAAAGCATCAAGCTAGAAACCAAGAGACTGTGAGTTCTAATTCTGCCTTAGACATGGAAGCCAGTTGGATAACTGTAAGCCAGTCACTCTCCCTCAGCCTAACCCAATTCACAGGGTTGTTGTTATGAGGAAAACTGGAGGAGAAAGGAGTGTAAGATATGCATGCCACCTTAAGTTATTCAAAAAATAAAAAAAACAATAAAGGCAGGATAAATATAAATAAATTAACAAACAAATATTTATTTTGTTTTGAGACAGCTACTTTGGGAGAGCGGAAGCTGAGATGGAAAATCTACGGGAAACCAAAATTGCCCATTCCCAGATTTCTGAATAATATTTTTATGGAATATCAAAGGCACCCAAATCTGTGACTAATGGAACAGACTAAATTTCAGATTAAAATCCTTCAGGTTGTCCAACAAGCAAAGTATATGATGAATTCTAGCATTTATGTTTCTTGTCCAGCTGTCTAAAAAAGGGTTAAAATCCAAAACTTTTAAATGTAGAAGTTCAAAGAAAGATAGGTACATTTAGTAAGGCCAGCATATTGAAATGGCAGTGCTACTATAAACACACCTTTAAAATGGAAAAATATCTACAAGTAGTCCTTGACTTACAAATATAATTGAGCCAGGAATTATGGTAGTAAGTCATTACAGTCATTAAGTGAATCACCTCATGATTGCATAAAATTTTATGACCTTTTTTCCTGCGAATGTAGTGGTTGTTAAGCAAATGTGGAGGTCAAGCAAATCCATTTTATCTAAAGTGTGTGTTTTTTTGCTATAACCTCGAAGTAAATGCTGGGAACTTGCAAAAACATCAAAAATCACAGACATGTGTCTGTGGGATGCTACAAATGGCCACAGCTGCAAGCTAGTTGCCATGGTACCCAAAATGCTACCATGTGACCATGGGCGGGGATGGGGGTTATGGCCTTCAGAACTTCAAAAATTGGGTTAAATACCTTTTGAGGGCAGTGGCTGTCACAATTTTGAATGGTCACTAAGCAAGGTCTATCTGTAAATGCAAAATCCCCGAATATTTCAGGAGAGCACATACTCAAGTGAAATTAGAGCATTTAGATACAATGATTTAAATATGGCAGGTTTCACCAAGTTCCTTGTCATGGACACGCATAGCAAATATCTATGTAAAATATACCAAACCAAATATGAGATAAACAGCCCATTGGCACCCATATTTTATAACAACACATGCTATGTGTGGTGAGAGGCCCAATATTACATTCGACATGGCTCTTCATAGAACTGAGAACTGCATGTATGAATCCAATTGGGATAAAACATGTCAGGATGAAAATACAAATTACTCTGTTACTCTGGTCATTGCTATCTGGTATTTTGATATATCTAATCTGCATCTCTTGTATTAAGCTTAGCTATGTTTTATGGATCTGTTTTTAAGAATATTTTTGTAGGTAACTTGGAAAGCATTGGTTAAAGGGCAACTGGGAATTTGTCTCTGCATAGACCAGGTAACTTTGAAGAAATCTTGTTCAGATTTTCAGTACAGCAGGGGCATTTCTGTACTTCTGGCCCTGGCCCTCAATTTGTAACAACATCTGTCTCTTCTATCAATTTTCATGTATGTCCATGTAAGTGTTTTTGGCATGTCCATAGTTAGCCTTTATTTATTTACAACATTTATCTGCCAATTCAGTACAATCTACCAAATCCGTTCAATCCTAACCCTTCAATTCAACAGGCAGCAAACAAATATTAAAAGTTTAAAAAGTTCACAACATAGCATAGCAATAACAGGTTTAACAATAATCAGAATCATTCAGTGAATGAACCAATATTAGGGTTACACTACACCAGAGAGCTTCTCCAGAAAGATAATTTTAAACTAAGTCACTAAGGAATGTTTGTTTATTTCTTAATTTTTTCTTTAAAATTACTGCACATTTTCTCCTGCGATTGGTGTAATAATGAGGGTCGTAATCTTCTCATTTGCCAATGAAACAGAAAAAAGCTGTCTGTAATTAGCACCCATAACTGTTTCTCACCACAAGTGCTCTCTGTAACAATTTCAGCATTTAGAAGCCCAACACTCATTAAAGTTACAATTCTTAAAACAGAACACCAAAATGCAAAGAGAATAAGGCCCTTTTCTCCCAGGAAAAATAAACCAGAGGGTTTAAATGTTTCCACCGCCCCCCCGCCTCAAAAAAGACGAACCATGGCTCTGTATTTTTCCTCAATAGATTTAGAGCTTTTGAAGAATGCAATTCATTAATTGCATTTGCTTTCCTATTTAATGTTTCTAAAACAAACTTACCAATTCAGCCAAGAAATTTTTAAATGTACAGATTTCAAGAAAATGACTGATACTTAAAACTGTGCCTGATCGGGAAGAAGTATCTGAAAACAAATGGCTTTTTTATTCGTACTTCCATGTATTTTCTATTCTCTTGTTAATATTTTATTAACTTTCTATTCATCTTGTTAATATTCTTCTGTGACCTTGTTTCCATTAATGTACAAATTCGTGCTGTTCCACCATCAGTTAAATGCAAGAAATAAAACTGGACCCTATCACACAATCTATGGAAACATTGCTTGTAATTCTCTGGAAATAATTAGGCTTTCTTCGACTTTACTTCCAGAGATTAAATTTAAACACTGGAGTTTTCAAATACATTTTAAATCAAGGCCTTCAAAGCATATAAGATCTTTTCATCAGGAACATGTTAAGTTCTTTCCTTTCCATAATTTATGCAGACCATTCCTTTTACTATGAAAAGTAACCCTGCCATCATATAGTACTGGAGTTGATGGCTCAACGCCATCAACTCCAGTACTATATGGCTCATGTAGATTAAAATCATAATTTTAACCATGGACAGTTGAATGAAGCAGGATTGCCTGGTAAATTGTTACTACTAATCATGTTTATAATTTTAGCCCAGCTTCAGACATACTCAAAATCAAGACAAAATCAATAATTGCCTCCTCCTGCTGTTTATCTTTAGCTTAACTATGTGGCAGTTTCCTATCCATCATGTGGACAGGAGGTGGGAGCAGATTATTCATTATATTGATTCATTTATTGGAACTAGTTATGCATTCCTTTCCATCACATTTACAACTGTAACAGGACTTAGGAGAAGAAGAAGAAAAATCACATCTATCTCATTTAATTTGACTACATATAAATGTAATTTATAATTCACAGACATGATTATTGACTGCTTGATCACTAACCTCCCTCTGGAAGAAATTCCAAGCATGGGTCAGCCAATGATAACGCGGTAAGCCATAATTGATCATTCTGGCTTTTAAAGTTACCATATCTGACCACTGTACAGGGACCTGAGGGGGAGGAAAAAATAAAAGAATGGTCAACTGCCACAACAGGAAGCTGTAAACATAACACATTAGCAACTGAAGAAATTGCTTGTTAAATATACTTCTGAAGCAATTTTCTAAGTAGAGTATGTGCAAAGAGAGAACATTTTCCATCCTCAGACCATGAGCCATGAAATTAATGGAAATATGGTTACATATTACTTATAACGCATTCATCTGATGTTGTTCAAACTAATCTCCTTTTCAAGGTTATCTTCGTGAGAGAATTTTACAACATCATATGTTCAGTTATTCTGTAATAAAGCTTCAAAGCATATGCATTCCGGTTCCAATATCATTTACAATGTTAACATTATTGATTACAGCACCAAATATACATAACAGGTTCATTTATCTTCTACAGGAAATAGACCCTTCAATAAATAAAACCCTCAAACACCCAACTATTGTTTTTTATAGACAATGCAAAAGTTGATCAAAGGAATAAATCAATAAAATAATCAATTGGCTTTGATGTTTTGAAATACATCAATATGTAGATGCATAGTTTCATTATGTTTATTCCATTGACTGCTTTTTAAAAAGTAAATTATATATTTTGCAACATTAATACTTAAGAACATTCTTTTTCACATTTCCAAGTTGTGCTAACTAGATACTAATACAGTATTTTTTTTCAACTTCAAAAAGGACCAGTTTAAGATATATATCCAGGTGTTTTATTAACCATAAGTTAGCAGTGTGATGCAGCCACTAAAAAGGCAAATGCTATCTTGGGTTTTTAACAGAGGATACAGAATCCAGATTATGGGATGTTATTAACCCACTTTATCCTATCACTTGGAATATTGTGTGTACGTTGGGCACCACGATTAAAAAGGACAGGGACAAATTGGAACAAGTGTAGCGGAAAACAATGAAGATGTTGAGGAATCTGGAAATTAACTCCTATGCTGAAAAAAACATGGGTACAGAAAAAAAAACCCTGAGACAACATACAAAAGAAGTGTTTAAATAGCTGAACAATTGTTGCATGGAAGAAGTGGAGTTATTCTATATTACCCCAGGCCCAATGCCATGATATTGAGTACCATGTTGAATGGCAAACTTGGGGAAAACTGGAAACTACCTTTCAATAATATCTGCTAGGTTACCTGAGGATATTCTACTGCAACTACAGAGGTACCTGGGTATAAAACTGCTTCAAAACACATTTGATTTTCAATGCATTTGACATGAAAATATTGTCCCAGTACTCAACCTTTGTTTAGTACTCAACATGCTGCTATAAGAAGAGGGGGACAGCTGTGAGGAATGGAGAGGAAGTCATCCATGCTGGGAAGATCATTGCAAAAGGCGTGAGGATGGGTAGCTGGAAGTTGGCCATGCTGGGAAGGTCATTGATATAAGGAAAAGGGACAGTCAGAAAATTATATGGGTTACATGGCAAGTCATGTAATTTGTTTGAGACTTGACCTTTTTAATACTTGTTGCACCTCCCAGAATGAATTAATGCCAAGTACCAAGATACCACTGAACATAATTGGAAATAATTGGTTAGCTCTGCAGTCTTCCTGGAAACCTTTCCGTTTACATCATGAACTTGAAAAAGAAGTGCTTAAACGAATCTAACTCTCTAAGGAACACAACTAAAATTTCAGTCTTAAGTTTAAATTAAGATCTCCAGGAATGTCTGATCATCTACACAATACTGTTGTAACTACCAGCTGGCATCTCAGGTAAAAAAAATGCTGCTTTTCAGTAACATCAATGTTCATACTTATAGCTTGGTCATTGTTGATATAAGCTGTAAATGCAAGTGATTGAAAGAAATTGTGAACATACAGCTACAATCCTTCTTTGCCAGGGGCATCCTTCAAATCCAGATAATTTTCCCACTTCCAATAAAAAGATAACCGCATGTGGTGGATACACACACACACACACACATTCATACACTTTTAGTGTAAAGAAAATAACACACTGCAACAAACTGTCTGGAGATTCCAGAATGAAGATAACTGCATGATTTGTCTATTATCAATGTTTTTGTATCAAGCAAATAAAAATATTTCTGGATTTCTAAATAAGATTTATTTCCAAAACTGCCCAGGCCTAACTTTATACCAGCTTGTTTTTCATGCCCCCCCATCCGTGCCCACCCCTGAGCTAATACTTGGAATATACTGAATGCAAAAATGCAATTCTACAAGAAAAATATCTTTTATCAAATAAGGAACAAATCAGTCCTTTTCTCCCACCTCCACCCCGCCGTTAAAAAAAAGAGGCTCATAGAATGTAAGAGCTAGAAGAGACCTTGGAGTCCAACCCTTCGCCCGAAGGCAGGAGTCTTTAAATCATCCCAGACAAATTTTTAATCCCTGCATTAAAAAAGCTCTTCTTTAGGCATTTGGTTTTCCACTAAATTGACATACAATTGTTATACAATATAGATTGATTTTGGCCAGTTATTTTGTTTAGATTCAGTTGTTTTGCTAGTAAAACTAATAGTGAAAAAGTAATGTTCTTCCCAGTATTGACTCAAAATCTGTGCTATGAATAACAATCCCTGTGAATGAAGCAGCACATCTTCCCAGTTAGACATGTTATATTACTTTCGACCCCAAAAAATGAAGCAGTTCACTTTTGTGATAATAGGAAACAATTTCCTGCGATAATGACAAACTGTAATAAGGCCACCTCACCCATCTTCCTCCCTTATTTTTCCTCTTCTCTTGTATGCCTCATGAGAAATAGCAGAAACTTTTACTGTTCTCTGGATCTGAGGAATCAGTTTGAGCCTAGTTTCTTCTTTATAACAAATAATTTAATTCATACAAGAGATAAGGAGATGTAGTAACTTCTAAATCAGAGATAGAGAACTTGTAGCCTTCAAGATATAGCTAACGTTAACTTGCAAAGCTTTCCCAACCTGCTCCTAATTTGCCATAGGCAGGAGGATGGGAATTGCACCTCACAGATGCACCAAGGAATTCACACCTCAGTCAAAACAAGACACAGCCAAGCCAGCCAAAGCCAAGGCCATCTCCACGGAAACCCACAACAGCTGGAGGGAGTGATTTCTACAACCATGAAATTGCTTCGTTGGGGAATGTGACTGTAACACACTCTAGGGGGAGGGGAAACAGGATCAGAGGCAAGGCAGGAACTATGTGAAGCCAGAGTTCACCTAGGCACTGCTGACATGGAGCTCCTAATAAACAACTGGATTATTCTTGCTAAATGGCTTGAGACTCTTAATTTTATTAGGGCATTGGTCAGAACCCTGACAGCTGGATTCAATGTAAATCATCCATGATTGTTAACCATGTTGGCCAAGACTGATAAAGACTAAGTTCCAAGATATCTCATGCATCATATTTTCCTGGCCCATATTTAAACCATGAATCATAATCTGGAATCAAATGGCAAATATATTTCCTGAAATAAAACCATCTACTCAATGCAGAAGAAGACTTTCTGAGATTCTCAGTTATGTCTACTGATTGAAGAAAGGTGCTCACACAAATTGAAACAGGATGTTCAGTTCAAGTTTCATTTCCCTACCTTAATAAAATACCAAATCAGAAGGCAGAAAAATATATCAGAAAAAAGTTGCAATTATTTTTAGATAACATTTATGTATTACACATTCGTATACGTTGTCCAATGAATTCAAGTCAACTCAAGTTGTTTTATAAGAATAAAAAAAAACAAAACAATAAAACTAACTCTGCCAAAAATCTGCAACGGTGGAATATAAAAAGAATAATAGCATAAAAAAATCAAAACAAAGGCAAACAAGACAGTGTATCATCAGTAATTACATACATATTTATTTAAACTAGAATCTCCCAAACTAGTGTCCTGCAGATGTGGTAGATTTGGCAGGATTTCTGAAAGTTTTGGTTTCAGTTCATCTGAAGGATGCTAAATTGGAGAAAGTTATGACATTGCTTCAAGATAAGTATACTGAATACAGTATACTATATATGCAGAACAAAGAATGTTTATTTAAGTAAGGTGTCAAAGGCAAAGTGTTGTCTTTTACAACAGATGGAGACAATAAAGGTGTGTAAATTAAATACTGTATAATGTAAGTAGAAAAGAAAATACTAAAAAAAAAGGAAAGTTCCAAAGATATAACTATGTCAATGGAAAAGCACACAAAGTGTGCTTGAAACAACAAATGCAGTAATAAACAAATATAGAAAACTGCAATGTGACAATGTATGGAGATAGGTAGTATAAAACATGATCTCATATTTGAATCTGCTTTTCCTTCAAATATTGAAAGTTATTAAAAGGACTGAAATGATAATTAATGATACCACTGAAGACAAAAAATAAAATAAATTTGCATTATGGAAAATGCATCTCTAATATGCTCATGGCAAAATGCTACTTTTTTTAAAAAAAGGATCAAACTAAATTAAAAAGAATGAACATTTTAAAAAGCTTAGTGAAACACAATAAAACCAAACATTTTATCTTAGTTTTAATTTTGTCCCCTGAAGAACCTTGTATTCAAGAGGATAAGAATTCCATTTGTTGAATGGATAGTTCTGCAAATTAAACTCTTTTTCCAATCATTCAACCAAAAGTTTGCATTGATTTTTAAAAATACACTTTGTTTGATTTAAATGAAAATTTGAATCCAAGTGCAATAACAGACAGGCCATTATTATTTACTGTTAATAATTTATATCACTTGAAATTGCTCATACGAGTATACAAAAAAATCTTTCATTTATAAAGAAACAACAATTTATTTTATATATGGATCACCATTTTCTCCTTTTCTGTACACCAATTTTCTTTTCTTTTTAGTTGTTGCTAGTGCTGGATGTATGGTTTTGTTTTGTGTTGTTTGTTTTTCTGTTTTGCATTTTATCTTTTATGATAGAACAAATATACTTAAAACAAAAAAAAATTTATATCTAAGAGTAGGAAGGAGGAGGTTGGCATCTTTAAAAAATGCAATGCAATGATTTAATGTACTCAGGTTTATACATGTAGTCCTTGACTTATGACCACAATTGAACCCAACATTTTTGTTCTTAAGTGAGGCATCTGTGAGTTTGTCCCATTTTACAATCTTTATTGCCATAATTGCTAAGTGAATCACTGCAGTTGATAAGTGAGTAACACAATTGTTAAGTGAATCTAGCGTTCGCGTCGCTTTTGTTCATCAAAAGTTCACAAAAGGGGATCATACATGATTTTGGGACACAGCAATGGTCCTAAGTATGAACCAGTTGCCAAGCATCTGAATTTTGATCACATGATCATGGGGATGCTATAAAGGTGAAAACCAGTCATAATTTACTTTTTTCAGTGCCACTGTAACTTTGAACAGTCGCTAAATAAACTGTTCTAAGTTGAGGATTACCTGTTCATTTATGAGATTAGTAAAACGCAGGAGTGGGATTCAACCGGTGTTACTACCAGTTTGATGACTATGGTTTGCATGTGCTGGCGCGCTTCGTGCATGTATAAAAACCATTAAGCTGTGCTGCCCGGACAGCTGAAAAGCGCTGCGCATGGGTGCGCAGTGTTTGGAAAGCCACTTTATTCCTGATTTTTCAACCTCAGCCGTGCCGCACAAAGCACCTGGTAAAACGGATACATTCCTTGGTTGACCAATCGGATACCAAGTTCTTGTTTGTTCTGTTACACTGAAATGAAGCAATATTTTCTGTTGCCTGGTTTAAAATATACTTCCTTTCATGTGAGATGGGCAGTTACACAAATATGATAAATAAATATACTTATACCAGTAATAGGTGAGTGAATTCCAGTAATTCCAGATTTTGCCAGCTACTGACAGCATTTTATAGATGTGCCGAATGAAAGATAATAGGGAATTAATTCAGATAGTAATTGCTAAAGAACCCCAAATAAAAAGAGAAATGTACAAGTCTCTCATCCAGAGAAAGAAGAGCTATTATCATCCTTCAACCCCTGGGTTTTATTGATTCTCCTTCGTGCAGGCATTCATCTATCCAGCTAGAGTAAGGCCCACTGGGGAGGCTCTTTCTTCAGCTACTAACCCTTCTAAAGAAATGCCTATTCCTTGTGAACATTTTCAACTTGTACCTTGGCAAGAAGCTTCAATTCTCTTGAAGCATTTCTCCATAAAACTCTCCGAGGACATGAGCAGAACTCATGGGGTGAATGAAACACACGTGCCTATGCTTCCATTTTTATTCTGACATTTAGAGAAAATAATATTTTTAACTGTAGTTATATTTAGAATGATAGCCTCTCGGTGGAATGCATAGATAGCAGGGGAATGAATTTTGATGAAAACTACTAGCAGGCTATTTGAGATGAAAGAAGTGCCAGGAATCCCTTTGCTTCCAGTGGGAGGGAAAAAGGAGAGGGAGGGGAGGGGAGGGAGGGAGGGAGGGAGGGAGGAAGGGCATGACTGCTGCTGGTTTGATCTATTTTAGCAACTCTGCACAAAACTCTTTTCATTCTCTTCATAAATAAGTACCAAACGGAAAAAGAAGACAGGAGAATTCAACAGCTAGCACAATAACATGCCAGTTTGTTTTCTTCATTCTAATTATACTTTTCATCTGCAAGAAATGAATCACTTTTCTAGCTTGAAAAGGAGAGAATTGCCTCTTTAACAAAGCTGTGGTTTTAGCACAAACATCTATATTTACAGAAAAAACATCCATTCAAAAATGTGGTTGCCGGGTTTCCGGTTCCGTGTGGCTTTGGTGGCAGCAGGAATTCGCGACCATTCGTGATTCCTGCTGCGCTTGCTGCCGAGGTACCCCCGACCCAAATGGGTCAGGGGGACATGGCTGCCCTGTAGGGACAGCCGAAGAGAGAGGGGAGCCGGACAGGGGGTTGGGAGTGTCGCAGACCCCCTCCTCGTCCAGAAAAACCCCTTTTTCCCAAGGTGGTGGAGCGGCGGTCAGCAATGGCCGCCACGAAGAAGCCAGCAACCGGGTAAGATTGTGCTGGAGGAAGCAAGAAAAGTGAAAGTGCTGGCTGAGCCGGGTCAATCAACATCTTTTAAATTGGTTGGAATTGAGCTGTCTGAATTGCTGGAGGATACATTGTATCCCTAAGAAGATCAAAAGTGGCAGAGAAGCTGTTAAAGGAAACTTTTTTTTCTTCACTCTCCCACCCCATGGAAACAGCAGATGAAGATTTGAAATTTGTTTGGGCACTGAAGGTGAATTATTCTGAAAGTTGAAGTTAAGGAACAAAAGAGTTCTTGGACATTGGATTTAAAAATTTAAGAAATTGGAAAACTCTTGTTAGAGGTATGGATTTCTGATCATTTAAAAATTGATGTTGCAAGTGGAAAGGGAGAGGGAAAAAAATTGGAGCAGAAGTGGAAAAAGGAGGAGATTGCCTAGAATCTCAAAGAAAGATACAAGGTAATTGGACCTCTTTGATTAAACAGTAACCCCAGAAAAAGAAATAGAAGAAAGAAGAAAAATATAAACTTTTGAAACTTTTTTTGAATTATTTTTGATTAAAAATACTTGGTTGGTTGTTTTGGGGAAAGTTTCTCTTTTCAGGATGGCATCGCTTGTGGATGAACTAAAGACTGAATATCAAAAATATAAAAAGGAAGAACAAGATGGAAAATATACTTTGGGCACTTTATTTCAATTTTTAGAAATGGCGTTATGTACTTATGAAAAATTGATTATGCAGCAGAATGACTGGGACAAAGAAGAAGAGGAACAAGAAGCCATCTTTGATGAACAATGGTTTTTTTCTGGGGAGGAGGAGAAAGAGGATAAGAAAAAGGGGATTTTAAGATTTGAAAAAACAACCAAAAAAGAGAAAAATGAGAGGAAAGGTGGATGCAAGGTTAGAAAGCAAAGGAAAGGGAGTAAGAAAAGGGAGGAGGGGAGACAAAGGGGTAAAAAGGGCAAGGAGAAGAATAAGCAAGAGAGAAAGGGGGGGAGGAGAAGCCTTAATGGTGGGAAGCAAGATCTAAAGAAAAAAAGTTTATTCAGAGACAATGGGTGAATTTAATTAAGGATAAAAGGGGGATTCTGGGAGGTATATAAGATTGTGTTTTTATATGTGTATTTAGAGTATAAAATTATTGTGTAATTTTAGAATCTACTAAACAGAATCCCAAGATAAATTAAGTGTTATATGAAGTACTTTTAAGTTAGGGCAATGAGTTAAAG
Source organism: Hydrophis major (assembly GCA_033807585.1). NCBI lineage: Eukaryota > Metazoa > Chordata > Lepidosauria > Squamata > Elapidae > Hydrophis > Hydrophis major. Next base: position 130,658,448 of record CM066331.1, read on the forward strand.
GCATCACTCCAATTAGTGTATAGGAGAAGTATAATAAAAGAAAAAAGATGAATGGATAGTTGGAAATAGAACAGACAAAGAATGTTATTGAAAATGGTAATAAGATATGGAAGGATATATAAAGGTTTTGTTGTGTTTTTTTTTTTTTTGTATATTGATAAAAGGCAATAAATTTTAATTAACAAGAAATAATTTGGATGGAAAGGAGAAGCTGGGATAAGATATGAAGTTAAATAGATAAAGTAAATATTGATATTATAATTTGGAATCATTATGTTCTATTGGTTTTCTTTTTTAATTATTATTATTATTATTTTAGAAAAGAATTTATAAGCTGTTATGCCTTGATTGTTTGTGCACTGTTTTTGCAAAATTGATAAAATTGGTTTATATATAAAAAAAGAAAATGATAATAAGATATGGAAGGATATATAAAGTGAATATGATGTTTGAATTTGTGTCTGTGTGAAGAGTTTCAACCCGGGATCAGGCAGCCTTCAGAAAAGATGTTTTAGTTTTGTTTATGTTTTGTGTCTTGTATGTTTATGAAAGGCAATAAAATTTTAATTAGCAAGAAATATTATTTGGATAAAAGAAGAAGTCTGGATAAGATATTAAGTTAAATAGATAATGTAAATATTGATATTATAATTTGGAGTTATTTTATATGTTCTATTGGCTTTCTTCTTTAATTATTTTTTTTTTTTTAGAAAAGATTTTTTAAGTTGTTATGCCTGGATTGTGTATTGTTTTTTGTAAAATTAATAAAATTTGTTTTAAAAAAAAATGTGGTTGCCTACATTTCTGAATGTATAATGCTATACAATCTTGCTTGAACTTTAATAAGTAATCCTAAATGTTGTGAATGCATAAGGTTTAATAAAGAGAACTTGAGCTTGGAGTAAAGTGCAGGGTTCTGGCCCTGCACTTCTGATTGGCTGTTAATGGCAGGATCGGATTGGCCCATTCCGGGCAATCCGATTGGCCATTAACAGAGATTTCCTATTGGTTAAGGGAGCTAGCGCTCCTTGAGTGTTATTGGTTAATAGTTATTGGGGTTGCCTATATAAGGAGGGTTATAACTGCCATTGAGTTGAGAAGTCACTATGTAAATAAAGAGTTGAAGTTCACCATTCCAGAGGCTTGTCTCCATTCTTTCTTGCCCATGCTCCAAACTTAACACTGGCGACGAAGGTGGGATGTGGAGATGTCTGAACTGACGGAACTAAGAAGAAACACTGAGCACGTGGCTGACAACGCTACACAACGGAACAATGTCCGGCGTCGTCGTACCACCCGCTCCGTTCGATCCAGTGCAGGAAGACTGGGAGTCCTACATGGATCGCTTCCAAATGTTCTTAGAAACTAACAACTTAAAGGACGCCACAGCCGGGAAGAAACGGGCGGTGTTCCTAACGCATTGCAGTCCAACCATATTTAAGATGGCTAAAGCACTAGCAAAACCTAGAGAAGTGAAGGCGATGGATTGGGACGACCTCGAACCTCTATGAAGAGATCACTACATACCGACCATGCCTACGCTCGTGAGACGGCCGAGTTCTATCAGAGAAACCAGCAAAAAGGAGAAAGCGTTGCCGACTTCATAGCAGACCTCTGAAACCTGGGAGGCCTCTGCGGATTCGCCGATTTGGAAGAGGCACTGAGAATAGTTCTGGGATTAGATGCACCAGGTGTGCAGAGCAAGCTGATGGCGAAAGGCGACATCAGCCTTACCAATGCCATCACCGATGCTACTGCAGCAGAAGCAACCAGGAAGTCAGCTGCACAATCTCCGGTACACCAACCGACAAGCGAAATTTTATCCAAGACAGAAGGGCAGCTTTCAAGGACACACCACGAGGACCTCTCTTCATCGTCAGACAGTGACGAAGAAGAAGTCCATCGACTGCGGTCCAACAGGGACCATCACCCGAAGTCCCTATGCCCTTGCGCTGGCTGTGGAGCCAACCATGCCAGGTTCGAATGCAAATTCCGCGACGCGCTCTGCCATGAGTGCAGGAAGAGAGGCCACATCGGACGGGTCTGCTGAAGTTTACAAGGACCCGGCCAGGCCTCAAAAGGGGCTAACTATCGCCAATTGACAGAAAACCGTCCTGTAAGGTGAGAACCAGTAAGCCACTCCTACAGAAACCGACCTTTGCAGCGAGAAGAGGCTCACCATACTATCACTATAGGTCACGCCTCTGCCTTGGATGCCAAGAAAATCTGAATCACAGTAGCCATCAAGAACCAGCCTTGCCACATGGAAGTCGACTCGGGATCGTCTCTCTCAATGGTGTCCTGGAAGACCCTCAAGCAACTCATCCCCACGATTCAGCGCCAAGACCTCCGTTTCCAAAAACTCATTCTTAAGGACTATCAAGGAAATTGAATCCCTGTCGTTGGTTCCTGCTGAGTCCGGGTCTCCTTCAAGAAGCACACAGCATACTTACCGCTAACTGTGATCGACAAAGATCGGCCTAGTCTGCTAGGTCTCCAATGGTTCGTGCCACTTGGCATTGAAGTGGCAGGCATAAACCGAATCAGCGGAAGTGGCTGGGAGGAGGACCTCATCCATGAGTTCAAGGACGTCTTAGCGGAAAGTTTAGGCGAGAACAAGGGGACACCAATTTCGTTCAGCCTTGATCCAAAGATAGCTCTTATCCGCCTTAAGCCCCATCAAGTTCCGTTTGCCTTAAAGCCGAAAATCGATGAACAACTCGACAACTAATAGCTCAGGGGGTGCTAGAACCAACCGATCACTCCCCCTGGGAAACCCCAATCGTAACACCCATTAAGCCAGATGGGTCGATCCGAATTTGTGGGGACTACCGGGCCACCCTGAACCACGCCCTACAGCAGAATGCATATCCAGTGCCGGTGGTACAGCATCTCCTCCACTCCCTGGGGGGTGGAAAAGTCTTCGCTAAATTAGATTTAGCTCAGGCATATCAGCAACTACCTGTTGATGAAAAGACGGCACAGGCACAAACGATTGTGATGCACCAAGGTGCCTTCAAATGTACCCGGCTCCAATTCGGAGTCAGTGTAGCCCCGGGGTTTTTTCAGAGCCTGATGGAGAGGCTACTACAAGGGATTAAAGGCGTGGTCCCCTATTTTGACGATGTATTAATTGCAGCCCCTACAAAAAAAATCTTACGGGATTGTTTAAAATTAGTCCTACAAAAATTTCAAGACGCCGGTCTTAAAATAAAAAAGAATAAGTGTAAATTGTGTACAGATAGTGTTGAGTTTTTAGGGTACCTAATTGACAGTCAGGGTATTCACCCTACCGATAGTAAACTAAGAGCAATAAAAAACGCTCCCAGGCCTCGGAACAAGGCTGATCTCCAGGCGTTCCTAGGCCTCATCAACTTTTATAATGTATTTCTATCGCATAAAGCAACGGTCGCTGAACCGTTACATCGGTTGTTAGACAAGAAAGCAAACTGGTTATGGGGTCATAGAGAAGAACAGGTGTTCCGTAATGTGAAAAAACTACTGACTTCTGACTCTGTACTCATGCAATACAATGAGACTTTGCCGTTAAATATCACATGTGATGCTTCGCCTTTCGGAGTGGGCGCCATTCTGAGCCATGTACTGCCTAATGGTAACGAAGCCCCTGTTGCATATTTTTCAAAGACACTTTCAAAAACTGAGCGAAATTGTGGCCAAATCGATAAAGAAGCCCTCGCAATTGTATTGGCCGTTAAAAGATTCCACGGGTACGTGTATGGCCGGGCTTTTACTATCGTGACTGACCACAACCCGTTATTGGGGATAATAGCTGGAGATAAGCTGACTCCCTACATATTATCCCCCAGGATGACTCGCTGGTCAGAATTCTTGGCTGCTTATAATTATCAGCTGCAATACCGCCTGGGGGTAGCCATTTCCCACGCCGACGCATTGAGCCGAGCACCGCTTCCAGAGACTCTCGACGATCCCGCACCAACGGTAACCACGTTGCAAATTGAAACACTCAACTCGCCGCCATTAACGGCCCGAGATATTGCGAGAGAAACCAAACGTGACCCCACCTTAGCGCGAGTTCTGGGCTGGATAGAACGTGGATGGCCATTGGACCAATTATCAGATGACTTCACACCATTCAAGACTCGACAAACGGAGTTGTTCTCCCAAAAGGGCTGTGTCATCTGGGGCGATAGAGTCGTTATCCCAGAACGACTCCCAAAAGCGCTGCTGAGAACCTTGCATGATGGCCACCCCGGTATCGTGCAAATGAAAGCCCTCGCACGAAGCTACGCATGGTGGCCGGGCATTGACAAGCAAATCGAAAATTGGGTTAAAGCTTGTCATAAAGGCCAGGAAGTGAGCAACACCCCACCTAAAGTCATCCCTACCGAATGGGAGACACCACGGGGACCCTGGTCCCGTATTCACTTGGACCTTGCGGGGCCGACCAAAGGCCACACCTTTCTGCTAACCATCGACGCCTACTCGAATTGGCTCGAGATTCACCGCATGATGAATACAACCACTGAAGCGGTTATCAAAAACTTGGAAATACTATTTGCAACCCACGGATTACCAGACGTCCTGGTATCCGACAACGGGCCCCAATTTACAGCGCTTTCGTTCGAGCAGTACATGGCTGACCGCGGCATCCAACATGCGCTCACCCCGCCTGCGCACCCTGCGACCAATGGCAAAGCAGAGTGCATGGTCCAATTCGTTAAGAAAACCTTGCAGAAGGTAGACTACGATAACATTGACGACAAGATCAATCGAATCCTTTTTCTACAACACATCACACCTCATAGCATCACCAACAAAACTCCCACCGAACTGCTAATGGGACAAAAACTCTGCTCCCACCTCGACCGGTTACACCCAGCTTATGAACCCGAAAAACCACTAGGATCCAGCGGCCGCTGTTGTGCCTTCCAGGTAGGCGATTTGGTATACGCTAAAAACCTATTGGGCGATCCGCTGTGGGTGGAGGCGACAGTAGTTCGTGTAACTGGCCCGAGATCCTACCTTGTACAATGCCTTGACGATAGACTATGGAAACGCCATATCGATCAATTACGATCGCGGCTCCCGTCGGGCATTCCTGAACTCCCTTATGACCAAACTGAGGGGGGGGGGAGGGACAGAAGAAGATGTATCCCAAGTAGAAGAAAACCCGTTCGAAGGGAACGACGGCATAATAGACACACAGGAAGTGGAACCAGAGAGGGAAACAGATGCACCTCAGGGAATTACTGAGAATAATGGCAATGACGAAGAAATGAACTCTGAACCAGAGGCAACCCCGTTGCCAAACAATGATCTACCTCAGCATGATTGCAGCCAAATGACACAGCGAAAGTCAAAAAGACTAATAAAGCAACCATCCTACCTAAAGGACTACGTAACTGCGCCCTGCAAACAGAAGCCAGGGGGAAGGGGTGTTGTGAATGCATAAGGTTTAATAAAGAGAACTTGAGCTTGGAGTCAAGTGCAGGGTTCTGGCCCTGCACTTCTGAGTGGCTGTTAATGGCAGGATCGGATTGGCCCATTCCGGGGAATCCGATTGGCCATTAACAGAGATTTCCTATTGGTTAAGGGAGCTAGCGCTCCTCGAGTGTTATTGGTTAATAGTTATTGGGGTTGCCTATATAAGGAGGGTTATAACTGCCATTGAGTTGAGAAGTCACTATGTAAATAAAGAGCTGAAGTTCACCGTTCCAGAGGCTCGTCTCCATTCTTTCTCGCCCATGCTCCAAACTTAACACTAAATATGTTGAGTAAAGGTTTTTTTTTAAGGTATGATTTTAAGATTTTGCATGTGAATGAGTAGGAAGGCTGTTTTTCTGCAGCCACATTTCTGAAAGTAAAATTTAATGAACACACCAGGGTTTACATCTCAGTCAATAGGTATTTATTGCACACCTTTGTCAAATTAATGCTCTACCTTATTTCCAGGAGCTCAGGGCATTGTAAATAGCATTACCTCTTCTCATTTTTCCTCAATAGTTAGTTGGGTTGGGCTGTGAAAGAGCACCTATCCAAAGCCACCCAGTGAGTTTCCCAGGGCTGAGCGGGACTTTAAACTGGGTCTTCCCACTCTTTGTCCAACAACAGTCACAACGCCATAGTACTCTCATGGTCTCTCATACTGGGAGACCAACATAATTTTGCTAGCTATGGTTCCAATCGCACCCAACAGCCAATATTATCTGGATTAGATTGAGTGCCTAGTCATTTTCTACAGATTATAAAGATTCAACTTCTTCAGAGCATTGGAAGAAGAGGCATGGTACAATAATGACAATGAATATTGTTTCCACACACAACTCACTTGAACAATTATGGAAAGTGCTACTGAAACAGATTATGTTTTTAAACCCAAAGAATTTTTGACAAATAGGCAAAACTGGATTGATCAGTTCATATGATTAGGCAGACATTGATAAAGCTCTTAACCAGCCCACAGTGAATATTTTGTTCTTCTCTATCATACGGAAACAACATGAAGCCAACTGTGACTTAATAAAACAAAACAACTTTTATTAATACAATAGCTTAATTTATTCACCTTGATTACGAATTACCTAAATATATGAATCAGGTCCATATTTTTATAAAAAAGGATATACTGCTACAGCATGTAATAAAAATATTATGATCTGATCTGATGTGATAATGTAATAATACAATGTAATAAACAGAAATTCTTTTTTATCTAAACTAGAAATAGCTAGTTTTTTTTAATGTGGAACAAAAATTTCCATTTATATAATAAGGCATCTAAGATCAATCCCAAATGATCACATTAAAGCTCACTCCAAGTAATTTTCATAGAATTTACTTTCATATTCAATAAAACTTCATATATTTGAAGGAAGGGATTATATCAAAAATTGAATATTTAAAAAAATCAAAGTCTCTAAACATGATCAATTTTCCTATACACATACTCACTGTAATTTCCTGTTCATAGGTCCAAACACCACAGGCCAGTTCAATGCAGAATATCACAAGCAAACTTCCAAAATACTGCAGAACAAAAAAAAAAAAAGCATTCCATTTTTTATTATTTTAAACCAAAGTCAGTCTTAGAAGGGTGTTTTTTCTAGCCATGCAACCCTACAAAGAAACAAATACATAGCTCCTTTAAACAAAAGCACAAAGCAAGCATGATTTTGACTATTTTAAAAATCTAAAACATTTGGGCTGTATTATTGAGCAAACTAGTTGGGTCTTAATTTCCTAAATGTTCTTTTTTGCTATGGCTGTAGAAAACTGCCCTTGTTTACATTTAGAAGCCAAGAAGGGTTAGCCTTGGCTAAGCCATAGATGAGATTCCCAAAGAGGAGTTGGAGACTAGACTGTAATTTTTTTTAAAAAAATTTTGAACAAAAGAAACAAAACAATTTTGCACTTTTGAAAGGGAAAGACTGCATTAGGGAGTGCTCTATTTAATCAACAAGAGTGGAATCTGTCTCAAAAGTATCTTTATTCTTTACTTGAACAGCAGCCTCATGAAAAATGGAGGGAGGTGGAATAGCACTAAGGAAATAGGCAATAGGGATGGAGTGCAATGATTCCAATGAAAACTCTCCCCAAGTCCACTTATTTATTAATTTTTCACAATTCTGAATTGTCCATCTTTTACACTGGGCAGTGTACAATTAAATGCCAGCATATAAAATCTATATATAAAAATTAAAATGTTAGAATTAAAATTTCAATATTAAGCAATTTTTAGAAGGAGGCACGAATAATTAAGTCCTGCTAAAAAAATCAACTGAAAAGGCGAAGGGTGGGTGCTCCCTTGGACTCCCCATGAGAAGGTCACAAAGCCATGTTACATTTTCCTTCAACCCAATGTTTCTCAACCTTGGCAACTTTAAGATATGTGGACTTCAACTCTCAGAATTCCCCAATTAGATATGCAAACAGCATGTCTAGGGATAGCCTTACAACCGTTTTGGCCCCGGCAAATCAAACCCTGTTATCAACCACATTACATGACTGCTGTTTATCAGCAACCATCCAACTCGTCCACTTCTAGTTTGGCTTCAGACTGGACAAATGAAAATAGTCAAAAAGCTACTTCAAGCCCCTGAAATTTTACAAGCAAACAAACAAATTTTGCAGATAACTTTGCAGATAATGTTAAAAGATAATCATGCAGTAAGAATTCTAAATAAGCCAGTCTTGATTTCTAAAATATAAGATGATAGCCATAAAAATTAGAAACTTCATTCTATGTGCGTAACAGACCATCCATAAAAAAGAATGATTCTATGCCAGGGGTCTCAAACTCAATTTACCTGGGGGCCGCTGGAGGCAGAGTCTGGGTGAGGCTGGGCCGCATAAGGGATTCCACAAAAAACGTTGTTAAAAAAAATCCTCAAATGTTATACTTTCATATCATGGTGGGGGCCATAGGATATCGTCGTGCGGGCCGCAATTGGCCCACAGGCTGCGAGAATGAGACCTCTGTTCTATGCCTTATACAACATAGAAAAATGATTGTATTGATTTTTCAACATTATTTGCCATCCATCTCTGTTCAGGTGACTCTGATTAGCTTCAAAATTACATCAAATTCCATATATTACTTGCACAAGGCCATGTAAAAGCACAAGAACTGCTATATCACTCACTTCATTCACCTCAACCTGGCAATATCTCTCAAGGGATTATGTTCTTTTCTACCACAGCGCCTTGTACGAACTGTGAATTTCTAACACAGACAAGTAAAATTAGCTGGTCTATTGAGTTACTCTGAAATGAAGTCCACTGAAATTAATGGACAAAGGTGAACTCGATGCAAAAGATCAGCTGTTCTGCTAAATTAACAGAGCTGCAAAAATGTTTATGGACCTACAGCAACACTTGTCATCAAGAAGGTGGTAGTAATGAATAAAGTTGAATGAGAACTTAGCAGGAACTGGTAGTATTGTTTTAGATAGTATGTGTAAGGTCCTGCCTCAGCTATCTTCTCAGGAAAGCACGACTCTTGAAACAGTAACAGTTCAAAAGGAAAGTGAGAGAAAGTGATTGCAAAGAAGTCAGGTGGAATCTGAAAAGCATCAAGCTTTTTTCCCTCTTCAAATCCCATCCAATCCCCCAGTTCACCGGTACTCAATAATATGCCACAAAGGTTTTTTGAGAAACTCTGAGATGTTAACTTGATAGTAGTTCACTCTCAGGGCACTGCGACCTTGGGTAACCTGGCTCTGGCTGGGCAGTAGCCTATTCATCCAGCCCCTCTCCAAATCCCTCGTGTTAAGTGAAAGCATGCAAAGAATTCAGCTCCAACAACTTGCCCCCTCCACCTCCAGAATGGCAGCATCCCATTGGGGACCTGACATGCTGCCCCCATGAAAGAGACATCACATCAAGCTGTAGTTGTCAGATTTCATGTCATTGTTTGGTGGGGTCTAAGTTCCTTCCTCTCTATAGGGCAAGGGTTATTATAAAGTATAAAATATATATAAAAGCAACTCTTATGACCTCCATCCTTTTCAGAGCCATTTCTTTTCTATAAGGTAGCAGCTTCGGAGGCTTTCCCCCTTGGGTCTGGTCCACTCTCTACACTGGGCAGCTGGTGTAGTTGCTCAGCAGCTCGGTGGCCTTTTCTGCCATACTTGAAATCAGCGGTGGGGCATGCCAGCTGGATTTGCACTTTGCTTGACTCTTTCTTCCTCTTAGGGGGTGATTTCTTTCAAGATTTGTGGGCAAACGATACTTGTTTCAAGTCTGGTCGATTTCCACTTCCTTGGCCAGCACAGACCAGTTGTGGAGGCGGGGAAGGGGGGAGCTCACAACGCATGTGGGGTACAGGTTATCCTTAAGCCCATCTTTGAAACAGCTCACGAGGATGTCTTCCTGCCAGTCGAGACAGCACGCCAGGTTATGGAATTCCTCTGTATATTCAGCCATCAGACTGTTCCCTTGCTGGGGAGTCTTTATGCAGTCTCTGGCTTTACGGTCAGCGAAGACAACTTCAAACTGCCTCTGAGACCTTGCTCCACCTTTGAAATGTTGGGGCCCTTGGCATCTCTTGGCTGCAGCAGACTTGGCCGGGGTAGCAGACCCCACGGCTATGATATTGAGGGATGAGAGTCTCCCTTCCCGTTCCTTGGCTTGGCTCCAGCAGCCACCATCACTTGACATCTGCAGCAATGCCTTCCCTGCTTTCAGGGAATGCATCCATCATGCAACACATGGCTTGCTTCCTGAGGAGATCAGCATGATCGGGTTCATCCCCTTCCACCTCCTCCTCCACTTCCTCCAATTCTTCTTTCCAGTCACATTGGCGGCTGCCTCGGATGAGGGTGACTCCCTTGGTCCGCCCCAGTCATCTTTCTTCCTGCCGCCGATGGACCGTCTGGGCTTGACTGATTTTCCCCAGGCTTGTAGCTTCCTCTGTCCATCCTCCAGCCTTGGTTCCTTGATGAGCCTTACTGGAGGCTTCCCCCAAACATTCAGCTTCCTCTTGGATGCTGCCTTGGGTGGACATGGTTTGCATGGTCCCCATGGTAGCGCTGTGCGCTTCTCCAGGCTGACCACTTTGCTGATTCTGCCTAATGTAAAGACCTACCACAGCTATCTTCTCAAGAAAGTGTGACTCTTCAAATGGTAGCAGTTCAAAAGGAAATTTTTACTGAGAGAAAGTGATTACAGATAAGTAAGGTGGAATCTGAAAAGCCCATGCAAAACATCAAAGTATTTTTTTCCTCTTCAAGCCTCACCCAATCCCCTAGGAGCCAATAATATGCCGCAAAGCCATTTTGAGAAACTCTGAGGCGTTAACTTGATAGTTGTTCAATCTCAGGGTATTGCAACCTTGGTTAAACTGGCTGGGGCTGGGATGAATCCCATCCTTCCAGTCCCTCCCCAAAATGCCCAAAGTTACAACAAAAGAGAAAGCATGCAAAGAATTCAGCTCCAGCAACCTGCTCCCTCCAGAATGACAGCAACCCGTTGGATATAGTATTATTATTCGTATCACAGAGAGTAGTTTATTTAAGGCCATTTTGTGAGTTAATGAGATTGAACCAACAGGTCTGTGTCTTACAATACCAAATTTGTCATTATACTGTCTCGACTTTTTAAAAGTCAGCCTAAGCTATGTGATGATTAGGTCAAGTTCCAGAATAGATATAAGAAATTATTTCTGTTAGCTTCCAACTGAAGGGAAATTAAGCTGCAAAACTTCACTAATACTAGCATATTCTTTAAGTTTCTCTTTTTAAGTCCAAACATCAGAATATGTACATGGAACTTCAGGTGGTATACTGCTCTCTTATATCCTACTCCCACTAACTATGAATACAAGGAGTAATAGAACAGAGACTAAATTCTAATAGAAAGAGCCTTAACTTGCATGAAATCTTGAGTACATAGAAGCAAGCTCCAGTAAATACAGATATTCCTCAACTTATGACCACAATTCAGCTCAAAATTTATGTTGCTAAGTAAGACATTTCAGTGAGTTTTGCCTCATTTTCTAACCTTTCCTGCCACAGTTAAATGAATTGCTGCAATTGGTAAGTTAGAAATTTGATGATTAAGTGAATCTGGCTTCCCCATTGACTTTGCTTGTCAGATCACTCCGGGACACTGCAACCGTCAAAAATATATTCCAGTTACCAGGCATCTGAATGTTAATCACATGGCCATAGGAATGCTTCAATGCTTCAGTTTGCAAGTATGAAAACTGATCATAAGTCACTTTTTTTTTTCAGTGCTGTTGCATCTTTGAATGGTGACTAAACAAACTGTTGTAAGTCGGCGACTACCTGTATTACTTATTGCATTTTGAATAACAAGTTAAAGTAAATATATTGTAGTGGATTGAAGAGCATGCAGACTATTTGATGACTATGGACTGATCTATTTTTCTTGCTTGCAGTGGTGTGAAAATGCCCTACAGTCATTTAGCATCTCCAATCCATCCCCAACCTGTCACCATCGGCATCTTCTTCCTCAAGTTCAAAAGAAATGCCTCCCAGCTTCCTCTCACCTAAATGATACCAACTGGTCCCTCTGAACTGCATCTAACCAAAGCGACTGTGGACAACCTAATATGATTCCTGGTCATCGGTTTGTAAGATCATCTTCCTTTTGGCAGTGACAGAGTCAGGGCTTTCCCAATGATAACCAGCCCTCTCTCACACACACACTTGCCAATTTCAGTTGTGGGAAAAGAAGAATGAGAAAGTCTTTTCAGCGCCAGTTCTCATGGCACCAAAATGCTTCTCCACAGCTGCTTCTCCACAGTTGAAAAGCCAATTTCCCAACTTCCATTCCCACAAGGTTTGACCTGCTCTCCAGTCCACATATGCCCATCCTTCCATCTTAGAACTGCTTTTGTATACACATATCTAGTGGTCTTCTGGAATACAGCTTTATTGTAGGGCTGCTGGCTACAGAGCCAGTTCCATATTTTTTCCCTTGTCGAGAGGAAGAAATGGGGGACAGCTGCTTTGGTTCCACAACTCCAAACCCAATTCCATGTGTTCTCCATCAGAGAAAGTGTTGGAAAAGACCTCTGGGTCTTCTGCTGCCACTTACTGGCACCCTAGGAAACATTCCTCACCCCACCTCGCTCCTTCTCCAATTTCTTATGACAAGAGAATTGCCAAGACATAATGTGGTTTGACAGTGTAATCAACACTTCTTTAAGATAGCAAGCTGTTCTGGATGGCAGTACTTGACTGTTGCTCTGGGAGAAAGCCCTATTGTTCTTAAAGCCACTTTAAGACAATGTTGGATGTAGGTCCTCAGAGTAGTAGGCACTATAGGAACTGGTTTTCTGATTGGCTGCCAAAGCTCTGAGAGAAAGTAAACCATATGGTGATGTTGGCAGGGAAAACATAGGCATTTGGGAAAGTTTTTTTTCCCCAATGCTACTTTGATCTGTTGGATAACATTGCCTTGTTTATATTTTCTCTCTATTTCCTGATTTAATGGCGGTTAAAGTTTTTGTATATTTATCTACTCTTAAGGTAAAGATAAAAGATACCTTTGCACATATTGTGCTACTCGTTTCAGGCTCTAGGGGGCAATGCTCATCTCCACTACAAAGCTGAAGAGTCAGCGCTGTCCAAAGATGTCTCCGTGGTCATGTGGCCAGCATGACTAAATGCCCAAAGTGCACGGAACGCTGTTACCTTCCCACCAAAGTGGTCCCTATTTTTCTACATGCTTTTACTGCTAGGTTGAAAGAAGCTGGGACAAGTAACGGGAGCTCGCTCCATTACACAGGGCGAGGGATTTGAACCGCCAAACTGCTGACCTTTCGGATCAACCACAGTCTTAGACACTGAGCCACCGTGTCCCTAAATTTCCTGATTTAACTGTGGTTAAATTTGTTTGAATATTTATCTACTCCTACTAGAGTTTAATTCTATCTTAGTATCCAAGTATGCTTGTTAAAATAACATGTAAGGAGGTGCTATGAAGTATTGGAAAGTGGGCACATGCCATAAGCAGGTACTAGAGAGAGGGCAGCTGGGTGCATGTCAGTCGCAGAGTTATGGATGGGTACTGAGGGCAGGCACTAGGGAATGCAAGAAGATGTGCAGGTATCATGGGAGAACAGGCACTACTGAGCACAGTGCCAAGGGGGAAGTGCTAATAGGTGCTAGAGACCTTGAGCTGGTGAAAAAATATTAGAGTAGGAGCAACTTCCTGCCAGCTTCCCCACTGACTTTGCTTCTAAGAAACTACAAGGAATGCTAGAAATAACAATCATATGATCATGTCTTGCTGTAACATTGTAATCATTTGCCATGACCATAGGGTGTGAACTCTGAGGACCCATCACAAATCCCCCTCATTCGTCACCATTGCGACTTTGAACTGTGGCCTAACAAGTGGTTGTAACTTGAGGACTACCCATACTCTTCTACATATGAATAGAACAAAGCTAAACAAATTTACAGCAAAAGAGTATGTCCTATCAAGAAAGCCCTTCTGAGTATACAGTGGAATTAATGCATTGCTCAAAACAAATGGAAGAACAGACTGAAACTTTCCCCCTGCCAGATTTGTAAACTGAACTAAATCAAAGACCACAACTAGCCATCATTTAGAAAAAAAGCAATACGGGACGGAAATCATTATATCTTCAAGATCAGCTTAGGAGAATTGTTTGCAGTAAATGGGGGGAGGTCATCACATAATCATTTTTAATGGTTTTTTTTCCTCCTCAAAAAAATACAATCTTTCTTATTGTAAACATTTTTAGTACTTCCTCTTTTCTGTCATTGTTAACAGCATTACTAGAAATTAATTTCCCAAGGCACACCTTGCACTTTATTATTGCTTTTTTATTTCACTGATCAATGATCAACATGCGGGCAATATGTCTTATAGGCTGACTTCACAATAACATATGAGGCAAGCAAGCAAGCATTACCAGAATGGAAATGTGAAAAAACATTCCATAAGCAAAAAATTCAGTCATTCCTTTTATGTTCAATATATTGGCTGATGTGATTCATGGCTAAATGAGAGAAGAAAACAAGATACTTCATTTTGGTGGTTTTCTGCCTTATAGGAAGGCTGCACAAATATAACATTGTGCAATTTCTATGGTGAGACTTAATCAAGAACTTTGTGCTACTATGAAGTGATCCAAGAGTTTTTCAAACCACTTGTTTCTTTCAAAATAAAAGCATTTCTTAACAGCAAGAAAACTTAAGTTCCAGTATCTATCTTTTTCTTTCTTTTCTTTGTTCTTTCTTTCCTACCCTTTGTTCCTTTTTTCCCTCCCCTCCTCCATGTGCAGAATGAGAAAATTCATCATAACAAATTAATCAGAATATCTCAAAGGCAATATGTTCAACCTACATGACCACCTAATGTTACTGTATATACAAATAAAGGACAAATAATGGAAGCTGCCTGCTTTTATTTCACCCACAATCCCTACTGACAATATTATTCTGTCTCGTCAGTATGGTTTCAAGGACAATACCAAATTAATTGGGTGAGGCCTCTACCATTAATTAAAAGAGGGGAGCTCAAAAGCATCAACTATTTAGTATTTGTTATTGCCTCAAAATCATTCAAATAATTTCCTCCAAATAAAAATAATAGATTGAGATTGAATTGTCTTTACCATAGACAAATCCTAGAATCCTTGGAGCATCTGTGTGAGGGAAAAATGACAATGTGTAAAATCTCATGTTTATGGCTTGGCAGTGATGAACTAAGGAAAGATTCTGTCAATCATATTTGTTATGTTTTGAGCATGGGCGAGAAAGAATGGAGACAAGCCTCTGAACGGTGAACTTCAGCTCTTTATTTACATAGTGACTTCTTCAATTCAACCGCAGTAAAACCCGCCTTATATAGGCAAACCCTGTAACGTTTAACCAATAATGAGCTAGGAACGCTAGCTCTTATAACCAATAAGAACTCTCTGTTAAGGGCCAATCGGATTCCCTGGAACGGGCCAATCCAGTCTGGTAGCTTAACAGCCAATCAGAAGTGCAGGGCCAGAACCCTGCACTTACTCCAAGCTCACACTTTATTAATCTTATTGCATACACAACACCCCTTCCCCCTGGCTTCTTGTTTCAGGGCACAGTTACATAGTCCCTTAGGTAGGACGGTTGTCTTTTTAGTCTCTTTGATTTTCGTTGTATCGGCTGGTTGCAATCATGCTGAGGTAGATCGTTGTTTGACAGTGGGGCTGTTTCTAGTTCAGAGTTCACTTCTACGTCGTTGCCCACATTTTCTGCAATTCCCTGAGGTACAACCGTTTCTCCCTCCGGCTCCGCTTCCTCAGTTTCTATTAAACCGTCATTTCCTTCGAACTGGTTTCCTAGGAATTCATCTTCTTCTGTACCTCCCCCCTCCCTCAGTTTGGTCAAGGGGAATTTGTGGACTGGCTGCTGAAAGCCGCGATCATAATTGGTCGATATGCCCTTTCCAAAGTTTATCGTCAAGGCATTGCACAAGGTAGGATCTGGGGCCGGTTACACGTACTACTGTCGCTTCCACCCACAACGGGTTGCCCGATAGGTTTTTTGCATAAACCAGGTCTCCTACCTGGAAGGTGCGACAGCGGCCGCTGGATCCTAGTGGTTTCTCTGGTTCATAAGCCGGGTGCAACCGGTCGAGCTGGGAGCGGAGCTTTCGTCCATTAGCAGTTCAGCGGGAGTTTTGTTGGTGACGCTATGTGGGGTGATGTGTTGCAAGAAGAGGATTTGATTGACCTTGTCATCAATGTTGTCATAGTCTACCTTTTGCAAGGTTTTCTTCACAAATTGGACCATGCATTCTGCTCGGCCATTGGTCGCAGGGTGCGCAGGTGAGGTGAGCGCATGGCGGATGCCGCGGTCAGTGAGGTACTGCTCGAATGCTAGTGCAGTAAATTGTGGGCCGTTATCGGATACCAGGACGTCTGGTAATCCGTGGATTGCAAAGAGTCTGTTTAAAATTTTGATAACCACCTCAGAGGTCGTAGTTGTCATGCGATGAATTTCGAGCCAATTCTAGTAGGCATCGACGGTAAGCAGGAAAGTGTGGCCTTTAGTTGGCCCCGCAAAGTCCAAGTGAATTCGGGACCAGGGTCCACGAGGTGTCTCCCATTCAGTAGGCATGGCTTTTGGTAGGGCATTGCTGACTTCTTGGCATTTGGGACAAGCTTTAACCCACTGTTCGATTTGCTTGTCAATGCCCGGCCACCATGTGTAGCTTCGCGCAAGGGCTTTCATTCGCACGATGCTGGGGTGGCCGTTGTGCAAAGTTCTCAGTAGCACTTTTCGGAGCCGTTCTGGGATAACGACTCTATCGCCCCAGATGACACAGCCTTTCTGGCAGAAGAGCTCAGTCTGTCGAGACTTGAATGGTGTGAAGTCATCTGATAACTGGTCCAATGGCCATCCGCGTTCTACCCAGCCTAGGACTCGTGCTAGGGTGTGGTTGCATTTGGTTTCTTTTGCGATATCTCGGGCGGTCAGTGGCGGCGAGTTGAGTGCCTCGATTTGCAACGTGGTTACCGTTGGTGCCGGATCGTCGAGAGTCTCTGGAAGCGGTGCTCGGTTCAATGCATCGGCGTGGGGAATGGCTATCCCCGGGCAGTATTGCAGCCAATAGTTATAAGCAGTTAAGAATTCTGACCATCGAGTCATCCTAGGGGATAATATGTAGGGAGTCGGCTTATCTCCGGCTATTATCCCTAACAAAGGTTTGTGGTCAGTCACAATAGTAAAAACCCTACCATAAACGTATTCGTGAAATCTTTTCACAGCTGAGACAATTGCGAGGGCTTCTTTATCAATTTGTCCATAGTTCCACTCCATTTTTGAAAGAGTCTTTGAAAAATATGCAACAGGGGCTTCGTTCCCATTAGGCAGTACGTGGCTCAAAATGGCGCCCACCCTGAAAGGCAATGCATCACAGGTTATAACTAACGGCAAAGTCTCGTTATACTGCATGAGTACAGAGTCAGAAGTGAGCAGTTTTTTAACATTTCGGAATGCCTGTTCTTTACGGTAACCCCATAACCAATTTGCTTTTTTATCTAACAATCGGTGTAATGGTTCAGCGACAGTTGCTTTGTGCAGTAAAAATACATTATAAAAATTGATGAGGCCTAGGAACGCCTGGAGATCGGCCTTGTTTTGTGGCCTGGGAGTGTTTTTGATCACTTTTAATTTACTTTCGGTAGGGTGAATGCCCTGGCTATCAATCAGGTACTCTAAAAACTCAACACTGTCAGTACACAATTTACATTTGTTTTTTTTAACCTTAAGACCGGCCTCTTGGAATTTTTTTAGGACTAATTTTAACCGGTCCTGTAAGATTTTTTTTGTAGGGGCTGCAATTAATACATCGTCAAAATAGGGGACCACGCCCTTAATTCCTTGCAATAACCTTTCCATAAGGCTCTGAAAAATCCCCAGGGCTACACTCACTCCGAATTGAGCCGGGTACATTTAAAGGCACCTCGGTGCATCACAATAGTTTGGGCCTGTGCCATTTTTTCATCTACTGGTAATTGCTGATATGCCTGAGCTAAATCCAATTTAGCAAAAACTTTCCCGCCCCCCAGGGAATGGAGGAGGTGCTGCACCACCGGAACTGGATACGCGTTCTGCTGCAGGGCGTGGTTCAAAGTGGTCCGGTAGTCCCCACAAATTCGGATTGACCCATCTGGCTTAATGGGTGTTACAATAGGGGTTTCCCAAGGGGAGTGATCGATGGGTTCCAACACCCCCTGAGCTGTCAGTTTGTCGAGTTGTTCATCGATTTTCGATTTTAAAGCAAACGGAACTCAACGGGGCTTTAGGCGAATGGGAGCTATTTTTGGATCTAAGCTGAATGAGATCGGGGTCCCCTTGTACTCGCCTAAGCTGTCCGCGAAGACGTCCCTGAACTCATAGATAAGGTCTTCCTCCCAGTCACAGCCACCGATCCGGTTTACGCCAGCCACTTCAATGCCGAGTGGCGCAAACCATTGGAGGCCCAGTAGGCTAGGCCTATCTCTATCGATGACCGTTAAAGGTAAGTACGCTGTGTGCTTCTTGAAGGAGACTCGGACTCTACAGGACCCGATGATGGGAATTCGATTCCCCTGGTAGTCCTTGAGGATGAGGCGTTGGAAACGGAGATCTTGGCATTGAATTGTGGGGATGAGTTGCTTGAGTGTCTTCCAAGACACCATCAAGAGGGACGATCCCGAGTCGACCTCCATGTGGCAAGGCTGGTTCTCGATGGCTACCGTGACTCGGATTTTCTTAGTGTCCAAGGCTGAGGCATGACCTATAGTGATAGTTTGGTGAGCCTCTTCTCTCTGCAAAGCTCGATTTCTGTAGGAGTGGTTTACTGGTCTCGCCTTACAGGACGGTTTCCTGTCGATTGGTGATAGTTAGCCCCTTTTGAGGCCTGGCTGGGTCCTGGCAAGCTGCGGCAGACCCGTCCGATGTGGCCTTGTTTCCCGCACTCATGGCAGAGTGCATCGCGGAATTTGCATTCGGACCTGGCATGGTTGGCTCCACAGCCAGCGCAAGGGTGTAAGGGCTTCAGGCGAGGGGCCCGGTCAGACCGCAGTCGATGGACCCCTTCTTCGTCACCAGTGTTATATTTTGAGCATGGGCAAGAAAGAATGGGGACAAGCCTCTGAACGGTGAACTTCAGCTCTTTATTTACATTGTGACTTCCTCAATTCAACAGCAGTAAAACCCGCCTTATATAGGCAAACCCTGTAACATTTAACCAATAACGAGCTAGGAACGCTAGCTCTTATAACCAATAAGAACTCTCTGTTTAGGGCCAATCGGATTTCCCGGAACGGGCCAATCCGGTCCGGCCGCTTAACAGCCAATCAGAAGTGCAGGGCCAGAACCCTGCACTTACTCCAAGCTCACACTTTATTAATCTTATTGCATACACAACAATATTCATGCATTGTTGACCTGCAAGTATTAAACCAATAAAAGAAGATCTGCATAAAATGAGCGATGTGTCAATAGGTTTATTGACTGAAAGTACCAGTAATTTGCTCCTGTTGCAAAAGGTCTCAGTATTACATGGCAGGGTAGATTGGGGTATGTACAGATAGTCCTCACTTAGCAACTACTCATTCAAACTTACAACAGCTGATTGAGAAGACTTCTGGACAATCCTTGAAGTTGCAGCCATCACAGCCTGAAGTCAAGTGATTGCTATTTGGGTGATTGGCAACTATTGCACAATTATAATGGTCAGTGTCCCATGTAAATATGGTCATAATTTACAACCTTCTCTGCCAGCTGCCAAAAAGTGAAGTCAATGGGAAGCTAGCAGGAAGTTGCAAGACATGATCATATGATATAATGCTTAGTGACCATGCACAATTCACTTAATGACTGGAACCAAAACTGCTGTTTCAAGTCAAAATGGTCATGTGGTTTTTGCTTAATTACAGAGATCCCAGTCACAATTATGTACATAAGCTAAAGACTATCTGTATATTATTCTCATGTATAAGGTAAATGAGAAACTTAGAGGATGTAGATGTTAGGCATGATGAGTGTGTGTTCTATGCAATTATACGTACAAATTTCTATCAGCAAAATTGCCGTTTTCTAGAACGAATAAATAAATAATGGGCCTCTCTAGAAGAAATGAAAGAGCAAGGATAAGATATCTATACCTTTCAGAATTGCTGAAAGATTCACCATCATTTATATCTTTGGTCATACTATGTGTAATTGAGAGGTGTAGTTTAGCAATACTATATATGCAGGGCCTATCATTGCCATGATATTCTAGAGCAATTTAAATATACAACACATACACAGGCACACATTCTTGAGCTAAAATACTCTTTATCATTAGTATTTGTATGAAGAGAGACAGTTTTGGTCTAGTCATTAAGGTAGCAGGGTAGAAAACCAGGAGATTGGGAGGTCTAATCTGCCCAGCTAGCTGATTTTGGACCAGTCATACTCTCTCAGTCATGAAGTCAGATTTGGGTGACAAATCGGTTTTGTCAATTCCTGTAGCCCAATGCGTCAACACTTGGTTGACTTGAAAATATATGGAACCCTGCACTTGTGAGAAAAACTCTAGAAAGGCAAAAAAATGTATGAAAAAAGCCAGTTTAGAATAATAGCTAAAGGTACTGGGATAGAAGTCAGCAGACTGTGAGTTCTATTTCTATCTTAGATTTATGTATGTGGTCATCAGGAGCCAAGATTGCTTGGAAGTCAGGCACTGATGCACACACACACACGTACAGATACCATAGGAATCCTATTCTTACCCCATCTCTTTCTCTCTCATATTTGCTTGCCCTATTTCTCTCCATACTCCTGAATGAACTGCTTTGATATCACAGCCTGGATGATGACCTCCCTCTCAATGGTTGCTGTAGCCTCAGCTCAGAAAGGCATGAAAGGCCTTGAATTTCATTGTCTATTTCATTGTCTTCCTTTCTCAAGAAAGGAAGAAGCATAGAAATATTAACTAAAGAATTCTCCGCGTTGTCTTCCATCTTCATACTTGCAGCTTATAAAGGTAAGGACATGTTTGTTCATTACAATTTTCAGTCTAATGGACCAAGCTGGGAACGAAGTTAAGTCTATTTTTCAAAGACTTACATTTATATAGTTAATATACTCAGGAGTCAGACATTAGCAAATAAACATGAGGGTTTAATGAAGTATTAAAATCCCTAGTAGCAGATTTTTAAAATAATCCAAGGATAACCAAACAAGTTAATTGGAAAATTTTTATACTGGGCAAACAAGAAAGAAGCCAAAAGAAAATGAGAATGGATTGAAATAGCTTCCTATTCAGAAGAACAACCTAAAACATATTTGTAAATATTTCACATGCTTTTCCAAAACTCAGTAACAGAGATTTCAAAGACTAGAGATAATATAATGATGGTGATAAGGTTGAATAATTCAATTTGGATTCTGTTTTTACATTGCAATGCAGTGAGATTTTTAGTTGTCCTCTACTTCAGCAGTGATTAGAGATGCTATAGGATACAGAATAAAATATTTAGAGAAATAAAATAAAAAACTGACATATACGATATGCAAAACATTCCCAATTTTTTAAAATTGTGATTTCCCACCAGCTAACAATTTATTTTAACACACAGCATTCTCAAAAATTATTTATTTCCAAAACAAATTTTGAAGGAAAAGTTGAGCCAAAAACCTCCCAACAACCCTGCTTTTTTAGCCTAAGATTACTATTACTCCAACTGTAATTAAAATCTAATAAAGCCTAGGAAACTTGCACACAGATCCCTCTGGAAGATACTATTTTTAGATTTGATTAAAATAATTGAAATTTGGATTCTTGAGTGCCAAATCAAAATCTGATTTCTTTTGGATGCCTGGTGAAATATGTTTTCCCAAACTGGGAAGGGAGGAGGAACCATTCAGAGAAGAAATTAATGTCAACAGATCCTTAAAAGGAAATTTGTTCCACAACAGATAAGCTGTAAATGAAATTGCAACCTTAGGTCAACAAAAGAAATGTAGCTTTTCTCTTCAGGGAAATCACTAGCAAACTAAATGTTTTACTCATTCTGGAATTACCATATATACTCGAGTATAAGCCGAGTTTCTCAGCCCATTTTTTGTGCTGAAAAAACCGCCCTCGGCTTATACTCGAGTCAGATTCCCCTCTGAAAAAAAAAAAAGACCCACCACCATGTGAGAATGCTCAGACACGAAAGCTATCCGACCGAAAATAAGTGTGTGGGGGGGGGGGGATTTTAACAGAGGGAAGATGTAGGGAGAAGGCAAAAGCGACGGAAGATCCTTCAGGGGAAACTGAGGGGGAGACTCACTCGGGAGGAGGAGGTGGTGGTGGCGGCTCTCTCCCTTGCAAGAAAAAAGCAAGGCTCTCTCCCTTGCAAGAAAAAAGCAAGAGCCGTTCTTATGATCTCTCCCTCTCTCTCTCTCTCCCCATAATACAGTCAAGCCCTTTCCAGCATGCGGGATCCGCCTCCGCCGCTTTGCACCTTGCAAATGCAAAAACCCCAGGATTTTGCATTTGCAAGGTGCAAAGTGGCGAAGTGAGTGTGTGTGTGTGTCTATCTGTCTGTCTGTCTGTCTGTCTCTGTGTGTGTGGGGGGGTGTCTCTCTCTCTCTCTCTCTCTCTCTCCCTTCCTCGCACCAGCGCGCCTTCCTTCCACTGCTACGCGTTTGGGCTGCTTTGTGCCCCCCTCCCTCCCCGCCGTCTTTTATTTTCTCCTTTCCAATGAACGGGAATGAACAAACCGGGATTAGCTTCAAGAGCCCCGAGGAGCAGCAGCGGCGGCAGCAGCACCAAGCATCCTCAACTTGAAAGTTACTGCTGGGTAAAGAAGCCGCTCTTGGAGCTCGGCGGCGCTTTGCAAGAAGAGCGAGAGAAGGAGGTGAGGCACGGCACGGCTCGGCTCTGCAAAAGGCTGCGCCTGCAATGCCACCCCGGGCACTGAGCGAGGCTGCCTAGCGGCGCCCGGGCTGTTCAGGAGTAGGAAGCGGCTGTGCCCCTGGCTGTGGGAAGTGGCTGTGCCCTGGCTGTGGGAAGCGGCTGTGCCCTGGCTGTGGGAAACGGCGGCGCCCGGGCTGTTCAGGAGTGGGAAGCGGCTGTGCCCCTGGCTGTGGGAAGCGGCGACGTCCGGGCTATTCGGGAGTGGGAAGCGGCTGTGCCCCTGGCTGTGGGAAGCAGTGGCGCCTGGGCTGTTCAGGAGTGGGAAGCGGCTGTGCCCCTGGCTGTGGGAAGCGGCTGTGCCCTGGCTGTGGGAAGCGGCGGCGCCCGGGCTGTTCGGGAGTGGGAAGCAGCTGTGCCCCTGGCTGTGGGAAGCGGCTGTGCCCTGGCTGTGGGAAGCAGCGGTGCCCAGGCTGTTCAGGAGTGGGAAGCGGCTGTGCCCCTGGCCGGCCAGGGGAATGGGGACTCTGCCTGATCCAGGGGTGGCAGCCGCCCGGGCGTCCTCTTCTCGGCTTTCGGCTGGCCGTTTGCAAGGCTCAGCGAGTCTGCCCCAGGAGTTGCCCCGCCGCCGCGCAGAAGCCATCTGTGGAGTTGTCGGGGGAGCCCAGGAGGAAAGCGAAGGGCAGGCTGGGCTCCAGCAAGGCTTTTCCTTCCCTTCAGACTGCAGTGCGAGCTAGGAAGGGAATTGCCAGCAACTCTTGGTCGCCTCAGCCGCGGCGTCTGCTTCGGGTTTCTCCCAGCACGTCAAGCAGCCACGAAAGCGTGCGCGGGGGGAGGGGGGGTTACTCGAGCAGGCTGGAAGGAGGAGGTGTGCGCCGGGTGACTTCCCACATGGGGAGTCATCTTAAGTCACCTCCGCCGTCGCAAGAGCGGTCAGTATTCTCATTCAAACTCTTTCTCACTCACTCTCTCTCTCTTTTTTTTTGCAAAGCCCCCCCCCACACCCTTCTGGCAGCAGCAGGCGGAGAAAGCCCCACTTCCCCCTGGCCTGTCTCGGGGAGAGGAAGCGAAGGGCCCCGTCTCGGCTCCCGTCCTTCTCAGATACCTCTGGGTTTTTTTCCCCCTTCCAACTGGACGATGGCGATGTCCTTGAGCAAGTCTTAAGATGCTGGTGATGAGGGGCCTCCTGGCTCCCCAAAACACCTTCCTGGATACCATAGCAACCCGCTTTGATGGCACACGTGAGTTGGCTTCCCACTCTTTTTTTTTAACTCTCCTCCTCCTCCTCCTCTCCTCTCCCCTTGTTGTCTGGTCTTCCCTAAGGAAACTTGAGGGCTCACACTTCCAGGTGTTTCTCCCTGCCTTTCTCCCTGTCAATGATCTTTTCTTCCCTTCCCTTCCCTTCTCTCAGCCCCATCCTCCTTCACCTTTGTCACCACAATCCTGAACAGATGAAGTTTGTACTTCTCAAGAAAGGTTGAATGTTCCTTTTGAGGAGGGAACCTAGTGTGACATCTGTATGTTGACCTACTACTGAGCCATGGCATGTGTGCACATGCAATGGAGGCATGAGGGAGAGCTGTGAAAGAGATGGTGGCTCTCCAAAACAGGATGTACATGCAGCACATACACATGCTTTTTTCTTGCAAGGGAGAGAGTGACTCTGTTTGGACATACAGATGATGATGAGGAATCCAGTTTTGAAGGATTTTAACTCTTGTGTTTTAGCTTGGTTGCTGATTGAGCTAAGGTTTTTGTACTTTTAAAGTTATTGTTAATACCATATTGGTTTTGTTGGCTCTCTTTTCCACTTACAGAGCTGGTTTACTGTTTTTCTTTGAAATAAATATTCAAAAACATTTAACCTACTGATGCCTCAATTCATGTAATTTTATTGGTATCTATTTTTATTTTTGAAATTTACCAGTAGCTGCTGCATTTCCCACCCTCGACTTATACTCAAGTCAATAAGTTTTCCCAGTTTTTTTGTGGTAAAATTGGGTGCCTAGGCTTATATTCGGGTCGACTTATACTCGAGTATATACGGTATTTGTTCAGATTTAAGATAAACACAGATACAATCAAATTGTTTATTTACAGAGTGTCTTTTTTTAAAAGTAAAGGTTATTTTACAAAAAACGCATATATTTCCACAAAAGTATGGTGCTTCCTTGCCTGCCTTATATATAAACTATATACTTCATCATTTTTCAACAATGATTTTTTTATTATTATTATATTTTAGATTGTTAAACCTGCCTTTATCATTTAAAAAAAAAATTACAGGCAACGAACATGCATAGTATTCTTTCTTCCTCCTATTTTTCCTCACAACAGTCCTCCAATTGTTACTCAATCAGCCATGCCTAATTCCTAATATTTATCCATGTATTCTTGCATAATTGAACAGAAATGAAGCATCTTTTCATCTGTCTCAAATATAACGTGTCTTGTGGAAAAACACTTTTGTGAGCAAAGGGAGATTACTAAAACAAACCCAATTCTATAAACTCAAGAGGGTTTTATAGAAAGTTATTTAGTATTAAGGTTTTCAGAAGACCCTAAGGCAATTCATCCCAGAATTTATGGCATGAAAAAAAAAATTTCCCATGCAAGCCTTAGCTGCAAGACACACCAATCTCTGGATTTTATCTGATGCCCTCACATATTTGGCTCTGTCTGCACATCCAATCATAAGAGAGCCTAAAAATTAATACAGTAACACATTTATTATACATTTTTGGTCTGGCTTATTATAAAAGAAAGTCCATTTACATATTCACTGTAAAATGGTAAGATTAGGCCAAGGCTAAAGTAAAAGCCCTTCACCTGTTCATTAAGGGCCTGCCAATGCTTATTTGCCAAACATTTATTTTTCATTCATTTTCTTGATAAAGGTTATTTTTGAAGAAATCTGTATCATCATCTCTTCCTAACAGATTTTTTTTAAGATGTTGAGACTTTGGAAAGAGTGGAGAGAGCAACTAAGATAATTAGGGGCCTAGAAACTAAAGCATATGAAAAAGAGTTGTGGGAATTGGGTATGGCTAATCTAGAGAAAATGACTGGAGCGACATGGTAGCAGTGTTTCAATATTTGAGAGGCTGCCACAAAGAAGGCCCAAACCTATTTTTCAAAGCATTAGAAAGTAAGACAAAAAACAATGGATGG
The DNA here is from genome assembly GCA_033807585.1 of Hydrophis major. NCBI lineage: Eukaryota > Metazoa > Chordata > Lepidosauria > Squamata > Elapidae > Hydrophis > Hydrophis major. The sequence continues at coordinate 130,684,467 of CM066331.1, forward strand.
AAACTAATCACGGAGAGAAGCGACCTAGAAGAAAGAGAAACTTCTCAACAGTGAGAACAATAAACCAGTGGGATAGCTTGCCTTCAGAAACTGTGGGTGCTTCTTCAGTAGAGACTTTTAAGAAGAGACTGTGTTAGGTCTGGAGCATGGGTGCGAATAATGGAGACGAGCCGGTAGAAACAGTGAACTTCAAACTCTTTATTTACATGGTGTGACAGCTCAAACTGGATGGCTGCTATAACCTTCCTTATATAGGCAACTTATTAACTATTCAACCAATAGCAATCCTGGAGCGCAAGCTCCGTTAACCAATGAGAATGGCCTGTTAATGGCCAATCAGTTGCTCCTGAACGGACCAATCCGATCCTGCCATTAACAGCCAATCAGAAGTGCAGGGCCAGAACCGTGCACTTGACTTCAAGCTCAAGATAACTTTATTTGGCATTATTCATTCACAACACCCCTTTCCCCCGGCTTCTGCCCACGGGGCACGGTTACATAGTCCTTGAGGTAGGACGGTTGTGTTATCAGTCTTTTTGATTTTCGCAAAGTGCCTGGCGGTTGGCTGCACTTCTGTTGAGGTAGATCGTTGTTTAACGGTGGGGGTGCCTCTGGTTCCGGGTTCCGAGTTCGCGTTCCCGTCGTCACCGATATCATTGGCCACTCCCTGAGGTGAACTCACTCCGGTCCCCGGTTCCTGTTCCTGCATTTCAGTTCCATTTTCAGTCCCTTCAAAAAGATTTTCCTCTAGTTGAAATTCATTTTCCTCTGAACTTCCCCCCCCCCCTCAGTTTGGTCATAAGGGAGTTCGGAATTGCGTGACGGTAGCCGCGATCGTAGTTGATCTATGTGGCGCTTCCAAAGTCTATCATCAGGGCACTGAATGAGGTATGATCTTGGGCCGGTTACGCGGATTACGGTCGCTTCTACCCACAGCAGATCGCCCGATAGGTTTTTAGCGAATACTAAATCGCCTACCTGGAAGGTACGGCATCGGCCGCTGGATCCGAGTGGCTTTTCTGGTTCGTAGGCTGGGTGTAACCAGTCGAGGTGGGAGCGGAGCTTTCGTCCCATTAGCAGCTCGGTGGGAGTTTTGTTGGTGACGCTGTGAGGTGTGATGTGCTGGAGGAAAAGAATTTGGTTGATTTTCTCGTCGATGTTGTCGTAGTCTATCTTTTGTAGAGTCCTTTTGATGAATTGTACCATGTGCTCAGCCCTACCGTTGGGCGCAGAGTGCGCAGGTGAAGTAAGCGCATGTCAGATACCGTGGTCAGCCAGGTACTGTTCAAAAGACAGCGTGGTAAATTGGGGCCTGTTGTCAGATACCAGAACGTCTGGTAATCCGTGGGTTGCAAACAGTCTTTCCAGTCTTTTGATGACCGCTTTGGTGGTCGTATTCCTCATTTGGTGTATCTCGAGCCAATTAGAGTAGGCGTCAACGGTTAGCAAAAACGTGTGGCCTTTGCTCGGCCCAACAAAGTCCAGATGGATGCGGGACCAGGGTCCCCGCGGCGTCTCCCATTCGGTTGGGGTTGCCTTTGGTGGAGCGTTGCTTACTTCTTGGCATCTCTGGCAAGTTTTAACCCACGATTCGATTTGTCTGTCGATGCCTGGCCACCACGCGTAGCTTCGTGCGAGGCTCTTCATGCGCACGATGCCAGGGTGACCATCATGCAAGGTTCTTAGCAGTGCCTGTTGGAGTCGTTCTGGGATAATGACTCAATCGCCCCAGATGATACAGCCCTTCTGCGAGAACAACTTTATTTGACGGCTTTTGAATGGTGCAAAGTTGTCTGGTACTTGGTCCAATGGCCATCCGCGTTCCACCTATGTTAGGACTCATGCTAAGATGGGGTCGTGTTTTGTTTCTCTCGTCACGGGCAGTTAATGGTGGCGTATGGAGTGTCTCGATCTGCAACATTGTCATCGTTGGTGCAGGATCGTTGATGGTTTCAGGGAGCAGTGCACGGCGTGGGGAATGGCTTTACCGGAACGATATTGTAGCTGATAATTGTAGGCAGCCAAGAATTCTGACCAGCAGGTCATCCTGGGAGAAAGTATGTAGGGAGTTGGCTTGTCCCCAGCGATGATCCCCAGCAATGGTTTGTGGTCAGTTACAATGGTAAAAGCCCAGCCGTATACGGACTCATGGAATCTTTTAACAGCTGATACAATTGCCAGGGCCTCTTTATCAATCTGGCTGTAATTTCGCTTGGTTTTCGAGAGCGTTTTTGAAAAGTAAGCAACAGGGGCTTTGCTACCATTAAGTAATACATGGCTCAAAATGGTGCCCACTCCAAAAGGCAATGCATCACATATGATATTTAATGGCAAGGTCTCATTGTACTGCATTAATACGGCGTCAGAAGTCAGTAGTTGTTTTACATTACGAAATGCCTGCTCTTCTCTGTGACCCCATACCTAAATTGCTTTTTTATCTAGTAGGCGATGTAAAGGTTCAGCGACAGTCACCTTGTGCGGCAAGAATACATTATAGAAATTGATGAGGCCTAAGAATGCCTGGAGGTCAGCTTTGTTCCGGGGTCTGGGAGGGTTTTTTATTGCTCCCAAATTGCTATCAGTAGGGTGAATACCCTGACTGTCAATTAAGTACCCTAAGAATTCAACACGATCTGTACACAGTTTGCACTTATTTTTTTTCCACTTTCAGGCCTGCTTCTTGGAATTTTTGTAAAAAATTCTTAGTCTTAGATGATCCCGTAAAATTTTTGGAGTGGGGACAGCAATGAGCACATCATCAAAATAGGGGACAACGCCTTTGATCCCCTGCAATAGTCTCTCCATTAGGCTCTGAAAGATCCATGGGGCTACACTGAGTCCGAATTGAAGCCACGTACACTTAAAGGCACCTCAGTGTGTTATGATAGTCTGTGCCTGTGCTGTTTTTTCGTCAACCTGCAGTTGCTGATAAGCCTGAGCTAAGTCTAGTTTAGCGAAGACTTTTCCGCCCCCCAGGGAATGGAGGAGGTGTTGCACCACCGGCACCAGATATGGATTTTGTTGCAGGGCGTGGTTTAGGGTGGCTCGATAGTCCCCACAAATTCTAATGGAGCTGTCCGGCTTAATTGGGGTCATGATTGGTGTTTCCCATGGGGAGTGGTTGGTTGGCTTTAAAACTCCCTGGGCTATCAACTTATCAAGCTGTTCATCAATTTTTGGCTTTTGAGCGAACAGGACTCGACGAGGCTTAAGGCGGATGGGAGCTACCTTTGGATTAAGGCTAAAGGATATCGGGGTCCCCTTGTACCCGCCTAGCTTTTCCACGAAGATGTCTCTGAATTCGTGGGTGAGGTCTTCTTCCCAGTCACTGCCGCCGATTCAGTTAATGCCTGCCATTTCAATGCCGAGTGGTGCGAACCATTGCAGGCCTAACAGGCTAGGCCGGTCCTTGTCGATTACCGTCAGGGGTAAGTAAGCCGTTCGGTTCTTGAATGCAACCCGGACTCTATTGGATCCTACGACTGGAATCCGGTTCCCCTGGTAGTCCTTTAACATGAGCCGTTGGAATTGAAGGTCTTGGCACCAGATAGTGGGGATGAGTTGCTTGAAGGTCTTCCAGGAGACCATTGACAGAGACGACCCCGAGTCAACTTCCGTTTGGCAAGGTTGATTTTCGATGTCCACTTTGACCCAAATTTTCTTAGCATCTAGTGAAGAGGCATGGCCGATAGTGAGTGTTTGGTGGGCCTCTTCCCGTCTCATTAGGTGATTCATGGGTCAGTTTCTGTAGGAGTGGTTTGCTGGTTCTCACCTTACAGGGCGATTCCCTGTCGATTGGCAGAGATTGGTACCCTTCGCGGTCTGGCTGGGTCTGAGGAGACTTCTGCAGACCCATCCAATGTGGCCTTGTTTCCCACACTCGTGGCAGAGTGTGTCACGGAATTTGCAATCGGAGCGGTAATGGTTGGCGCCGCAGCCAGCGCACGATTGCTGGGACTTCGGGTAACGGTCCCAATCGGACCGCAGGCGATGGACCTCTTCTTCGTCACTGTCTGATGACGAAGAGAGGTCCTCATGGTGGGTCGTCTGCAGCTGCCCTTCTGCCTTAGGTGAAACTTCACTGGCCGGTTGGTGTGCTGGAGCGCAATTTCGGCGTAGTTGGGCAGCCGACTTCTTGGTCGCCTCCGCTGCTTTAGCTTCAGCTATGGCATCTTTAAGGGTGATGTCACCCTTTGCCATTATTTTGCTCTGTACGTTCAGAGCGTATAACCCGAGAACTACTCGGTCTCTCAAAGCCTCCTCTAGGTCGGTGAAATCGCAAAGGCCTCCCAAGTTCCGGAGGTCTGCAATGAAATCGGCAATGCTTTCTCCTTTCCGCTGGTTTCTTTGATAGAACTCATGTCGTCTTACAAGCGTTGGAACGGTCAGTGCATAGTGGGCCCTTAGTAGCGGTTCGAGGACGTCCCAGTCCATGGCCTTCACTTCAGCCGGTTTCGCTAATGCCTTAGCCATTTTGAACACCATCGGGCCGCAGTGCGTTAGGAATACCGCCCATTTCTTCCCGGTTGTGGCATCCTTCAGATTATTCGTTTCCAAAAACATTTGGAAACGGTCCATGTAGGACTCCCAGTCCTCTTGAGCTGGATCGAACGGAGCAGGTGGTACTGCGCTGCTGGACATGGTTCCGCCATTGTGCGCTTCAGCCACATGCTTAGTTGTCTTTGTCATTGGCTCTGATGTCATCCAATCCCATCCTCGTCACCAGTGTTAGGTCTGGAGCATGGGTGCGAATAATGGAGACGAGCCGGTAGAAACAGTGAACTTCAAACTCTTTATTTACATGGTGTGACAGCTCAAACTGGAGGGCTGCTGTAGCCTTCCTTATATAGGCAACTTATTAACTATTCAACCAATAGCAATCCTGGAGCGCTAGCTCCGTTAACCAATGAGAATGGCCTGTTCATGGCCAATCCGATGCTGCCATTAACAGCCAATCAGAAGTGCAGGGCCAGAACCCTGCACTTGACTTCAAGCTCAAGATAACTTTATTTTGGCATTATTCATTCACAACAGACTGGACAGCCACTTGTCTGAAATAGTGTAGGATCTTTTGCTTGAGCAAGGAGTTTGACCAAAAGACCTCTAAGGTCCCTTCCAATTCTTTCATTTTGTATTCTGTTCTGTTGGGTACATCAAAGCCCTACTTTCTTATGTCGCTTTTTAAGAAAAACTCCAGTAAGACTTTCACACACATTCTGTTTTTATCACACAATGATACTTACTTTTATTACCTAATTAAAACATTAAATGTATCAAGAGCACCCAATAATGTGGAATATAGAGCACAATCAAAACTTAATCGGAGCTCTGCTCAACTCTGTAGTATAAAGCAAATGGCTACAGAAAGATTATGTCTCTCATATGAAAAATGTCATTTTCCATTCCACTGAAGAATATAGACCAGGGCTGTCAAACTCCCAGCCCACGGGCTGGATGCGTCACATGCTGGCCATGCCCACACCCAGTTAACAAAAGGGGGAGAAATCCCAATAAGTCACATGATGCCACAATGACGACTGAGTTTGACACCCCTGATATAGACCATTTCTGTATCTGTAACAAGCCAACGTGGTCAGAAGTATGGATTCCATCAAGATTTGGCTTTTGCCATTTTTTAAAAAATACTGTATCAGTTGGAGCTGTGGGTAGCCAATCTGCCCAACTAATCTCTTAATCTCTTTAATCTCTTTCTCCATTCTAACTTGTAACTTAGTTCCATGTAATAATTGGATAAAGGTACCTTCAATGTCAGTGTCTAGCCCAGTATGGCAAAAATAAACACATAAATGGCTCTAGCGCTTCTGCTTTTATTCAACAAGACAAAATCCATAGGACAATTAGGTTAGGATGAAATTTATTTCATTAGATTTTTAGACATAATTCTTTAAAATCAGTGATTTTAAAGGTTTGCAATAGCCTTTATTGCAATAACAGTATTATTGTTTGAGACTGAATCCATTTAGAGTTGCATACAAACAATTGCTGTATAGCAAATTTCAGAGAAATAAAATGAAGGTTCTACAATCATGATAAATAATGTACTGGAACTGGGGATAGATATTGAAGTAAAAATGCAGTACTTTCCTTGGAAGAGAGCTAAAATAGCTCACAAATCATCATCCCACAAATAGCAAGAGTGAGAGACGAGAAGCCATAGAATTGAACGAAAGGTAGAAAAATTATTTTAAAAGAACTTCATTGGTGCAATACAAAAAGAGCTCAAGATTACAAAAAGAGTACCTATATTAGATAAATCAAATCACAGAAAAAGAAATTAGTAATGATATTCATGTGATTGTCTCACTTTACCGTGCAGGATTTCATGCTATTATCAAAACATTGCTGTTATATAATAGAAAACAGTTACTGCTGTCTATAATGTTCAATATTCAGGAAAAGAGATTGTTCTGAGATAAGCTAATCTTGAAAGAGTCATCCATGACCATATTCTCATTGAATTAAATGGAAGTTTAATCATTCTCTGAAGCTTGGAGGGCTGACCCCCACCAACACAGATAGCACATTTTTTTCTCTGAGACTTTAATGTTCTACTGAAATGCCATTATCTTGAACACCAGACTATCTTAGTGAGAAAAAAAACAAACAACACAAAATTGTCCCTGTAAAAGAAGGGAATTACCATTATTACCCTGCTTATCCCATTTGCTTTTATTTTTAGATCTGCTAAAAGTAATAAAAAGGAAAGAAGAACTATAAACCTGTTCTTTGTACTTGCTCAATTTCATAGCAATAGTGAAATTAATTCACAGGTGTTCATAAAGCTTAACACTGCAGAAAGGAAGAAATTATTAATTATGCGGTCAGCAATTTAAACTATACTTCACTGTACTGTTTCAGCACATTCTCCTATTAAATCCACAAGGCTTATGCAAAAACAAAAAAAATCATTAAACAGACAAAACATTAGTGGTTCCAACTTAATGCATTTTGCAAAAGGCTTATGGAAAAGACAGTTCAGAGAAAAGTAAGGGGGAAATTTTGTTTTTAAATAGGCTCCCCAAAGCTATTGCTCTGATATTTATATTCCTCAACAATTTCTTTGGCAAATGCATGGCTTCCTTAGAGAAAAGATCTAACAATTATGACATAAGGCGTTCAGCGTATCCTAACTTCTTCGACTAAAAGGCCAGGTTTACAGTTAGCCATTTTATTAACAGCTAATTTCTTTACTGATCTCTTGATCATTTTGAACAATATTAGATGGCAGACAAAAACACCCAGGCATGCAGCCTCCCAAAAAAAATGCCTTAGTTTTAAATTGGAACATTCTCAGAAGGTTGTGTGGCAATTTTTCTTCCCAAAGTCTTGGAAAATGTGTCTTAAAGGACTGTATTATGGAAGCTATATGTGAGACTCCTTCCCTCCCTCCCTTCCCTCCTTTTTTTTTTTTTTTTTTGATCTTACACAGCTTTAGTTTCATAGATTTAAAGAATCACAAAACAAAGATAACCAAGTACCATACATGTTGAATATATTTCCATAAACATTGCAAGTATCAGTAGAACATTTTATATGTACAGCCTCCAAAGTATTAGATCCCAATTCTAATGTCACAAATTTCACAATAATTACTGTGACAATATTAGACCCTACATGACAATCCTGGGACTCTGACTCCATTAAATTGGGAAGTATTAGCTAACTAGTTTTCCAATGGACTATAACATCTCTCCATTTTTTTTTCTCCCCTTTCCTCATTGTATTCATTTTCAAGGAGGCGGCAACCCACTTTCATAATTGTCCTCAATTCCACGTACGCTCTCACGCACAAGCTGAAATCACATCCGTTCAAACTCAGTGGCAAAAAAACCCAAATTATTGTAGCATGATTTCACATTATTTAGTGTAGGAAGTAAGCAGTATGGAAATAGGAGAGATTGGCCTTCTGGTTCAATACCCTTCCTTATTTATGAAGTCAAATCCTAAGAATAATGATGGCATGTCATCTTGCCTCCAAATTACATCTGTGTGATCTCATATTCTTGGAGTTGTGTGCAATGCGTTGTCTGCCAAGGGTCACTCCAGGACAATGTGTGAAATCCAAACTATCTCCTTTACTAGCAAACGGATTTCCTCTCCGTCTGACATTAGTAACTTTTTATTGAAAATATTGGAGCTGCTACATTATGAAGCAAAGACTCAACATAGAGCAGGAGTGTCAAACTCGTGGCCCACGGGCCGGATGTGTCACATGCTGGCCCTGCCCCCACCTGGTTTAGCAAAGGGGGGGGAAATCCTGATATGTCATGTGACACTGCCGTGACGATGCAAGCTTGACACCCTGGACATGGAGCAATCAATTTGGTAATCTAGCAACAATTGGGACTGCCAATTCAGTCACTAAGCACAGGTACCTTGTTTATTAACTCTGTTTGTTGCAAGGCGGCTGCAAAGTATGTGAATGGCAATCACATGATCATGGGACATTGCAACAGTCATCAATGTGTGCCTGTTATGAAGCTCACATATGACTATCTCATGACTGCTGGACGCTGTGACTCCTGTAAAGGTGAAGGTTGATTGCAGAGAGTTCTTTTAGTACCAAAACTTTGAATAGTTGCAGCATGACGCAATTAGTAAGCAAGTACTACCATATTTCAAACTATGCCTCCTAGCCTGACACTTATAAAAAATATCACAAGAAAATAAATATGTTTTTGTATGGCATATGATTGTCTAGAGAAAAAGGGCAATCATAAGTTGGATACTAGCATATTGGGAAAATATATCAATTTGCCTTTTAATAATTGTTTTATATTTTACGGTGGCTTTATTTTCTGGGTTTTTTTAAATCATAGTAGATATCCTATGAACAGCATCAGCCATGTGATTTCAATGTTCAAAAATATTCCCATTGTAATGTTGCAGATTTCACTGGACTAGAAAAGGCAACAGATTTTTCCACTGTAAACTATCATTTCTTAAATGAATCATTCCTCTTAACTTCTTCACTTCCTCTTTTATCCTTTCAGGTGTTAAGGAAGATACAAAGTGCTGGCTCATTTTCTTCTGGTGGCCTCAACCAATTGTTAATTGATGTTGTTGTAGTGTGTCTTTATTTTTGTGCCTCCATCTTCTTTTGGGTTCTTTTCTTTCTGCCTTGTGTTTGTTTGGGCTTCTCCTCTTACACTTCAGAATGTGGAGCTTCTCTTGAAGTATCATCATGCATTTTCCCAATCTTTCCAACCAAAAATATAATTTTCCAAGCTGCAATAATTTATTCAACAACCGTTCAATTATGAAAGGGCTGAACAAATGACACTTAGACGGTCCTTGTAATTCCCACGATCACGCTATCCCTGCAGTTATGTGATTCTGAGCCAGGTGCTGATTGCAATTATATTGTTGCAGCAAGTTGCAGTCACAAAGGGAAGCTGCCGGGAAATCATAAGTTGTGATTGCATAAGATCCTTGCTTAACCCGTAACGTCCTCGCTTTAACCATGGCAACTGGGACTGCTTGCTATCGCTGAGCAATGTGATAATATGATATTGGGCTTTACAACCCACATTGCTTAGCTGTGGGAATTCTGATCCCAATTGCCGTCATAACCCAAGGACTACCTGCATCTTCTCCCTTTTCTCTCTCTCTCTCTGTGTCTCTCTCTTTTTTACTTGTCCGTAGTACATCACTTTTTATCACTAAAATGAATATTAGTCAATGACTGTAACAGAATGCATTAATGACCTTGCATAAAGGGTGGAAGAGAAAACAATCAGACAAGAGAGATACGAGTCCTCGGTTGCTTAAGAGTCAAAGAAAGAAATTTAGGAAGAGCTCACCCTAATAGATCAAACAGTTAAAAGTGGAGGCAGGAAGTTTGTGCCTTCAGATCTCTTGCAAGGTTTTGTTAATGTAGTCTTAAAATAAAGTAGAATTTGTTCATCTTGTGTTTCCTGTATGGTTCACAGGAGGCTTATGTAGGTCAGAGAACACTGCTTTATACCTGATATGACATGCTTTAGCCTATGTTTGTATTATGACTGGCATATCTTAATTTTAATCAAAAATATTATCTTTTAAAGAAAAACCTGAATGTCATTTATCTTCCATTGAATTAAATGAGAAGGATTGAACTTTTCAAGTAAATCCAATTTCATAGGTGCTCTAATTCCTCAGTTCTAAAAAAAAAAAAAAAAAAAACCAAGAATGAAAATAAAAAGGGCAGACAAATCTTAACATTTCAACTGGTGTTTTCTTTATCCTTCAGTTCATCTGGTTTTACTACAAGCTCATCGTCTGAGCCACTACATTTTCTTTATTAGTGTGATGAATGAATTATCGATTCCTGTTTGCGGCATCTTTACATTACAACAGTAAACAGCTCATTTAACAATTAGTCAAGAAATGGAGTGTATTTAGGAAAAGATCATTTATTTTTTGCTTATCAGTTGAGCCAGCAAGAGCTGTCTTTTAGGCTCCTAGGAGTGAAATATTTATGGTTAAGAGCTTCAGGAATGTCTAGGCTTGATTTAATGAAGTTTGATTGCTCTACACACAGTGTGCATGTGTTTATTTCCAGATTGTGTTAAAGAGCAATCACTAGGATTTTCTTTTTTTCTTCTTCACTGGCATTTCAAATAAAAGAGGAAAAATAGAAAGGACTAAATTCCATTGGCTCGTTTTGTTGTTTCTTTCATTGCCCTGCAAAAATACTATATAACAAACGTTATTCTGAGACTTTCAAAAACAGAAAAACCCGCTGGCTTAAAATTTTTGAAGGGCTTGTTATAGTAGGGATAGGATTCTGACTGCTGCAGAATTACGTGGAACTATTTCTTCTTGCACTTGGAAAACTACTTTTGTTAATACAGCTTAAAATTGCCTTTGTCTTCTTCTTCTTCTTCTTCTTCTTCTTCTTCTTCTTCTTCTTCTTCTTCTTCTTCTTCTTCTTCTTCTTCTTCTTCTTCTTCTTCTTCTTCTTCTTCTTCTTCTTCTTCTTCTTCTTCTTCTTCTTCTTCTTCTTCTCTTCTTCTTCTTCTTCTTCTTTTTTTTTTTTTTGCAGCCAGCAAACCCTGCTGACTCTTACTTTGTTTGTAATCAACTACTATTTTAAAGATCTTTTTCAGCATGCATTGCTGACCAAAGAAAAGAGTAAATCAAATCCAAGCACATTTGTGCTGTCTTGTAATTTCATGACTGTTCTTGCTTCGTGTGCCCCAGCTAAAGGGCATGGAGGGCAAGCGAGGCTAACTGAATTTTGAGATGGAGCAATGAACTCACTCAGACCTTATGGGCCCTGAAAACAGTCTGATAATCTGTTGCCCCACCACCCTGTGGAGCATTCTCCCCCTGGAGGTAAGGTGGGGGCCCCACTCTTCTGTCCTCCTGAAAAGAAGTTAAAACATGCTCTGTAGCCTCATATGGGGAACCCAAAGAAGCATGCAGTCGTGGGACTGGTTGGTGGCCTGATAGCCCTCCCTTTGCCCGTTTGATTAATTTCTAACAGATCTTAATCATTCTTGTCTCCTTCTAAAAAAAATAATCTTGAAATTGTAATTCTAACATTTTAATTTTTGCATACTGTTTTTGTGTTCCGACATTTTATTGTACATCGCTCAGACTTCCTCTTTAAAGGAGATATAAATAAATACAAATAAATAAATCTTATTCCTGTACGCTGGTCCCTGCCTTGTGAAATCTTATTCCTGTACACTGGTCCCTGCCTTGTGAATACAGAACATGGCTTAGTCCAGTGGTCCCCAATCACCGGGCCCCGAACTGGTACCGGTCCATGGATTATTTTGTACTGGGCCACCTATTTTGCTTAGGTGCCACCATCTTGTTTTGACGGCACTTGAGAAGGTGCTTCCAGGTGAGTTTGTCGGTTGTCGGTTGGAAAGCGGCGTTTGGGTGCTGAAGGAATCCTCGCACCTTAGTTTCATCGAAGGGGGGGGCGGCTTTGAACAAAGAGCCATCCCAATGGCAGTGGAGTCTCGTGTTACTCAGGAGGAAATTAAGAAAGAGCCCGAAAAGCCCATCGACTGTGAGAAGGTACAAAGGAGGAGTTGAAGGTGGCGGGGAGAAGTGGGGGACAGCTGGCTGGCCGGTCGCTCGGCTTGCCTTGCCTTGGTCATGCATGCTGATGCCAGTACCGGGCCATAGATCATTCTGTGATGCCGGTACTGGGCGGTGGTACAAAAAAGGTTGGGGGCCACTGGCTTAGTCCACAGGTTGGCTATCAGCATGCCTTTCATAGCTCATTGCAATGCATGTAGACCAAATAATTGGGCTCTTCTTAGATGGGAGGGGGGGACCAGAAGATTTGAAAGGGCAAAATGTTGGAATGTTGTAGATTTTCAGACATTAAACATCTTGAACCCTCCTACTGGAGTATACCCCTAGCATGTTTTATGAAACTTAGGCAAGTCCTTGAACTCTAAAAGTTCCCTACCGCGAAGACCAGGGCACTTGCTTTTAATGGCAATGACCATTAACAAGCTCTTTTTTAAAACACACACACACACACAGAGAGAGAGAGAGAACATTTCTTCAATTGAACATTAAATGATACATCAATGAATAAAAAGAGATCTTACCCATACAAGCAAGAAAAGGTTTCTTTTTACTGTTCCACAATACCCCAGCATTCCAATAATGATCAGAAAACAGCAGACTGCAATCATGACTGGATGGACAACTGGAAAATAAGTAGACACAACTGCCTCCTCCACTCTGAAAACAAATGAAACATAGATCAAGTTTATAGAGTTGGAGTCCAGCTTTCCTACAAAGCAATTTAAAAAATAGTATTCATCTGGGGAAAGTATGCAGAAATTTTTTTTTTTATTAAAAAGATTGTGTTATCAGGTGGTAATGCCCTTTTAATCTAAATGGAAACTATCTATCTATCCACAGTATCTATCTCTAAAGTTGCTTGCATTCATTATCTAGTAATTAACTTTGGAATAGCAACTAACAATGCTACATCAATTTAAAATATGCACTGTGTACATCAAACTGCTTTGAGATAAGTAAATTGAATAAGGTATAAGCTACAATGAAATCTCCCAAGAAACAGAATATTAAAGAATCTGAGAAATTGTTCTGAGAATAGTTCCAATTCTCACCACTCCTTTGTTAATTGTCAGAAACGTATACAGTAGATTTTAATTTTTGCTTCTGGAAATGCAGTTCTGGTCTGTTAAGCCTGGGTTCCCCAACCAGGGTTAAGGAGACAAGCTAAACAGAATGTGCAGCGTTAGTCAGATAGGCATACAGATAAATGTGTGAGATAAGTTTATATGTTAGTTAACATACAGTAGAAATAACAGATACGCTTGTGTTATCAAAAATATAGTTTATTCCACTTAGAGTTTTATAGCATAGTCAAAATAACAGTCCATTAGTCATGTATCGTTTTAGTCAGTCCATTCAAGGATATTCAATTAGCAAAGTCCATGTAGAATATCTAATGTCAGTTCACTTACAATAAATCAGTCCTCTCACAGTTGATAAATCAACAGTCCTTTCTCTCTCCCATTCCAGTAGGGGGAAAAAAGCAGTCTTCAGTCTATCCAGTAATTAGGGATCATCAAGCCAGAGAGAGCAAGCTGCCGTGCCTTGCTTCTTTTATGGTGCTTTTACAACCACTCCCTTAATTACATTCTTACAGTTAAAGTTACAGACACTTTAACTAACAAACCATGATAACATATTTATTATTTTACCTAAACCAGTTAGGGTAAACAATGCTATCCCTAACATGGTTCACAGATGACAGAGGGAAAAGTGAGCTAATTTTCTTGAATTTTTTCTTTGCAAGTCAGTCACAATAGAATTTCCCTGTTTAGATGTAGTATATTTCTCTAATTAGCACACTAAATAAATCATTCAGGAATGACTTTTGCCAATACTGTATGCTTCTGCAACACATTTGTCTAGCAACATTTAGAAAATTGGACTAGGTAAGATTTGGTGTCAAACTGCACATTATTTTAATGATAAAGGATGCAACACTTTTTACTCCTATGTGCAGCAAACCCATTCTTCTCCTCAGTTTGGTAGAACAAATTACAGCAGAGGAAATGAATGCTCACATAAAGGACAAAAATAAGACTTGAACCATTTGAAATGACACAGGAAGAGAATCAGAAGATCACAGATCAAAGGGTTATGATGGGTGCCAAATACATCACAGACAGAATGAAGCAGAATTTTATTGCAGGTATATGTTTTTTTTAAAGGACATGTTCTACCTATTAAGCAACTCTTATTTATTTGGAACTTCTGCTGTTATAACTGTATGGTAAGTGAAACTTTTACTCTAAAGTTGTCTTTTCTAAATCTTTGTCTTGAATCCTTGTTTTAATCTCTTTAACCTATTCATTAAAGAATTAAACATGGTTTAAGTAGGAATATAAAGAAACATTTATCTGAAAGTATCCTGACATTTATGATATCAGTAAGGAACAAGAGGTTGGCTTGCTTCTGATTTTGGGCTTCTTTGGCAATGGACTGAAATCCGCGATTGTGCACTGTTTTGATCCATGCTTGCTGCCGGAGCGCCCCAAGTCAGCTGGATTCAGGACAAAAACCACCCCATAGAGGTGAAGAGGGGGGAGACCGCCAGCAGGGTCAAGGAGAGCCACATCTTTCCTCCTCAGCTGGCCATTACTCCCTTTTCCAAAGGCGGTTGCAGCGGTAGTCAGAAATGGCCACCTCAAAGAAGAACCCGACTGGAAAATATTGTGCAGGAGGAGGATAAGAAGAGAAAGTTTTGACTGACCAGGTTGAACTGAAAAAGCAACAACATAATGTACCCTGGAATTTGAACTATAAAGAATAACATTGTTCCCAAAGAAGATTTCTGAAGCGGTGAAGGAGAGAGGGAAGGGGAAAGATTTGGGTTGTTTTCTTTCCTTCCCCATATTGACAGCTAAGAGACTTAAGTAAGAAATTGGAAAAAATTCACTTTGACATTAATAGGCATTTAAGCTGAAAATAAAATGTCAAAGGGATAATAAAGACTTCTGGATTTTCAAAACCTTTTAAAAGACAGAAAGGAGAGAAAAGGAAAAAACAAAAGGGTGGGATCTGGAAAAATGGAGGTGACCACCTGGAAGTAAAAGGAATTAACAGTGAAATTTTAACAAGATTCCTAAAAGATACATTTTAACTGAAACTTTATAACAAGATAATAGAACCCCAGGAAGAGAAAGTGGAAAAAAAGAAACAAGAAGAAACAGCTTTGGATTATTTGGATTATTTGATTTTTAGATTTTTGATTATTGGATTTAAATGACTAAAATCAATCAGGTGGTTGTTTAAAAGTGTTTAAAATGGCATCACTCTTGGAAGAACCCAAAAATGGAACTTAAAATACAGAAAGAAAATACATAAGAAGGAAGAGATTTTTTTGGCTTCATATTTCAATTTTTAGAAATGGTTTCCTGTCTCATGTACAGAGGTGGATTTGTAGCTGTGCTGATGCAGATAGATAATTCCACAAAACATCCATAACAAAGTACATTTATTGGTACATCAGGTATCTTCATGATTCACATTTGTGATGAAATTCTTCTATAATGACCAATCCTTTGTATATCAGCCTTGCAAGTAAAAGATGGTTATTTTCCGAACCCATCTCATAGTGACAGCTGCTTATCTGTTCATGAGTCCAGGCAAGAATGGAGGAAACCTCCCTCAACCCTTCAAGGGTCAATTTAGTGACCAATCAGGATTGCAGATGTGGCCATGTGACATGAACTACATTTCCCAGAATACCTTTAACTACATTTACCATGATGTATTCCCTAAAAGGGGACAGCTTGCAATTCCTAAGTCACTATCCAACTCCCATAGACTGGCTAGGACAAATGGAGATCTTGAACTATGAGAAACAACAAGAAATGCTTGAAGAACAAGAAGAGTGGGACAAAGAAGAAGCCATCTTTAATGATCAAGTAATTCTATGTGGGGGGAGAAGGAAAGGGGGGAAAGAGTGAAAAATTTAAGATCTGAAAAAACAGCCCAAAAAAAAGAACAGTTTGAAAACAATTACAATGTTAGGAAGAAACAGAAGAAAGCATTACAGAAGAGAGAATTAGAATTAGAGAGACAAGGGGTCAAAAAGGGGAGGGAGAAGAAGAGGGGGAAGAAGAAATCATATAATCATACCAAATCAATCCTAAAAAAACCCTTTATAAATATAATATCAAGTAACAAAATAATAACAAAATAGCAAGATAAAGATATTTCTTACTATCTAAAATATTCTATTATCGTATTTTATCATAATAAAATAATAATCTGTTTAAAGTATTGTTAGCTCATAAAGCATGAATTATTAAAAGTATAGTCAAAATTTTTTTTTATTTTTTTTTAGTGATTATAGGATATATAAGTTTGGATTGATAATATGAGTTGTTATGTAACATAATTGTAACTGGGACTACAGAATGAATGCACAAAAATGATGAACCAACTGACACACTGGATGTACATACGAGAGTTGAATGTTTTAATGTTTTGTTTGTCTTGTTTGTTTGTAGAAAATTAATAAAATTTTCTTTAAAAAAAAAAGAAGAGGAGGAAGAAGGAAAAGAAAAGAAATTATAAAGGACAGAAACAGGATATAGAGAAACAGGGAAAACGTACAAGGATTAAAGGTATAAGCCTATTTAGAAGACATAGAGATAATGGGTGAAAATTTAATTGAAAGAGAGGATTCTGCAAGGGTATATAAGATAGCATTGTTATTTTAGAAATAGAAATGAATTTAGAAAATATGAAACAAGTGTGATTAAAGTGATAGATAAAATACTTATTGTAATGTAATGGAATGTTTGTTAATAAATGAAATAAAGAGAATGAGAAAGTGAAATTAGAAAAGGATGGTAACATTTTAATTATTATTAATGATTTATAAAAAATTAAGTGAAGAGAAATATGAAAAAAATATGGAAATATTATAAGTGTTCCTAAGGAAGTACAGTATGATATTTAATTGAAAAGAAATGTTAAAGATGTTAATTAATATTAATGGAAGATTGTAACTAACATTAATAGTTGAGCTGAATTGGAATAGAATAAGTATTTTATGTATTATTGTTATATATATATTATCTTTAAAAACTTAGTGTGTATTTTAAGAATGTACCAAGCAGAATTCGATTGACAAAAGTTATGTGTTATAAAATAGAGGTTAGATATTGGATGTTATAATTGTAAAAGCATAAATTGAAGTTTAAATAAGATTTGAATGGACAAAAATTAAAAGATACAAAGGTATCAGTACTCCAATCAGTAACTACAGGGGAAAACCTGTTTAATGAGAAAAGAAAATATGAATTTGAAACAGGACAGACAAAAGTATAAGCATAATGATTAGAAAGATACTGGAACTTAGAAAAAGATATATAATTGAATTTAGAAAGGAATGGTCTAATTAAAAATAAGGTTGAGAAAACTAAGGGAAGGGAAAAAAATCACTGAGAAAATGCTAGAATAGTAATAAGATATGGAATAGAATACAAAGATGAATTATGAAATTGAGTTTGTGTCTGTATGGAGCAGTGATAACCCAGGATCATGCTATTCTCAAAAAAAGATATTTTATTTGTATTATGTTTTGTGAAAATCCAAATAAAATTTTTTACACACATAAAAAAGAGGTTGGCTCAATAAGTGTATCTGGAATTTTAAGAATAAGTTATGGATGCCTCCCAAAACATGCTACCATCCTGGGCACAGCGGGACTTCCAAAATTAGTAGGTCTGACTTTTCAGTCATTAAATGGGAGAAAAGAGTTGAAGTATTCTGTGTTATTCTGATTCCATCTACTGTCTTTCCAGATTTTTGTAGTCAGCATGTTGCAGGCAATTGCAGTCAGTATGGCCAATCAAAGCTTAACTCACCGCTCCATCTACCATCTCAGGATGCTCTCTACCATCTCATCTTATTACTATCTGTGTGGAGGAAATGAGCACAATGCTAAACATCTATTACTTTTCAGTGCCTTAGAAATGTGTTAGGCTTTAAAGGCTAATGAGATGAGAAGTGGAAGTTCAAGCTCTATTATAAGATCACATTAACAAAATCTGGCAAAACTACTATTCCCCTGTCTTCCTTTTACACTCCAGAAAACCGGGGGGGGGGGGGGAGCTTCCAAAACTCTTCCCACACCTTCCACTTTCTGTAAACTGAGGTATCTTTTATAAGTCAATTTCCCAGTGTGTGGCTCTTCTTTTGTCTCCCAAAGTCAATCTCACGGGCCATTATAAAATGCCTTCTGAATGTCAGCACAGCCCAGAAGCATTCCTGTAAGAAGTTATGCTTGGAGTTGATATTTTGCTTTCTTGCATTCAAAGTTTCCCGTTTATTTATTTTACAAAATAAAATGTTGAAAATACTATCAGGAATGGTGTCAATCTTGGCAGGAATCCAGGGAAAAGGACAGAGGAATATTGGCAGTATGGAATCCTCTTTGGAGAAATCGATCCATATCTTTGCTGAATCCTTCTGCTCAGATAGTCAATTTAAACTGATCGGACATGCTTACCTTGTTTCTGCAGTTAAAGTGAGAACGTTATTCAAGTAGTCTCTCATCCAAGCAGAGACGCATAACACAGTGATGGACATCAACTGAAATAAAATAGGGATTTTTGTTTAGCAAATGCAAGATAGAGCAAGCTTAGTTATTTATTCAATGTTATAAGCAGCTTTCTATTGCATAAAAAATTCTCTAAATGGCAAAGCACATGTATCATTAAAGTACAGTCCTCTAAGTAGAACTCTGCTCTTCTTTAATTTATTAATACTCTGAAAGAGAAAATTTCTCACTGGAACAATTTCAGTCTTGGCTGGTTTTCTTAAAAATGCGCATCTCAGGGACAAGAATAACTTGGAGCTTTTATTTTCTGCTTGTGGTAAGATTAATACAACAGCCGAAATTTCATAACAGAAATCCACATGGTACTGGGATAGAAAGCCAGCTTTCTATGAAATAAGCTGTCAGTATATGCAATGATGAGTGCATAATTGTAATATTACTTCCCCAAAAGAAGGAAAGCCATTCTTAAATAAGGATGTAAGGAGGGAAAAAAAACATTTCTGTTTATCAAAATAAAGACCCAACACTAGATTATGGGTGCTGGTTTTTTTTTAAAAAAAATCAATATTTATTATAAGGCTGAAAGTTGGCAAAATCTAAAACCCATAGCTTTGTTATTCCAATCAAATCATGAGTCTCGAGCAAAACTTCCAAAACTTCAAAAGGATTTATTGAGAGTTAACATGTCCGGACCCGCCTGGGTGGAGCCGACAGTGAGACACATTGTCAACCTTGACCCTGGTTTTTCCCCACCCCCTGGGTGTATCATAATTCATATTCTCCAATGACATACATCCATAGAGTCATCAATCATGTTCTCCAGTTAGGATTGTGCACGGCAGAAACTTCAGTCACCTCTTTACTATCTTTGAAAACTATTTATGGATTGTTCTTTCAATTTGCAAGCTGCCACACTGCTCTTTCAAACTCCTTTCCCCCCTCCCTTTCTGTGGGCAACTCTCAAAAGACCATAGAAATATTTTATGAGTTGGCATTTCACACAGAAAATATGTTTTAAAATCTCCCCAAATCTTTTTTGGGAATTTGGGGAAATGAGGAAGAATACTGGTTTTTTTTCCTTTAAGTTGCATATTATTAGGAAGTAGAAAGAAGAAAAGGAAGGGAGGAAAACCAAGGTAAATGTAGTATTAGACTGGGACAAGGAGAACTCAGAGGAAAATTTATCTTTAAAAAAAAAGAATGTGAAAGAGATCATTCAAGTATCTTATGAGAATAATCTTCCATTTAGCCATGTTATTTTCACAGAGTATTTTATTATTTACTTATTTATATAGCTGCCTATCTCAGAAAGCAAGTGACTCTGGGCAATGTGCAACAAAGCTTAAAAAAATGGTTTATAAACAAACACCAAATCAGTATTTATAATTCTTATAAAATATTAAAAACTATAAAAAAATAAATAAAGGGATGTCAATAATAATGGAGCCACCAAATTGACTCACCAGTCCGCCAGGGTTTCCTGACTGATAACACAATCAGCCTTAAGGTAATAAGTGATAAAGCAAGCCTCAGCTTAGGGGGAGGCCATTCCATAATGCCTAGAGTCTGCCAATGTAGCTCTCTACTGGATGTGGTGGGATATGGGCAGATGCAATCAAGCAGGAGGAATCCCTCAGATAACCATGCCATCGAGGTCAAAAGCAGCAGCATGAATTGGACCAGGGAACAGACCAGTAACCAATGAAGCTTGAGGAAGAGAGGTATAATATGTGTTCTGCAAGAAACACTTATAAATACCTCCACAAAATATCCAAATAACTAGAACTACCATATATAAGCGTTATAATCTGCTAGAGTTAGATGATAGTGAGATGGGCAGCATTTAAATGTAGTATATACATTTAATAAATATATAACAAATGCTTTTATGGGTTTATATATTTTATATTATGTATACATATTTTATATATTTTAATATTGTAACTATTTTATGATTTTGTTTAATTAGGAACTAAGGAAACAGCCAATTCAGAAACATAGGAATTAGAGAAGGGAACACAGGAATTAAGACCACAGTGGCCCACCACAAAGCCACAGTCATTTCACTTAGAGATTTTGTTAAAATTTGACAGTATCAGGATAGCTATGACTATTATGGATCACCAGAAACACATTACTCTGGATAATACCCCCTCCCCCAAAGAAAAAAATCTGGTTATTACCCAGCAGAAGATGACATATTAACGGAAGCCATCTGGTATCTGGATTATATATTCAATATGCACTTTTGGCTTTTGACTGCAAGGAAAAGGGGGAGCATCAGCCCACACAGCATCTGTGCTTCCAACATAATTTGTTCTTCTCAACACTTTCTCCTACTGAATTTTGAAGATTTCCAGATGGATGTTTTGTCTGCATCTAAGGATTCCAATACTACATACTCTACAATCGCCCAGGAGTTTAGTAAATGTGCAAGATAAAACCTAATCGCCACATGCCACTTCCTTATCAACATTAAATTAAAATTAGAGCAGGCATTTATTACAACGAGAGCCTGAAACTCTTTGTAAAAAAAAAAAAAATAGCCTTCATAACATTATGTCTTTTTCACGCAGGAATCTCTTTTCAAACAATGCCAATAAAACAGAAGCACAACTCCTACAGTCTCTCAAATGCAGTACAAATTTATTCCATATGATATGACCTTCAAACTATACCAGAGATCTCGTGTAGTAAATTAGGTCACAAATTGTGGTTCATCTGAGTACAGCATAAATTAGGGTGTTGGGGTTCTCTTCTATGCATAGAGGAACCTACTATTCACACAGTAGGGAATCCTCAATAACACCAGATGTTTCAATCATAGAAGAGTTTAGGGAATACTTGTTTAAGCTAAACTTCAGGATGATCATACCCCGGGACAAGTCAGATCAAACTGAAATTTAAGTGTTAGCTCAGACGGTCCTGATCCTGTAAGCATTCCAAAAAGTCCTGAAGACCAGGCTTTTCCTCCAGGTGTTGGTAAAATTATTGGTTGACCTCATCTTGGATGGGATTATGATTGAGTGATAATTTTCAGGATCCTTGGTTATAATAGCAATATTGCCCTGTTTATATAAAACATTGAGTCCTACAATACATGTTGGTGTTTTGTAAATCATCTACAGACACCAAGTTTAAATGGGTAGCTATATAGTTTTTACAAAGAAATCAACTCAGATGGTGGTGGATTATATATGATGGAATGTTTCCAGAGTTATAGGGTTGCACCAGTTACAGATGGTCCTCACGTTACAACCATTTGTTTAACAATTGTTTCAGTTAATGACAGCTTTGAACAAGTGGTACTTACAACTGGTCCTCAAAGTTTCACCGTTGCAACATTCCCACAGTCATGTAATTGTCCTTTGTAACCTTCACTGTCGGTTTCTCACAAACAATGGGAAAGCTGGCAAAAGATCACAAATGGAAACCACCTAACATTCTCACTTAACAACAGCACAGGATTTGCTTAATGACAGCAATCAGGAGAGCCAGAACTGCTGTTGCTACACAGCACAGTCATGTGCCTTTACACTTTACAACCACATCACTTAGCCATGCAAATTCTAGTCCCAATTGCAGTCATTAACTGAGGAGCATTTATACCAGCGGTGTCAAACTCGTGGTCCATGAGCCGGATGTGTCATGCACTGGCCATGCCCACTCATTTTAGTGAAGAGGAAGAAAGCCGCGATACGTCAGGTGACGATGTGACACCATGAGTTTGACACCCCTGATCTATACATATTAAAGCATACCTATCAAAATTAATAAACTTTAAAAACACTGCAGTTAAGAAGCTAGTATCTAAGAAATAAAGGTAAGTTAGGATGAATTATTCTTAGGTTATCAAGCTTTCTACAATTAAGATTACATTTAAGTTTTAAAAGTTCTTTAAAATGCATTTTTGATGCTGTGGGTGCGGTCTGATATTTCCAGATGTTAGAAAAATTGTTATATTCTTTCATTTGTGAAGCAGATATCCAACTTCTGTTTTATCTTCACCACACTCGATGTCAATCTATCCACTCCCACATTTCTGGTGTTTGAGCAAAATCTTTCAAAGATTACCAACTATGATAAAAGGGAATACTCTGGATGTGGGTTGCTTTGTAGCTGGAACTCCAAATCATAGCCCCACCATTACAACAGAAAAGAAAAGCTGATTTTGGGAGGAATATGTGTCAATATGTTGCAGAAAATCATTTAAGTTGTTTTGAAGTGCACATGATAAAATTGGTATCTTTGAGCACAACTGAACTGATGTACAACAGTCCCAAATATTCTAAAACCTGAGCTGTGTTTCTGCTATTATCTTTTCCCCAATCCTAATTATAAGAGTAACATGCAGTGATTAAAGCCTAGCTCCTTCATGGCCATAGTTAAGCAAAAAATAACTTCAAATGGATCATAGCTATTAAAATGGAAAATATTTTAAAACTTCAGTTTTCATCACCAACACTGGGCATTTTGTATCTTGAAACCACCCGAACAATTTTGAACAATTTGCTATGCTGGACAATTTCACTGAAATCAATTAAACTGCTTTCCATAGCATTTTGTGGTCAACACTTACAGTTATTGCATTTAGAAGCCTTTATATTGGAATATAAATAAATAGCTTTCTTTGGATTGTATTCATTATGTAGGAATCACAATCATTATAATGGAATTCATTTTGATAACAAAAATTTGCCTGTGGCTTTAGGCTTATGTATTTCCACATCAGAAAGTTAATTGTCTCTCATCACATCCAAGATAGAACTAAGCTTAACAAAATAAATTAAATTCATATTCAATCAAGGTAAGAAGAATATGGATTGTCATTTTCTTTGCAAATGCCACATTTTATCAAGAATGTCAATATTTCAGGGCTGTGAAGTTCTAAACATATTCTATACATTTCCATTATGTTATATTATACACAACAGTAGTCAATATTATGTTTTAACTTATTACAAATGACTACTCAAATAACTTCTAGTTTCATTTAAACCATCAAAACAATACATATTCATCACCATCACACTGTTAATTTTTTGCTTGATATACCAATATTACAACTGCCTTAAAGAAGCACTGAAGCCATGGATTTTCAAGCTATATTTGCTCAATTTAAATCAGCCACTTGCCTAATTTGACATTGTATATTAACAAAGCCATTACCACAGCATTATAAAAGTTATAATCTTATTAATTCATATATCTTTTACAGAAACGTTTAACTTTAATTTTAAAAATTATACTTTCTTCTTTAATCTATGGCACTGAGAAGATATGAGGCTTTGAAGAGTGCTATAATACTTTGCAGAGAAAATATCTGCCATTGACAGAAGTTTCTACTGCACTAAAATTACTGGAAGGAGATAGCCATATATGGGTAAAAGTCAATAATTCTAAGAAAACATTTGTTACCTCGTTAGTAATCTATTGGAAATGGGAGAGATTATTACTGAAAAATGAATGAAGGAATGAGTAAGGAATGAAATAATGACCTGTATTCATATTTCCCCATAGCAACAACCCTGTGAGATGAGTTGACCTGAAAGTGGGTATCTGGCCCAATGTCACCAAACCAGCTTTCATGCCTCATATGTGACTAGAACCCACAGCCTCCTAGTTTCTAGACCAGCACCTTCATCACAACACCAAAACTGCCTCTCATCTGAAACCAGTTACAAATAAATAGGAGGCATCCTTCAATAGTTGTGAGGGATACTACAATAGAAAATTCCTAATTCTCTTGCTGCTGTGTTCTAAAGTAATTCACAGCCAACTACACAGAGAACAACCTACAGCAATTTATTCATGTAGCAATAGCAATTACTTCAGCTAAGTGCACAGAGCAATGTTTCCAGTCTGTTGTATTGGGAACCCAAATATTCTGCTCTATTATTCTGATCATAGAAATGACTTCCACATTATGTCAGGGCCACTTAAAAGTTATGTCAAGAATCCCATATTTAAATCCAGTAATAAAACAGAAGAACAATCTAGTCAATTTCCAAGTCTGCTACATGGAAAACTGATTAAGGTTGCTGTAATGAAGAAATACTTCTTAAGGCATTACTCTCAATTCTGCTTTAATTGGAGAAAGCTTTGGGACATTGATTGTTCTGTTGAGGGAATAATATGAACTTACTGTTAAGTCTGGAGCATGGGTGCGAATAATGGAGACGAGCCGGTAGAAACAGTGAACTTCAAACTCTTTATTTACATGGTGTGACAGCTCCAACTGGAAGGCTGCTATAGCCTTCCTTATATAGGCAACTTATTAACTATTCAACCAATAGCAATCCGGGAGCGCTAGCTCCGTTAACCAATGAGAATGGCCTGTTAATGGCCAATCAGATTCTCCTGAACGGACCAATCCGATCTTGCCAATAACAGCCAATCAGAAGTGCAGGACCAGAACCCTGCACTTGACTTCAAGCTCAAGATAACTTTATTTAACATTTATTCATTCACAACACCCCTTCCCCCTGGCTTCTGTTTACAGGGCGTGGTCACGTAGTCCTTGAGATGGTTGTTTTATTAGTCTTTTTGATTTTCGCTGTGCGCCTGGCATTTGGCTACACTCTTGTTGAGGTAGAGCGTTGTTTGGTGAAAGGGGTGCCTCTGGTTCAGAGGTTCGCATTTTCGTTGTCACCAATATCTTTGGCAACTCCCTGAGGTGAACTCACTCCCATCCCTGGTTCCTGTTCCCGCATTTCTGTTCCGCTATCGTTCCCTTCAAAAAGATTTTCCTCTAGTTGAAATTCGTCTTCCTCTGTATCTCCCCCCCCCCCTCAGTTTGGTTATAAGGGAGTTCGAAATTGCCTGACTGCAGCCGTGATCGTAGTTGATCGATATGGCGCTTCCAAAGTCTATCGTCAGGGCACTGTACAAGGTATGATCTTGGGCCGGTTACACGGATTACCATCGCTTCTACCCACAGCGGATCGCCCGATAAGTTTTTAGTGAATACTAAATCACCTACCTGGAAGGTACGGCATCGATTGCTGGATCCGAGTGGTTTTTCTGGTTCATAAGCTGGGTGTAACCGGTCGAGGTGGGAGCGGAGCTTCCATCCCATTAGCAGTTAGGCGGGAGTTTTGTTGCTGATGCTGTGAGGTGTGATGTGCTGTAGAAAAAGGATTCGGTTGATTTTCTCGTCGATGTTGTCGTAGTCTATTTTTTGTAGCGTTTTCTTGACGAATTGTACCATGCGCTCAGCCCTACCATTGGCCGCAGGGTGCGCAGGCAAAGTGAGCGCATGTCGGATACCGCGGTCAGCCAGGTACTGCTCAAAGGACACCGCGGTAAATTGGGGCCTGTTGTCGGATACCAGAATGTCTGATAATCCGTGGGTTGCAAACAGTCTTTCCAGTCTTTTGATGACCGCTTCAGTGGTCGTGTTCCTCATACGGTGGATCTTGAGCCAATTCGAGTAGGCATCGACGGTTAACAAGAATGTGTGGCCTTTGGTCGGCCCAGCAAAATCTAGATTGATACGGGACCATGGTCCCCACGGTGTCACCCATTCGGTTGGGGTTGCCTTTGGTGGAGCATTGCTTACTTCTTGGCATTTCTGGCAAGTTTTGACCCACGATTCGATTTGTCTGTCGATGCCTGGCCACCACACGTAGCTTCGTGAGAGGGCCTTCATGCGCATGATGCCAGGGTGGCCATCGTGCAAGGTTCTTAGTAGTGCCTGTTGGAGTCGTTCTGGGATAAGGACTCCCAGATGATACAGCCCCTTTGAGAAAACAACTCTGTTTGATGACTTTTGAATGGTGCGAAGTCATCTGGTACTTGGTCCAATGGCCATCCGCATTCTACCCACGTGAGGACTCGTGCTAAGATGGGGTCGCGTTTTGTTTCTCCCACGATATCACGGGCAGTTAATGGCGACGTACGAAGTGTTTCAATCTGCAACATTGTCATCATTGGCGCGGGATCGTTGATGGTTTCTGGAAGCGGTGCATGGCTCAATGGTCGGCTTAGGGAATAGCTTTACCGGGGTGGTATTGTAGCTGATAATTATAGGCAGCCAAGAATTCTGACCAGCGGGTCATCCTGGGAGATAGTATATGGGGGGTTGGTTTATCCCCAGCAATTATCCCCAGCAAAGGTTTGTGGTCAGTCACTATAGTAAAAGCCCGACCGTACACGTACTCATGGAATCTTTTAACAGCCGATATAATTGCCAGGGCTTCTTTATCAATCTGGCTATAATTTCGCTCGGTTTTCGAGAGTGTTTTTGAAAAATAAGCAACAGGGGCTTCGCTACCGTTAGGCAATACATGCCTCAAAATGGCACCCACTCCGAAAGGCGATGCATCACATGTGATATTTAACGGTAAGGTTTCATTGTACTGCATTAGTACAGCGTCAAAAGTCAGTAGCTTTTTTACATTACGGAACGCCTGCTCTTCTCTATGACCCCATACCCAATTTGCTTTTTTGTCTAGCAGGCGATGTAAAGGTTCAGCAACAGTCACCTTGTGCGGCTAGAATATGTTATAGAAATTGATGAGGCCTAAAAACGCCTGGACGTCGGCCTTGTTCTGGGGTCTGGGAGCGTTTTTTATTGCTCTCAATTTGCTATCGGTAGGGTGAATAACCTGACTGTCAATTAAGTACCCTAAGAATTCAACACGATCTGTACACAGCTTGCACTTATTTTTCTTCACCTTTAGGCCTGCTTCTTGGAATTTTTGTAGAACCAGTCTTAAACGATCCCGTAAAATTTTTGGAGTGGGGGCAGCAATTAGCACATCGTCAAAGTAGGGGACAACGCCTTTGATCCCCTGCAAGAGTCTCTCCATTAGGCTCTGAAAGATCCCCAGGGCTACACTGACTCCGGATTGGAGCCGCGTACACTTAAAGGCACCTCGGTGCTTTAAAATTGTCTGTGCCTGTGCCGTTTTTTCATCAACCAGCAGTTGCTGATAAGCCTGAGCTAAGTCCAGTTTAGCGAAGACTTTTCCGCCCCCCAGGCAATGGAGGAGGTGTTGCACCACCGGCACCGGATATGGATTTTGTTGCAGGGCGTGGTTTAGGGTGGCTCGGTAGTCCCCACAAATTCTAATTGAGCCGTCCGGCTTAATTGGTGTCACGATTGGGGTTTCCCAGGGAGAGCGATCGGTTGGCTTTAACATTCCCTGGGCTATCAACTTATCAAGCTGTTCATCGATTTTGGGCTTTAGGGCGAACAGAACTCGACGAGGCTTAAGGCGAATGGGAGCTATTTTTGGATTAAGGCTAAAGGATATCGGGGTCCCCTTGTACTCGCCTAGCTTTTCCGCGAAGACATCCTTGAATTCGTGGGCGAGGTCCTCCTCCCAGTCACTGCCGCTGATTCGGTTAATGCCTGCCACTTCAATGCCAAGTGGTGCGAACCATTGCATGCCTAACAGGCTAGGCCGGTCCTTGTCGATCACCATCAGGGGTAAGTACGCTGTGCGGTTCTTGAATGAAACCCGGACTCGACTGGATCCTACGACTGGAATCCGGTTCCCCTGATAGTCTTTTAGCATGAGCCTTTGGAATTGAAGGTCTTGGCGCTGGATAGTAGGGATGAGTTGCTTGAGGGTCTTCTAGGAGACCATTGAAAGAGACGATCCCGATCAACTTCCATTTGGCAAGGCTGATTTTCGATGTCCACTTTAACTCGAATTTTCTTGGCATCCAATGAAGAGGTGTGGCTTATAGTGATTGTTTGGTGAGCCTCTTCTCGCCTCATTAGGTGATTCACGGGTCGGTTTCTGTAGGAGTGGTTTGCTGGTTCTCGCCTTACAGGACGGTTTCCTGTCGATTGGCGAAAATTGGCCCCCTTCGAGGTCTGGCTGGGTCCGAAAAGACTTCTGCAGACCTGTCCGATATGGCCTCATTTCCCGCACTCGTGGCAGAGCGCGTCACGGAATTTGCAATCAGAGCGGTAATGGTTGGCCCCGCAGCCAGCGCACGGTTGCTGGGACTTCAGGTAACAGTCCTGATCGGACCGCAGTCGATGGACCTCTTCTTCGTTGCTGTCCGATGACGAAGAGAGGTCCTCATGGTGGGCCATCGAAAGCTGTCCTTCTGACTTAGGTGAAAGTTCGCCAGCTGGTTGGTGCGTTGGAGCGCGATTTCAGCCTAGTTGGGCAGCCGACTTCTTGGTCGCTTCCACTGCCATAGCCTCAGCGATGGCATTGGCAAGGCTAATGTTGCCCTTAGCCATTATTTTGCTCTGCACATTTAGAGCATCTAATCCTAGAACTACTCGGTCTCTCAAAGCCTCTTCTAGGTCGGTGAAATTGCAGAGGCCTCCCAAGTTTTGGAGGTCCGCAACAAAATCAGCAATGCTTTCTCCTTTCTGCTGGTTTCTTTGGTAGAACTCCTGCTGTCTTATGAGTGTTGGAACAGTCGATGCGTAGTGGGCCCTTAGTAGCGGTTCGAGGACGTCCCAGTCCATGGCGTTCACTTCAGCCAGTTTTGCTAGCGCCTTGGCCATCTTGAATACGGTCGGCCCACATCAGGAATACTGCCCGTTTCTTCCCGGTTGTGGCATCCTTCAGATTATTCGTTTCCAAGAACGTTTGGAAACGGTCCATGTAGGACTCCCAGTCCTCTTGCGCTGGGTTGAACGGAGCGGGTGGTACTACGGCACCGGACATGGTTCCGCCGTTGTGCATTTCAGCCACTTGCTCGGTTGTCTTCTTTGTTGTTTAGTCAGTTCTGATGTCTCCACATCCCATCCTCATCGCCAGTGTTAAGTCTGGAGCATGGGTGTGAATAATGAGATGAGCCAGTAGAAACAGTGAACTTCAAACTCTTTATTTACATGGTGTGACAGCTCCAACTGGATGGCTGCTATAGCCTTCCTTATATAGGCAACTTATTAACTATTCAACCAATAGCAATCCGGGAGCGCTAGCTCCGTTAACCAATGAGAATGGCCTGTTAATGGCCAATCAGATTCTCCTGAATGGACCAATCCGATCTTGCCAATAACAGCCAATCAGAAGTGCAGGGCCAGAACCCTGCACTTGACTTCAAGGTCAAGATAACTTTATTTAACATTTATTCATTCACAACACTTACCTCAAATTAAAAAAATGTTCTACACAGAACCTTTATTCCAGTCTCCTTTCAAGCAGCAAAACAAAAAGAAGAAAAATAAACCCAACTAGAAATTGTACGGATGGTGTAATTTTCAGGTAGACCTTGAGTTACAACCATAATTGAACCCAGAATTATGGTTGTAAATTATGTTGGTTGTTAAGGGGGTCACCAAGTGGCCACACCCAATTTTACAAAAAAAAATTGCAGTGATAATTAAGTGAATCATAGCAGTTAAGAGAACACTGTGGTCATTAAGTAACCACTATGTTCATTAAGCACCCCCCATAAATGACCCCTGCAGCCATTAAGCGAATCCATTGGAAGAATACACCAATTTCCAACAAAAGAGTCACCAGTCCACAGGATGCTGTACATAGCACCCAAAATGCAATCACATCTGACCATAGAGGGGAGGGAGGCATCAGAATTTCAAGTCCAAGTCATAATTAGTCCTGAGGAGATCCATCATAATTTTGAGTGGTCACCAGCAATAGTAAATTGCCACGTTTTAATTCAATGTAACTCAATTTCAAATCTTAGCATGGATGCCATGTTGGAGAAGGCTGTCTTATAAGGCTGGATTGTTTTAGTGAGATTTATACTGATGGCCAGTTGGCCATTTAATTCAAGACAAAGATGATGGTGGGGATTAGACTTTGTTCTTGGAATGCCGCTTGGTTTTCTCCTGTGGTTAGAATCTTCTTTGCTTGGCTTTGACTTGTGAACCAGCTTGCCTTTTCTCAGGTACATTGGATCTGGTCATAGTGACACATATTGGGGCATCATTACTAAACCTTAGTAGGAACCAAGCTTTTCACAGCATGGAACTGCTAATAAGGAATTTCATTTTAATTGGTGCAAAGTCCAACACACAGGATTTTTAGTGTCTGCTTTTTTGCATCATATAGTTTGTATGGCAAACTATAAGCCCAATTATAATTAATCTTGCGAAAATATTTTCAATTAGGAAGTCTACGATATTTAAGTAGTAGTTGGCTATTTTTCTCACATGAACTTATGATTTTAAAAAAAATCAGCAATTCTGTTTTAAACACCATTAATTTTAACTGTACCTCAACTGTATCTGACAAAAAAATACCCAGACGGTCCATTTCTAACTGTTTTTAGATAGCTAATGAAAGCATTTTGATTCAGTTTAGCCTAAATGGGACTTAATTATCCCAGATTACAATCCTCCATGGTCTCCGATTCCATCTTTAACCCTGTTTCTTTCAGTGACTTCACTGTTGTTGTGTGGGAATAAACTTTGACTTCAGTATTGGGTAATGATTAGTCTAAGACCTTATACATACATGTCGCCCTAAGGGTCACTGAGATAAGCAAGGAAATTAAAAACAAACACCAGGAACAATTAAGCAGCTCAGACAATGGTAAACAATTCTGTGTACTATATCTAATTATTGTAATCCACAATGTGAATGCTTACTATGTACGAAATTCTCAATAAAAGGGAGCACTAGAATTTGCTCTAGACTCCCATCCCGAGTACACCAGCCTCTGTGTCTCATTCTTTCCATGGGAGACCACCACAAGTGGTGACCCTGACGTGATCCACTGCAGGTGGTACGTGTCCGGACCTTCGTGTTTCCTCGCCTGGAATAGGTAAAGTACATACTTAACTATTGCTGGACAATAGGATTATTCAGGCAATATGGAGGGAAAACTCTCTCAGCCACAGGAACGGCATGTTAGTGAGCTGCTGAAGTTAGTCAGGACACACTTCTTTATCTTTAAACCCTCTGGGGGGGGAGCAAATAATTCTTTCAAAAGATAATGTGAGAGAGCTGCTGCAAGAGATCTGGCGGCAATGTCCCTGGTATCCAGAGAAAGGCTCTTTAAAGTAAGACACACGGAAGAGAATTGGAACTATCCTTCATGAAGAGCCACGGGCAACAGCTGAAATTTTGATATGTTGGAAGATTGTTATGATTGCTTTAGAGACCCAGCAACAACCTCTTTTAAAAACTTTAGTAGAACCCCCTCCTTATAAAGGAATTGTATTGCACCCGCCTTCTCCAAAACTGGAGTGTGCTTTATCATTTCCACAGCCTATTCCTGTGAATGATAAAATCCAACCAAAAATGGGAAAAGTTCAAGCCATGATGCATCAGGATTTCAATGAGGGGAAATTAGAGTCTGATGAGATTACCCAGATGAATTTGTTTCCAGTCAAGAGGCAAATGGATGCTCAAGGCAATCTGCAGACTGAATGGGTTCCGATTCCTTTAGCAGTTCTTAGGGAAATTAAAAAAGCAGTAAAAGATTATGGTATTCAAAGTCCTTTTACAAAGGGGCTTCTGACAAGTTTGGCTACCTCACGCATGATTCCTAGTGACTGGAAAGATTTAATGAGAATGATATTGAGCTCTACTCAGTATGTGGTTTTTGACTCAGAATACCAAAGGGAAGCTATCAATAGGAGAAGGAATTTGGGGGGGCTGTATACACCAGACCAAATCTATGGGGCAGGCTTGTTTGAATCCACTGATGATCAAGCTGCTAATTTGCCTGATCACGTATTTCCAGTGGTTATGGCAGCTGTCCTTGGGACGTTGTCCTGCATTCAGGATGTGGGAACCCCAGCACGGTCTTTTTCTCAAATTAAGCAAACAGCATCTGAGTCTTATAATGATTTTGTGGAAAGGCTACAATTGCTATTACCAGGCAAAATCTCTAATGAGGAAGCTGCAAAAGAACTTTTGCTGAAATTGGCAGTTGAAAATGCAAACGCTGATTGCAAGCATATCTTACAGCCTTTGGTGGCTAGAGGTGAGGTTACTCTGGCTGATCTGTTAAAGGCTTGTGCAGTGGTGGGTTCTCAGGCTTACAACATGGAGACCTTGGCTATGGCATTACAAAAAGGGATGAAACCTACAGGGAATTGTCTTAATTGTGGAAAGCCTGGCCATTTTAAAGCTCAGTGCCGTGCCCCTGGGGAGGGGATGGCATTTAACAAAAGCAAAATTAAGGACGTCCGTCCAAAATCAGTCTGTCCAAAATGCAAAAAAGGGTTTCATTGGGCAAATCAATGTCGCTCTGATCAGAACCAAAATCCGGGAAACTAAATTTTGTGACGCTCCCAAGGCTGTCACAAAAGCATCGCCTGCAATTACTGGGAGTGCAGGTTTGGGTTTAAAAATGTTGAACTCAATTAATGTGACCTTTCCTAATCAAGTGTATATTGAGGACACTCATTTGCATGGGCCACTGCCAGAAAAAACAGTGGGATTAGTACTTCCCATGTCTTCTGCATCAGAAAAAGGGTTTTTTTTGTTATTCCAGGAGTTATTGACCAAGATTATAAAAGGGTTATTAAGATACAATTGTACACTGATACTCCTGCATCATTAATGGCCGGTGACTCTATTGCCCAGTTATTATTGCTTCCATACATCCCTATAAATCCTTTAATTGGGATCCCAGTGGTTTTGGGTCCACTGAAATGGCCAGTTCTCCAGTTGCTGCAGAATTGCTAGCGCTGACAAAAAATTTGACTACAGACCAACCAAAAATGACAATTGAAATTCGGGGAAAATCATTTTCTGGCCTTATAGATTCCGGAACAGATGTCTCTGTGATACGCCAAAAGGAATGGCCAAATGAATGGGCGCTTGAGGACTCTCCGGCTGTTCGTGGAGTAGGTGGTATGCAGTTTGCAAGAAGTAGTGTACATTGGTTGAAGAATTTGCATAGAGAAACTGATGAGACTGCAAGGATTCAATCTCTTGTGTTGCCCCTGCATATAAACTTGTGGGGTAGAGATTTGTTGTCACAATTTCGCATAAAAATTGTTATTGGATAATGGAAAAATTACATGATCAATGCATTCCTGATACTCCATTTGCTTGGCAATTTTACAAACTCCAGCCTTGCCTACTGCTGCTTTATTTCAATTACATGAAGCGCAGGTTTATATCATTGAATGGTTGCATTTGCAGAATACTCCCAGAAAAACAATTTCTACTATGGCTATGCTTTATAGTGAGTTAATCATCAAAGGCCGAAATCGCAGTATGCATTTATATGGCATAGATCTAGTTGTTATTTTTACCTATCTCCCTCACTCTGTGGGAAACTTGGTATAGTCAATCCATCGAATTGCAAATTGCTCTTGAAAATTGGCCAGGGAAGATTTCTTGCCACACCCCCAGTGACCCTCATTTCCAGTTGCTTCGAAACGTATCTGTAAATTTTAATTCAGTTATTGCTAAGGAGCCACTTGGGGGAGTGACCGTTTATGCGGACGGTGGTAAGACCTACGGCGCTTGTGCATGGAGACAGGAAGGGGTATGGAAAACAAAAATTACCCCTCCTCAGCAATCAGCACAAAGGGCTGAATTAGCTGCTGCTATTTTGGCCTTACAGGAATTTGCACAAGAACTGCTAAATCTTATTGTGGATTCTCTTTACGTTTATCAATTGATACTTAACATTGAATTTGCTTATCTTTCTCCATCTTTTCAAACTAATCTTATGAGTTTGTTTCTAGCTCTGCAAAACTGTCTTCATTCTCGCACACATTCTCTACATATCACACACATTCGCAGCCACCAGCCACTTCCCAGGGAGCTGCAGGAAGGGAAAGACGTGGCTGACACAGTGGCCTCGGCCATGTCCTGTCTCTCGCTTTCTCCTGTTACTCCATGGGACTCACATAGCTATTTTCATCAAAATGCCAAAGCTCTTTGTAAACAATTTGGTCTCACTGCTGCAGAAGCTGCAGCTATTATTCAACAATGTCCTAGTTGCAGTGCTCAATCCACTGCTCTTCCTCAAGGAGCAAATCCTCGGGGGACATCTGCTTGTCAACTATGGCAGATGGATGTCACACAATACCCTCCCTTCAAACCATGGCACCATCTGCATGTCACCGTTGATACCTATTCAGGATTTATTATGGCAACACCTCAACGAGGAGAGGCTACAAAACATGTAGTCAACCATTGCCTCCGTACCTTCACACATGAGGGGCCATTAATGGAGATTAAAACCGATAATGGCCCTGCTTACATTAGCACCGCCTTTGCGGAATTTTATCATCGATGGTCAATTATACATAAATTTGACATTCCCTACAATTCCACTGGTCAGGCCATTGTGGAACGAGCTCATCAGACGCTAAAACAAGCACTCCTTCACACAAAAACAAAAGCGGGGGAAGTGGATGGATATGGCTTGCCTTGCATACAAAATATTCTTAATATTACCTTATACACTTTAAATTTTTTAAACATGACAGGATCTCCCGCTGCTACGGCAGCCAGTAGGCATTTTGCTTCCTCCCCTTCTGCAGGTACGCCAAGACCGAAAGTTCGGTATAAGAGACTACCAGATCCAACGTGGAAAGGACCTGTCCCACTGATAACTTGGGGCCGAGGATACGCTGCTGTTGAAGATGAGGGGACAGTTGTTTGGGTTCCTGCTCGCTGTGTGCAATCTTATCATCAGCCAAAGGGGCAAGGGGATGGATTTGGGGGAATGGAAAAGAAACATGTTGATCCAGGACATGGGGAAGCTGGCAAACCTTCATAATAAAACTGATTGTTGGGTATGTATGCACATGCCAACTCACAAAACATCAGGGTTTCCAATGGTTGCAGTACCTCTGGCCGAAGATGACTGGTATAAGGGACAATGCTATGGTTGTTCAGGGATGTGGCCTAACAGTTGGACTACAAGTAACATAAATACATTGCATCTTGGAAGCCGGATCCAAGAGGTGGCGGGTATCTGCTGGACTCACAATGAGACAGTAGAGAATATGACTTACTTGGGAACATATCCATTTTGTAACAAAACAATTGTTATTGGCAATGGAAGTCGGGTTTATCCGGATGACATGAAAACTAAAAATCTCACTTACTTTGTACATAATATTTCTAAATTTGATATCATATCTTTGATCAATGAAAATGGGTGTCCAATTATCCCTGCCACATGTTGTCCCATCATGATAGAAAACCAGCTGCCCAAATGTGCAAATGGGAAATACGCACCACCGCCCACTTATTTGGCTTTGTTAATGGAATCTTTTGCATGATTAATCTATGCTGAACCAAATACGGTTGGCCATCTCCTGGGAGCAAATCTATGGTTGCTGTGTGGACAGATGGCCTGATCGCATGACAGCACGATGGAAAGGAGTCTGCACCTTTGGGAAAGTAATCCCATCTCATGTCATTTTAAAGTCTTTGGGGACTGCTCATATCCGCAATGCGCGTTCCGCAACGGAAGTAAACTCTGTTTTGAATCATGACTACTGGACACAGATATCAAGGGGAGTTATTCCTCCTTTAGGAGTCATGATGAACTATAGAGATTTGCATCGTTTAAACAATTGGACAGTTACTATGTTTAAAGACACCATTAAAACGCTAAAGCTGCTTGAAGAAGAGCAAGGAAAAATCCTTGACTTTGTCCTGCAAACCAGATATGTGGTGGACACTATTTTGGCTGCACAAGGGGGAGTTTCCGTTTGATTCATACACATTGTTGCATGTATATCTCTGATTATTCTCCAAACATTACAGCTACTATACAGCATATGGAACAAACCCTGAGTGAGAATCCATTACAATCGGAGGACGAGGGACTGGACGTGTGGTCTGCACTTTGGTCCTGGTTGCCAGATGGTTCATGGATTTGTCACCTAATTGTTGGAGTGATATTGCTTTTTATACTTTCTCTTTGTGTATGCTGTTGTATCTAATGTCTTCCTGGACTTTTAGGAATGTGTCGGGTGAAGCCTACGGAAGGAGAACTGTTGTTGCAAATGGCGAAAAGCTACCAAGGCATCCGCAATCATCAAAAAACTAAAACAGGGGAGATGTAGGAATAAACTTTGACTTCAGTATTGGGTAATGATTAATCTAAGACCTTATACATACATGTCTCCCTAAGGGTCACTGAGATAAGCAAGGAAATTAAAAACAAACACCAGGAACAATTAAGCAGCTCAGACAATGGTAAACAATTCTGTGTACTATATCTAATTATTGTAATCCACAATGTGAATGCTTACTATGTACGAAATTCTCAATAAAAGGGAGCACTAGAATTTGCTCTAGACTCCCATCCCGAGTACACCAGCCTCTGTGTCTCATTCTTTCCATGGGAGACCACCACATTGTTGTTTTTTAATTGTACTGTAACCCTGAGTTTCATAGATGTGCTGAAATTACACCTAGAAAAAGGTATGTGTACTGTGTATGTTTGAAAAAAGATATACAGAAAACATTGAAACTCTAAGCATCTAATACTTCATTTGAATTATCCATCTATCTAAACCAAATCCAACAGTCAATAAGTGGACAATTTGATTGCCAGAAAATTTCATAAAGAAAGCAGGTTTCTATTTCTTACATTTGAGAGAGAAAAGGGAAGGAAGATACCAATCGGAATGGTGATTTTTCAAATTCTGCTGGAAGTCAGGTCTGAGTGGTTTAAACATCTGACATGAAATCTTTATTCTCAATGGAGCCATTTATTCACATTAAGCCAAACTTGACTTAAATAGAACTGAACTACATGCAGTCAATTATACTGAGATTTTGTTAGTGTTCCAAAACCTATGCAATTCATTTGATTGACTTTGGGTAACACGGTGTCTAAATGGTTCCATTGTAACACTGAAGCACTGACACTTTTCCTTCCCATCCAGTTTTAAACATCCCTTTTACATAAATTACAGTTGTTTGGACATTAAAAATGCATTGCAGCCATGTGTATGTACTTATGTGTGTTATTTATAGACTGATGTACATGAAGCTTGTCAAATGTTAGATTTTACTGATGAAAAGATACATGTCTGCATATGTGTGAAGCAACTAATTTTGCGCTCAAAGTAGCTTAATCCAAACATAAGGTGGAATTTTTCTAAACTGGGTACCATAGCTTAAATATACAATGAAATGTTAGTGTTGAGCCATTGTATCAATCCCATTAATTTTAATCTCTGCTGTAACAATACATTCAGAAAATGCCTCAGTAATATTATATGCCAGCCAAGCTTCCAACTTCAAAGTATTTCTTTGATGTATCAGAACATTGTGTCTTCTTCAGTCTTAATGTCCTTATGTGTTCATTCAATCCTTCCTGAACCTGGCATCTGCCAAATGTTTTGAATATAAGTTCCCATAATTTAATTAAATTGGGGACCAGCTGACTACAATGTAATAATAAAATTAAAATACCACAACAGATTCAAACACAAAGAAAACAAATAAGGAGCAGATAAAGGACATGATCTGACAAGCAGGAATAATCAGAGTCACATCCAAAACATCTGGAGGATATAAGGACATGCAATTTTGTGCCAAATTCAAATGCATTATTCTGCAGAGCTGCCACAGCAGAAAACAGAATGGCATTTTTAGCACCTATGTTTTTCCTTCCATAGCTGGCAAAGAACTGAACATAGGAGGAACAAGAGAATCAATCAATGTGTTTGGTGTTGGCTTGACAGTGTGTATGATCTGGGACTTGTAAAAAATATGGTATTTATATGCTTTCCCAGAAACATACAGTAAAACTTAGGGGAAATGTATAGCCTTTTGGACATTTAATATATGAATGTTTTACACTAGCACAACAAGAAAATAATTTAACACTAAAAGCTACTTCCAAAGCTTAAGCAACAGCCTTTCACAAAGGACAGAAATGTTTCAGATTCTTGGTTAAGACACTTGGAATGCTAAGATTACATAGGAGATTTTATGTGGCCTGTTCCTAAAATAACAGCAACTGGTAATTAGTTGATAGAGAGAATGTTCACTGATACAGCAAATGAATCAATTAGATAGAATTACATTCTGATTGAGAGATATATCCAGTGATAAATCTTAAAGATAGTAGTGAGACAGTATATTGCACTTTTTTTTTTAACTAGGTGAATATAAATGCTATTTTGAAAAATGCTGACTCTTTTCCTGAAAGGATGATTGGCCTTCCCTCCAGGAAAGGCAGGACATCCTCTTAAGTAAATAATTACACGAGGTCAAGATCCCTGGCCCAGCCTGTCCCTGACACTGGATAGTTCCAAAAGCTGAAATGTATAACTGATTACAGTTATTACTGATTACTCAATTATTTATTCAGCATAACTTGCTCATACTTGGTTGTATATTTCTAGCTTTTGACAATCACTAGTACAAGATATTCTAAGCATATTCCTCATTTGTAGACATGACGCATTCTGAAGGTATCTTTATTGTTTCTGCATTGCATGAAACTGTATGTCATTTTATCTTGTTTTCACACACACACACACACACACACACGATAGTTTCTGCTGGTTTTGTGAGCTTCTGCCTGAAAAAAAATTACAGCCTTGGTTATAGGAAGCCCCTTTTGTGTCTACCAATATCTTCTTTAAGATCAAAATTGAATGTGTTGCTTGAACAAAGTCCAGCTCTGAAACATTTTACTTACAATTTGAGAATTGCCTATATCGTCTATAAATACTATATTATAGGCTTGGAAAGATCAGAAACCAAACTTTCCTTTATAATGAATCCTAAAACAACTGTCTTCTGAAAACCTGTTGTAACAAGCCTGGGTTAAAACATGCAAGCAAACAAGACTAGTTTGAAACATCAAGTTTAGGCCTGCCCTGAACAGACAATTGTTAACAAGGAATTTCTTCAACATCTCTGGCTATTTTGTTTTTTTTCACTGAAGCCAAGCAGAACACACACAATCACCCACGTAAAAGCCTTTCCCAATAGAGCAAGTATTCTACAAATGATTGGATTCTGGCTGCCATCTCTAGTTAATGGATTGAGCTTTTTCTGGGCCAAAGGAAACACTTGGCATTTTGACAGATATTCCCAAGGTGTGGTTTTTTTTTTTTTTTTTTTTTTTTAGGCAAAACTAAGATGGAAATTTAACTGTAAATTATTATTTTTTTATTTAACTGTAACTAAAATATATTAAATATTTAGTACATTTAATCATGTAAATACTGTGTTTCTCATATAATAAGCCTGGGTCTTATTTTTTTTTTGAGCCCCGAAAAAATAGCTAGGCCGTCTTTTCGGGGGTGACTTAATTCCCCCCTTTTGCATCTTCGGGTGGGCGGCGACGGCTTGGATGTTGACCTCGGCGTTGGTGGGGCATTTCATATCGGGGTCAACGCAGGCAGCACCATATCCGGGTGTGCAACAAAAGTACTTCCTAACGGCAAGCCCCCCACCATTCCCCTCCATTTCACATGTTTTAATATAGGCCTTAATTTGGTGGAAGGGGCTTAATTTCATTTCATGCCTATAAAACATGCTGGGACTTCCTATTGAGGGAAGCCGTATTGTTGGAGAAACAGGATAATTATTTGATCATTTCCTCTTCCTATTGTTAAAATTAATCCTAATCGCTTCAGGGCCATTTTAGGATTATACCAAAGCCTTCTAGAAGCTCATATATTGTTGGTGGCCAGCCGCTGTTGTTCTTTCGTTTTGTGGTATCCTTAATCTAGAGCTTTTCGGACTGGTCCCAGGCTGTGGGAGTCTCTGGGCAAAATGCACTCAAATGGGCCTCCTTTTCTAGAAGAACCTAAGAAGTACTGAGTAGTAGTGTAATGTCCCCATGTTGAATGAAGCTAAATGAGAACTTCTGTGAACTTCAATCCTTTGCTCAACCTAGCCATTTAAGGTACATAAAACAAGTTAAGGGACCACAATTGACTGCTTCTGAGTTAAAGTTCCAGGTGAACCTGCACTCTGCTACTGAGGAAAATTATATGGGGATGAAGACGACCTTCTCTTCCAGTTAACAGAACCTAAAATTGAAATATTCAAAATGTTATTAGCAAACAACTGATTTTAACATACTTAATCATCTCTTTGTGCTATTCATACTTAATTTATTTACCCAATGGTCAAAGTGTTTCTTGGCCTTAAAGATTTTCATGATCCTATTCTAATGCAAAACCTGAGATTTTAGCAATAGGAGTTTCAATGTTCTTTATGCCCTTAAAATGTTTCTTCATCCTCTTTTATTGGCATGAATAATCAGGGTCAAACAAATAAATGTCTTTGTCCAAGACTCTAGGGCAGGGTTGTCAAACTCATGTAATCACGGTGGCATCACATGACATATTGGGACCTTTCCCCTTTTTGTTAAACCGGGCATGGGCGTAGCCAGCATGTGATGCATCTGGCCCACAGGCAAGGAGTTTGACCAGCTTTAGGTGGGCTATTGTCTAGTCACCTAAATCTTGCACCTTATGTAGAAGAGCTACTAATATCTGAAGAACTTGACTTCCAATGTATTCTATGAAAAGGAAGACCATTTTAGTAGGATGTTGGTTTCTTTATAAGGAAAAAAGTATAGCTGATATATCAAAATGTTTTCAATGCTAATACCATAATATTCAACTCTGAAATAAGTAAGAGTGAAAGTCAATCTCACAGCATGCTTTAAAAATACTTTGAATATTTGCCATTAATTTCAATAGTGAATCTACATAAAATATTCTGAAAGCAGTTCATAAATATAAACAAAGTACAGTACTTTAGGACAAGTAACTTACTATACCAGGATAAACTTGTGCCAATCATCTTAATGAATATATTGATGCAACAAGCAAATATAAAAATAGCAAGAATAACATCAGTTATTTGGTGAACTCAAATTTAACTAGATAATTGTAGATACATAATATTTTTGATGGTATGGTGCAGAGTATGAATTCAAGAGTGCTTTTGCCAAACCACAAAGCTTATGAATGCTCATTAAATATACTGCAGCAGCTGCTGACCTTCACACATAGTTAAAAAGAACAATATTTTATTTTCTAATTGCTCTTTGTATTAATTACACTTTCATGTATTTATTAGCCAGAGATCTGCCTCAGCAATTTTTAAATTAACATTTTCTTCAGATATCATAAAAGCAGACTATAGAGCAATCACAACAAAAT
Source organism: Hydrophis major (assembly GCA_033807585.1). Lineage (NCBI taxonomy): Eukaryota > Metazoa > Chordata > Lepidosauria > Squamata > Elapidae > Hydrophis > Hydrophis major. The sequence goes on from CM066331.1 coordinate 130,726,091, forward strand.
TGACACTAGAATTACTAAAATATCAATTCCGGCATACTTTCCCCCCAAAATGCAAAGAGACAGTAACACAGAAAAAAATGTCATATTAACAGAAATACAGGGTTTTATCTAAAAATTTTTGTACCAGAGACAAATTTGTTGTGTGTATAATCACGCTTGGTCAAATGAAGTATTCAATTCAATACAAATGCCCACATGGGAGGTTTAATAATACCAAATGGAACATTTGTTTCATTTTGACTGATAAAGGAGTTAATACTTACTTCCATAAAACTATAAATAATAACAAAAATGGAACCAGGTAACCTATGTACATGCCTGTTCCATCTTCTTTCCAAATAGTAAAAGCTGGAATAAAAATCCCATCAATGTTCTTAGAGTGTGTCATATTTGAAAGGCTGCCTAGCTAAGATAACTCCATGATCCAGTTGGGCTTTATCTATATTTGAGGTCTGAGATACATTTGAGATCCTGTAATGCAGTGGCCCCCAACCTTTTTTGTGCCACCGGCATCACAAAATGATCCACGGCCCGGTACCGAGATCAGCACGCATGACAAGGCAAGCCGAGTGACCGGCCAGCCAGCTGTCCCCTGCTTCTCACCACCACCTTCAACTCCTCCTTTGTACCTTTGTCGATGGGCTTCGCTTCGGGACGGCTTTGGGACAGTCGCTCGGCTCGCCTTGCCTTGGGTGCTGAAAGAATCCTCATACCTTAGTTTTGTTCGAAGCCCCCCCTTCGATGAAACTAAGGCGTGAGGATTCCTTCAGGACCCAAATGCCGCTTTCCAACCGGAAAAGCTCACCCAGAAGCACTTTCTCGTCAAACAAGATGGCGGTGCCCAGCAAACCAGCGGCCCTGTAGGAAATGTTCCAGGGACCGGGACCGGTCCGTGGCCCGGTGGTTGGGGACCCTGCTGTAATGAAGTAGCCATATTTATCCAGATCATTTTGGAAGTTGGTGAGACTTATATATAATTTCTATCATACAGTTCTTTGTAATCAGAAATATTTTGGTTACAATCTTTTAAAGCTATGGATTTAAACCCACATTTTGAATTGACTTTAAAAAGTACCAGGAACAAAAACAGATTTTAGTATAATCAGTTAATTGGGGGTAATATCTAAACTATAGCATTAATGCAGTAATGCATTTTGAAATAGATGATCTAGTCCATGTCAGTAACTGATATTGCACCCCAAGGAACTAAAATACCCTTCTTGTTGGCGATGACAATTGAATTATTTTTAGTTTATTTTTCACATTTGTGAGCCACCCATCCTCCTCAAAGAGAACAAAATGCCCTATGTGAAGTGATCTCCAGTTTACTCAGACCTAACCCATCATATTATAACAAATACATACACAAGGTCTACTAAATCTAATGAAAAGGAATGCTAATGAAAATAATAGAAGTTAAGTGTCTATATTGTAAACACAGCTTCAGAATCCTCAAGCTGATTGTGAATGTCCATGTTGTATATCCATAAAAATATCTCTCTCGTACCATCTATTTTGCAATAATAACTTCTGGCAAGTAGTCTGGGAACAAAACCAAATTATTATCAGTGCAACGTTATGTTTTCTACAGCAGCGGTTACCAACCAGTGGCCCGCGGCCCACTGGTGGGCTGTGGGAAAATTTTCATGGGCCGCAGAGAAATCTCACCCCCACAAAGCAATTAATCCAGGCTGTGCAGAAACACAAGTCTGCACAGCTCACATGGCCCGCAGGAATCCTTCCCGCCCACTCACTCCTTACCTGGAAAACTTGCCTACTAAATTGCTATTTTTCCTTTTTCCAACCATCATCTGTTCTGCTGTGCAGGGAGATTTAGATTAGCTAGAAAGCAGGAAATGGTTGGATTTCTTGCTTTCTAGCTAGTCTTTGGATCAGTAGTCTTTAGACCTGCTTTTAAGCACAGCCGAACCTCCCTTAGGGCTGAAGGTTTTATTATTCAGTGCAGACTCATGGCAAGCAAATTTGTGAGACCGAGCTAGCCAATGGCAGATAGATAGATCACTGAATGATTCTGTGAGCGACTCAATCTGCCTGCCTGCTTTGCCTGATTTTGGGTGAAAGTTGCTCTTTTTAAAAATAAAAAAATTCAATATTTACTTACATGGTGTGTTGTGAGTTAATTTTATGAGTTTGCTTGCAAGCAAATTTTATGTGACAGATTGAGCTAGCCAAAGGCAGATAGATAGATCTCTGAATGATTCTGCGATTCTTTGAGCAACTCAATCTGCCTACCTTCTTTGCCTGATTTTGGGTAAAAATTGCTCTCTTTTTTTAGAAAAAAAATCAATGTATGTATGTATGTAAATATATATATATATATTTGTTTTCTTAAGTTTTCGCGGGTATTTATATGTATGGTATTCAGCTTTGTTCAGGTATTTTCCCACGTCATTATAGTTGTGCTTTTAAAGTTGTAGCAATGTTTCAGCAGAATCTCATCTGCCATCATCAGGCTTCTGTATAGTGTTCTATAGTGTTCTATACACTATGCAGAGGCCTGATGATGGCAGATGAGATTCTGACAAAACGTTCCTACAACTTTAAAAGCACAACTATAATGACATGTGAAAATACCCGAACAAAGCTGAATACCATACATGTAAGTACCCGCGAAAACTTAAGAAAACATATACATTCATACAAGCCATGCTCAGCCAATCACATGACCACCAAGCCACACCCACAAATTAGACCACACCCACAGAACCAATTAGTGGTCCCTGAGATTTAAAATTATGAGTTTGGTGGTCCCTGAGGTCCAAAAGGTTCATGTCCCCTGTTCCACAGTACAGGACCACTTCTGCTGTAATGGATAATCTTGAGAATATTATTCAATCATATTGAGGGATCACCAACCCAGGAAAAGAGAGGAAATAATTCTTCCTGCAGAAACTCAGAGCTGTCCTTATTTTTGTAACACCAAAATATACAGTTTAATGTCATTTCACTTTTGCTAGAGGTCCTGCAGCCTTTACTTGTGATTTGGATTAAATTTGTTTGCTTGTTTGACTATACGCTCCAAATACACTCTGCTTTCTTCAAACACTCTTTCCTCTGGGTGAAAAAGAGTGAAATAATCCCAGGGATAGTCAACTATGTCTGTCCGGTGCAAAATCTGGAGATGTTTACTGGGGGAAGGTATATCTAAACAAGGCTGGTTCCCCCTGCCTCTCTTATCAGAGGATGTGAGAACTTACCCAGAACAGCAGATTGAGGGCATAAAGCAGGCACCGCAAACACTTCACTGAATCTTCTCTGGCCATTGTGATGATCTCTCCTCTTGGTGGAAAGCCCCATTCTCAGATTGGCTACATCCTCTTTTTAACTTCCCGCAATTTTTCAAATTTTTCACAATCTGAAAAATAAATACATAATTTCTTTAAAAAAAAGGGGGGGGGAAGGAGAGGAGAGGTGAAAGAAGAGAAAAGATGACTTCATGGGTGAAGCAAACAAGAAAGCAAACAAGCGGATGCAAGATCAACCCAATGTTGCCTTGTGGAAAAGAAACTATATCTCAGCAAGCTAACCAGACCTTCTGTTCCTTACTTCAGCCTCCTCCACGGGGCCAGAAATAGATCTGGAAAGTTTGGAAACCCAGCAAAGATCAGTTCCTCTCCCTCCCTCCACTGGTAAATAATTAAAACAACAACAACAACGGCACCATGATGGAATTTGAGACCAACTGACATGCGTTCATATGGCAGCCTTGACCGGTGCTTAAAATTTACTCAGAACTGTGGCTTTTTTTTTTTTTTTCCCCTGTGCCTATTTCACCTCTGCACTCAAACGTTGCTGGGCATAACTACACCTGCTTTAGAAGGGTGGGAAAAGTTTGTCCTTTTGTTACTCACGGACGACCTGGATAAGCACGCGTGTAAGAGAGAGGACGGTGAACAAAGTTGGCGCGATCAAGACAAAGTTGTTCGTTCGTTCTCCATCTTCACGCTATGGGCCAATTTCAGGGAGGGAGGCCAAAAAAGAGGTCTTTTTTTCTTACTTATCGGATTGGATACGATGCCGGGTGCGCTTCCCGGGTCTGCTGGACTGTCAAAGGTAAACAAAAAAAAACAAAACAAAAACAAAACAAAACAAAAACAAAACAAAACAAAACAAAACAAGAGGTTAACTTGTCGGAAGCGAGTAAGAAAAGGTGACCAACCCAGTGCAGTGCAATGCAGGGCTGGGGCAACGGAGTTACTCGCTTGGGCTATTTGGGCATTCGGCTCCTTGTCCGCAGATGCTGCTAACTCAAAAGGGACGCCTCGACTTAAGGGCTCTCACAACCCATGCTTTCTCTTCCCTTCCCAATTGCCAGCAACGGGTCCGGCAATTGCACCGCCTCTCCAGAGCCAATCGGAGCTAGCATGTTAGCAGAGCTTCTACTCCTGAGTAGACAATGCGGATGTAAGAAAAAGTCCAGGAAACCTACCACGCTGGCCACACACGGGCTGCGCAAACACCGCCTCGTCCTCCTCCTCCGTGAACGGGAGTCAAATCCCAACAAGCAGTTTCTGTTTAAAATCCGAAGCTTTCCGAAGCTTTTAGCGCTTTCCAGCTCGGCCAGGCGGAAAAAAAAAAAAAGGCTGCTGGGGCAGGGCGAGAACTTCACTTGCAAACTATTTCTTTACTCCCACCTCCTTGCCAAGCCCTGAGTGGCGGCTCTTCGAAAGGCAGCCGCCAGCTGCACAAATCGTTTGCCACGCATGCTCCAGAATCCCCTCTTCTGTCGGGTCTTAGAGCCTGCTGGACAGGCGTTTCTTCAGTCTTATTTTATTTTATTTTATTTTATTTTATTTTATTTTATTTTATTTTATTTTATTTTATTTTATTTTATTTTATTTTATTTTATTTTATTTTATTTTGCTTTCTTTTGTTTTTAAACAGAAGTAACTGGCAAATGGACACTTTGTTTCCTATTTTTGGCCCTTTTGCAACTTGTCTCTAGCTATAATAACGTGAAGGTTAATGCCATGACTACTGATAATAGGCACAGTCGCCATCAGTGAATTGCAAAAAGGCAGGTTTTCCTTGGGACAGCTCACATCCTGCCAGGGTACCTTCAGCGCTGCCAAACAATGACATCTGCCTATCCCAGACCCTTGGAAAAGACACAACAGGAGGGATAAAAATGTTACATCCAGTCTAAACAATTGGCTGACTGCCATCAACCATAATAAGAGGCCAGAACTGAAGAAATCATCAAAAGATTAAAAGTGCAGATTGTGCAAAGAAGCAGGAATGGTAGTATATATATTCGGTTGAAGCATTTTATTTTATTTTATTTTATTTTATTTTATTTTATTTTATTTTATTTTATTTTATTTTATTTTATTTTATTTTATTTTATTTTATTTTATTTTATTTTATTTTATTTTATTTTATTTTATTTTATTTTATTTTATTTTATTTTATTTTATTTTATTTTATTATTTTAATTTTGCTTCGTTTGTTTTTAAACAGAAGTAACTGGCAAATGGACACTTTGCTTCCTATTTTGGGCCCTTTTTCAACTTGTCTCTAGCTAGAATAATGCGAAGGTTAAAATGCCATGACTACTGATAATAGGCACAGTCGCCATCAGTGAATTGCAAAAAGGCAGCTTTTCCTTGGGACAGCTCACATCCTGCCAGGAATGACGTCTGCCTATCCCAGACCCTTGGAAAAGACACAACGGGTGGGATAAAAAGGTCACATCCAGTCTAAACAATTGGCTGACTTTCAATCAACCATCATAAGAGGCCAGAACTGAAGAAATCATCAAAAGATTAAAAGTGCAGATTGTGCAAAGAAGCAGGAACGGTAGTTTATATATTCGGTTGAAGCAAGAAGATTTGAACAAAGGGACTGTAAAAAAAATGACGTAACAGTCACCAAAAGGATTTCCTGGAGTATCTGTAAAAATTATGTGCCAGTAATGAAAAGTTGGTGGGACTTGTATAATTGAAAAATAGTTGAAAAGGGACAAGTTAAAATATTGTGGGATTTTTTCAAATACAGTCTAGGCTTATAACATGCCAGATATAATTGGTTGAAAAGAAGAAAGTGTGGATAATGGATGTGGCAATACCAGGGATAGCAAAATAGAAGGCAAAGAACTACTATCATTAGATCACTAAGTATCAAGATCTGAAAATTAAAATTTAAAGATTATGGCATAAACTGATCCCAGTGATTATCAGCACCTTCTCTGCCATACCAAAAATCTTGGATATCACTTTACGGTGTCATTTCCTATCTAGGCATTGACAAAATTTCCACCTGTCAATTACAAAAGGCCAATGCTATTCTTGGATCCATTTATGCTATGCTGCTACATTATGACATTGTAGATTCTTTAACACGGGTAGTCCTCAACTTATGATCATAATTGAGCCCAAAAATGTATGTGGCTATGTGAGAAATGTGTTAAGTGAGTATGCCTCAGTTTATGACTTTTCTTGCCATCTTTGTTAAGTGAATCATTGCAGTTGTTAAGTTCCTAGCATGGTTGTTATGTAAATCTGGCTTCCCCCTGATTGTGCTTGTCAGAGAAAGGGGGTCATATGACCCCAGGACACTGCAACTGTCATAAATATTTTATAATAAATATAAATAAATATTTTATGATAAATAAATATTTTATGATAAATAAATATTTTATAATAAATAAATATAAATAAATATTGCCAAGCATCCAAATGTTGACCGCATGACCACAAGGATGTTGCAAGTATGAAAAATGGTCATCAGTCACTTAAAAAAAAATATTGCTTACATATTAAAATATTGGACACAGTGTGATCATCCTGTCATTATCTCTACCATACACATTAAGGTACAAAACAAATAACATATATACTCATCATGCGTTGCCAAATTTTATACAATTATTCTATCCGTATATTCATTTACTTACAGCATAAAACATCATACCTTGCTAATTTTATAAAATTGTTCTGTCCACTCTATTCATTTATATTTACATATATAACATCAAATTTCAAATCTGCAAATCCTAATTATTTTCTGTTTCAACTCCCACCTCTCTGTTCCAACCATTGGTAAAATCTATTCCAAATATGATACTCTGTCTCTCCTTTATTTTTTAGTTGTAATGTCAGCCTATCCTATTTCTTTGCAAACCAATATTTCTGGATTATCTCTCTTTCATTTTTCCATTGTTGGGTGTATACCATTCTCGCTGCTGTTATGTTGTGTAATATTAAATATATCGACCCTTTGCTATATCTCTCTTTTATAATTCCTAATAAGAATAGTTCTGGTTTGAATTCTAAATTTTGTCCATTTCTTCCAATCATGTCTGTATCCATCGCCAAAATTCCTTTGCTTTTTTGGCATGACCATCATTAATCAGTCACTTTTTCCAGTGCCATTGTAACTTCACTAAACAAACCGTTATAAATCAAGGACTACCTGTACTTTGATGTTTATTAAAGAACTGACAATGGTGATTTCACATTTCTATCAAACAAATGAGAGTTTGACAGAGGCAGAATGTGGATGCATAGAATGTTTGCTGATTTTAATCACTTGATTTTAGAATGGTCATGAATTTCAGATTACTGGAGAGAGACAGCATAGCAAGGAGACAAGCAGCAGAGCATGCTAGGAAATGCAGCTGATAGAAAACAGAAGCAATGCTTTTTTTCAAATCCCATTGAGAAAGTGTAAAAATATTCGTATGCATAAATAATAATACATGAAATCTGCAGTTCTGTAGATATTTGTCTAAGAAGCCAAACTGAATCCAATAGGATTTAACTTCTGGACAGTCATATATGTGGTAATACTGTAAAATTTAACCCTGCTATTCCACATAGTTGATTAGCAAATATTTGATTTACTGCAGTTTGAACTGTTGACTTAAATGACTTCCTCATGAGAGCCTCATTTAAGTTCATTTAAGGTTCACCCTCAGAAATCGTTGTGTTAAAGCTTAGAATCTTTGTGACACCATAAAGTACCAACACAATCCCAAAACTTTAAGTGAATATGATGTCCAGCACTCAGTGTCTGAATAGTTACTTATTCAAAAGATTGATGTCTACGGTATTCAGAAGAAAGAATGATGAGATGGATGGAACCCAGTTAGTAAAACTATAACAGAGAGACATGTTGATTCCATAGATGAAGGGGATGAAGAGAAGCATTCCAGTAAAAAAAAAGAAAACAGATGATGCATATGCACATGTATATGTCCATGTGCCTCTGAAATGCATTCTGTCTGCATTCATCTATGCTCTGCTTGAATGTGCAGATAAGGAAATATTACAAAGACATTTTTAAATTTTAAATAAGCTTTTGCTCCATAAATGAACTTATAAAAAGTGTGCTTATTTGCATCAATTTTATTTATATTTTCTCCATATTTTTCATTTACCATTTTAATCTATTGTTTTGTTGACTAGATTTCTATGTGGTATTTCTTTTATGTACCTTGAGCACTGTTTAGTGGAAATGTGAGTTAAAAATGTAGATGCATTTAAAAAAAAAAATTAAGTTTAGGATCCCTGATCTAGAACTTTGGCTCTTTGTTTGGTAGTATCCTGAGAATCTGATGTGCTAGTAGCTAATGAAGGACTAGGACAGGCATGTAATTCAGTCCATCTACCTGCTGCTGGTCATCCTTCTCTTTCTGTTCACCTTTCATAGCATTACAGTCTTTTCCAGAAAGCTGGGCCTTCACATTGTATGTCCAAAATATGATAATTTGAGTATAGTCATTTGTGCCTCAAATGAAAACTCTGGATTGATTTGTCTGATAATTCATTTTTGGTTTGTTTTCTTGGCTATCCATGTCATTCTCTGGAGTCTTCTCCAATACAAATGTTTAAAAGCATCAATGCTCTTTCTGAAAACCAATGGGAAATCACTGACTTCACAATTCTGATCTTTGTAGGTACAGATATATCAAGGTATCTGAATAGCTTTTTCAAGACCTTGGTGGCTGCTCTACTTAGTTCTAGTCTGAGGGGTATTTCTTGACTGCTGGTTCCTTTAGTGTTGATGGTTGTTCCTAAAAAGCAGGAGACTTCCACTATTTCAATATATTAATTGACAACTCAAATAATTTAAAAATTAATTGACCTCACCCCTTTCCTAAGAGGTCTGTAGGGGGCCTGCATAAGCGCACCAACGTGCCTACCGTCCCGGTCCTATTGTTTCTTTTATTTTCCTTATATGTATCCTTATATGTTTATACTTATACCTATTATCTTGTAAGCAATTGACCAATCAAACAAAATAAATAAATAAATAAAAATTATTAGTCTTGGTTGGTCTATCTGCTATCTTTCCTTAAATTTAAGTTCATATTAATTGAAAGCTTCCCCCAACAGTATTAATTTTTGAGAGCGCCATCAACTGATTTACCTGCAAAACCTATTCTGCGAAAACAATTAAGGCTTAACGTTTGCCAAAATTTGCCACCCAGTTGGGACATGAAGCAATCAGAGCTTCTCCTGCCCATTTCTACTTGCTTGTCCTTAAACCCTAAATGAGAGGTCCCAAAGCACAAAGAAGATATGGACTTTTTTTTTTTTTTAAATGATCAGCTAATATAGTATCCAGTGAGGCAACAATCTGGGATGGTTGAGGGGAAGTGCTGGGAAGATCAACAGGTATGTATCAGGAATAGCTGTGTAAATTCACAGGAAGGAAGAAGCTGCAAAATTGTCAAGCATGCAGTGGGAAGATCGATGACAGGTCTCTGGAAGATAGAACATTGGAGATCCAATGCATAGATTTCTACCTGGGCGAATTAGAAGGTAGATTGAAGATGTTCATGTGGGGGCATCTTCTGTAATAGACTGATGAGAGCCAAATATTGGCTGAAAATTCCAGGAGATGAACTCTGGATAACTATATGGCATTAGGCTGGCAGTGGCTGAATTAAAATTTGGGTCTGCATAATTATTGATTTTATTATTATAAACAAAAAAAATGACAGTGTATACAGCAAATGAGATAACTATGCTGGGTTTCGTATCACAAATCACTAGTCGAACACTTCCCAAGCATTTAGGACTGTGTGATGTATCGGCGGATTATGCGAGCAGATCCCAGTAAGGTGGCCTTCTGCAGATGACCAATGGTGATTTTGTCAGCGCCAATTGTTTTCAAGTGCTTGCCTAGGTCTTTAGGCACAGCAGCACCCAGTGTGCCCAGTACCACTGGAACCACCTACACTGGTTTATTCCAGAGTTTCTGCAATTCGATTCTCAAGTCCTGATATCTGGTGATTTTTTTCAAGTTGTTTCTCGTCGATTCTGCTGTCACCAGGTATGGCAATGTTGACAATCCACAATAATAATTCTTCTTCTTCTTCTTCTTCTTCTTCTTCTTCTTCTTCTTCTTCTTCTTCTTCTTCTTCTTCTTCTTCTTCTTCTTCTTCTTCTTCTTCTTCTTCTTCTTCTTCCACCAACCACATTTTTATATGAGCTCAACACAAATTTGGGAGAAGGAGGACTTTCCTAGGTTGTTACTGTATTCTGTATTAATAAGTGTTCATTGATGCTGATGGAGCAAACAAGAGAACAACTTTTGGGCTGAGGTCAGCCAGCATTTCTTGATTTTTTTTTACAAAACCCCAAGGAAAGCAGGTGCATAGAAGGCTGATCAGGTAAGAGTCATTGTATTGGGGGAAGAAAGCTAACCTTTTCCCTTTCTTCAACAAAACAAACAAAAGGGGAGCTAGTTTAAGGCTTAATGAAAGCTAAGCCAAATCACAATAAAGAGGTAGTTTACTGGTCTTGCAAATATGGTCCTGGTCTATTTAAGAGTTAGGATCCCAGGCAGAGCCATTCTCATTCCTTGCTGCCTGATTCTTTTAACTGATAAAAACAGTTAAGTAAATAAGCTATAGCTCAGCAAAAGATATTTCCCACTTACTTCATAGCTGTAGCTTGCAGTAGCTATCAAAACCAACTGAGATATTTGTTGGTATGAGCACAGCTAAAAGAGCCTCCATCCTTCTGCAAGATATGCACTAGAGATGCAATAAAATGCATATCTGAAGCCACCCCAATTGTTTAGGATTTGGGACAGAAAATACAATCGTTTTTCTTTAGCAGTAAAAATGCAGCAATAACGATCAATTAGAAGGGGTGTGGGTTTTGTTTTTGTTTGCCGTTTCCCCAATTCAGCTAAAGTCTGATTTACCTGATGATAGTCTGATTCTGATTATTACTAGCAACGTTTTATCTGTTCATCCATCCATCCCGTAAGGACAACCTGGACAATGGCCACTAATACAAAAATATTATTGGGATGAACATGACTGAACTAACTTATTTTATAAAGCTGTTATTTTGTGAGAGTGCTGCTCAAAATTACCACCCTTGCACCATATTTTAATGATATTATACACACACACACACACACACACACATATATATATATAAAAGATTGGGGTCACAAGAGGTCCATGAGTTGGTTACTTTAATAAGCACTTCCCCAGTTTAGAATAGCGGCATATAATTTTATCTGCAGTAAATAGTAGCACAGAAGGCTGCACTAAAGTTAGCCCTTGGGAATGTGGATAATCTGCTATATTCCAGAGATCTATTATTTGAAAAAGGGATCTATATTTAAAATAGACTATCAATAATAAATTCAAACTCTACGGTAAAGCCTTGTGTGTTTTGAATTCTGTCTGTCTAGTAATGCAACCATTACTAGAAATATCATTTTTTAAAAAAATAATCTGAATTCTAATCTTCGAGCTAGATTAATTTGCAAAAAGTAATAAGGGTTAACCCTGATTTCTACTTGGGAGGATACCTTTAGAATAGGGGTGTCAAACTGGCAGCCTGTGGGCCAGAGATGTCACGCGCTGGCCATGCCCAAAGTCATGATACATCACATGACGATAATGTAACGCTGCGAGTTTGACACCCTTGCACTAGAACACTTGAGGAATGTAGACAAGAGACGAATATAGACAAGAATGTAGACAAAAGATTTAAAAAAACCAATCAATATTGCCTGGAAAACATATATGAACACATCTGTCAGATCTGTGTATCTGTCATTTCTTCAGTGGAAGAAGAAAAGGGGGGGGGGGAAGGCTGATAAAGAAATCCTTTCTTGATGAAACCTGAATATATTTAATCTTATATCGAATTTGTATAACCCACACATGATACAACGGAGGGAGAAAAGCCAGATGGCCAGAACTATCACCTCTGAGAGACACAGCCAGGAGATGAGAAAATCATAAAAATTCCACAATGAGATGTGTCCTGGGAATCTCTGGAAAAGTTTGTTCTAAAAAGGGAGTGGGCGGAAATAGGGTATGCCCTGGGAAACTGTGAAAAGATTATTCCTTACAAAAGGGGTGGAGAGGAATTAACATACTGGCTTTTGTTTCACTAAATACTCATCGAGATAAGGGGAGGGGTTCTAAACTCCCTTATCTATCCCTGTATGCCTGAGAGACCTCAGATGCTGCTTTGAACTCCTACAGGAATTGTCTCATCTCAATAAAGGATTCCTTTGTGATACGTTTGGATACGTTTTCAGAAGTTCATTCTAATTGAGTGAATGGGAAAAGTTCTGTAGCCTGACAACATCCATGTAGTGATGTAAAAGTTGATTTATGGATAAAAAGCAGGGCAGGTACATATGTAATTGATTTTTCTATTCTATCCATTGAAATGAAACAAAAAAAAAAAAGATGGGACAGCTTCTTCATGACCATTCTTGACTTATTAAAATGCTTGTACACCTGTCTATGCATGAAGCATAAGAATCGGTTAAATGTCTCTGTTTCTCTCTTTTCCTCTTGATAGAAGTTCATAAAAAGGCTTGGGCCTTCACTCAAGTTCACTTCAAATAAACTTTGTATACAAAAATGTATGTTTACGCTTATTTTACTAGTAACATATGGATGGAAAAAAATTCAGTGACGTGATCATAATCAGCAAGCATTCTTCTCGCTGCTGACTTTAATTAGATGTTGTTTTCGCTCATTGCGTTATACACGCCTGTGTTACTAAAATTGAGTGATCATTTCTAAGTGATTCAGGAATATACTTATATGATTTAAGGAAGACTGACAAGCTGTGACAGGCAACAACAAAAAAATGTGAACTTTAGAGACTCTTCCTGTATCACCCCTACATAGCAAAGTCATGTGGGGAATGCTGATGAAATTCTGCCTAAACAAGGTCACTCTGAAGCAAAGTGAGGCCTATCAGAATGTGTCTGGGAACTCAAAAAAGTATAAGATACACAACAAACTTTAAAAGAAAAAAAAAAGGCCAATGAGCATGTTTTGGAAGGAAAGAAGTGGAATGGCCTATCAAAGGAAAAATGGTGACTGGCTGGCTAGAAAAAAGCTTCTTTATTAGGAAGTGAGGAATTGATGCAACATGATTGTGGTGCACTTGTGATTGAATATAATGCATCAGCTAATCATCAGCTAATCAAGAGTTATGTTCTGCTTTTTAGCCCCTGACCTGAGCCTGGGAAAAGAATAATTGGTGATGGACAGATGCTATCATAAGATGGAAAAGAAGTTTGATTAGAACTCTTTCAGTGCACTCCAACTTGATATGCCTGTTCACTTGGTACTTTGTTATAGTTCGGTTTAATGGTGGTGAATGTAAAATTGTGCACTTATAAAAAACAAGAAAAGGAATTGGATTGAACTGAGATACAGTTCAATCCAGAAGAAATTTATCATCTATGTAGTTACACATGGAAGCCTCTTTCTGACACATAATTTATGTTTCCATATGGAAAAATATATAAATCAACCACAATATGCTTTCTTTTAATCAGTTAATAAATTGTAAAACTTTATATTTGTTTTGTGGCCAGTAAAATTATAGTTAATTAAATAACCCAGATAAAAGCTACCTTTTCTTTCCCATTTGTATAGCTAAAAGGATATTTCTTTGCCCTTGTCCTTTGGATTTATTTCGTTTACATAGAGCCATGAGGATTATAACTTGGTTAAATATCCAAAGGTTGGAATACACGTGCACAAATATGTGTACAACAGTCCTTTTCTGGTTTTTATCCAAGGTTTTATACCTAGCCATGTTTACTCAAAAGCAACACTTTTACAACACTGCAGCTTTAACTTAGAGTTGCAAATGTGTTTTGAAATAATTCCATTATTTCACTCCTGTTTCAATAGTGAACTAGATACAAATAATGAACAAGCATTTCCAGCAGTAAAAAAAAAAAACTTTCAGAACTGAATGTTTGGTAAATTTAGAGGATTTAATAGAAAGCGTCTCAGGAGTGTTGTTTTCTATTCAACTCAACTGCTAACTTTTGTGAAAGGGCGTATCATCAAAATTTGGAAAGATGTGTTCTCAAAAAAGCAAAGAATGTGCTGTAATGTCACTTACTCTTCCTCAGAAAGAGCTTTTGTAACAAGAAAGAAGCTTTCCAAATTGATATTTCTAAAGAAAAAGAGTTCCACTTTAAAATTTGTTAAGAAAATATTTGAAAAAACAAGAAACAAACTAGAAAAGAAATAGTACAGGCCATCTATAAGCATTTGTGTATTTATTTGCATTTTGTATCTTGTAATTAAGAGTCCAATTTTCCATTATTCATGTCTGAGTATATGGTGGCATCTGAACTCCAGGAGACAGAAGACAAGAAAATTATCTAGATCCATTTCAATCTGATTTGATGCTTGAGTTCAATACTATGATGTAGTGTGCACCTGGTAGTAGAGGGGGAAGATTTGGCCATCTAAGAACCTTTCCAGAAAGAAACTCAGATCAAGAGATTGTGTCTATACCCTATACCCTATAACTTCTCAGAATATATCTAGTAACTAGGTGGCTTTAGCTTGGCAAGATTCTGCCTATTACTTGCAGACCAATAGAAGATTACATTCAATTGGATCTCACTATCTCATCTCTGGCCTTACAAAGTCTGAGCACTGAATACCTTGATACATGACTATGCATAGGGGTGGGTAATAGAGCATATTTCAGTAAATTCTGCTGGATGTTTCAGTTACTTTCAGTACCATTAACCATGGTATTTTCCTGCAGTGTCTGGTAACTATGGATTTGAAAGAAAGAATTTAATAGTAACACTCCTTTTCTGGAAATCCGTTTCAGGAGGTGGTGCTCGGAGCCTCGGGATGGTTCTCAATCCATATTTATTTAAAATTTTGGGGACAAAAATACAGTTAGTGATAAAGTTCCTGTTGTAGTTATTGTCATTTTTCCTTTGTACCTATTTGTGTTTGTTCAAAAAGATAAAATTCTCCTGTCTTTTGATTCTCATTTTAAATTAAGATTTTGCATAGACAACATCTGAGAAGTTCAGAACATTTATGGTCTGTGAATGATTTATTGGGGAATAAATTGATAGACTGATAAAATGTGGTCATAGGGTTGATCCATAGTAGCATTTCTAGTTCAAAGAGTTTTGGCTTTGAAAGATGGGAGTTGTTTGCTCGTGCCTTTATTGTTCATTTTTTATTTAGGCCATTTTAAGGCTAACAGTTTCCCTGAATCTGAGCCATGGTAAAATGAAAAGCCAGTCTACTAGGATGTTGTTGAAAGCATCCATCTCATTCCTGCAATGTTTGGATGCCTTATATAACTCTATGATATGTTTCACTTTCAAATCACTCCTCAGTTTGCATCGTAGTACTATGTATAGAGCACTTGATTCTATCTTTGTAGGATCAAAGAGGAGATCACTGTACTTTGTAGACAAAGATAGACTTAAAGCAGTTAGCAAAGTAAGCCTTGTTATGCTCCTCTGATTAATCTCTTTTTAAAGGCTTTGAAGTGATCTGGGTACTTTCATCTAGCACATGTCCTAAATGTACCAAAGGCTTCAGTGAACCAGGAAAAGGTGACCATCCACTTGGTGTATGTCACCCAGGAGATATAATATTCAACAAAGATAGCTAAATGGCTTCTACATTATAAGATATTTTACTAGAATTTCTTAACTAACATGGTATATTATTTTGGATTGAATTAAAATAGCTATGCAGTAATCTCATATTTAGAACCACCCCCACCCAAAAAAATATCTCTGAGAGGCAGCATATAAAAATAAAAATGTCAAATCCAATCTAAAGATCTGGCTGACTATGTGACAAATGACCTTTAACACCATCAAACTTCAACGTCTATCCCAGATCCTTAAGAAGGACTTGGTTAGAGGGATAAAAATTCCATATCTAGTCCAAACATGTGGCTGACTATGCAACCGTAATATATTACCCCTTCAAAGGAATAGTACCTCATTGTGGTGGAGGGGACTGCATGCTCTAATGATGCTAAGGGCTATACTGTACAAGTGCAATCATATCACACAGGTCTTGACTCTGAAGAGTCAGGCCAAAAACCTATACAATATGGTGAGAAATTGAATTTCATGCTAAATCAACTGTTGCCTACATTAACAGGAGTTGCATTAATGCAACAGTACAGTACTCAGCTCTCTTTACTAGGCAACTAGTACATGGAGCTGATAGGCTACTAGAAGTGAAAAATTTGGTCAAAGAAGAAAACTATTCAATTATGGAATATTTTCTACCAATCAGAAGCCACTGAAATGTGGATTTCAAAAGTGAAAGTACTAGCTTTGGAAAGAAAGCTATCCAGACTTATGGATTAAAGGAGCTATTTCACCAATGCTGAAATGAAAGCAAGTGGGGAAAAATTCAAAATCCAAGTTATTCAGAAATAATAATAACAACAATTTACAGAGTAAGCAACAAACAACAGAAAGTGAAGAGACAATTGACATTAGTGAAAAACAAGGACAAAACACTGACTTTGTTAAAGAACTGCAGATTCAGTACTATTAGTTAATCAAGAATAGTGAAATTAAGGACCAAATGAAAGAGCTGAAAGAAAATTGAATTGAATTAACAAGATAATTCTGATTAAAACTATGAAAACTGTGAAAATGAAGGTGTTAAAATTATTCCATCTGCAACATTGGTCCAAACAAAGTAGAGAATGTATGTAACCACATAAGAATTGGGGCTTAAAATATAAAGGAATGAAATTATTAAGAAAACATAAAATGTGTTTGAAAATGATTGGAATTGAAGAAAAAGAAAATTGCCATAACTTTGAGCAATTTGAAGAATTTGAGGCAAAAAAACTTGAAAAATAAAAAATCTGCAAGTGAAGTAAAACCTGGAGAGTAAAGGAATTGCAGAAGCTATAAAACAGTTGAAACAAAGAGTTATGGCAATGTGACAATCAAATAATTCAGTTCCAGTAAAATTTGTACTTTACAGCAAATCAGCATCAATTCTATAAAGCCCTTGAAAATGAGAAAGGATTGACCACAAATAATGAAACGCCTGACAAATATAACACCCTAAAATTATGGAAATGTTTGTGGGAAAACAACAGAAGTCACAACAAGAATGCAATATGGATCAAGCAAGTTGAAAATATAGTAAAAGTACTGAGTGTGAAAGACTTTAGGGTAACTGGAAAAAATAGTACAAAAGCAATCAGACAAGCACAAAAGCTTGCGTGTTCCTGGGTCAGATGAGCTTCATGGATTCTGGCTAAAATCATTAACATAGCTACACTTGAAGTTGGCAGATAAGATCAATAGGATTTTGTAAGCACCAGGAAAGAAAAAAATGTCTAACAACTGGTTGACATTCCTAATTCAGAAGGAGAATGATCCATATTGCATTCTTGTTGTGACTTCTGTTGTTTTCCCACAAACATTTCCATAATTTTAGGGTGTTATGTTTGTCAGGCTTTTCATTCTTTGTGGTCAATCCTTCTCATTTTCAAGGGCTTTATAGAATTGATGCTGATTTGCCTGGAAACTAGAGACCCGTAACCTGTTTGCCAACAACATACAAGCTATGATGACAAATCAAATTTAAAGCTATTGGAAAAGAAATGATTTATTCCCTGTAGAATAAAATGGGTGTTGCAAAAATTCAAGAGGAACAAAGAACCAGTTATTAACTGAACAAATTGGTTTCAAAGAATTTATAAAAAAAAAAAAGAACAAATTTGTTTATGGCTTGGATAGATTATAAAAACCATTCAGTTCTGTTTCATATAGCTGGATTGGGAAACGCCTCAAAATGTTTGAAATCAGCAGAGCGTTTGGCAATTTATGAATATTTCAATGAAAATTCGGTGAGCAAAGCTAATGGTTAATGGGAAAGAGTTAGAAGTTGAAATCAAATGTGGATTTTTTTCCCAAGGTGACTCATTATCACCTTTCTTTATACAATCAATGGTCCCATTGTCAACAATTTTGAACAAGACAAACTTGTGGGTATGAATTGGCCAAAAAAAAGATTTTAAAAAATTCATGTTTATTCTACATGGATGATTTAAATTATTTGGAAAAACAAATGCTGAATTAGATTCCTTATTTAACACCACAAAAAAATTCAGTAAAGATAATGGAATGCAATTTGGCATCTATGAGCATGGAGTCACTTGCAGTGGTGGGATTCAAAAATTTTTACTACCGGTTCTATGGGCGTGGCTTGGTGGGTGTGGCGGGGAAGGATACTGTAAAATCTCCAGTCAGAGGTGATATTTGCCAGTTCTCCGAACTACTCGAAATTTCTGCTATCGGTTCTCCACCACTGGTCAGAACCTGCTGAATACAATCTCTGAGTCATGGCCATAAAGGCAAACAAAATTGTTGAAGACAATATCATATAGTTTAGCAATGAAGATTTGATAAAAGGTATAGCATCAAAAGAGGGCTACAGGAATTGGGGAATATTTGAAGTTTCTGATTTATTACAGAATCAAGTCAAAGAAAATATGTCTATAAATATATCAAACAAATACAGATTATTTTGAAATCAAAGCTAAATGGTAGAAACATTTCCATTTTAGAAATTAATACCTGGACAGTCCCCATTATGTGATAATCTGAAGGAATGGTTGATTAGACCCAGGTGGAACTAGATCAAAAGGCAAGAAAACTAATGACAATGCACCATGCTTCGCACCCATAAAGTGATATTGATTGGCTGTCCTTGGCAAGAGCTGAAGTAGTAGAGGTCTTCTACAGATAAAACAAATTGTAAAAGAAGAAAAAGCATGGCCTGAATGACAATATTAAGAAAATTCAAGAACCCTTGCTGAAAGAAATCAGTAAAAATGTACTTAATACACTGACTTAATACGTATTTACCATCCCATACCACTAAAATAGGGATTTGTTTTCCAACCAACTTTTTAAAAATTTAAATCTAAAAATAGGTTTATAGGACAATTTCTCCATAGAATAGATTATCACCATAAGTCTGTTCTTTTAAAGTAGAAAAGGAAGAAAGTTTCAGTGAAATCCTCTTTGCATTTTCTTAGAAGTAAATCCTTTGACTGCAATGAGACCTGTTCGCTGATAAGAGTGTGTAGGACTATGGCCTTAGTCAAGGAAACTCCTATGTTATCAAATTTCTTTTTAACAATTGCTTCTTTATAAGTACAAACCTATGTTTCTACAGTTAGGAAATAGTGCTATTGAGTTCATTGGTTGAACATGCATGTAGCTGTGCTGTCACTAATTAGGGGTGAGAGATGTAATAAAAAGTTATATATTGGTAAACTGTTGGAGAAAAAAATGAAAAATAGCTGAAAAATGTGGAATAAAGCAATTACATTGAGTGACAGGAACAGCTGGTATGTTCATGTCTGATATGAATTGGCCATTGTATGTTGTGGTTTTCTGCTGTTCTCAAGGAGCACATGATAGCAACTAGCAATTCACTGATTATCAGGCAGGTATAGCCAAGCTCTATTGATACAGCTTCTTTAAAGGGGGTGAGGAAAAACCATATAATAGAGACCCCCTTTCATATGGATTACTTTGCATACAAATTTCAAAATGGTACTTATGCCGATTACGGCTCTCCCTATTAAATGTAAGAGTGTTTTTCGTTTTAATTTATAGAACTTTGGTAAATGTATAGAAAAGCACAAGCAATTTTAAGATGACAACTTTTAAAATAAAGTTTAATGGAATATGTTCTTTTCTACTGAAAAGCCCGGTGATGCTTTTTCACTTATGTTTTGTTCTCCTTTTGTTGTAAATGAATCTATAGCAACACTTTCTTTTGGACATGTAATTTAAAATTATAATTTCAAACAATAGACTCAGACTTGTAACTAATTTTAGCTTTAATAGGATATCATTGTACTAGCATTACTTACACTCTTTACTGAAGAAGCACTGGAAAAAGTGAACTGATGTTACTCAGAGTTCAACTTTGTCAGCATTATACTTCCTTGTTATTATATTTTGGAATCAGATAATTACCTTAGAGAATTTGTCTCTGATCTCTGCCTCTTAATCTCTTAAAATTTGTCCTAAAAACAACTTCTCAAGTTTATTCATAAGAAATTAAAAATCCAAAACCCAAAAGGTTAAGATATTTCTCCATTTCAATATTATATAGATAAAGATGCTAATTTGGGGGCTTATGGCCCACAATTTCCTGCCAATTTTCCATATTATTCAAATTATAACAAATGTAGAAATATTATTCAAAATATAACAAATATGGAAATAGCTACAGAACTCCGGGACTTCAATGCAGAAGAATAAACAAGACTGGAGTAAATTTAAACCAAGAAATCAACATGATGTATAATACCACTCACTGCAAGAAAAAATTGTATATAGTGACTCCTTCTGTTGTCTGTGAAGCCATGTCTAGGTTGAAGCACTTTGCATAGGATGGCCATTTCGGTTGCCAACCACAACTAACATAATATATGACTATCTCTAAGGAGATGCAATCAAAAGTGCAACAAATACATCATTGGTCCCTAAAGTCTGAGTCTATGGAAAATGAAGAAATGGAGCATCCCTTGCTTTAAAAAATAACATTATTTCAAAACTGATTTCTGCCAGCATAAATCAAATGTAGACTTTAACCCAGATTTCAGCTAGCTAAAATAGTCTCTGTTGTCATAGAAGAATAGTTACTACACAGTGATAGTAGCTACAGTTTTCATAAACAGCTTCATAGCCATATGTCAGGGTCCTTGGTTTAAAAAAAAAATCTTTCATTCTTGTCTATTCTTCCAAAGTGATTTAGAGGATTTTGGCAGCAATCCAAAAGATTACTGAAATCAACACTAAAGTTTTCTTTATTGTGGTTCTCAAATGCAGGCCAAAAATGATAAAGTCAATCACATTCATAAAGTATGGAGAGACTAGACAATTCTTTCTATAACTAGTTCTAGCATTTTGTCTAAAAAGAACCATCTTAACACCATCATAATAATCTAATTTCCTTCTTTCCTAGAGAGGTTAAAACACTATTCCTCTGTTCTCTGCCAGAAAGTAAATATTATATTTTGAGCAGCTAAGAACCTCACAATATTTTGGGGTTTGATTCATTTATGAGCCAGGATTAGTAAATAAAGTAAGCAAATTCTGTCCCATAACTTTGGAGGATACTAAACAATTCCAATGTCACTCATCTACTGTAGTGCAATTTCACAGTTGCTAGAAATGTTCCATATTCCTATGAAATGGACTGAAAATGTATGGTTTTCCTGTATGGTTTTCTAACTCATAAAGGCTAGAAGACATAAACCTTCTTCAGTATGAATATACTGATTATATTGAGAAGACCTGATCGGGTGAGAATAATAGCTAATGTGAGTAGTGGATTCTGATATATGGTCTTTAAAGTGTATTTATTTTAACAGGTTTTTTGATTGCACCATCAGGAAGAAAAAGAGGATAAAAGAACAAAAAGAAAAAAAAATCATGAGTATTACAATGTAGCTAAAAATGTAATATGTTCACTGCGCTTACTTCAATGGTAAGTTTTTCCTTCCTATATGTCCTGTTTTTGGTATTGTAAAAGCAAAGCTTTCCTTGTTGGGCAATACAGAAATAAATAAAGATAAATTTTTAAAAGTCAGTTAATCATGGACCTCGGAGGATCCTGTAAACAGAGCAGAATAATAATATAAAGTGGAAATCAAAAATATAAACATCTAACTTGGGCAGTTTTGGCTAGGGAAAATGAGAATTGAAATCCAGTGCATTTGGAAGCAACCAAATTGGAGAGCGCTGAGTTAGATCATTAGATATCATAAATGTTGTGAATTAATAAAAGTACTTGAATAAAGATTATTAAGAGCTTGAAGTAAAGTGCAGGGTTCTGGCCCTGCACTTCTGATTGGCCGATAATAGCGACATCGGATTGGTCCGTTCAGGAGAATCTGATTGGCTATTAACGAGCCTCTTCCATTGGTTAACGGAGCTAGTGCTCCCTGTGTTTTCACTGGTTAAATACTCAAGAGCTTGCCTATATAAAGGGGGCCGTTGCAGACATAGAGCTTGAGCTGTTACACATGTAAATAAAGAGTTTGAAGTTCACCGGCTCGTCTCCATCCTTAGCGCCCATGCACAGAACATAACACTGGCGACGAGGGTGGGATGTGGAGACGTCAGAGCTGACTGAACAACGAAGAACGATAACAGAGCACGTGGCTGAAACGCACCAATGATGGAACCATGTCCGGCAGCGTCATACCACCTGCTCCATTCGACCCAGCACAAGAGGACTGGGACTCATATATGGATTGTTTGCAGATGTTTCTGGAGAACAACAATTTGAAGGATGCCACTACCGGAAAGAAACTGGCAGTATTCCGAACTCATTGCGGGCCAACCATATTCAAGATGGCCAAGGCACTAGCAAAACGAGCAGAAGTAAAGTTTATGGACTGGGATGTCCCCAAACCCCTGCTGAGGGCTCACTATGCACCGACTATGCCAACGCTCGTTAGAAGGCATGAATTTTACCAGAGAAGTCAGCGGAAGGGCGAAAGTGTTGCTGATTTCATAGCGGATCTCCGGAATCTGGGAGGCCTATGCGAGTTTGCTGACCTAGAAGAAGCCCTAAGAGACCGAATAGTTCTGGGATTAGATGCTCCAGGCACACAGAGTAAGCTAATGGCGAAAGGCAACATTAGCCTTAAAGATGCCATCGCTGAAGCTACTGCAGCAGAAGCAACCAGGAAGTCAGCTGCCCAAATGCGCCGCACCCATGCCCCGCTTCGCCAACTCGCCCACGAAATTTCACCTCAGTCAGAAGGACAGCTTACAAAAGCCCACCATGAGGACCTCGAATTGTCATCAGAAAGCAATGAAGAAGAAGTCCACCAACTTCAGTCCAAACGAGACCAACGCCAGAGATCGCAGTACCAATGCGCTGGTTGTGGAGCAAGCCACCCCCGGTCAGAATGCAAATTCCTCGACGCGCTCTGCCATGTGTGCGGGAAAAGAGGCCATATCAGATGGGTCTGTAGAAGCAAGCTAGGACCCAGCCAGCCCTCGAGGGGGGCTAACTATCGCCAACCAACAGGAAGCCGTCCTGTAAAGCGAGAACCCGTGAACCACCAATGGAACAACCACTCCGACAGAAACAAAACCCTAAACCACTCAACGAAGTGAGAAGAGGCTCACCAAACTATCACGATTGGTCATGCCTCATCTCTTGATGCCAAGAAGATCCGAGTGAAAGTGGCTATCGAAAACCAGCCCTGCCTGATGGAAGTCGATTCAGGATCGTCCCTCTAGATGGTTTCCTGGAAGACCTTCAAGCAGCTCATCCCTACTGTCCGGTGGCAAGACCTCAGAATCCAAAGACTCATACTCAAAGACTATCAAGGAAATCAAATTCCGGTTGTTGGATCCAGCCGAGTCCGGGTATCGTTTAAGAACCGTACAGCATTCCTACCCCTGACTGTAATCAACAGGGATCGGCCTAGTTTGTTAGGCCTCCACTGGTTCGCACCACTTGGAATTGAAGTAGCCAGCATTCACCGAACCTGCAGCAACGACTGGGAAGAGGACCTCGTCCAAGAATTCCAGGACGTCTTTGCAGAAAAACTAGGTGAGTACAAGGGGACCCCGATATCATTTAACCTCAATCCCGAAATAGCTCCCATCCACCTTAAGCCTCATCGAGTTCCATTTGCCCTTAAACCAAAGATTGACGAGCAGCTTGATAAATTAATAGCTCAGGGTGTGTTCGAACCAACCGATCACTCTCCCTGGGAAACCCCAATCGTAACACCCATCAAGCCGGATGGATCGATAAGAATTTGTGGGGACTACTGAGCCACCCTGAACCACGCCCTTCAACAAAACGCTTAACCGGTACCGGTGGTGCAACACCTCCTCCATTCCCTGGGGAGACGGAAAAGTCTTCGCTAAACTAGACTTAGCCCAGGCATACCAACAACTGCCTGTAGACAAAAAAACAGCAGAGGCCCAAACGATCGTTACGCACCGAGGTGCGTTTAAATGTAACCGACTCCAGTTCGGAGTAAGCGTAGCCCCGGGAATCTTTCAAAGTTTGATGGAAAGACTATTACAAGGGATAAAAGGCGTTGTCCCATATTTTGATGATGTGTTAATCGCTGCCCCAACTCGGAAAATACTAAAGGATCGCCTGAGGTTGGTTCTCCAGAGATTTAAAGACTCAGGTCTCAAAGTTAAAAAAAAAAAGTGTCAACTATGTACGGATTGTGTAGAATTTTTAGGATATTTAATTGATAGTCAAGGCATTCACCCCACCGATAGCAAACTTAGGGCAATCAAAAACGCCCCAAAACCCCAAAATAAGGCCGACCTCCAGGCTTTTCTAGGCCTTATCAATTTTTATAACGTTTTCCTGCCTCACAAAGCAGCCGTAGCTGCACCCCTACATCGTTTGTTGGACAAAAAAGCAATCTGGGTATGGGGACACAGAGAGGAGCAGGCGTTTCGACATGTGAAAAATTTATTGACTTCTGATGCTGTTTTGATGCAGTATAACGAGACTTTGCCTTTAACGATCACGTGTGATGCATCACCATTCGGAGTGGGAGCCATTTTGAGCCATGTTTTGCCAAATGGTAGTGAAGCCCCTGTTGCCTATTTCTCAAAGATGTTATCAAAAGCAGAATGCAATTACAGTCAAATTGATAAAGAGGCCCTTGCTATTGTGTCTGCTGTTAAGAGATTACATGAATATGTGTATGGCCGAGCCTTTACTATAGTGACTGACCACAAACCTTTGCTGGGAATAATAGCGGGAAATAGACCTTATATATTATCTCCCAGAATGACTCGCTGGTCAGAATTCTTGGCAGCATATAATTACAAGTTGCAACACCGCCCGGGGAAGGCCATTCCCCACGCCAACGCATTGAGCCGCGCACCACTTCCAGAGACCATTGATGACCCCGCTCTGACAGTTACAACACTGCAGATCGAGACACTTCGAACACCGCCACTAACAGCCCAAGACATCGTGATGGAAACGAAACATGACCCCATTTTAGCACGAGTCCTCAGCTGAGTCGAGCGCGGATGGCCATTGGACCAGATACCTGACGACTACGTCCCATTCAAGAATCGACAAATGGAACTATTTTCCCAGAAGGGCTGCATTATCTGGGGTGATAGAGTTGTTGTCCCAGAACGGCTACGATGAGCGATACTAAGAACCTTGCACGATGGCCACCCCGGCATCGTGCGCATGAAAGCCCTCGCATGTAGCTATGCGTGATGACTGGGTATCGACAAGCAGATTGATACATGGGTAAAAGCTTGTCACAAATGCCAGGAAGTAAGCAACGCCCCTCCGAAAGCAACCCCGACTGAATGGGAAACACCGAGGGGACCATGGTCCCGTATTCATCTGGATTTTGCGGGACCTACCAAAGGACACACATTTTTATTAATGGTGGATGCCTACTCGAACTGGCTTGAAATCCATGAAATGAGAAATACAACAACCGAATCAGTCATCAGGAAACTAGACAGACTATTTGCAACACATGGATTACCAGATATTCTGGTATCCGACAACGGGACCCAATTTACCGCGCTGTCCTTTGAACAGTACCTGGTGGACCGCGGTATTCGCCATGCGCTGACTTCACCGGCACATCCTGCGGCCAATGGAAGGACCGAGCGCATCGTACAATTCGTCAAGAAAACCTTGCATAAAATGGACTATGGCAATATAGAAGACAAAATTAACCGGATACTCCTTTTGCAACACATCACTCCACACAGCGTCACCAAAAAAACTCCCGCTGAGTTATTGATGGGGCGGAAACTCCGCTCCCACCTCGACCGTCTGCACCCATCATATGAACCTGAAAAACCACACGGATCCAGCGGGAAATGCCATAACTTCCAGGTAGGCAACTTGGTTTTCTCTAGGAACTTTTCGGGCGATCCGTTGTGGGTTGAGGCAACTGTAGTCCAAGTAACCCGCCCCAGATCGTACCGCGTGAGATGTCGCGATGATAGAATATGGAAGCACCATTTTGATCAGCTGCATTCAAAGCTACAGTCGGGGATCTCCGAGTCCCCTGACTTCCAAACCGAGGGAGGAGGAGATACCGAGGAAGCTGAATTTGAAATGGCAGAAAGTTTAAGCGGAAGTAATGACCGCTCAGAGGCAACACGTGAAAAAGGATCGGGGATGGGGGTGAGCTCGCCTCAAGGAGATGCCGAGAACATTAGCGGCAACGAAAATTTGAATACAGAACTGGAGGCACCCTCTTCACTGGATAACGTTTTACCCCAACAAGACTGTAGCCAAATACTGGGAGAACAACGTAAATCAAATAGACAATCAAAACAACCTGCCTGCCACAAAGACTACGTGACCGCACCCCTTAAACGAAACCCGGGGGGAAGGGGTGTTGTGAATTAATAAAAGTACTTGAATAAAGATTATTAAGAGCTTGAAGTAAAGTGCAGGATTCTGGCCCTGCACTTCTGATTGGCCGATAATAGCGACATCAGATTGGTCCGTTCAGGAGAATCTGATTGGCTATTAACGAGCCTCTTCCATTGGTTAACGGAGCTAGCGCTCCCTGTGTTTTCATTGGTTAAATACTCAAGAGCTTGCCTATATAAAGGGGGCCGTTGCGGCCGTAGAGCTTGAGCTGTTACACAAGTAAATAAAGAGTCTGAAGTTCACCAGCTTGTCTCCATCCTTAGCGCCCATGCACAGAACATAACAATAAATATTAGAATATGAACTGGCTTTAAAGGAGCCTAAAATGCTACTTAGGGATACATGAAGAACTCATTTGCTCTTTACTTTTTAGAGAATCAATTTAATTTGAACTAGACTAGCGTGCAGACATTAACAGTATTATTACTTTAATATCTCATCTTCTAATTGTATCATTCCATTTTTGGTAATGACAATAATAGCAATTTTACTGGATGCTAATGGCTTTGTATGGAACTAAACCATAAAGGCAAGTGCTGTTGGTGTTTATCCCTCTAGCTCAGGGGTGGGTAACTTGACAAGTGTGGACTTCAACTCCCAGAATTCCTGAGCCAGTCATGCTGGTTCAGGAATTCTGGGAGGTGAAGCCCACATGTTGTAAAGTTGCCATAGTTGCC
Source organism: Hydrophis major (assembly GCA_033807585.1). Taxonomy (NCBI): domain Eukaryota; kingdom Metazoa; phylum Chordata; class Lepidosauria; order Squamata; family Elapidae; genus Hydrophis; species Hydrophis major. Next base: position 130,753,511 of record CM066331.1, read on the forward strand.
AACCCTTGGCGTAGTTGCTTAGCAGTGGCCCTTCATAAGCTCCTGAATTTCATTTCAGGACTAATGTTGAACTTTTCAAGACTTCCAATCTTGGACGAGTCCATGTTCCAAAGGAGGATCCAGTACATTGTTAAGGGGAATAATGAGAGTAATCATAGCCTCAATATTGATTCTGATTTTACTTCAGAGGAATTGAGATGTGATCTCCACAAGCACCACTTCAGTATATGTCTTTTGATGTGGTTAGAGCACTTCTGTGGTAAATACAGGTACATTCCTGAAGCTTTTCTGATTGTTTTATTTTCTGATGTGTTTCATTTTGTTTTTGCACATAAACAAATAAAATAAATAAACAATTAAAGAGCATGAGTGAGAGTATATGGAAGGAGATGTTAACACACACACATACAGACAACATATATTTTGAGTGAAACTACATTTACTATATAAACCATTTCTTAGAAAATTACAGATGGTCAAACATATTTTTTTCCTGGACTTAAAAATACTTCATGTTAATGCATAAGTAAAACAAGGTGAATGAAAACTGATATAGCTATTTGATAAATAATGTAGTCGGGAATACAATACAATTGTGAAAAAGTTTCTAGGACTAGTATTTTCCCCTTATTCTTTTTCCACATTATAATACACAACCATTGAAAGATAGTCAAAATATTTTCAAACTGTCTTCTGTTTTGCAATCTATGCCAATACAAACAACATGATAATAGGTTATCACTATATGAGTATATCAAGAGCTTGCAAAAAAATATCAGCTGATCACTGTTTAAACCTTGCTGCTTTCAAGATGGCCAATAGCCAAATATCCTAGACCAGGGGTCTCAAACTCAATTTACCTGGGGGCCGCTGGAGGCAGAGGCTGGGTGAGGTTGGACCGCATAAGGGATTCCACAAAAATACGTTGTTAAAAAAATATCCTCAAATGTCATCAACAGCTAATGATTTCTCCAATACATGAACTGTCCTGAACACATGAATGGAACATTGAATGAAGATCATGAACAGTTCCTCAGAACATGGCTTCTCCAGCTTACTCCTTGCTGCCAGAGACTTGACAATGCTTCCTCTCACATATCTGAGCCACATTTGGCTTGAGAGAGGAGGCACTTGAGACCCTCAATATGGCTTGAAGATGATCATCAGTAAGTCTGGACCTGTACTTGGACTTGTTAAAGTTCAGGGTGGAGAAGAAGCCACAACGAGGAACGGCGGGCAGGACTTCCTTCAGAGGTCCATTCCCCCTGTGGGCCGCACTAATATTATACTTTCATATCAAGGTGGGGGCACAGGATATCGTCCTGCGAGCCACAATTGGCCCGCGGGCCACAAGTTTGAGACCCCTGTCCTAGACTCTGAGCTTTTATGAATCATGACGAAACAAAATACCTTCAATTAAAAAAAGGAATCTGCTGCCATTCTTCTGTAAGAGAGCATGCATTGTTCTGCATAGATTTGTGTACACTCCTTATGTTACAAGAGATGGTAAAAAATTTAAACCAATGCAAAAAGCCTCGGAACCCTTTCAAACTCGCTATGTAAACTCCAGAGTAGCAAGATGAGCTTGGAAGGATCCTTCTGGATCAGCTTTGGGGAGTAGAGAGCTTCCTTCCTTCCTTCATAGCCAGTTCAGTCAATGTTGGTTGGAAAAGAGGGGATGAGTCCAGTGCTTCTGATTTGTGGCATACCTAGGAAAATTAAATTTATTACCCTCTTATTTAATTACAATGATACTCAGTTATACATTTCATTTCAGGGTGATCAATTTGCCTTGAGGAAGAACAAGCTTGGGCTCAGCACTAGTAAGACTCGATAATGGTGAATGTTCTGGCATCCTAGTACTGGGGATCTTATATTTAGGCCCTGAATGGGAATATGCTACTCCAATTGGCTATGGTATGCCATCTGGGCTCATAACTTCTTCCTGAAGTGCAGGTCAAACCAGAGACCAGGAAGACCTTGTACAAGTTCATTTTATGGATTAGCTGTAGCCTCTTCTGGACATGGTTCCCATGTTCTGTAAGATCTTGTCAAGTTGGCTTTCCTGGCCATGTCAATTAAGCAATGTTACCTACCCAAATCCAGAAAAGGATCCTTAACTGTCATAGCATCTGCCCTCAGGAACAGCATTCTCCTGGAATTTCACATCATCTCCCCTTTTCCATTAACAAGGGAATAAAAACATGGCTCTTTTCCCAGACCTTCGAGTGATTGGAAAACCTTTGTGGCTACTGATAGGAAAAAGAGTTGTGTGCTGTTCCCTCTAGATTATGGGTGTCAAACTCACAACATCACATTGTCATCATGTGACACATCACAACTTTTTCCACCTTTGCTAAACCGAAGCTGGGTGTGGCCAGCACATGACACATCTAGCCCGCGGGCTGCGAGTTTGACACTATCCTGCTCTAGATGGTACTAAGGATTTTATTTTAAATGTTATTGTTTATATGTTAAAGTGCTTAGAGTCACTGTAGTTGGGTAGCCGAGAAATCAAATTGATAAGAGAGATAAGATAAATAAGATAGACTCTGAATCCTGCTAATATGACTAGGGTTACTATATCTGGGCTTCTAAATTCCAGCTGACCTTTGGAAATCTAGCAATCTTGTTTTTTCCCAGCCCAAAAATGTATAAACACAATATCAAAATTATATTTAAAAGGTTTTCAAATGACTACAACAATAGTCTGACATGAAACTGGTGATGGTTGGGTGTAAATGAAGAATGTATACAAACACCAAGACACTGGTATCACTATGTGCATTATGTTAAATAATTCAGAAAGGGAAAGATGCCTTGATGTCACATGGAAATTAAATGGTTAAACAGGAGTCAGAAGTTGTCAAGAATTCCTTTTGTCCAAATCAGTGAAGTGAATTTACTTCCTGAGGCAATAACCACGGTAGGGAAAAATTCTGGTTATGGTTAAAAAAGGAAGGCAAGTGAGTTTCTAAATGGAAAAATTAATCAGTATTTTTTAGATGGAAAGATCATAAAAATTATTTTATAATCTTCCCATCTAAAAATGCTGTTATAATACAAACATCTATTCAAACTAGAAGATGTGCAGAAAATACAGAGGAGTCTTATTATATTAAAAGAGCAGAATCAACAAACAAAGGAAGTGTGAGAAAACTCAGCAGTTCCTTTGTTGGTCCTTCTGGTCCAGGTAGAGTGATGACTGTATGTTATTGGAGAAGGGAGGCCAAAACCTGATCTCAGAAAATGGAGATAAATAGAAAAAATCATGGATTGTCCTGATGTATCAATGTTCGTATTAGCCTTTTAAAGTGAACGAGCCAAAACCAAGTTCAAAAAAATTGTGCTATTATACACATATCCTTGGAAATTTCTCAATCTTTTGTCTCCCCAAACAAAATGTAAACTTAATTAAAGACTAAATTTATAAAATTTATTCTGCTTTTCAATATGATAGGATGTCCAAGGATAATTACACTGAAAGTACAAGAAATTTCTGGCTTCTAACAGAGGAATACAAACAAGATCAAGTGAGGTACTAGCAACACTCTATAAAGCCTTAGTAAGGCCACACCTAGAGTACTGCATCAAGTTTTGGTCACCACATTATAAAAAAGATGTTGAGACTCTAGAAAGAGTGCAGAGAAGAGCAACCAGGATGATTAGGGGACTGGAGGCTAAAACATACGATGGCTGGTTGCAGGAACTGGGCATGGCTAGTCTAATGAAGAGAAGGACCAGGGGAGACATGATAGCAGTTTACCAATATTTGAGGGGCTGCCACAGAGAGGAGGGGGTCAACCTATTTTCCAAAGTGCCAGACTAGGAATAATGGATGGAAACTGAACAAGGAGAAATTCAAGACCTGGAAATAAAGACAATTTTTCTGACAGTGGGAGCCATCAACCAATGGAACAGCTTGCCTTTAGAAGTTGTGGGAGAAGTCTGTCAGAAACGTTGTAGGATCTTCTGCTTGGGTTGGTGGCTTGGACTAGATGATCTACAAGGTTCCTTCCAACTCTGTTAATCTGTATCTTCTGTTCCTTCAATCACAATGACATGGTCCAAAGTAATACAAGTGTTCTGCTTTGTACAAATCAACATCTACCTGGCAGCAGAAGTACAAGAGAAAGAAATCTGTCAGGTAATAGCTATTGTAACTGCCACTATTCTCTAAATGGTGGCAGGCTACTGGATGTTTTATGAAAAAGCCAGCTGCTGCAACTGTGATTCAGGTGAAGTGTTGACTGATAGCAGGTGTTCCAGTGTTTTGATCCCTAGTTAAAAGCAATATTATTTTCAACCCAGGATTATAGGATAGAAAAAGAGGAGCCAGCTGGAACAGCTTTCTCTCAGGAGAACACAGCAGTCTTGTAAATATAATTGAGACTCTATTGCATCTGGATATAATGAAGTATATCTTCTACTACTCCCTTAATATTAGCCACTGCTGCTAACAATCTGCAATAACCCTCCTTTCTCTTACATATTTTTTAAAGGCTTAGTGGATGACGCAGGACAGAATGGTGCTCAGGGAGCAATTGGTACTGTAACCAGAAGCAGCTGGCTCTGCTATAAAAAGGCAGGATTCATAAGAACCATAACTGTTTGTGCAGTTTTACAATGCATTATATAATAGATTGCAATCTTATTCTTGCAAACTACCTTTTGTTGCCATCTAAATGGCAAAGTTGCAGGCATTCCATGCAGATCAGTCTCATTAATAATAATGGTAAAATCTATATCTTTTAAAGTAATTTATCACCATTTTCTTAGAGCAGGCTGTACAGTGTTAATCTGCTTTGCTAGATTAAAAGCAGTCTTACTATTAAAAGCAGCCTCGTCCCAGGGTATAAATCATTGGGAATGAAAAATTAGCACCCCATCCTTATTTTTAGGTAAGATATGGTACAGAGAAGATTAACAACATTAATGTATGGGTTACAATAAAATTGGAGCATACAACTGGCTATAAGAAAGCCAGCTTCCAATGGGACAGCTGATGAACTAAAGCAGGGGTACACTTGGTGGTTTTTTCCCTGAAAGGAATAATACACCTTAAAAAGTAAAGTTAAGGGTTAAGAAAAACTGAAAGGGCAGGGCTGTCTAAATAGATTTTTTTTGCATAAGCAGACTAGGAAAAAAAAATCTCTGTCCCTATTGAGTCCATTCAAGGTACAGCTAAATTATTTTGACCACAAGGCAGAAAACGTATCATAATCTGTCGTTTGGCAGTAAGAACAAACAAAGCAATGCTCCTACATGACACCCAAGGTCTGCTGCTAGGGGCCACTTCACACTGCCTGGTGGTAAAGCAAGTCTATATTGAAACAACATCATGGCCTCTTTGGGGAGAAAATGGAATAGATTTCTTTTATGTCTGCCAGATGATCTCCCTTGGCAGGGTAGACCAGATCTAAACAGTGCCACTGGGCCTTGGCATAGGAAGTGAGGTGTTATGTTGCCATGTGTGTTGGTTGCTTTACTTTTATCTTTTATGCATACCATTAATCCCTACCAGCTAAATGGGATCCCTGGGTGGGTGTGTACATGTTTACTTTTGATTGTCCTGTGAAACATAGGTAGAGGTTTGCTTAATTGTCTTCTGTTTCCATAGTGTGACTAAGTAACAAAATCCCTCTGCTTGGATAAGTTAATTATTCCCTTCCCACACTTAAGTTCAGACATTTTCAGGCAAATAAAAAGAAGCAGAGAGTTAAATGCCTCAGTAAAATTAGTCTATTAGGCTTTTTGTTAAGAACTAGCATAGCATTTATCTACTGAACAGGAAGGCTCAACAAGGGCAAACACATGTTATTTATACAGAAAATATCTAAAAATATATGGCATGGTATGTTACATATGGATGTAATATTATAAACTTGGCACAAGTCACACGTAAATCTTATTGAGGATTTGAGTCCGTTATCTTAAACTGTTACATTCGGTTGGGCTTTAGCACACCTTTCTCTTTTATTGCAGATATGGGTTGCCATCCTGATTGAACTAAAAGTGTTTAAATTGTTTTTATTGTCAATTATGGAGGAGAACAGAAAGACGTTTGGGATCAAGAAAATGACATGTAGGGACCTAAATTCTGCACTTTAAGCACAAAGCCAGTTTTAAGCCCTTGGAATTGAAGCATAATTTGTCACTAAACCACAGTAATGCTTTCGGTTTCACAATTTTTTTCTTATGGAAGTTAGATACAGGCTGTCCTTAAAATTAATTGCATGTTGTGCATTAACTGTGCAAGAAAAGTTGGAATCTACATACTGCACGAATTATTTAGTTTCAGGAAATTTGTACTTTATGTTACTTCTGGCTATGGAAAAGAAAAATACATATCTGGGTCTCAAAGCCCTCATCCACCACAAATGTAAAACTTTTTTCAACAAAAGCCTCTGAACATTTGAAATATCATGAAAGTTCCAAGTGTATTTTTACCTCCATGAGGAACAGAAACTTGTTTAAAGGACAACCCTGAACCTAACATTTAAAAAACTGATTCCAAATTGAGGAGAAGGCAGAGCTTCGTTTTGGTGAAACAGCTGCGATCTCGGGGCTCTGAGATCGCAGCCGATATTTTCGCCCCTGGTCGGTTCCAACGGACCTAAACCGTCCCGTAGAGATGGGGATAGAGAAGGGTACTGTCCCAGGATCCCAGATATACCGCAAAATCTCTGGTTTGATCCGGGAGAAGCCCTTTTGCTGGCAGCAAAGAGGCAGCCTCCATAGCTGCTGAAGTCGGGACAGCTCCGGAAAGAAAGTGGCTGGAAAGAAGTGTGATGGTTGGGTGAGAAAAACTCTTTTGTGTTGTAAATTTGATGAGGTTGGAAAGGGCATCCTGAACAAAGAAGAAATCTGTGAGACTTTTTTTTTTGACCGAAACTGTCTGAGTGGCGTTTTTTAAAGTGATGTCAAATTGAGGCTTGGGGTTTTTTTTTCTTTTTCCGATATTTTTTTTGGGGGACTTTAGTGTGACTTTGCAGGTAACCGGATTGAATTTTCTCTTATATATATTTTTATGCTGTCTTTGATTTTTTAACTTTCTTTAGGATAGAGGCTCCCTTTGGCTATTTTTTCCCCTTTTTTCTGTATATATTGCTCCTTTTTTCTGGCTGGGGGGGAGGAAGAGCATTAAGAAACTTTGCAACACTGCCAACTAGAGGCTTGAAAGTATTTTATTTGAATTGGAGAGAATTGCAAAAAGACCTCTTCTCAAGGACATTTTAACGTGATAAGATAGAGGGAGAGCACAGCAAAATATTATTGCAGGTGCTTTCCTGGACTGTTATCAATATTTCAACACTTGAGGTTTGGCTTTGAAGCTGCTGGAGAAGAGAGTCATAAAAAGAGCCTTGGATAAATAAATAAAGTGCAGTGTGCTTTTATATATATATCCCATTTGCCAGCCTTTTTCTAAATTTCAATTCTAGTAATATTCTTATTTCTGCCTTTTACTTTAAAGGGAAAGCCTCAGAGTTTTTTCTTTATTTTTCTTCTTTTTCTTTTTCTTTTTATTGGGTCTCTTTTGCTTTTTCTATCCATGTTTTTGGACCACTTTGTTTTTCTTTTTTGATTATTGAGACTTCTCAACTGGACTAAGGTGGGAAGAACCTGAAGGAACTTTTTGTTTTTTCTCTTTTTGCTTTTTTTTGCTTTTAATCAATATTATTATTTTTGTGTTTGTTTGTTTTTCTCCTTTCTATTTTTTCTTTTTTATGGTGGACTACTTCGTAATTGGATTAGGGTCTAGAAGAACCTGAAGATCCTTCTTCTTCCTTTTTTCTTGTTTCTTTTTTGGTTTCATGCCTTTTACTATTGGAGTTTTCCATTTTGGATTAAAATTGGCTGCTCTACCAGGTGGATTAAAAGTCAAAAAGAACTTGAAGCTTTGGAAGCATTGAAATGAGCAGGAAACCAATACCATCTGGCATTTCTACTTCTACCTCTGCTTCCCCACCAGCTGGAGGACAACGTTTAATTCAGACAATGTTGAAGCAAGATAAGGAACAAGAAAGAGTAACTTTACAGATGATTATGCAAGGAATCCAAGATCTCAAGACAAAATCAGACATCATTGGACAAAGAACAGAAAATATTGAACAAAGAACAGAAAATATTGAACAAAGAACAAAAAAAATTGAACAAAGAATAGAGAAAACTGATGAAAAAGTGGAAAACATTAAACAGATGGTGGTCAAGTATGAGGAGAGATTCCAAAAAATTGAGGAAGAAGGAAAACAAAGAGAGGAGAAGATTGGAAATATTGACAGTAGATTAACAGCGGTTGAACAAGAAAAAAGTGGGATGTTGAGGTGGGAGATGGAAAGGTCAGAATTTTACCTTAGATTTCAAAATATAGAAGAGGAAAAAGGAGAAAATTTGGCAGCGATAATGATAGAAATTTTGGCAGATGCTTTGGAAATTACAGAGGAAAAGATGATGGATGGAATAGATGAGGTATATCGAGTCTATACAAGGTATGCGATGAGAAATAAATTACCCAAGGAAGTCCATATTATATTTACCAAAAAATCCATTAAAACGCAAATATTACAAGTAGTAAGAGAGAAAACATTGAAATACAAAGGTAAAGAGGTTGTGGTTTTAAAACAAATACCCAGAAGAGTGAGAGAGATGAGAAGAGAATATCGATTTCTGACCAAAATGCAACTGGAAAACGAAGTGAATTATAGATGGCTGATTCCAGAAGGACTAATGTTTACGTGGCAAGAGCAGAGACATAGAATTGATTCAATTGAGAAAGCAGAACTTTTCCATGCAGAATTTTTTGGAGGAAGAAGAGAGGAGGCAGAGAAAGAGGTCTCATTAATTGAGTTTCAAGAGGAACAACTGGAGACTGAAAAAGAGAAAGGAGCAGTAGGGGGACAGATGGATAGCAAAGAACAGCGTGAAGTGAGATCCACAAGAGCGGTTAAACCTAAATATAAAGCATAATCATGGAAGGAAAAAAAACTGATTACAATGAATATAAATGGCCTCAATTCAGCTGTTAAAAGAAGGAAAACTTTTCATAAATTAGAGAAATTAAAATTTGATATAATTTGTTTACAAGAAGTTCATATTAAAAAACAACATGAACAATTGTTAGTACAGCCAAAATTGGGGAAAATATTTACTTCTTTGACTCAATGTAAGAAAAGAGGAGTGGTTCTATACATTAAAGAGGCTATCCCAGCAAAATTGATCTACACGGATGAAGATGGAAGAGTATTAATGGTAGAAATAATAGATAATAATATAAAAATACTCTTGATTGCAATTTATGCTCCGAATGATAAACAAGAAGAGTTTTATAAAAAGCTACACATGAAAATAATTGGACTGGACTATGTTAATATAATTATGATGGGAGATTTTAATGGAATTGTGGACAATAAATTGGACTATATAGCAACAACAACAAAGCAAAATAGAAAGACTCTCCCTAAGTCTTTTTTTAAAATGACAGATGAATTAACTTTAAAAGATATTTGGAGAGAAAGAAATGTTAAAGCCAAACAATATACTTTTTATTCAAATAGACATTTATCATGGTCCAGATTAGATATGATTTGGGTCTCAACAGAATTAATATCCAATATTCAAGAAACAATATTGAAACAAGGACTTGGGCAGATCATAGCCCAATGATAATTAAATGGAAGGGACAAAAAAAAAAGATCGAGATGGACATTAAATAATACTATTTTAAAGGAGAAAGATTTTATACAATGGATGGAGAAGGAATTGGCTTTTTTCTTCAGAGAAAATAAAAAAGAAGATACTTCAACGCAGAATGTGTGGGATACAATGAAGGCATACGCTAGAGGTTTGATAATAGATTATATAACAAAAAAGAATATTAGGAAAAGGCAAGCTTCTAAGGCCTTGGAAGACGAGTATAAAAGTCTTGAAAAAGAATTACAGAAAATGCCACAGAAAAAGGATATTAAATTAAGCTGGATGTAATCAAACATAAAATGGAATTAATAGAGAAAGAAGAATTGGCACAGAAAATTAGAAATTCTAAACAGAATTATTTTGAAGATGCAAATAAACCAGGTAGATGGCTAGCATATAAATGGAAAAAAGAGAAGGAATCAAGAAAAATATTGAAGTTAATCGATGAACAAGGCCAAGTTTGTTATAGGAATAAGGCGAAAAAAGAAATTATACAAGATTTTTATGGGCAACTATATAAACAAGAGAATATTGATGAAGAAAAAGTCAAACAGTATTTACAGGAAGCTAATTTACCGAAGATACCTAAAGAGACTGAAGAAATGCTAGAAAGCAATATAACAATGATGGAACTAAATGAAGCATTTAAGAGACAAAATAATGGGAAAGCACTGGGTCCAGATGGGCTTCCAGCAGAATTCTATAAAATATTTCAAGAATCATTGAGCATCCCATTGTTAGAAGTTATGAATGAAGTTATGTTAAAAAAGATGATACCCAAAACATGGTCAGAGGATTATGTTACACTTATACCGAAAGAAGAGACTGACCCACTGCAAATTAAGAATTATAACCTATTTCTTTATTGAATGCAGACTATAAAATCTTTGCTTCAATTTTAGCAGAAAGACTTTAAAAATATCTAAATAATTTTATTCACCCAGATCAAAATGGATTTCTGCCAAAGAGACAAATTAGAGACAATAGGAGAGTAATCTTGGACACTTTGGAATACTATGAGGCTCATCCTGAAAAGCAAATGGCTTTGATATTTTTAGATGCTCAAAAGGCATTTGACAATGTGAACTGGAGATTTATGTTATTACTATTGGAGCAGATGGGTTTTGCTAAAAAATTTATTCAAGCAATAGAAGCCATATATAATAAACAGACAGCAAGGGTAATGATGGAGGGGGAACTTACAGATTTTATTAATATAAGGAAAGGCACAAGACAAGGATGTCCTCTATCTCCTTTGCTATTTGTGTTGACCTTGGAAGTGTTGAATAGAAATATTAGGGATGATAAAAGCATAAAAGGAATGAAAATTAAGAAGGAAGAATTTAAGCTACAAGCTTTTGCTGATGATTTAGCTTTTATTCTGGAAGAACCGCTAGAAACAGCTCCAAAGTTATTGGAAAGGACAGAGACATATGGAGAGGTGGCTGGTTTGAAAATAAATAAAGATAAAACAAAGATTTTGACAAAGAACATGCTATTGAGACAGAGAGAAGAACTGGTAGATCTTTTGAAAATTCAAGTTACAAATAAGGTTAAGTATCTGGGGATATATTTGGCAACAAGATGTAGCACATTAAAGGAGAATAATTATATTAAACTTAAACAACAGATAACTACAGATTTGAAGAAGTGGGAAAACTTGCAATTGTCATTAATAGGGAGAATTTCAACAATTAAGATGAATATTTTACCTAGAATTTTATTTTTGTTTCAAACATTACCAATTAGGCTTGGAAAGACTATTTTGAAGATTTAAATAAAATTATGTTGAAGTTTATATGGCAAGGTAAAAAAGCGAGAATAAAGCTAAAGCTTTTGCAAGATGCTAGAATTAGAGGAGGTTTTGGCCTGCCTAATTGGGAATTGTATTATCAAGCTGCAAGTTTGATGTGGGTCAAAGAATGGATAACATTAAGAAAACATTGGTTGTTGACATTAGAAGGGCATGATTTGCTGTTGGGCTGGCATGCTTTTTTATGGTATAAGGGAACTAAAACACAGGGTTATTTTAGAAGACATTATGTACGGGAGTCTTTGTGGTTAAATTGGGAGAAGATAAAAAGACAATGTTATTTGAAAATTCCAGTTTGGTTATCGACTATTGAAGCATTTTCCTATCCTATAATTTACAAGAAGGAACAAACAGTTAGATATGGGGAACTTTTGGATGAAAAGGGTGAACTTAAATCGATCCAAAACTTAGAGGAACAAGGTATAAGGATGAATTGGTTTTCATATGGACAAATACATTCAAGGTATGATGAAGATTTTAAAATGGACGGATTCTATGATAAGCAGACTGATTTAGATAAGATCTTGATGGGTACTGATGAGAAGGTGATTAAAAAATTATAGGGTTATTTACTGGGAATGAAATTAGAGGAAGAACAAGTCAAAGAAACTATGATTGTTTGGGGGAAGAATTTTGGATATGGGATTGATCTAGAGAAATGGCAGAAATTGTGGTCTCAAAATTATAAAATGACAATGTCAACAGCATATAAAAAAAACTTGTATAAGATGTTTTATAGGTGGCACTTTCCTCCGACAAGAATAGCAAGAATGTTTAAGAACAAATCTGAAAAATGCTGGAAATGTCATCAGATACCCGGCTCGTATTACCATATGTGGTGGACTTGTGAGGATGCTAGAAAATATTGGACTATAATTCGCATGTGGCTAGAAAAAATGACAAAGAAACATATAGACTTGAAACCAGAGATCTTCTTATTGGGAATTTTTCCTGATATATATAGTAAAGATTTGAAATATCTGATTGTAAATGTATTAACAGCGGCCAGGATTGTATTTGCTAAAAATTGGAAGAATGAGAAAATACCATTACAGGAAGAAATTATTAAGAAAATATTGGAATGTGCTGAGATGAGCAGATTGACATTTGAAATTAAAGAGCAAGAGGATAACAATTTTATGAAATTTGGGATCTTTTTTATAAATGGCTAGATGATAAAATACGATAATAGAATATTTGGAATGCTAGATAGTAAGAAATATCTTTATTTTGCTATTTTGCTATTATTTTGTTATTTGATATTATATTTATAAAGGGTTTTTTAGGATCGATTTGGTATGATTATATGATTTGTTGAATAATCTGGTTAAAGTATTGTTAGCTCATAAAGCATGAATGATTAAAGTATAGTCAAAAATTTCTTTCTTTCTTTTTTTTTTTCGTGATATTAGGATATATAAGTTTGGATTGATAATATGATTTGTTATGTAACATAACTGTAACTGGGACTACAGAATGAATGCACAAAAATGATGAACCAACTGACACACTGGATGTACATACGAGAGTTGAATGTTTTAATGTTTTGTTTGTCTTGTTTGTTTGTAGAAAATTAATAAAATCTTTTTTCAAAAAAAAAAAAAACTGATTCCAAATTGTATGCTTATGTACAGAACCATTTACATAAAATGGCTGCCTTATGATTAACTTCAGATTTCTATTGAAGAAATGTATTTGGATTACTATAACATATGAACTATGTTTTTTTTTAACTTGTAGAGCCCAACATTTGTCTCCAATGATTCTGCCTGTCTCTTCAGCTCTTTTCTGTGCAGGTCCACAGAATTGGTGTTTTGAGCTTCCAATGTTAGACATTAATACATATGTGAGCTCCCACATTCTAAATTGGTTGCAGCCCTCCTAAAGTACATTGAACTAGTTCAACCAAGTGGTAGTGAAGATATATGTTAAGATAGCTACGTTCTCCTGCACCAAATAAGATCAGAATTGGTGTTATAACTGAAAGTAGGCAAAGACCCATCTATGCTGTTCAATAGCAATAGCACTTAGAACTCGTATTGTATACAGTTCCATAGTGCTTTACAACATGCTCTGAGCTATTTACGAATGTCAACATATTGCTCCCGACAATCTGGATCCTCATTTTATTGACCCCAAAAGGATGGCAGGCTGAGTCAACCTCTGTCCATCTGGCTATGGGCAGAACTATCTGTCAATACTACAGTCTAACCATGGCTTGTTCACAGTTCAAATATGTAGGACTCCCAAATAACCAAGCACCTCCTTCCCATCTGTTCCCTGCTCATACAGTCAATAGATAATCCAATGTAAATAGTATACTTAGTCCTCATTTATTGGCCACTTATTCAGGTTGAAGTTGTGATGTCACTTAAGGAGTGGTTCTTACAATTGGTCCTTGAAGTTCTGGCCTGAAGTTCTAGCACCCTCACAGATAGATTATAATTTGGATGCTTGGTAACTGGCTCACACTATATTAACAGCATCCCACCATCCCATGATCCCTATTTGCAACCACCCTTGACAAATCCCCACAAGCAAAATCAATGGAGAAATTGACAGGAAAGGTTGCAAGTCACTCTGATAAGTCTCCCTGGCCTTTCTGCACTTGTGCCCTGCCAAATCATCCACCCTGGTCTTTCTGTGTTCACACACGACCTCATCAGGCCTTCTAAGCCCTCTCCCAGCCTCTCCTTCCCCCACACCACCCCATGCTCCTTATCTGGTACTCTCTTCCCACTTAACAACCTGCGTGTCTTGGGGTTATGGCAAGATATTGATTGGCATTGATTTATTACCACATTTCTTAGCAAAGGCAGTTACAATCCTAATTGCCATCATAAACTGACCACTTCCTATTACTCTGTCTCACTTGGGTTCAATTTCAGCCTCCAACCTAGATGGCATTCTAATTACTCCAAGGTCATAGGTCAAAAACTCTCCAATAACATTGGAGTTATTGTTACCATTCTAGACTCTGCCCGTGTGTGATCACAGTTACCATTCTAGACTCTGCCCATGTGTGATCATAGCTTCAGAAAACCTGCATGGTTTTATTGGCAAAAATGCTGTGCAATTGGTCACAGTTGCCAAGTTGAAGATATTCCTGTTGATCCCTCCCCAGGAAAAAGTTTGTTGCGATAAATAAACAACAGCTGCCAACCTAACAATGGAGGAAAAACATGCTCTGCCTCCCATATTGCCATGGTGTTGGCCAAAACATGGCCATACATCTGGGCTCAGTTAAGATTCACTTCTCATTTTCCTTCACTGATGCTCCAGACTTTATTTCTGGTGCTTTAATTTAATGAAATATATTCATTATCATGGCATGTTATATTAGAAGCTATTTTACTACTGCCTAATCTAGTATTTTGCCTTCAGACATAATGGAAGTGGTCTCATTGCTGCCTGCATTAAGTTGCCAAACTAATCTTCATTATGTACTATATTTATCGCATAGGCAAAAGAACTTTTGGAAATTGGTAACTAGTGGTACTAGAAGATGGTACATGGAACAATTGTATTTCTGCAAATATCCAAAGGCCTTAAAGCCCTTTGAATCATTAGTCTAGCACCAACAAGAATCTGCTCTTCACAGAGGCGAATTTTTCTAGGTAAAGAATCTCCAATGCTACAATTCCATTCTCATTTTATATTCTGCTTAAATGCAGAGCCAAGTTTGCAGTGCTGAAATTGACTCAGCCATTAAATAAGTAAAGCTCTCAATAGGCAACTAAATGAAAATTCTGTTTGGGTAAAAGTTTATTCCAACAATTTATTAACAAAGAATGCCAAAATATAGCCCTCAAGCTTAGTCCATTGCAAGTCACAGGCACATTTAAAACTGAACATCATATAATAATGTCCTCTATTTTATTCTTTTCTTAATTCTCATTCATTTTAATGTAGCTTGCCCAAGAGAAGTTGTGGATTGTGCTGAAGGCAATACTAAACACCTGAATGTACTATCAAAAATACATTTGGGTTTTGTGTGGAATACATATACTCTTAGAATTTTGAGTTAAGCCCATTTTAATTCTTTTACAAGTAGTCCTTGCAACCATTCATTTAGTGACTGTTCATAGTTACAGTGGCACTGAAAAGTGACTTACAACTGGTCCTCATACATATGATCATAAGAGTCACATGATCAAAATTCAGGTGCTTGGCGATCAACATGTATTCATGATTCCATCCCAGGTTCATGTGATTACTTTCGTGACCTTCCCAGCCAGCTTCCAAAAAGCGAAGACAATGTTATAAAATGGGCCAGAAGTCATTTAACAACTACCGTGCTTACCAAAGGAAAAAATTTGTCCCAATTTGAGTCATAACTCTAGGATTGTGTGTGTGTGGTTTCCACAGATTACATACATATATTAAATTAAAAAGAATCAGGTGATACTGACAGAAGCATAACACTAAATGATCAGAGTTTGGTCATATAGAAAAAGAGATGAAGGGAGTAGAAAGGAATTCCTAAGAAGTTGTCATTAGAGAGAGCTGTTTGGTCCTAAGAAAGAGATGAGAACCTTAAAGCAAATGAAACAGTGAATTTAATGACCATGTAGAGCAGGGCTATCAAACTCAATTCATCACGGCTGCATCATGTGACATATCAGGACTTTTTTTCCCCTTCGCTAAACTAGGCATGGGTGTGGTCGGCATGTTATGCATCCGTCCCATGGGCCGGGAATTTGACAGCCCTGATGTAGAGAAAGATGGTGTTACTGAATGAGTTTTGGATAAATTATTGGTGTTATGTGATCATTATTCAGTTTTTAAGATTTCCAAATCACAAAAGCACAACAGAACAGTTCAAATGTAATAGATTTCCAAAGATAGATCAGAATAAAATAGTGATGGCAGAAGATTAAAAAAATACAACTTACCTCAAGTATCATTCAATGCACCAACTAGGTGGAGCTCTCACCTCACAATCGAGAGGCTGTGAGTTCGATCCTAGGCAGAGGCTAATCTTTGGAATACTCTCCTGCTCAAGGAAGGAGTTGGACTAGATGACCTCCAAGGTCCTTTCCAACTCTGTTATTCTATGATTCTCAATGGACTTTATAGGCGATCTAATTCACAGCGACCTTGGTGTCAAGAGAACATAACAGTAGTTTTTGTAAGTTGATTTTATTAAGGCAAAGGCTCTTGAAGCTTAACCTGTTTGAAGTTGGCAAAGAATACCACATACAGGGGGGAAATATTGTAGTAGAAAAGGCCAATATTGCATTCTGGGTATGGAAATTAACCCAGGAACAATTAAATCTTTGAACAACAGAGTGATACATTCCCCAGAGATCAATTCATGCAGCCATTAAATGAAAGTAAGCCAGGTATTTTAACTGGCACATCATCCATTCAGCAAAAGGCCCATGCTCCCAAAAGTGGTATCAGCTACAGTCAGATACAATTATTCACTAAAAAGGTCAACCCCCCTCAAACTTTTGGTGATGGAATGGACATATTTATGTTGTTTTCTTGGCTATAATTATAAGTGCCTTGCCAGTGCCCTTTTCTGGAGGTTATGGATTAGTTGTCCTGTAGCTGGATAATAGCTAATTGTAGCTAGGTTGCCTTTGCTAAAGTTGATGGAAGCACTGTGAGCTACAGATGTTAGTACTATCTGCAATTTTGAATCTAAAAGTGTCACAGATACACATTCATATTTAAGAAGTGGAAATGCAACTACTCCTACAACAATCAATAAACTTATTTGATGTAATAAGCTTTAAGAAGTCGCATTTCATATGCCTTGATACTGAATTTATTACTATTCAAAGTGAGTAGGTATGAATTTATTTCTATGCAATCTCATTTATCTGGGAATAAGTCTTCTGCATACAGATTCAAAGAATTCCAATGATATTTTACTTTTACATCCGATTTTTTTATTTTTTTTTATTTTTTAAGTGGGCAGGGAAGAGTCCTTGAACTGTTTATTCTATAAGTATTCAGTTCATGGTCAGCATTAACAAATTTATCTTCCTACAAAACATATTAATGAAATCACTTTAACTGTGCCTCAAATTAATAACCATTTTTTTTATCATTAGGAAACTGGTAGAGTTCCTACTTTTTATCACTTTAAAAGTTGATATTTTAAAATTTATCCTGAAAATCTCTATTTTCAGAGCATTCCTTTGAGACCTGTAGCATTGCACTGCAATAATACATTTGAAATGTTTTAGATAATTTTTCACATTGCCTACTTTTTGTGCTTGCTATTATATTTCCCAAATATGATGTGAGAGAATATGAGTTGTCTATTGCACTGGTGTCCCTTTTTTTGTTTGTTTGTTTGCAGAAGTGTGTTTACTCCCTCTACAGGTTGTAGGTGATGGTGCAAGGGAGATATGCTCCATTATCTCCAATGCTTAGAAACATCTGCAGTTGTCACTGCCTTTCTTTTCTTTTCTTTTCTTTTTTTTTGGGGGGGGGGGAGGAAGAAGGATTCCTTAATGAATAAATCATTCAAATAGGCCTTGAGCAGCAATGACCTTGAATTCTAGTAAATTGCTCATCTTAGAAGTACAATGTCTAGCCCTTAAAAATCAAGTTTGAATGGTATTGCCAATGTAAACCAGAAATATTGCTTGTTCAATTGCAAAAAAATATGAGTTTAATGCTCCCCATCTTTAGCAGAAGCAGAATAAGAACAAATCCACATGTTTTGTCAATGCAACTTAAGTTTATTATAGAATAAAACATAAGCATAGAATAATTTAAATTTCATAAACAGAATGTACAACAGTAACAATAAATCTCATTTTGATAAAAAGTTACCAATGGCAAGATCCATACTTATCAGCAATCCCTTGTGCTTAGCAATGGATTTTTCTCTTAACAGATCCTTGTCCTGCCAATATGATTATATGGTTAGTATTTAGATGGGAGATTACTAAGAAATTGCAGAATTTTTTGGCAAGATAGGGAGGTGTAAACTATTTCAATATTGTTGCCAAAAATAATTTCATAGATGTATTCAGAGAAGTCACAAGAAAGCCGCCTTTACATTTTACCTTTTGTCATATCAGAAACAACTTTAGATAGTTTTCAAAATAAACACACACAGGAGCGCTCAGCAGAAAGAGTAGGATTCTAGATTGGTAGTTTGAAAACACTGCATTATTTTATCCATTTAAAATTTATTATAATATCTTAAAGAATATAACATTCCTTCCAGGAAGTGCCCAAGATAAAATGCAGCACAAAAAAGTATTAAATAATTAATCTAAACCATCTGCACCTATTTTATGTTCTACTTATAATAGATACACATAATGTTTTAACACCTCTAGATATTGTTTTGCAAACCTCAACAGTTACTTTTAGAAATAAAAAATATATGAAACATAATTTGGGCAGCTGAAATTGAAGATTTGTGTATAGATAAAATAACACTGAAATATATTGCTTTTTGGAATACTTCGAAGTTTGGATTAGTCAATTTCAATTTCAGTTATGAAGACAATAGTAGCAAAACAAAAAAGTTAGCTATTTGTATCATTATCATTGAGGAAATAATGGGGCAACTACATGCTCTTAGTTATTTTCTCTGACCGTTGACAAGATTAGCAAGGCTTTAGGAATTTAGATATATTTTAATGTTGATATTTTTGTGTACTTTAAGGATAACTGCTGAATGTTATTTCACAACTTCTTTGTGTCAGGAGAAATGCAAAGATGGATTACTATGTACAATTCCAGAATGAAAGGGAATACATAAACCCAAGAATAAAAGCAAATGTTCTATATTAACTACAGCAACATTTCTTAAACTTTTTTTTCCTTTCAGGACGCCTTAACACTTTAAAAATGTTTAGAGGATCGCAAAAAAGTGTTTGTTTTCATGGGTTAAATTTATTGATATTTACCATATTCAAAAATTGATGCATTTGCTGCTACTGTTTTTCATAATTATTTGCTGAGATTTTAATGTAGTATTGTTTTTCAACATAAATTGGCAAATAATTTTGATTTTTCCCCGACCTGCTGATAATTTCTTGGGAATCCCCTAGGGGTCTTTAACCACACTTTAACAAACACTGCACTATAATGGTTCGATGTGGCAACACACAAATATGGCACATACATAAATTCTATACTGTTTATTAAACATTGGAAGCCCAGTAATATTTCATCCCTAAATGTGAAGCACTAAAATATGTAGTTATGATGATATATTAACTTTCAGTCTCATTTTACTTGGGGATGAACAATTTAAATGCAGCTTATTTATAAGGTAAAGAGCCTGGAAGATAGGATATAAAAAAGACTCTATGTAGTGGTAACATGGAAGAGCCATTGTTATTTCAAAACGTTAGGACATATTTTGATTTTCCTTCATCTTAAGAAAAATCTACAAGCTTAGAGCTCATCCTGAGCTAGCCTGCTTATTTTCTACTTTTGCTTTCTGAACAAAGGAGAAGATACAGGGTGGGGGAGGAATCTTCACATAGCTTCAAAGCTTTTTCCCACTGTGAAAGTCCCAGAGTTTCGATTCCCATTCTAGGGTCAGGTGCCAGCCAGTCAGGTCTTCTGAACAGAGCAGAGTCATGAAGTCATGGCACCAGATTTTGATACAACCTGCAGGATTGTCATTAGGGGAGAACACCTGGAACAGAACATATCGAAGTGTATCAAAAAGGAATTCTTTATTGAGATGAGACAATTCCTGTAGGCGTTCAAAGCAGCGTCTGAGGTCTCCCAGGCATGCAGGAATAGATAAGGGAGTTTAGAACCCCGCCCCTTATCTCGATGTGTATTTAGTGAAACTTAGTGAAAGTTATAACTTATACATTGCAACAGGCTAAAAACTAAAAGTAACATTTTGAATTAATAAAAATGTTGTTTTATATTATGTTCTGTGGTAGTGCCACAGTGTCTGAATATCCGCTTCTGGGAAAAAATGTCAAACCCATTGCTAGATTTTAAGAAATCCATAAGTACTTGCATTGAAGCCCACATTGGGGAATTATTATAGAGCTGTGTTCTATCAAATACTGATTGGTTACAGTAATTTTTAAATTTTGTTTTAATGCTACCCTATCTTACTGATATTTTAAACAATTGAAAGCTTTTACTTGTGGTTGTAGTTTGCTATTGGTACTGCACACATTGGCTTCTCTATTGGAGTATATACCATATTTTTCAGACTATAAGACGCTCTGAAGACACATGTAGCTTTTGGGGAGGAAAACAAGGTAAAAAAAATCTGCCTCTGCCTCTGCTTCCCAGCAAATTGTCTCCTTACAGCAAACAGCAAACAGCCTGGTCAGCTTCAGCACAGCCTGATTTAGCAAGAGCAGCTGACTGATTGTTGGTTGGATCTGCCTCCTGATGATTAGCTGTTTCAGGCTTCAGGGATTGCCATCGTCTATCGCCACCTCTGCACTATCCCATTTTCGGCCTCTGTGTGCCCCGTGGGATGCGTGGAGGCCAAAAATGGGGCGCGCAGAGGCGGTGATAGGTGATCCGCGCAGACTGGACCAGCTGATCGATGGTATTCCAGGAGGCAGATCCAACTGACAATCAGCTGCTCGTGCTAAATCAGGCTGTGTTGAAACTGACTAGGCTATTTGCCGTTTGCTGCAAGGAGGCAATTTGCTGGGAGGCAGACGCCAAAGGGTGGGGCCAGCGGCTGGCCAGGAATTTGGCAACATTTGCTGTATAAAACACACAGACATTTCCACCCACTTTTTTGGGAGGGGGGGGAGAGTGCATCTTATACACTGAAAAAATATGGCAGCCTGAAAACTAAAGTAGAAATGTATACATTAATAATGAAGTTATATATGTAATACAATATATTATATGTTATCAATAATTTGTTTTAAACTTGTGCCAAGAGTATATTTACATCCTACTTATCAAATTATCCTCTAAAATAGTTTAAAAGAGACATGTACACAGAGGAATTTTTAGCCCTTTTTTTTACAAGATGAAACTTTTACAAAACATTCCAAAATGGTTTTTGAAGGTTCTTTTTTTTTATGATGGAATGGGCAAGTGGACTGCAGCTTCACCAGTAAAAATACAAAGCTCTAATAATCATGTAAATGTCATTCTTTCAATGTGAGACTGAAGTGATTTGAATATCTTTTATTCTTGTTTTCTTTTTATTGTTTATTCTATTGTTCCATTACTTTGCTAGCATTATGTTTACACTTCTTTTCATTTCTGTTTTCATTGTGTAAGCTGCCTATAGTAGCCCCACAGCAAGATAGGCAGCAAATAAATTTAAAAAATAAATACCGTATTTTTCAGACTATAAGACACACTGGAGCATAAGACACACCTAGATTTAGAAACAAGAAAAAAAATAGCTTTTGGCCTCTGCATGTCCTGTTTTTGGCCTCCCTGACCCTCAGAAGCACTCTGCTGGCCAAAAACAGGCCTATTTTTAGCCTTCCAAGCCCTCCGTACATCCTGTTTTTGCCTTCCCTGGCATCCAGAAGCTCTGCCAGGCAAAAAACGGGACGTGCAGAAGGCTTGGGAAGCCAAAAATGGGTCTGTTTTTGGCCTGGATGCTGGGAAGGGCAAAAATGGGATGCAAGGAGGGTTTGGAAAGCCAAAAACAGGCCCCTATTCACTCTATAAGACGCACAGACATTTCCACCCATTTTTTTTGGTGAAAAAAGTCTGTCTTATAGTCCAAAAATATGGCAAATTCCCCAAAATAAAAAAAAATACTTTATATCTGGAAACTGTTGTATAGCGTATGTGAGATTGGGCAAATTAGAGTACAGAATTTATTTAATGTTATGCATTACAGGTACAGAAGGTGCATATAAAGCAACTTTATTCTCATAGAAATTGGATGGATCATTTTATAAAGTCTAGTGATGATCTTGAAAAAGGGTCCTGATCATTCTAAGTCAGGGGTCGCCAACCTTTTGGACCTCAGGGACCACCAAACTCATAATTTTAGATCCCAGGGACCACTAACCGGTTCTGTGGGGGGTGGCCTAATTTGTAGATGTGGCTTGGTGATCATGTGACTGGCTGGGCATGGCTTGTATGTAAATATTATATATATTTATATAAATATTGATTTTTTTTATAAAAAAAGAGCAACTTTTACCCAAAATCAGGCAAAGCAGACAGATTGAGTTGCTCACAGAATCATTCAGTGATCTATCAATCTGCCATCGGCTAGCTCAGTCTCTCAAATTTGCTTGCCGTGAGTCTGCACTGAATTTGCTTGCAAGCAAACCTTCAGACCTAAGGGAGGTTCGGCTGTGCTGAGCCGAAGATCTAAAGACTAGCTAGAAAGCAAGAAATCCAACCATTTCCTGCTTCCTAGCTAATCTAAATCTCCTGACACAGCAGAACAGATGATGGTTGGAAAAATATCAATTTAGCAGGCAAGTTTACTGGGTAAGGAGTGAGTGGGCAGGGAGGGTTCCGGTGGGCCATGTGGATGGCGCAGTCTTTGTGGGTGGTGCTCTGGGAGTGAGATTTCTCTGTAGCCTACCAAAATTTTCTCATGGCCCACCGGTGGGCTGCGGCTGTTCTAAGCATTATTTTCTCCCATGTTTAAAAAGTTAGAATTTGAAATTTAGTGATGATCAGGCCAATACATAACCATTTCTAACTTGTTCTCCTTAACATCCAGTTAGGGGGACAACTAACATCCAGTTAGTTAAACTGATAATGTTGATAAATAGAAATCCAATTATATGTTTTCTCAGATAAATGATCATTCAGTAAAGCTTTACTGTCTATATATTTGTCTGAAGGGACTAGAATCAGCAAAACATCTCTAATAAGATTCTAGCAGCAAATAGAATCTGATCAGAGATGCTTTGCCGATTCTTGTTGATAAGTTTTATTTGTATTTCTTTATTTTATGTTGATGAATTACATTGACATTAGTGTCCATTCTTGTGCACAGCCCAGTTTTTGTGATTCTTTGCAGCAAAAATTACTGACCTCTGGCTTTGCTATACTTTTCAAATGTGCCGCCACTACCCTGTTCTAGGTGACGGCCCTGCAGGTCCACCCCATTGAGCCTGCTGCACCAGACAGACCTGCCCAGGCAAGTCCAAGTGGAGTGGTGCACCAAGTCAATTGGGCGAGCCTGAGAAGAGAAAGAGAGAGAGAAAAGAAAGAAAGAAGAAAAGAAAGAGAAAAGGGAAAGAAAGAAAAATGGACAAAGAAAGAAGGAAGGATGGAAGGAAGGGACAGAAAGAAAAAGAAAGGAGGGAGGGAGGGAGGAGAAAGATAATGAGATATCTATTCTAGTCCAATCACCTGCTCCAGCAGGGTTAGAAGGGAGTGTGTGTGTGTGTGTGTGTTCTCCTTGTAATTTACCAATACATTTTGGTTTTGCCTTCTTCAGAATTGGCACTATAATTCATTGGGGAAAAGTAATTTTTAGGGTGGAGGTCTGGTCCAAGGGATCCTGTTTAAAGCCTCAACAAAATGTGAGAGCTTCCTGGTAGTCTTGACCATGTTTTGTCCACAAAACCTTTAATAGAAGCCAAAGATGTTTCAATGTGGAAAAGGGCCTGAAGTCTAAACTAGGCCTCTGTCAGCCTTCAAGATTTTCTCCCTTTGCTTTGCTTCTTTCGGCTGTCATAAGTAACGGGGGGAGGAGGGGGGAATGGTTATGGGAAGTGAGCTGGAGTTATTACAAACCAGAACTGTATAAGCTGCGTGTGTGTGTGTGTGTGTAGATTCTTTCTTAGGCTTCTATCTTATTCTATGCGCAGCTGCAACTCTTTATCAAAATATGTCAAGGTCAACAGAGGCCTCATCACCACTTGGAGATGCCCACATGATGATCTACGCAACTTTTAATTGGATGAGCCAATTGAACTGTTGGGGGTGGGAACGTTGCCATTACTTTGCATATGTGATTTACACACCCATTTTCTCAGATTCAGAATTCTTTTGTTGCTACCACTTGATTTCCAGTGAAAGATATCTTTTCTCTGATTAATGGAGTCTAAGGATTTCTTTCTTGGATTTTGAATGGAGCACCAGCTGACAGCCTCATTTCAATCTGTTGCATCAGGTCTCTCTCTCCCTCCCTCCTTCCCTCCCTCCTCCCCTCTTTCTTTGTCTGTCCCTTTTTCTTTCTTTCCCTTTTCTCTTTCTTCCTTCTCTCCTCTCTTTGTCTCTCTCTTTCCCTCTCTCAGGCTCACCCCATTGACTTGGTGTACTGCTCCGCTTGGACTTGCTTGGGCAGGTCCCTCCGGTGCAGCGGGCTCAATGGGGTGGACCTGCGGGGCCATCACCTAGAACACAGGAATGGTGGCTACTTTCCCTATGTGCCTGCAGGGCCGGCACCTCCATTCTCCCACACTTTTCCTCTCCTTTCCTTCCTTTTCTCATTTCCTCACTTGCTTTATTTTTTTTCTATTTTACACCATGATAAAATAATAATAAAGAAATAATGAAGAAAAACCATTAGAAAAGGGATCCTTGTTATAGCAGCACTTCCTATTCCACAGCCGAGATATGCAAATTTCTGAGGGAAAAAAGTTCATCGCAACTCCACTTCTATGTCCGTATTTTTATATTGGCAATTTCCCCACCAAATGTTACTTCATATATATTTTTTTCTGATGAAAGTATTGATTGTTGCACTTCAAAATGATGGGCAGATGTTGAAATTGTCTGAGGAAAGAAGTGGAAAATGGAGGAGAAACGGTCAAACTTTGTTCTGGGATCTTCATCAGGAGCTGTTTTGCAAGAAAAAGTGGGATCCCGAGACACAGAAAGAAAGGGGGAAGATGCCTTCCCATTGGGGGCTGAGGGGGGGATTGGAAGGGGCTCTTTGAGAGAGACGGGGGTTTCAAGGACAGAAAACATCGTTTTCTCCTGTAAAGCCGAGAGATCCCTATGGAAATCCTTCCCAGGATGGGGCCTGGGGAGAGGATCTGACCAGATGAGGGGGGATCCCTGCAGATCCTTTCCGTCTCTTCCTGCATGGACTGTCAGCTGGATTGGGGTGAGTGTGGGGCCCCCAAGTCCTGGCTGGCTGTGGGGCTGCACTTTCCCCCTTGTCCTCCGCAGCACCTGCTGCGAGGGGTGTCCCTCCTTCCAGACTGAGCAGGGGAGAGGAGCCCAAGGGACCCCTTGAGCTCTGGCTCCATTTTGCCTTTCTGGAGTCTCGGCAGCTCCAGCCTGGGCGCCCTCTGGGCACTGTGGAAACTCAAAGGGCATCTAGTCTGCCCCTCCAGGCACACAGAGAAAGGGAGATTGGATGAGAATTGAGGGGAGGGCGCAAAAGAAAGTCCACCCTCCCCTCTGGAACCGGCATGATAGACCCACCTAGAATGCAGCCCCCCCAAGACTGAAAAGATTCCCCCCTCCCACTTTCTCCACTTCTCTCTCTGCTCAGAACTCTCCTCCATCAGGTGAAGTCAAGGGAGACTGTGCCCGGAGACTGATGACACTGGAGCAGGGAGAATCCCCATTGGTGATTTAGCTCGTTCTGGCCTCTCAGCTCAAAAGTCCGAGAATGTTTCCTCCCTCTTGACACGCATTCCTCTTCTGACACACACACACAAACACACACACGTGCATTTCATGGGTAGATTTTGCTGTGGGAAGAGCTGCTGCACTGGACAAGGGGGGAGAGATAGCCATCTGCGTGCCATCTGTTTCTCCCCTCCCGGAAGCTGCTGGACAGAGTGCTAGCGCCCTCTCCGCCTCTTAGTGCCCCCCTGTTGGCCCCCTTGCCCCCCTAAGGCATCCCACTGCCCCCTAGGGGGTAGTACCGCCCATTCTGGGAACCACTGATCTAAATCCATTTTCCCAAATGGCCTTTTCTTTTGGCTGTTAAGCAATTGGTCGTAAGTTGAGGATTATCTGTATACTGTATGTGAGATAATACTGATGTTTTGCTTTGTTAAAAAAAAGTAAGGGAAAAGATGTCTAAGATATGCTTACCTTTCTCAAATAGCACTTGCTCTGCCATCATTAAAACTTCCAGCCTTACCGGCTAAACAGCGATGTCTTATAGCTTATAACAAACTACTGAAAACTGCAAGTAATTTGAACAGACTCAATTGCAGATAATTTTTCACATATAAATGAATGGATAACTGCTTCAATCAGACAAAAGTAACTCAGACCAAAGGCCAATAGTTTTTCTATCCTCTCATTCTTTAAATTATTTGAAGCCACACATTCCTTTTCAGAAACAGCCCTACAAAATATAGTGCATCAGAAAAAAAACCATGTGTTTGATTGTAGGCAATTTAGCTTCGTTCTTCAACCATTCGTTTGTACGATGTTCTTCATTTAACACTGCCACTAATCTGGTACAGCAGTTTATGGAGACAGCCACAGAGATACTGTTTCAGCAAGCATGAAGCCAGACACAGAAAATAGCTTAGTTAAAAATATTTATCTTGAAGAGATTTAAAAAAAAAAAAATGTAAAGAATTAAAACGAAGTTACGTCAAACTTGTAAAACCCTGACATTTTTTTTAAAGTGTTGTTTTACTTTGAAATATTTAAAGATAGAGGAAATTGAATAAGAACATGTGGTTTCAAAATCTACTACTGTAATAAATTGATCCAGTAGCCTACTGCATATTAAATGAAGGAGAATCATAATAGTGCTCATTTAATTACATTCAAAATAAAGGGGAAGAATCGTAAGTCAGATCTCCTCCATGACTAAACTCCTGATTCTCAGGAAGAATCTGAGAAGAAAACCCAGTATTTCCTATTGCTCTTTTAGGAATTATTGGACTAGTGTAATAAAGGCTTAAGGGACCATTTATATTTATTTCTCTATCATTTATATATAGAGATTCTCTAGAATATTTTCATCATAGATGAAAAAATACGGCAAAGACTACTTGTGTGGACCATCTAGGAGAAAATAACAGTGAGCCAGCGAAGAAATTTTAGCTCTTCCTTAAATGAAATTGTGGGTGTGCATGATGCAGGTGGCTAGGTAATAAGGCTTCCTTTGTGAAGCACACAACTATCTTTTTTTCCCTTGTATCTTGATGTTTTGTTTCCCAATTTAATAAGAAATATAAAATGAACATCCTCCTCCATAACCTCATTAAATTTCCATGGGATTTGAGAAGCCAAGTTAATGAACCCTCACCTTGGCTCCTATTCCAGATGAAACCTTTATTGGACAGTCAGTGGTTTACTCTAAAATTCCAGGACTGGCAATTTCCCTGCAGCAGGAATTCTATCTTGCCTCTAGGATTTTAGGATTTCCACCTTCCTGCCAAGTAACATTACTGTTTTGATCTCACCTCCTTGTTTTCCACAGTTGCAATACAGGACAATGTAGATATTCTCCATTCAGCATCCCATTCACTTTCTCTTCAGACAAAAGAAATTGTTGGTGAACAATTTAGCATAAGATGGGGGTGGTGAGGTCACTTCTCAAATGCTGTTTACAATTATGTAAGGATGGAGCAAGTCTTGTAATTTACATTTGCAAACCTCTTTTTTCTTCGCACACCCTGCTACTGAATTTAGAAAAACAATTAATAAAGAACTATGGCATAATTGCCCTAAATCTACAACATTTTGGATAATTTCACGTAACCGTATGGTTTAATATTGAAATATAAAGGGAGGAAATAAGTTATTATAGATTACATTTTTGAAACATGTTCCTTAAAGAACCTACAGGTGAAACTCGAAAAATTAGAATATCGTGCAAAAATTCATTTATTTCAACTTAAAAGGTGAACCTAATGTATGAGATAGACTCATTACATGCAAAGCAAGATAGTTCAAGCCGTGATTTGTTATAATTGTGATGATAATGGCTTACAGCTCATGAAAACTCCAAATCCAGTCTCAGAAAATTAGAATATTGTGAAAAGATTCAATATTCCAGGCTCAAAGTGTCCCAACTCTAATCAGCTAATTAAGCCATAACATCTGCAAAGGGTTCCTGACCTTTAAATGATTTCTCAGTCTGTTTCAGTAGGAATCACAATCATGGGAAAGACTGCTGACCTGACAGTTGTGCAGAAAATCATCATTGACACCCTCTATAAGGAGGGAAAGCCTCAAAAAGTATTTGCAAAAGAAGTTGGATGTTCCCAAAGTGCTGTATCAAAGCACATTAATAGAAAGTTATGTGGAAGGGAAAAGTGTGGAAGAAAAATGTGCACAAGCAGCAGGGATGACCGCAGCCTGGAGAGGATTGTCAGGAAAAGGCCATTCAAAAGTGTTGGGGTGAACACAAGGAGTGGACTGAGGCTGGAGCCAGTGCATCAAGAGCCACCACATACAGACGGATCCTGGACATGGGCTTCAAATGTCGTATTCCTCTTGTCAAGCCGCTCCTGAACAACAAATAACATGAGAAGCATCTGACCTGGGCTAAAGAAAAACAGAAGTGGTCTGTTGCTCAGTGGTCCAAAGTCCTCTTTTCTGATGAGAGCAACTTTTGCATCTCATTTGGAAACCAAGGACCCAGAGTCTGGAGGAAGAATGGAGAGGCACACACTGCAAGATGCTTGAAGTCCAGTGTGAAGTTTCTACAGTCTGTGTTGATTTGGGGAGCCATGTCATCTGCTGGTGTTGGTCCACTGTGCTTCATTAAGTCCAGGGTCAACGCAGCCGTCTACCAGGAGATTTTTGGAGCACTTCATGCTTCCCTCCACAGACGAGCTTTATGGGGATGTTGACTTCATTTTCCAGCAGGACTTGGTAGCTGCCCACACTGCCAGAAGCACCAAAACCTGGTTCAATGACCGTGGGATTACTGTGCTTGACTGGCCAGCAAACTCGCCTGACCTGAACCCCAGAGTATCTATGGGGCATTGCCAAGAGAAAGATGAGAGACATGAGACTGAACAATGCAGAAGAGCTGAAGGCCGCGATTGAAGCATCTTGGTCTTTCATAACACCTCAGCAGGGCCACAGGCTGATAGCTTCCATGCCAAGCCGCATTGAGGCAGTAATTGCTGCAAAAGGGGCCCAAACCAAGTATTGAGTACATATGCATGCTTATACTTTTCAGAAGTCCGATATTGTTCTATGTACAATCCTTGTTTTATTGATTGCATGTAATATTCTAATTTTCTGAAATTGTGGATTTGGAGTTTTTATGAGCTGTAAGCCATCATCATCACAATTATGATACATCACAGCTTGAACTATCTTGCTTTGCATGTAATGAGTCTATCTCATATATTAGGTTCACCTTTTAAGTTGCATTACTGGAATAAATGAACTTTTGCACGACATTCTAATTTTTGGAGTTTCACCTGTAGTAGTAGTAAGCAGCATTTTAACTGCATTAACTTGGGACGTTCAGTTCGTCTGAACCAGCTCGCACACACCAATTCTACGTAAACATACATAACAACGCCGTCAGTAATTAAGCCATCGAGGGACAATTCCAACTTCCCCGCGTCCTTATAGCATCCTCCTGTTCCCTCTGCGTCAAAGTCAATGACTTCTGGGATATGTAGTTTTTGCATCCCCCCGTCCACGCTGCCTTGACTCAAAACAACTACACTTCCCAGGAAGCAGTGGGACTCTGCGAACCGCGAACATACGTCACCGTCTCAAGGAGCCAATCGCGCCGCGGCCGAAGCGAGCGCCGTCAGCCGCCAATGTTGTTTTCGCTGAGTCGAGCTCTGGTGGTGTTGGCGGTGTGGGCGCCATATTGGAAGGGACGAGGCGGTGTTTTTTTTTTTTTTTCCCCTTTCACCCCCACCCAGCCCCCCCTCTCGCTCGTCGTAGAAACAACGGAGCCACCTGGGCTCGTGCCTCGCCGCCGCCGCCACCATGCTGTACTTGGAGGACTACCTCGAGAGTGAGTCTCTTGCAGTGGGAGCGCGGCGGGGGGCAAGAGGCCCGAGGGGAGGGGGAACGGCAAGAGCGCAGCGTTAGGCTCCGCCCACCTTCCTCCCTCTTTTCAAAGGCGGCTTGTTGCAATCTTACTGACTCACTCCTTCTCCACCCCTCCCCTCCCTCCCCCCGCAGTGATCGAACAACTTCCCATGGATCTCCGCGACAGGTTCACCGAGATGCGCGAGATGGACCTGCAGGTGCAGAGTACGTGAGTCAGTCAAGCCCCGCCCACCGACCGCCTCCCTGGCGCGGCTTCGAGCGAAGCCCGGCGAGTAGGCCGGCCGCTAAGGCGGGCTTCCTGAGGGGAAGGGTGGGGAAAGCGCTGCTCTCGCAGCCGTACGCGTGGCCACGCTTGTCGAAGGAAAGACACACGTGTGCTCAGAAGCACGTCAGAAACATAGGGTTAAAAACAAGCAGCACCGCTTAAAGCGCCTTGGCGAAACATACGTTTCAGAAGGATAATTCACGAGTAGAAAATAAGCTGGTAGTGTATGAAATGGATAAGGATGAAGAGAGAAAGGTTTGATAACGTGGATATCTCTCTCGCCTGACTTTCAGCAGCTCAGGAAGATGATACACACGTAGCACTTTTCTCCCATTTTCCCCTCACAACCCTCCAAGTTTAAGTTCTTTGAGAGTTTTCTGTGGCAGACTTGAAACCTGCATTTTCCCATCCAGGTGTTAACACAACATACAGAACCATCTGTAAAATAAAAAAGTACCATCCACCTCATGCATAACAAACAACAAGCAGAACTCACAAAAACTTTTTTCTGCGTATTGTTGATATATATAGGGTACAGTATAGGCGACACTTATTTCTGATGCCTTCTGCTGGAAGAAGGTGAACAGCGACCTGTGATAATACTGTCCAAAAAAACATGACTTTTGCCCAATAATTTAATGTAGATTTTTTTTTCAGTCTGAATGGACATCGCTTCCAGTTCCAAATTTCCTTCAAATCTTTTATTGTGTATGAAGTATTTGCCTTTTATGTGTGTGTGTGTGTGTGCACCATTTGCCCTAAATATTTCAATTTTATTTTCTTGATGTTATTCACATCTTTCCTATTTTTGTCTTAATTGTTGGAAGATTCACACTAAACCATAAAAAGACTACATTACTCTTAGCAGGTCCCCTTTGACTAATCAAAGTGGTTCATTTACGATTTAATACATCATGTAACTCCCCCTAACTGAACCATGATTAAATTGACCTTCTTGGAAACATAGGTGTAATTGAGACTTGCTCACTGTTTATGGTGCATTTGAATTGAATTGCTTAAAAAGATTCTCAGATATATTTATGCACTCTCAATAGCAATTGATTTGAATAGTACTATCCAGTGATTTTTTTTTTCCTCCTTCTCTGGTGCTTTCCTGCAAGTGTATGGTCAGATTTCTTGGGATCAACTTTTGATCCATTGGTTGTGACAGGAATTGACCGATCAGCTTGTTGCCTGAACCTGATATGTGGGCTGAGAGAGAATTACTGGTCCAAAGTCATCAAGCTGTCTAAAACAGGATTGGAATTCATTCTTCTGGTTTTTAACCTAACCTGTTAACTACTGAGCCAGACTGGCTTATAGTACTGTCCAACAATACCTTATTCATTCTGGGTGCTAGGGAAATAATCTAGCATTACTGTATATAGATAGTTCAATAGGTAGGAATTTTGAAATTATTTTCTTCACTGCAGCTTTCCTGGCAAATGTGTCTGAACTTAAATATGCTATTGGGAAGTAAACTTAATTTGTAGTACTTTATTCAGCTAATATTGTGACCTTATATTGCCTTCTTTTAGAATTTCACTGGATTTAGGAAGACTTAATTTTGTTTAAAAAATATTGTTAAGGTGTTGTCACCTGCCTCTTATAATGTTAAAGTACTGCCAGTGGTTTAGCAGTTAAGATATCAAATTGGAGCGAGGAAACTCACATTCAAGCCGATCCTCAAATGCATTTGTGAACTTTGGACAAGTCATGTTCTCAAATCAACTTTTCTGATCTTTTTGATGTGCATTAAAAATGAAGAAAGATTCTTGTTAGTTATCTTGAGCTCCTGGGATACGTCAGACAAATCTCAGTGGACAGATTAAATTATGCCTTATGGCAAGTCATTTTCTTAACGTCTTAAAAATATTTACTTACTAGTGTTATTCTATTTCAAACTTTTACATATTTATCTAGATAAATGAACATATCGAATGTTCTTTGTGTTTAAGATGCAATGGATCAGCTGGAGCAAAGAGTAAATGAATTTTTTATGAATGCAAAGAAAAACAAACAGGAATGGAGAGAAGAACAAATGACTTCAATTAAAAAGGTAATAATAAGGCAAAGGCCTTCTTATAACAAAATTCCAGAATAGATCTTTGAATTTGTTTTAAATTACTTCTGAGTTTAGATATACAAAAAAACCTTCACATATAGGATAAAATGCAGAATTCTTTCTGTATAAAACTTACAAATTTTTAATCACATTTGATTCTCTGTTTAACCAGAAAAAGAACTATAACATGTCAGTAGTGGCAAAGGAATATTTCTACTACTTAAGAGAAAATTATTTTTTATTTTAGACAGGTATTAAAGTACAAGGCAAAAAACAACAAAATAATTGATATAGTGAATTTTTAAAGCATGAATCATGACCTTGGAAAATGAATTTTATGGTTGAGGGTTTTCTTTTTTAAATGAAGATCATTTTGAGTACAGACTTAATTTTAATGCTTCAGTCTTCGAGGATGGTTTTGCATTTTAGTAGGACTGCAAAATTTGAAATGTTTTGCACATTATATGCTCCATTTCATTTAGAATCAGGTTGTCCCAACCATTCTAGAACTCTTGCACTCAGGTGTTTGAAGTCTAAACAAGTAACTAAAAAGGGGTCAATTTTGTGCTTGAAATGTCTAGAACGGGTGTGAAACTGGCGGCCCACAGCCCGGATGTGTCACGCACAGGCCATGCCCACCCAGTTCCGCGAACGAGGAAAACGTCACAAAACATCACGTGACGGCAATGTGACACTGAGAGTTTGACACCCGTGGTCTAGAACAATCTATTTCAGCTTTGAACAGCTCTTTCAGAATCAAAATACTGTAGAATAGTTCAGTGTTGATGTATTTTCTCTACCTATACACTTTTTATATGACTTGTTCTATTTACAAACAAATAGTATTGATAGATTTTTGAAATGCAGTGTGTTTTCAATATAGATATTGGCTTTCAATTTTAATTCCACATATTCAAGGTCACACAGTATATTCCATGCTTGAAAATAGTGGAAAGAGATGGAACTATTTAAACTTCAACTAACATCTTTAAATTTGATTTTGATACCTATTTGATTCAGTAACATGAATAAATACCAAATGAACAAGTTAAATCAAAGGTCTTGGTTATTTCAATAACATTTTTCCCTTATGAACACTGATTATAAAATTATAAACATTTATACATTCAACTCAGAACCTAAGTTAAATATTTCAAACAAATAGTAACTATTTAACCTGTGCTTTGAATATATACAATGAAAGATATCCTATCATCATCATGGATAGTGGATTCCATTATCAAAATGCTCGTCTTGTTAGGAAGTTTTATTTAACTTTCAACTGGGGTTTCTTCTTGAGATTTAAATCTGTTATCACATATCCTGCTAAATAGAAGTTGTGCATAGAAATATTTGAACAGTTTCCTCATACAATACTGTCTTCAGTAGTGTTTTCTAAAACTAAATATATTCAACTTCTTATACCTCTATTATAAGACTTCATTTCAAGTTCCTTGATTATCTTTCCCCAAACCTTCACATAACTGAATAGTTGTTAAATCATGGTTCCAGAAATATATTTATATTTACTTATTTACCACGGCTTATATGTTGCTAATTCAAAATTCCTTTGAACAGGTCATATCCAGCAAGAAAAATTTAAAATAATAACTAGAACACTGCCTAATAGCATCACGTATGGAAGCAGATTAATCTTCATTGTTTCCAAATCCTTTGCTGAAAAGCCAAGTCTTAAAAAGTTTTTTTAAAACCCCAAAAGAAGGAAATATTCCAGATATCAAAGTGCAAGCTTTTCAAGGCCTAGGGTTGTGGTAGCAATGGTACACAATCACTGAAAAGCATTACAGCATTTTTCCCCAGTTTGTACTGGATGGGCAAATGGTCCAAATGGTCTAAAGATTGATTGTCCTTAGTATAGCTTTAAAAGTGATGTCTAGCACCTTTGATTTGTGCCTGGTAGCAAACAGCCAGTATAGCTCTTACAGTAATGTTTTCAGGTGGACAAATCTAAATATACCCATCTGAGTTTCTGAATGCTGTTGAACTTTCTGTGTGTTCTTCAAGGACGTCTCCATATAGAGGAAATTGCAGTAGTCTACCCATATTAATCTTAAAATATGCTTTATTTTAGTATATTAATATAGTGTCATTACACATTGATAGGTAATTTTGCCCTAGTTCAGTTAGTAATCATTAATGTGTTACTAAATAATATTTGTAACCAATTTGCTTACATAATATTTCTGATGCAGGATTACTACAAAGCGCTAGAAGATGCAGATGAAAAAGTACAGTTGGCTAATCAAATTTATGATTTAGTAAGTAAAATATAAAATTTTGAGTTAATTTATATGGTGGTCTTCAGTTGACACTTTCTTTGAACATTTGTCCATAAATGTAAATGTATAACAATAAAAATATATTTTCATTAATACATGCAGGTCTGCCCTAATTTTTGAACATCCCAGAGCTCTTGCCTGGATTTGTACCACTTGTGATATAACCAAATTTGTGGTGATTTTTGTGTTAGCTTTCTTGCTGACTACATGGTTCACATAGCCTGACTTAGAGCTTATTTTCTAAGAAGAAAGGTCCATTTAATTTTATGCTAGCCTTTATCAAGCGACAGTTAAATGAAATCTGAGAAAGTATATAGAGACTTAAAGTTTGTATTCATTTAGCCAGTGGTTTTTCAGATCAGTTGTCTTAGTTTGCATAATACATCCTGAACTATAAATCACAAAGGTAAGATTATCATCCATATTTCAATGTAGCCCAACTTGTCAGTTGACAGATGACCTTACGTAATGGCAAACAATGAAAAATATGAGTGCAGGGAAACAAGACAGAACAGAGTAATGAAATGGAACCAAAGATAACTGGAAAGTGGTGAAGCAAATACCTTATTGCTGTTTTCTGGAATCTCATCTGGGTATAAACCGAAGTATTATTTCTATTACAAATATCCTATCCACTGTGAAACATGATTTCGATACAATATTTAAAACAGTTGAGAGTTCTATAAGAATTAAATAAATGTAATGAATGAATAAATGTATTTCGTGTACATGTATGAATACTACTACGTTAAGGGATTCTGTTACGCATATTTTATATGGCAAATTTTCATTTCTTAATACCCTTCTAAAGATCTGAAATGATAATGCTAGTTGAAACTAAGCTGTTAGTTCTAAAAATCTGTTATTAAATTAGGTAGACCGTCATTTAAGAAAATTGGACCAGGAGTTAGCTAAATTTAAAATGGAACTTGAAGCTGATAATGCTGGTATTACCGAAATACTGGAAAGACGTAAGTATGTATGATAATCTCTTAGAGTTGTGCTTGTGCATATAATATCATTGTATGATGATAAAATTCTAGTTTAACAGTAGTTAATAGTGTGCAAAGCATCCAAGATCCAGTTCAAAGGTAGCATGATTGGATCTGAAATTAAAAAATTAAAATAACATTGTGATTTGCAATGTTTTTATGTGTGAATTAGATCATATTTTAAATTTGATCCAATAAAAGAATGGTAGACATAAGGCATGAAAATGCTTGAATCTGCTTTATATTTTGAAAAAAGAGAATGGAAATGGTAGAAATGATTTATTTTAAGAGGGTTATTAGCCCTGTTAGTTTTAACTACATAGTTTTGAGGTTTTCAGTGAGGAATGTCCTAGTTTTACAAGATAAAAATCTAGCAGAATGAAAAAGATAAGTAAACAATCCAGGGTCCTTTTTTTGCCATATTTACAATACCTTATCAAAACCATATTTGGGACTAAAAGAAGTATTTATTATCCTGACAGGTTCTTTGGAACTGGATACACCCTCACAACCATTGAATAATCATCACGCACATTCTCACACTTCAGTAGAAAGTAAGTTGAATATTTCCCTTTAATTTGATTTAGTATGAATGTAAAACTAATATAGGATTATCTGCTTGAAAAGCCGGGTTTCTCCTAAAGCTTCCATTGGAATTTGCACAAATGCTTGAATGCATTCGGTGGATCTAACATTGATAAAAACAGCTTGATAAGGCTCTGCTTTGTATGTTTTTAGAAATATGTCATTTGTATTTCAACACCTCAGGGTTACACTTTTGGATTGATAGTTTTTTTAATTCTTTATACAGAAAGGAAACATAATCCATCCTCTCATCATGCAACAGCAGACCACGTACCTGAAAAGAAGTTTAAATCTGAAGCTCTTCTATCAACCCTCACTTCAGATGCCTCTAAAGAAAATGCACAAGGTAATTTCTGTTATAAATTTTAGTGAAAATCTAAGCAAACTGAACCATTTTGGGGTCCTATATTCAGAAACAGTATTGTTTAGGGAAAAAAGCAGGTACGTTTTTAATTTAAAAGTGGTTGCCACAGCATTTTCTGCTAAAAACTGTATGACAGAACTTATAAGCTATAAGTGCAGAAGTAGCCCAAAAATTAAAAACAGTTTTAACAAAACATGGGGAAAATAGACGAAATAGAATCAAATGCCAAAATTGCCAATGATTTCTGGTTAGCTCCCTGCTATGATTATGCCCAATAAAAAAAGTGAGTAATGCATTTTTTATACTTTATACTTATTCTTCATCCTTAACCTATGCTTTTCAGTTCAATGAGACCTGTGTATTTATTAGTTTTATATGACCCCACCCGTATCAAAAACATGAGTCTGGATAGCTAGCAATATTAAAAAAGAACAACATATACAAAATAGGATCAGGGACAAATATAAATCATAAGTCAATCATTCAGCAGAACCAGGTTTGTGATATCACTATTACTGCCTTTCCAGGAAAGAGAATTAGGGAAAACATGCTTTTGATAAAGTGATATTTATCATAGGCCAAATTTACTTATGGCTCCAAATATTTTTTAAGACAGTAAATGTTTTCAGTTTTCTTATTGGTATGTATTTTACTTGCCATTGTGTAATTTTAAATTACATCTACTTAAAAGTGCATGAGAGCTGATTCAGAGCCAAATAAAATTTTGTAATTTTTTGCATTGTCCTAAAAATATTCATGTTGCATCTTAATATATGTGTCTCTCATTTTATTTGTGATTGCATACAGTTAGACTAAGTAGGGGAAAAGGTTAATATTTTTATTGCTAACAATTTGATTCTCAAGACATGCAATTTTGCGTATTGTAATATTTACCATACCATCTTATTTTTAAAAAATCACCCTACATTTAAATTTTAAGAACACTCCTTTTTTAATCATATCAAATGGTTTGTTGAAGCATGAAATAAGGAATTCATTTCTTCCATAACTTTGTTACATTTTAGTCTTTGGGTGACAAAGCAAACAATAGAAAGAAACTGATACAGCACCAAAACTCCTTCCACATCATTAAATCTATATTTTCCTTTCTTAATTAGCACGCTGTCTAAATTTTCTTTCGTACACAGTTGATTTCCAATTTTCTGACATTTATTTTTTTAGTTTTCATTTTAGACTATATAAATATGTTCCCTTTATTCATCAAGGGTGTCGAAACAGTAATTCATCATCCTCATCCAACAGTGCATATAATGCAAATTCTTCTCAGCCATTGGCATCGTATAACCTGGGCTCATTATCTTCAGGAGCTGGAGCTGGTGCTATTACCATGGCAGCAGCTCAGGCAGTGCAAGCCACAGCACAGGTAAGAAATCCAAAGCATGTTTTAAAATGCCTGCCCCAAACAGGTGGTTACAGCAACTTTTATTTCATTAGTTTTGCTATTGGCACTTCAACATGATTGTTTTCAAAAATGTCATTTCTATTGGTTGACATTTCATGGACATAGGTTTTACAGGAAAGGAAAGATTTATATGGGACACTCTGAAACCTTTTCCCACTAGATTAAACTTGTAAGTATTCTGTAATTTTATCTACATGTGCTTGAGACAAGAGCCAGAAGAAAATATCAATGATTTTCTTGCAATGTTTTGAACATGAAAAGCTTATAGTATTTTTTACGGAATAAAGTAAGGTGCTCATTAAATGATTATATAGTAAACAAGCTTTAACTGCTCCATAAGGTAGTTATAAATTAGCTCAAGGTTTACTAATGTTTCAAGGAAAGCAGTGAAAGTCAAGTGTTTAACTTCTGTACTCCATGTATTATAAATGAGGCTGAATTTGAAATCATCCATATAATATTGCTATTTTTCTTTTAGATGAAAGAAGGAAGACGGACATCAAGCTTAAAGGCAAGCTATGAAGCCTTTAAGAACAATGACTTCCAACTCACAAGAGAATTTGCATTATCCAGGGACACAGCTGGATATACATCATCTGCTTTGGCATCTACATTATCACAGACATTGAGTTCATCAACCACGGATTCACGGAGTGGTAGAAAAAGCAAGTACGTTCATTAAAAGTGTAGCTTCTTTGTTTGTTGTAAGAGATATTCAAAAGTGGATTGCAATGTCCCACTTCCTAGGAAAGACAAAATTATATGAAAGAGATGTGGAGTTTATTGCTTTTGAACTACACCTCAATTCCTTACAGCATTAAAATATTTATTTTCTACTTTCCTACATAGAGTCCTCAGGTTACAACTCCTTGTGTAGTCACCATTCAAATGACAACAATGCTGCATGTGGGATTACCACAACTATTTCTCAAAGAGTTCCCGCCATCAGTGTGTCTGCAGTCACATGATCACGGCCTGTGTTCTCAGATACCTGGCTTGCAATTAACTTGGCAATTAATGATTTGCACAATGGGGAAAGTACCAGGGATGGTCATAGGCTTCTCCTGTAAGTTGTTCTCGCCACTTTTTCTCCCAAGGAACCTTGCTATGGATTAGGAGATCTCCGGGATCTTGTGTTCCATAGCACCCCTTCTGCCAGTACATAGAAAGTCCCACTCATGGTCCCTGCCAGGTCACCCACACAGCTCTTGCCTAGCACTCTGATTCCATGAGATCCTTCTGTCGTAATCTGTGCAGTTTCTGGATTACAATGGCAGCTAGGTTGCTGGGATTGCCATCCCTTAAGTAATCTGGTTATATGTGACATTGCTCTTTACAACCACACTGCTTAGCAAAGGAAATTACAGTCCCAGTTGCCATTGTAAACAAGGACTATCTATAAATCTTTTACACTACAGATAATCTTTTGATTTACAATCACAATTGAGTCCAAAATTTCTATTGCTAAGTGAAACATCTGTTAAGTGAATTTTGCCCCATTTTAATGATGTTTTTTTGCCCTTGTTGTTATGCAAATCACTGCAGTTGTTAAGTTAGTCACACAGTTGTTAAGCGAATATAGTTTCCCCATTGACTTTGCTGGTCAGAAGGTTGCAAAAGGTGATCACATTACCCAGGATGCTGCAACTATCATTAATATGAGTCAGTTGCCAAGCGTCTGAATTTTGATCGCGTGACCATGAGGATGCTGCAGTAGTGGTAAGTGTGAAAAATGATCATGTCCCTTTTTCAGTGCCGTTGTAACTTGGAATGGTCACTAAATGAATTGTTGTAACTCGAGGACTACTTCTAGTTGTGTTCCCTCTGTTAAGTCTTTCCAAGTCCACCATTATCTATTATGATCTTTGTTAGCAGCAGTAGTAACAAACAGGAATTTTTCTTTTGCTGCTTTTCTGCACAATCTCCAGCTATTTTCAACTTCCCAAGACTCAAAAAAAAAAAAAGAAAGAAATTGCATATTAAGCAGCAAGTAGCTAAAGCAAGGGCAAAAAAAAACTCAGCGTGCTAAACACCTTTTTACAGCAGCCTGCACAGAATTCATGCATGTCTCAGGAGATAGGTTACAGCGCCTTCTGGTGCTATCCCCATTCTTAGGATCTGGCCTGTCAAGCCAAGGTGCCTCTGAGTAGGAATGTAATGAGGGTAGATTCCACCTCTATAAATTCAATTTTATGCCAAAGTTTCATGCCAAAACTTTTTTAGAAAATAGGAACTGCTATTCGTTTTGGCCACCAGATGGAGTGCCACCACTACAATAATTTTCACCTTTTTTGTGGGGGGTGGCAGTATGAGCTGCTCATTACCTTAAGACTCAGAAGCAATTGAGTTATCAAACTTCTAAGCCTTTTTATTTCTGTAATGTTCCGTATTCAGACTTTCCTTCAGGAATAATTCGAGAGCTATGGTTGCTGAAGGTTTTTAAAATATATTATTTGCACTTACTTAACAATATGAAGATGAATTACTACAGCAAAGGCAAGAAAATGCATTCTCTGAGTCTCTAAGAAGTTTTCTCCCATATTGAAATAAATTAATATTCAAAGAAAAGGCCTCTAACAAAAGAATATTCAATGAATTATAATTAGTTCCTAAATTCCATTGTATGCCATGGATACATTGCCTTCTTTAACAAAAATCACTGAAGAAAAGTTTGAAGAAGAATGACCCACACCCACAATCTTAATTGGACCTCAACATTCCCCTTATGAAGAAAAGGTAGATTATTTTATTCAGATGTTATGCATAGTTCCCAGACAGAAAATTCAGCCTTTTTGTAATTGAAGGGAAAAAAGTATTTGTTACATACCGGTTTAACTTAGAAATCATTTTAAAATTGTATCAAGTCACAGTTTTTAAAAATTGTTTTGTTTTCAGAGTGTTCCTTGACATGGAAAATAGATTGGCAAAAGTAATCTGTTTGTGTTAATTTTTCAGAAACAATAACAAATCTTCAAGTCAACAGTCATCCTCATCTTCTTCATCTTCTTCTTTATCATCATGTTCCTCATCCTCTGCACTAGCCCAAGAACTCTCCCAGCAAACAGCGGTCATTCCCGAGTCTGAATCTAATAGCCAGGTTGATTGGACCTATGATCCAAATGAGCCACGTTACTGCATTTGTAATCAGGTATATTCTGTCAGAGAAAGAACAATGTTTCTGTCAAGGCAGTTTGCCTAGTTTATTGATCATGGCTGATTTGCTAAGAGGAGACAGATGTGATAATACGTAATTATGTATCATAAATTGTAAATATTTTTATTATATAATTTAAAATTACAATAAATGCTATAAAGCTAGATGACTAACAGTTTGTTGATATATGCAGAATATAGTGCATCTTTGAATCAAATCTTTGAAAATGTCTGTATAGTGTCAAAGAAATATAAATAAATCTGCTTCCAGTATCCAATTTTTCTGCTATCCTCATCATCAATCAGTCCATTTTTATTCAGTTTAAAGTATTTAATAAAGAAACGTACATATCATTTTATTCAGTAACATCCAAAATCTCTTTAGATGTAAAATCTTGTTAGAGTTTAGCAGATTTATGTTATGTAAATATTAAACATAAAAAATAAATCTGGCTGTAGGCTTGCAAACTAAGGAAACAGAAAGAAAATATAATACACAGGAAAATCTGAATAAACAAATGGATTCTCAAATACTGCTTAAAAATATATAGCATAAATTTATGTAGAATGAGTGGTCTTACAATTAGTTTCTGAAAACAAGATTCTTACGTCTTTTTATTGTTATGATATTTCTATGAGTGATTTGTGGACTCTCAGCATTTTGAGATTTGCAGTACTAGAAAATAGTATACAGATATAATAACTAAATAGCCTTAAATATTTAAAATATAATGATAATACTTTTTAGTGTAAATGAAAATTATGTTCATTTCACTAAGATAATAGTACTACAGAGCTGATTCAATTAATGACAAGATTGAGAAACAGTTTTAACTTTGATTTTAATGTTATTTAATATTACTGTTGCTTCCTCTGTTTTGATTACTTTTAATGAAGGTCTTCATTGCCAGTTGGGCTTTAGATTAGATATTAGAACTATTTTCTGTTGAAAAATAAACTTGAAACACAGCTGTTAAATATAAAATGTAATGTTGATGCTAATCTCATAAGACAGCGATATTCAAATATTCATACAAATTGGCTGTTTCAGATTTGTATTTGAAAACTCAAAACAACCTTCTACTTAATATATAAGGCTGATATTCTACAATAATAAACCATATTACAGATAGTAAATATGTGAAAAATAAGTTACCTGTGTATATGTTGCAGTTGATAGTAATGGAAAAATATAAATATTTTCCATAAACTGGTATGACAGTGTTTCTAAACAGGCAGTTCATCAGTGATTTCCAAACAAATTTAAAATGTTAATGATCAAAGAAAAAAGTTCAGTAACTCTTGAATACTTCAATGGGAATTTTTGGAAGTCATCTCCAATCCAAAAGTTATAATAATAGGAAAGTGAGTGTATAGCATGACTATTCTTTCAACATTTAAAAGTTTAAAAATTGTCAATCTCAATCTTTCCTAGTAACTTTTTAATATGAAATGTTCTCTGATCATACAAAATCTAATGATGTGCAAATAATATGATTTTTCATAGGTGTCATACGGTGAAATGGTGGGCTGTGATAATCAAGATGTAAGTATGGAAAACTACATGAAATTATTAATAATATTGTTGATTTTTTTTTTAGTTTTCTAAGAAGCATGTTAAGCAATTAGATCTAATGCCTCGGGTAAAACACACATAAACACAGTGTATACATATATATGCATGCCAGCATTCAATTATTTTTCACTGCTTCCAATAATACATTTGAGGAAAGAGTTGGATGTACAGTCAGAAGTGCTTCAGGTTGCCTGTGGGACTTCAGTGAGTCTATTAGACGTGTGACTAAGTGTTTTAAACCCTGGATGTAACTTTTAGATTGTCTTCTATGGTTTTGGGAAAATAATAATACAGCTCTTGAGAATTTCAAGATGATTTTATAGACAAAGCTGTCTGAATAAGCACGTAGTAGTTATCCCATTAATATTGATGGCCAAGAAATATATTGTCTGAGATTAAATTTACCTGACTTCCTAAAGAGATTTGGTACTTTTTCCTTTATTTATGAATCTCTGTGAATCTATCCTATATTAATCCATTGCATTTTTTTTTTTAGCACTGGTGTTTCAGTATATTGTGTTTTCTCTTTTATGTGTCTTACAGTGTCCTATAGAGTGGTTCCATTATGGCTGTGTTGGATTGACAGAAGCACCAAAAGGAAAATGGTACTGTCCACAGTGTACTGCTGCAATGAAAAGAAGAGGCAATAGGCATAAATAAATGCTGCATTATTTTCACTCCAGTTAACATATTCCTTTTGGGAGGTAGATTAGGAGGAAATGCTTCTTTGCAGCCAGTCAAAGAAGGATTGATAGAGTTGTCAAAAATATTGACTTCTTAATTTTGCTAGCTGTGTTTTAAAATTGTACCTAAATTATTTATGCACTACTGCTGTGCTATAAATACTTTTCAAGTTAGCCATGGATTGTTCCAGTGGCAAACGTATGCAGACATTTGTACTCTGACCATTTTCT
This sequence comes from Hydrophis major, assembly GCA_033807585.1. Classification (NCBI taxonomy): domain Eukaryota; kingdom Metazoa; phylum Chordata; class Lepidosauria; order Squamata; family Elapidae; genus Hydrophis; species Hydrophis major. The sequence goes on from CM066331.1 coordinate 130,797,473, forward strand.
CTAAGCAATGGGCATTCTATGATAACTTGTCTTCAGATAATTCCAGCAAAAGGACATTTCAAATCATTTTATATTCAGCCGACATTCTGCTGCATGTTCTGTGCTCAAGAACTGTTTATGGAATTTATGTATATAAGTGGTAAAGGAAGTCAGGCTGCAAGAGAATGGACTTTCAAATGCCTTTAGAGCTTGGTCTCGTTGAAATGGAATTCAGCAGGCTGAAGAAGATGGTTCTTGTATACACACACTGGGCTAATATCCTCTGGAGTACTTGGAACATAGCAACAGACTCTTGTACACCTTTAAAAAAAATACCACTAATCTTTATATGTTTGGGGTCCATTCAGGGCATAGTCATTAAAAATGGTGTTAAAGTGATAAACCTTTTATACCAAATGTGTTTATTTTTTGTGCAAGTGATCCTTTAAATTGAAACTGTATTAGGTGTTCAAATTTGAAAAAAAAAATCAAATGCTAGTATTAATGCTTTGCATACTGTATCAAAGAAGGACAGTACAACATTTCATGAAAGCTTTCATAATATGCAGTCTAACTGGAGAATTTTAAATAGTTTTTATTTTTTTTAATAAAATATATAAATAAAAGGTTTCCATCTCCAACATACTAAGCAATATGTGTACTGTGTGGTGGGTGGTTCTTTGTTTTAAAAAAAACTATTTCCTTATTTATAATGCTAAATAATTGGTTCACATAACGTGGTTCACGTAAGCAAAAAAAAAAAAAACCCTTTCAAACTGGAAATGGTTAATGTTTATATTATGTCTAGGAAATGCATTTATGCATCAAATTGCATAATTCAAAGTTGTGTTGAATTAAGGTCCGTCAGCTGGTAGCACATGGCAAGAAATGGTGAATTGGATCCCAAGTTTGTTGCTATCATAAGGAAATCACCTTAGCGGAGTATGCCATGCTTTGTTTGTTTTCTAATTTCATCTCCTGCCACTTCTAATGCCATCTCCAACACTCTTCTACCCTCAGCCAATTCAGAGCAGTTCTTTAAGATGGTATGATTGAGAAAGAATAGAATGGGATTCTTCTATTAGATCATACAATATCCATAGAAGGCATGATGAATGTCCTAAATTTGGGTGGAAAGGTTCAACCTGCTGGAATGTGACCTCCAGCAAATCAAACACCAAATGAAATTCTTAGCTTGGGAAAAAGTGGACATTTCTCCTGTATGTATGTTACCATAATCTTCAAATCATTTTTTTCAAGTTCAGTCTCGAGATGGAAGAGGGAAAGTCAGACAGAGTCAGACCTTAGCCAGAAATATTGGTCACCGTGGTTTTTAGGCTTTCGGAGTAATGAGTCCCAGACTTCAGGAAGATCAGCTCATTCACACTTCTGAAAGAATTTTTTTTAGTTACTGCCCAACGCTTGCAAAAAAATTTTTTTTACCTCTTTAATGCTTGCCCTTAGTCTGCCCAACAATTTCATGATCAAATCTTGCATGGGATGCATGAAGCAGAGTGCCTTCTAGCTGAAGCTTCTTAGTGGTCTTGTAATAGTTTTTAAGAGTATCTTCCGAAAAGTAATATGAAACCACTTTATTGGCTGTGCAGCAGGTGGAAGCCAAAATTGGATTTAGTCTGCTTGCAAATGACCCCATAAGCTTATAGAACTACATTTTCCTTACAAGTGGCATTCAAACATAGTTACAATTACATTGGACATTGGAAAATTATAAGTCTTGTTCTAGAGATAAGCAAACCCAGGACTCTATATATTGGATTCAAATTCATACCAGTTATCATGGATAAAGGTGAGCAATGAGGCTTTATTTTCAGGAATTGGGAGTGTTTACATCAGGGTATTTCATGTCAAATTAAAACAGGGTATTTTAAGACTCCATGAGGCTCTATGTTTTCCTTTCAGTATATTCATCTGTTTTGTTTTTATTACTGTTCTGCTATAGAAATTTTTTGTGTCTAGTTTTTCTGGAATTAAATGAAAAATACAAGTTCTTTTACTAGTAACTTACTAAAGATAGATCAACGACAATTGAAAAAAGGTTTGATGGATTAAGGTAGTTTTATATTGTTACTTTTTGTAAGTCACGTGTATAAATAAGTGTGCCCATTTCTCTAAATGAACTATAGTTTTTTTCATATAGTGAGGACAACATTTATTATAATAATTGCATCTTCTAAGTAGTTGGTATGCTGGAAGTATGAATATCAGAGCATATTTTAACCCATTTTACTCATATAAGCAGACATTTTCAAAGACTAAACAATTCCAGCTTTCCCTTTTAAATAGAACTTGCACAATCTCAAGAGTTACAGATTAGCAATAAAGTTTAGGAATATAATAGATTCCCACCACCCATCTAAGCAAGATGTGGCTAGAATTTCTGCTGCAGCCACTAGAGGTTCCTCTTGACAACCTTGGCTGCTATGAAGTCTAATATTGTGATCAGAAGGAAATTTGAATTCTGATTCTCTGCCTCCTTATATGCAAGTCAACCCCACTAATGATACAGAAATGTTTGATATTCTGGTGTAGATGATGATTGTATCATTGCCTGTTTCTTCAGAGAAACAACATATATGGATAAAGTTAGCAGTGATGAGACATGAACAGAAAGTATAAACAGTAGGTTTATACACAAAAATTGTAATATGATAACAGGTCAATTCCAGAATGGCATGCAAAATGCAATTTTGAAAGTTGATTCTCATAAATAAGTGTAGAATAGTCTCAAATGAGCTAGGCTTGTTTTAAAATATAAAAAAACTACAAAAACGAGGCCTCTAGAAGTTCATCTGAGAAACCAAGTAACCTGATTTTGAGAAACTCTTTAGTAAGCTGACATTCAGATTTCTGGAAACATCTGTTGCAATTGGAGCATGACTTGATATGGCTATGCAAGTCTAGAACTTCATCTCATTCGCTATTAGAACTAAACATTTCTTTCCTGGCTTTCTGCTTCTGACCTATTGGCTGTCCTACTGCCACCATGGTTTGAGGCTGCCTCTGTAGAGAAGCCACTACTTAATGGAGTAGTCAATAATTTATGATCCCCTCATCTTAGGAACAAATGGTGTATTATTAAAATATTCCAGTAAGGTCCAAAAGTATGATTTTAAGAGTTAAGATATCTTAACTCTGGTTTCAGGGATGCCTATCACAGTTGATAGAAAAGTTCTACATGGCTGCAATTCTTGTTTTCTAGACTTCCCAGACAAGGAGAGCTGTCAGCATCATAAGGGTCTCTCCTCCCAGATCTGACCTGGTACGATCAGGTTTAGGTGGTCAAAAGTCTTATTAAGGACCACCATGACATTGATTACACCCATGACCAAATATGTTCCTCAGTGTCCTGAATGGGCTTTGGGGTACCTAATTTTGAGAACATTTTTAACTTTTCAAGTTGGCAACGCTCTTAAGTTTAGGTTATAGTTGTCTGGTAGTAGTGAGCACTACTAGTTATTAAAGGAAAGAGAGGGGCTAGTTGCTGCTGCTTTTAATTATACTAATTACACAATACCATGCAACGTCTTGTGTTGCCTTTTGGATTTCTGATTTGAAAAAGTACCGTAGGAAGGAAGTCTTCTCATCGGTACTTAATTGTAGCTTGAGAAAGATCACAAGGCAGGGTGATGCATTCACATCTGTCCCTTGATCACCTTATAATTATGGAAAGAAAGAAAAAAATCCTCCAAATTTTTGAAGATGTTTTGAAATTATTCTCTTTCCATCAGATTGAATTAGAACTTTGGGGAAAAAGTTTCCAAGACAACCAAAAATGTTTTCAAAATGGAAAATTCCATAGCAATTTCCAATTTAATTTGCACCCATAGCAATTTCCAATTTAATTTGACTATATGCCTAGTCATTCCCTATTTCCTGGTCACAGCACACAGACCACTCAGATTTTCTACCAAAAATAAAGGTTGGTGTTTATATAATTTTATCAAATATCAAAACCGTTATCTAGCAAAACAGGGAAGAGACAGGCCAAAGGGGAAAGTTAGGCTTGTCCAATTGGCAAGAGATAAAAAGGCAAAAGAATAAATAATAACAATGTACATTATCCACATGTCTCTTAAATATGCAAAACTTTTCAGAGCCATCAGAAACAAGGCTGTAGGGTAACTCACCATTGCCAATTCGCTGTGGGATAATTCAAAACTGCATTAATAGCTTCAGTCAGTACTTTTATCATTGGTGACCACATTTTTATTGAAATTATTGTCACTTCTATATTTCTGGATTAAATTTATTTTATTATTATTGGCCATGGTTCCGTCAAAATTCATGGAACCTTGGGTATTTGTTGAATTGTCCTGCAATGGGTTGTCCCGCAGCGACCTGGCCAGTGAGTTCTGCAAGATTTGCTGTGGAGAATTTGTTGTGGAGAGTTGACCCATTCTGGAAAACTACTATAGGCGAATGAGTACGGACAGAACGAAAGGGAGTGGCCTTTAGTTATACTATCTTTTTAATGTAAATAACAGCAGTTAAATAGAGATGGATAGCAGAACTCAATGTCATCCTCTATTCTGCATGGGAGGGAGGGGAAAACATTTGGCAAATGTGGAGAAGAATTGTCCATATTGTCTTAATTAAGAAGAAAGCCGCTAGAATGGAGAGCTTGGGGAGATTACCACATAATCTTACCATATCCTGCCTGCACCCCAGGATCCACTTTTTTTGACTAGCCCATCATCTTTTAGCTAGGTTCCAGGAAAGAAAACATTTTTCACCAGTAATATTATAAAGAGGAGAAAAATAATGATCTGTGGCAGAAGGAGGGAGTGAGGTTTCCTGTTAAATGCTCTTGAAATTTCTATAATTGTTGTATGTAGGCTTGTTTGCTTTTACAGACAGCTAGGAGGGCAAGTTTGATGTAGGGGTTAAAGGCATCAGGCTAGAAATTAGGAGATTGTGAATTCTAGTCTTTCCTTGGGCACAAAGCCAGCTGGGTGACTTTGAGCCAGTCCCTCTCTCTCAGTCCAATGAAGAAGTCAAAGGCAAACCACTTCTAAAACCACAGAGATTTACCAGAAAAAGAAGTTGCCAGGACTCAAGCCCAACTCAAAAGTTTTAATTTTGTTTTTTTCTTTTCTTTTTTTCTCCCTGTTCTTAAAGTCAGCTATTGATTGGTCTGCTAACTTTTAGCTGCACAGAATTACAATTAAGGGGTGCTATAAACCCAAGGATGCCTCAGACCACAAAATTAATCTTTTCTCATACCCTTTCTACTGTATGTTTCGCAAATAAAGTGGAACACCCCGAAGTGGTTTTGTCAAGCCCAGAGCCACTTCGTTTCTTAATTTAACATTTGCCACAATACTTGCATTCATTCCCCTGTATCACTTTTTTGTAACTTATGTGCAGATCTGAAGTTCTTAACAGTGCTGAAAAACAACATGTGGGAGGCAAAAGTAAACTGTTTCTATGATCCAGTACAGTCCCCAGATGGAGAGATTTTTCAGAGCTTGGTAAACTTAACCCCACCCCTCCGGGCAGTCCTGATTTATATTTATATGTCTGTGGTCCAACGGAGTTCAGATGGAGTGCTGTGTGCGTGTGTGGAGATGAGCTGAAGTCATGAGCCTGGGCTGTTGGAGTGGTTTTAATCAGCAACCCGTTAGAGGAGAATGGAAAACGTCTGACAGGGTGAAGAACTGAGTAAGTAAACATGACTTTGAACTCCAAAAGACAATGGAGGAAAAGAAAGAGAGAGAAAAGAAATCCGATCCAGCAAAAACTAGGCTTTTTGCTCTGTTAAAAACTCTGCAGGGAGGGAAGGCTGTGTATGCTTTCTGGCAGGAAAAAGGCAATTTAAAAGATGAAGGAAATGATTTTTTTTTTTTTTTTTAAGAACCTATTGGGAGAGGAATTGGAAGGGGAGGGAGGAGAAGAAGAGTCCTGCTGGAAAAGCCTTTGTATTTTTCAGCTTTATGTGCAAAGCCCATTGCAGTTTTTAGCCAATATATCTTTTTTTTGAATGTAACTGCTCGGTTGGTCCTTTCCTGGGTATTTGTGCAATGGAGTTTTGCTTTGAACGGTCACATTTCTTCTGTTTGCAATACTTGGAAACTTAATGTGTGTTCATTTCCAATAATGCACACTGTTTATATGTTACTTCTTTTGGTCTCTCACTCTTTCGGTCAATCCCATTGTTTCTTCCAGGTCGGACATTGCTTGCCTTTCTCTGCTGGGGGCCTCTCATTCCTTGCCTGCTGATGTCATGGAAGAACTCAAGTCCAGAAGTAATGGAGAGAGAACTTGAGTACAGAAAACATACCTTTCTGCTTTTCTTTCATGCTGGTGGAAAGCAGCCAGACTGATCGCCCCTATCATGTGGAAATGGGACAAACAGATCTGAGGTGCCATGGCTTGCCGGCAGATTGTGCCTGGCCGGAGATGGTGTCGTTTTCGCCCATTCCTGATGGTGCTGGTTCTAGCTGCCTATCTCTTCTACCAGACCCTGATGCCTTTAAGATCCAAGAGACCAACAATTCCAACAAGTGGCCATGGACTGCTGCTCAACAAAGCAGCTGAGGTGCCACATCAGACACACCAAGTCCTTGCCAGGCGAGTCAGTTGCTTCCTTCCTTCTAACAAACAAAAGGGGCAGAAGGAGGTAAGAGAGATTCTACAAGTTTCAAATAAACACTGTTGATAAGCCAGACTTGCAGTTAAAATTAACTTTTGCTTCCTAAATCACATGTCAGGGAAATGGAAATAGTGGTGTGCTTTGATTGAATTCCTTGCTCTAGTTGCACAGCCTACAGGAAGGTGAGCCAACGATGATTCCCTGGAATTGAAGCATCACTATCCTAATGGAATGGAATAATGGAATAATAAAAAGCAACATAGAAAAAGATGGGAAGATGGAATATAATGTTCTAACCATCCCTGTGCAAATTGGTGCTTATGTTGTTCCACATTGCATAACTCAGGATCAAAGGTGATATGATTAAAGCCCAGAAAAAAATGGCATTATTTTGATTTTAAGATTCAATAAAGAAGATGATGATAGAAAGGCAGTAAGAATAAAGAGATAAGGATTAATTCGCAGACAGATTTGAAAAGAGCAATAGCACTCATCAGAGTGTACACAATATTATTCTGTCTTCTATCCCAGAAAGAAATAATCCTCATCACCTTTGACAATAACTTCTCATATTTCTAGACTTTTCAAAGCTTGCCCAACTCATGAGAGCTACTGAAATGGAATTTCTAGGGAAAATATTTTCTTTTCAGTCAACAAACTGGTAACTCATATTGATATCCAGTATGCATTCATTCAGTATGAATTCGTAAATGTGTTTAGGTTTATCCTTAGAGCCTTGAGGTGGTTAAATCCTCTCTGCTGTTTTGCAATTTGTAACAGTCTATGCTTGGATTTAGGTGGGCATCGTTACTGATTTGTTTTATACCATCATTCCCCAACTTTGTGTACTCTAAGTATTGGAATACAATTCATAGGATTTTCATCCTCGGAATTCCAACCTATCTGAAAAATACCAATTGTTTATTTTTAAAGCTGGGATTTTAGCAAACATCTGAGGGTTGTAATCCCTTCTTTGTAAATGTGTTATGGCATACAATTTTCTCCAACCGTACCTTCCTATAGTCATTGTCACCAGGGCTGATGACATTTACAATCCCAACACATTTTGAAAGCACCCAGTTATAGAATTCTGTCCCCTTTTCATGCTATAAAAACCTGTAAAAAGGCTTACTTATAATATGTGCAGACTTGAGTTATTTTTTGATGCTGGCACAAATTGGTTGTTTTTTGTTTGGTAGTGCCATCTCAACAATTGGTCAACCTCCTTCCTACTTTTTTGGATTAATGTAATTAAACTTAGTACATAAGAAACTAGTATTCAGAAGAGCTAAGCAGGGCTCCCGAGTAGAAGGCTAAAATGTTTCAAAGCATACAATAATATCTCAGTACTACTGTATCTTTTTCAAAATCTCCACAACTGCTGAAGGATCTTGGGAAAAGCACATTTTGGCTAAGAATCTGCAAACAAGTGCTCTGCATCGCTTTCCACTCACTTCTGTCATAATCTTTATTTTCAATGAAGTACCAGAACTTAAGTGCATGCTAAATACATTCCTGAAAATGAAAATGATGGGGGACGGGGGCGGTTGTAACCCAATGTTTTGCTTTCACATGGCCCTCCATCCAGAAAAACCCAAAGCAAAGCTATTTGGAGATGAGAGAGGATTGTGGAGGGAAATCTCACCAATGTTTGGGAAAAAAGAGTGATAAAATATCAGCCCCACTGTGACAATCAATGTATAAGTTTGTATAAATGTGTGGGGTCTGCAATGGCAGCCATTTTTTGACAGTACCATCGTAACTCCCAGAATTCCAGGTATAACCCCAACACCACAAAACTGGGCATTATTCAGATGCTAATGTCTGCTACACTTTAATTCTAAATTTTTTAGCAAGTTTTCACCTCACCATTTGGTAAGAACATTAAAAAAAGCCAGGTGAATGACTTTGGGAGAGTTGCTGTCTTGGCTCAACCCACCTCACAGGGTTGTTGTCGTGTGAAAAATAGGAGGCCAAAGGTGTGTGGGATATGTTTGTTGTCCTGAGCAGGAAACAAACAAACAAACAAAACAAGATTGAAACTTGATAAAAGTTTAACCAAACTCAGATGGCCTGCTTCAGTCAAATCCCTGAAGATAATTAATGTAAGTTCCTGACCTCCCATCTATGTGTGTAGATATCTAAAGACTTTTAAAGATATACATGCTTTTAGTAAATAATGGAAAAGGAAAAAAAAATATATATGATACAAATTTAAGCACTTGTGTTTTAACCCTGCTTTATCCTGGCTGCCTTACAACCAATTGCCAATTTTTTTTTACATCATTCTGTTTTATTTATATATCCTTCGTACAAGAAATGATCAAACGTTTGCACTGAAATATGTACTGTATTTGTTAGTTTTTCATAAAGTGTATTTACAATTGCACAAGCTATTTTGGTTGTGGCATCAGCTGTCACAATTGCATTAGTGTTAAATCTCTGGAAGATGAACTTATAAAATGCACAGACAGTCTTTTAAATTAAATGTCCTCTGGGCAAGATTGTTCTTATTATAAGCAATCCTGTGCCACAAGTAAAATAACTCCTATCATTCCTAAATACCTATTTCCTTCCTTTACAATCCAAACTTATCTTCGTATAAGATAAAATTCAGGTTGCCTTTTAGTAATGTAGTTTATTTATTATTAGAAACTTCCTTAAGAATGATTTTCATAATAATTGTTTCAAAGTAGAAAACCTTTTTAAAAATTATAAAAGTTTATAATATTTAATCTATATCAAATCAATTTTCCAGGGACTTTGCTAGATTTCAAATGTTTACTTTCTTTCTGTGATTAAAATCATATTCAGATGTTTATCTTACCCCTGTTTATGTGTTTTAAAAATGTAAGGGAATGTAATGTCAGAAGTTTCCCATAACTTAAAAAAAGTTCTGATGAGAAACGGGGATGACTCTTGTTTCCTAGTTTATTCTTATGATTTTCTGGACTAGTTGTGGCAGCATCATTAGAATTAAGAATGAGGGATAGGACCAGAATAGAGATCTAGTTCCCATTTGGAAACATTCCAAGATCAACAACAAAGCTAAGGAAATGCTGAGATTTGTTCCAATAACTGCACTCTTTCAAGGCAGCATGTTATCTGCTTGCCTATAACATTACAAAGGCAGTCATATCCATTTTTCTCCGTTGGCTAGCTTGACTGTCTGGGAGGCCAATGGCAATGTAGGTACTATGTTAAAACAGCAAACCTTTGTGTGTATTTTTAGGGGCTAAGAGGTTATAAAAATAGGAGAGCCCAGATGTTCTTTTGCCCAAGTACCTCACAAATACATAAGAGCTGCTGCTTCTGATGATCTTTGACAGTGCAAATATGGGAAGAAAAAGCAGATTGGAATACACACACATATACACATAGCTCAAATTCCTTAAAATTGCTTGAAAGAAATGCTCAAATTATAGCATAAGAATCCCAATATCACAAAAATTGTGAACAATATCAACAACAATATCAACTAGAACAGATTATAGTACTGTATGGATAGAGAGATGATTGTAGGTTTCAGAAGGAGCCAAGGTCGTATAATATTAGTGTAGAATAAAGGAGATGCCTTGAAACAAATATTCATAAGCTATTCTGTTAATAAAAAGAACAGGTGCATTCCTTAAGTCCTTGGAAGGGTGACAGTATTAGGAAGTGGCTCAGGGTTATGCTTTCCTGATTCCCTGGGATATAAGAAATGTGGGAGAAAAAGTATAATCAGGATTGCAAGATTCTGTGATCATAACCTATCACAAAGAAGTATAGTTTCCTAGACTACTCCAAAGCATAGACTTTCTCAAAGCAATAGATATACTGAAACATCCAACTTTTCTGATAAGAAAATCCCACAGCAACCAGGAAGCAACACTGCGAACAGAATTTGCTGAATGGTTTACTGATTTACTGGTTTACTGTCACATAGGGCTGCATTCATCATCATATCTGTTCTATCTACAAACATTATAAGGACTGCATGGCTAGAAAATTTAAAGTGGGATCAAAATCAAAAGAAATGTCCATGACTTGAAACATGCAAATGACATTATCTTGATTGCAGGAATGGAAGAAGACCTAAAAATGATTGTCCTAAAAGTAAAACAAAAGAGTGAAAATTTGAGCTCCCTTTGAGCATCAAGAAAACAGAAATTACGGCTACTAGAAAAATAGAAGAATTTAAGTTAAAATAATGTGGTTATAGAAGCGGTTGAAAATGACAATTTTTTTTTTAGGCACCAGAATTGACATAGATGGCGTTGTGCAAAATAGATTCAGAATATAATCATAGCCAAAAAGAAATTGAGGAAGTGTGACATTTGAATCACGATTAAAAATCACAATGGATTCACTCAGTGGTCTTCCTTATTACGGTGAATGGATGTGAGAGATGAAATTTGAAGAAAAAGGAGAGGAAAAATACTTTGAATTGTGGCATTGGGGCCAACAATCAGGGCCAACGGTTAAGTATTACAGGAAATCAAGCCTGAATTGTTTAGTGAAAGCAAGTATCCCAAAACAATAACTACCATATTTTGGCCACATCATGAGGGCTAAAGCATTTATGGAAAAATTGTATTGCTGAGTAAGATGGACAGAAAAAGAAGAAAGAGGTGACAGCGCCCAGAGTGGATATTGGAATAGTAGACATTATAGAGGTGCACCAGAAGGGCTTGGGTATGTGGCAGTTGACAGTAGCACTTGAACAGTTTCTGTCCCTGAAGACACCAGGGCTCAGCTATGACTCAATGAAATAACATAACAAAAGCTTGAAAAACGGAGATTAGAAGAATCTTATCTTTGGTGTTCCAACATTTTAAAGTGTAGTATGTAATTATGACAATCTTATAATCATAGTTCAGCAGCAATACAAACACACAAATAAAGTATTTGTATATAGACATGCACAAATATGCATACGTACACACATTATTTTCAGAACCCCCAGAGCAAACAAACTACTAATAAAATCCCTCAGTTTAAAAATGCATGTGTAAGTACAAACTCCAATTATAAAATTTAACTGATACTATGTAACCAAAATGTGACATTTACCTTTTAATCAGAATTTTAATCAGAATCAGCATTTTTAAATCAAATCCACTTAAATTACCAATTTACAAAGTAAAAATTTTATAACTTTTATTTATTTTCATTTCCTGGCCTCCCAATGCCCATTTGTATCATTTTATCTGATTTCTAGAATATTATAAGGAAGTTTGGTCTATTCTAGTGCTCTCACTGATGATACTTTTTTTTTCTTTTCTAAGTCCCAGAGCATACTCCCTTCCATGCTCCAAAACCATTGGATTCTTTGGCATTCTCTGTAACATACACCACTGGGCATGCTCATGTATTACATATCAAGAATTCTGATCTCAAGATGATTAAACCATGATTAACTGCAATTCATATTTATAATTATCCTTATCTAGCACACTTTCCTATAAATGGATAGAAGGAGATGCAAATTATATAATCTGGAGATAAGAAATGAAAGGAAAACTTGGAGCTAGTTAAGAATTAGTTAACTTGGAGCTAGTTATGATTTACTAGTTAAGTAAATCATAATTCTGATTATGAATTATGGCTTAAAATAAATGGCAAATTATTTTGTTTTGGCGCAAGGAAACTGCAGTAAAGTAATTTCGATTGCAATTTTACCAGCATTTTTCCTCTGGAAGAAACTTTGATTCTAAAAATATGCTTTAGGAAAAGATCCTGCATTTTATATTGATTTATAATCTCATGTCTGAGAATTTTGGCAGCTTTAGCTTTCTCACACCTGGAGGCAGTCAGAGAGTGGAAAGCTGATCACAACTGGCAATATCATGAACTGCAGTATGCATGCACTGGAAATAAGTGAGCCAAGGAGGTTTCAGCTTCAGTGACATTCTTCCTCTGAAGCAAACTACAGCAGATCTGACTGTGAATTGCTCAGCCTCCTTTAATGTAGCTGTAATCAAAGCATATCTTCTGATTTTTTTGTGGCCTGCTCTGTATTAAGGCAGCAAACAATGAGAAACACAGGAACATTCCAGTCATTTCAGTCCAAAGCCCACTCCTTCCCAAACAAAAATACTACAGACATAAAAAGCTAACATGTTTTAAATAGCTTTCAGAAAACAGGAACAACAAAAGAGGAAATTCACTTTTTTCTAGAAATACAGGAAGAGTAAAAGTATTAAAACGGATAAACTACATCCACAAGACACATGTTGGGAGACTGTAGGGAAATGCTCGTAATAATGCAAAGAAGTATGTTTGAGAAATATTCATATTATTTCCTATCTCTTCAGATGAGCCACCACCTCTTTCCTCAAACTAAGTACTGTTAACTAGTTCAGGGGTCCCCAACCACCGGGTCCCGGACCAGTATCGGTCCGTGGATCAATTTGTACCAGGCTGCCTATTTTGCTTGGGTGCCGCCATCTTGTTTTGACAGCGCTTGAGAAAGTGCTTCTGGGTGAGCTTGTTGGTCGTCGGTTGGAAAGCGGCGTTTGGGTGCTTAGTTTTGTCGAAGGGTGGGCGGCTTCAAACGAAGAGCCATCCCAATGGAATCTCGTGTTACTCAGGAGGAGATTAAGAAAGAGCCTGAAAAGCCCATCGACCGCGAGAAGGTACAAAGGAGGAGTTGAAGGTGGCGGGGAGAAGCGGGGGACGGCTGGCTGGCCGGTCGCTCGGGTCGCCTTGCCTTGATCATGCGTGCTGATGCCGGTACCGGGCTGTGGATCATTTTGTACATTTTGTACCGGTCCGTGGTACAAAAAAGGTTGGGGGCCAATGAACTAGTTGACCTTTTTTGCTTACTTTTTTTTATACCCCAAGCAATAATTTATGTTGCATATAGATACAAATTAATCAACCATTTATAGTTATGTATTCCACTTTCCACTTTCTTATTTCAGATTTCTTTACATTGAGTAGACTGATAACTACATATTTCTTCAACATTAATATGTGAAGGCAACAGGCTAGTTCAGAGCACAGGGAGGCCATGTAACGCACAGGTTTCTCCTTGAACATCCCACTCCCAGCATTTGCTGAATAAAACAGCTTCTTTCTTTTGCTTAATGACAAGGGTGGCCCTGCCAACTGAGTCTTGACACAGCTGATTATGGTAACTCACAATTTAGTTTGTTTTTCAAAAATTATCTTGATTACTCCTAAAACTTCTAAACTGAACGCAGCTGATAGCTTGAATGTAACCCTTTTTTCTTCTAGCAATGCATTAACTGTTGTGACATAACTTTAGTGTGATATACTTTTTGGTATCCACTCTGAAACATGTAAAAACATTTTACAAACAGCTTATAATATATGCTTTCAATGCAGGACAAAATGATTTCTAAGGATTTCCAGTTCATGACATTTCTTATTGGGAGATAAATTCATCCCAGAAAAATAGTTCTGAGCATCCATTTTAGAAAACAAATGGCTGTGCTTAGTATGTGGATGGGATATTAACCAGCTGCAGGATGTCTACATACATTGGTGGGTTATGTTTATACCAAACTGACAGTTTATCTCAGAGAAAGGGCAATGAAATCTGCAGAACTCATAGTTTAACAAAAGGGGGCGGCAATTGGATAGCAATTATCTGGTTTGTGAATAAATCCCTGACCAACATCATATATAAACAGTAGTTACTCTGGTTATGTAAATTAAAGAGAATACCAGAGGCTAGCAAAGTGTCTCATGATGAAAATGAAATAAAAAGGCAGTCTTACTTGTCTTTTAAAGACAGAATTCCATTATTTTATCATGAAAAAATGACATTTATTTGGTTTAAAACTCTTGATTTATTTGTATATATCATCAAATGTATAGGTTTCCTCAATTAGAGTGACGCTTCAAGGTGAAAAAATATTCACCTATTACTAGTTATGTCACAGCATTCTGGACTAGCTATAATTTCTGATTGGTCTTCAAGATTAACCTCATGTAGAAAATATTGCAGTATTCCAAATGGGAGATGATTAGGGTATAAATCAAGGATCTTCAAACTTGGTAAATTTAAAGTGTTGTGGACTTCAACTCCCAGAATTCCTGAGCTAACATGACTGGAGGAGAAATTCTGGGAGTTGAAGTCCACAAGTCTTCAAGCTGTCAACTTTGAAGACCTCTAGTATAAGTGATTGTGAGAAGCATGTGCTGATTCAGGAAAAGTTGTAAATGCTATGAAAGATTGATCTGTGCAAGACCTTACTGGCCATGGCTGACAATAAGGTGACCACCTTCACAGTTTCCAGTGTTCCTTCAAACAGCCAGGTAAAGATGAGAGAGACAGACATCAGCGGTTGCTACCGGAGATCTGGGATACATAAATAATTCTGTGGGTATCTTCCTGGTCCTATCACTTACTAAAGTTCATTTTAACCAAGTGTTTTCTCTTGTCTTTTTATTATTAATTACCAATGAGCACGAGAAAGAATAGACAACTTATTAACTCTTTTGATACTATGCTACTGTGTTGGAAATTTTGCAATCACATGTGTTTGCATAATTGTATTAGAAGAAAAATTCCGGTCTGGTTCAGAATTGGATCATGAAAGAAATGCACGGACAAGCTACTTGAAGCGGAAGTAGTTTATCAATAGATGGAGTTCATCAATTGAGATAGCTACAAGATCAGGGTGCTGAGACTGGTAATATCTGTAAAAAAAAAAAAAAAAAAAGTCCTTCGTGAAATCTGTGAGCAGGTCATTTGAAATGCTTATTCAGGTGCAAATCCAGTGGGGGGAAAACATTATTATTATTTTTTTCGCCTTGTTGGGAGTGTGGATTCTTGCCCCGTTGTACATGTCTATGCGCAGAATTTGTGAAGCCATATGTGCGTTCAGAAAGTGACAGAGAAGGATTTAATTATAATTTTAATTTGCCGCTGTGTGCTACTTCTGAGGCAAGCTGCATTTTTAACTGTTTCAGCCTAAGCAGCTTAAACAAATTTAAGGGGTTTTTTGCAGCACTCTTTCTTCTGATTCACAACATTGTATATTCTGGCTTATGTTAGGTGAGGCTCAGTTTTGTGAATAGAGAAGATGGCAAGAAAGGCATATGAATATGATTTTTCATCTAACAGTTGCATATTGTGAGAGCAGTTGAATTGTTAGAGCAGTTGAATTAGAGCAGAGCTATTATTCAGCAGGTTCTGACCAGTCCTGTAGAACTGGTAGCGGAAATTTTGAGTAGTTCAGAGAACCAGCAAATACCACCTTTGATTGGCCCCGCCCCCCTCTATTCTCCGCCTCCCGAGTCCCAGCTGATCAGCTGGGTCTTCTTTGGTTGCCCTGCACAGGAGAATGGAGCTGGAAAGCAGGTTAGTGGGGTGGGGAGGGGATTTTGCAGTAACCTTCCCCCCCCAGAAGTGGGGAAGGAATGTGGATTTTGCAGTATCCTTCCCCTGCCATGCCCACCAAGCCAAGCCCACCAAGCCACAGTCACAGAAGTAGTAATTTTTTTTTGAATCCCACCATTGAAACAACGCATATGTTTTGAACAATGGGCACTGTACTAGAAAAAGAAAAGTCCAGGAACATGCCTGCAACTTCTGGGGCAGATGGGGGAAAGTAGAGATGCCTTGATCTCAGCAGGGTACTGCTGGGAAATACCCCCACACACTTGGAACTAGATTTATTTTGACAGGGTAAAAAATGGTAAAGGGCAAAATTCAATGCTAAACCAATACAGGTAGTCCTCAACGTATGATCACAATTGAGCCCAACATTTCTGTCGTTAAATGAGACATTTGTTAAGTGAGTTTTGCCCCCATTTTATGAACTCCTTGTCATAGTTGTTAAGTGAACCACTGCAGTTGATAAGTTAGTAGCAGTTGTTGTTAAGCGAATCTGGCTTTCCCATTGACCTTGCTTGTCAGAAGGGGAATCGCGTGATTTTGGGACGCAGCCAGGATCATAAACATGAACCAGATGCCAAGCACTTGAATTTTGGTCACATGACCATTGGGGATGCTATAAAAGTTGTAACTGTGGAAAAACAGTCATAAGTCACTTTTTTCAGGGCTGTTGTAACTTTGAATAGTCCCTAAATGAACTGTTGTTAAGGGCTATCAAGGGCTATCTGTAGTTAAGGGCTGTCAAGGGCTATCTGTAGTCTTCTTTCTCCCCACTCTATTTTCTTAGCATTTGAAATATGCTTAAAAAGCTGCTATAGAAGATTAGGGATAGAAGTGGAAATATCTTCCTTGATTTCAGTACTACTATTCAGTTCACCACATAAGTTTACAATTAGTAGAAACCTTGCACAGTTTTGGATTTTAGTTCCCACAATCCCTTGCTAAAGGGTCATGTGACGAACACTGATGGGAATTAAAGTCAAAAAGGTCTGGAAGGCAGCAGATAGACCTCCTCATTTCCTATAGACACAACTGAATTAAGACTGAAATAATACCTGCAACTTGAAGTAGGTGTTCCAAAACTTTAACATATGCAGAACAAAAATAAAATGTCTGGTTTGTGTCCTGAAGGTAATTCTGCTCTCTAGCATAATTTCAAAATGAAGTTTCCTTAATTTCAAAGGGGAACTTTAATTCCTACTAATGAATGCCAAATTCTTTATGCTTCAGTTCAGGCATATTTATATTCAGTTTGAGCATATTAATTAGTGCTACAGCAGCCTCTTTACAGAGGGAAACGCTTTTGGCAAAATGGCAAATGAACCTCTTTTTACATTTTGTGCTATTTAAAGTAGAGCCCACCAGAGCCACTCTCATCTGATCAGCTCCAAAACCAAATGAAATAAATAAAACTGAAGAAAGAAAAAAGTTCAAACACCTGCATTTTTTCAGTTTCAAATTATAATGTTATCGATCTTGATATACATTGTATTGTTTCAATGCTACCTTGTAATGAGCGTTTACAGAGAAAAATAAAAGCTGAACATTCTTTCAGAGCGAGAATTAAACAGTCTGTATTTTTTTTCTGGACACTTTGAAAATGCACTATTAGATATTTGTTGTACATTGCAAATGTTTTTTTTTTTCCAGGAGAGACCTATTTTTAATTATGATAATTGCCCATAATCAAAAAAAATAAAATAAAATGGCTGGAACTGGCTATACAGGTAGTCTTCGAGTTATGAATTCGTAACGTGAGGATTTGTAAAAGTGAATCTTGTATCTTGAACGAGATCACTCCCTGCTTTCACCCACACATTCGATCATCGAATGCGCAGCTTGTTAAGTATACATGAGGTAGCTCAAGGGTAGAGATGGCCATGGGTGAGGGGCTAGAGATGGAACTGGCCACCTACTTCAGACCATTCAAGTTCTCCCCAAATCCATAGATGCCTCATTCTCCCTCCCCACAATTGCTTCTCCCCACCCCCATCCTCATCCTGTCATACTGGGTGACTTACCTTATGAAGATCTGTCTCCTCTCATGCCTGTTTCTTTGCCTGCTCCCTCCTTTCTCATTAGCAAAGGGCTTGACGAGGCCTCCAGCATTGAAAAAGGAGGACCGGAGAGCACACATGGCCTTCTAGGCCTCCTTTCTTGCCAGAGATCCATTTGATGAGGCCTCCAGTGACAAAAAAGGAGACCTGGAGAACCGCACATGGCCCTCCGGGCCTCCTTTCTCTTCAGCAAAGCGCTTGACGATTGCATCCTTTTAGGCTTCAGCAGCCCTTTTCAAAAAGCCTTTCTCAACTTTGGCAATCTCAGACATCTTAAAGTTGTCAAGGTTGAGAAACACTGCTCTATTTGGTGCCTAGATGCTATTTTTAACACATCTCAATTCCTTCAGCTAGTTAAAATGAATGTATTTGTCACAAAAAAGAGCAACATACATGACAAAGACTGATTTAATCTGTAACTTTTGATGCTTCGTGTTACAAGGCATTCTTTGACTTAACCGAGTTAACAAAAGCTAGCATGAATCAAAAGGTTTTGTGAGAGGTGTGAAGATAGCTGGACTTTGGCAGGCTTCCAGACTGTAACTGTGGCAGACAAGTTTCTAAAATTGTCTCTTGTGCTTCCTTGCTGGCTCTTCTTACCTGGCATTTAGATAGTAAATGCAAGAAAACTTTCTTCCATATGTCACATTCCACTGGATCGTAGGAGGTGACTCATAGGAATATTGCATTTATAAGGCTTTATATGTGGAAATTAGAGATGCTGTCAAAGCCTGTCCAACATAGCTCAGATTTTGCTTATTCTTCAAATCTAAAATCAATCATGATTAAATAATGCCATTTTCTGTCAAAAGCACATTTATTCAGCAACTGTTTGATATTGTTGTTAACAATGGGTGTCCTGAATTCCCACATTATTTCAATTTTTTCATGGCAAAACTGATTCCTTACCTAGCTTTTCTACCACAATTCATTGAAGTTGATTTGAAGTACATGTAGTCCTCAAATTACAACCATTCATTTAGCAACTGTTCAAAGTTATGACCCTGGAAAAAGTGACTTTTGACTGGTCTGTGCGCTTACAACTGTCTCAATATCTTCACGGTCATGTGATCCAAACCGGGTGCTTGGCAATTGGCATGTATTTACAATGATTGGCATGTCTCAAGGTCAGGTGATTGCCATTTATGACATTCCCAGCTGGCTTCCAACAAGCAAAGTTAATGGGAAAAGCTGGATTATCTTGATGGCCCTGTGTGGTTCACTTAACAACTGCAGTGATTGGCTTAACAACTGGGGCAAAAAGGTTGTAAAATTGGGTGTGATTCACTTAACAATTATTTGCTTAGCAATCAATTCTGGTCATAAATCAAAAACGACCTGTTTACAAATAACATCTTAATACATTTTTATAAAGTATCTTCCCTTCTGAGGGGCAAAGTACTGCTGACCAAAAGAGATGTAAGAATAGATAAGAATTATGAAATGTCTCGCATATCAGCCTGGGTGGGTTCCTACTGGCATAACAACTGGTTCGGGGAGCATGCGTGTGTGTGCTACCGGCTCCGGTGAGCATTTATCTTCACCAGCTGACGAGTGGCACTCAGCAGTGCCGCACAAAACAGCTGAGGTTGTAAAAGCATAGGATAAAGGACAGCCTAGAGCCTGGCTGGGTAGGTGGGCCAAACAGATGACCAGACAGTCGTTGCAGAGAACCGGTTGGTGTCAGCCACTCTTCAGAGCTACCAGTTCTATAGAACTGGGCCGAACTGGTAGCATCCCACTCCATTTAGAAGGAAATGTAGATTTTAACTCTTTCTTCCTGACCCAATGTTCATGGTTAAATTCTACACACACATACATTGCTATATGCTCTACTAGGAAAAGCATTTGTGACCACATTCTGATAAAAATATAGAGCATGTTTGTCTTTTGGTTCCAAAATTAAGGCGTCTATTTTGGCTTTTAGTTGTAGCATTTTAGGTCTTCCATTCTTATTCAAACAAATGTTAGCTTTATTTAGGGTGCATGCTGCAAAAATCAAAGTGCAGTTCAATACTGCAAAATAAGTTTTGTTCAGCTTTGTTTTGAATCTAAGGGGAAGCAAGATTTTCCATTGCAAACATTTCCTCATTACTCTTCTGCTGCAAATTTTTCCTTGCAAACTTTTCCTCATTACGCTTCTGCTGAATTTCAAAAGTGAATTTTGTATTCTGGCATTTGATCTAAGTCAACACACTGCATTATACAGGAAGTAATGAAACAGTCACCCAAATAAATATCAATCATCACAAATTTTTCTATTATTAATATTACACACAGCAATGTGAAATCACAGCTGCAAGTTTTTTAGCTGGTGTTGGCTTTCATTCTCATCAAGTTCTTCCTAAGAACTTAGGATGTCATAATATATTGGCAAAGTACATGTGCAGATTCAAGTGTGGCCTTGTGTAGTTGACAGGTACATTTTTTCAATGCACGGATGTTTTAAGTTTTATCCAAGACTTCTCAATACCAACAGGACCACCACTACCTGTGCCATAATCTTTCAATTCTGATTTTCAGATCTTAATACTTTGTGATCTTCTCCAGTTCTTTGTCTTCTATTATACTATCCCTTGTTATTGCCACATTGTCATTAATATATGTCTATGGAGATTCTCAGTCATTCAGATCATGGTTTTCCCAAAGGTGCTTTTTCAAGAGACAAATCAAATCAAATCAAACCTTTATCGTCAATGCACAACATGTGTACAATTAAATTGAGCCTCCCTTTGTGCAGCCAAAGGGACTTTCTTTTTTTTCTTTGAAGAAATTGTGCTTCTCATCCATTCTTCATCTCTGACTGGATGGTGGGAAATGGAAGGGTTTATAATTCCTTGAGGCAGATGGTCATTTGCATTATCTTAGAGAGTTGTTGAGGCTACTTGAAGGATCACTTGAGTAGTGCAAATGGGTGGGGACCCTTCTTGGAACTGCTGAAAGGACTGTGTTGTAGACTGGACATAGATGATGTTATATCCCTCTCCCTATGTTGAGAGAGGGCTGTTAAATTTTGACATAGATAGCCACTTTGACCCCTCTTTCAAAGCAATTGTGCTCTCTGTCCACAATGTGGACTTTGCTGTCTTCAAATAAATGGCCTTTGTGCTATAAATGCAGATGGACTGCTGAATCTTGTCCTGATGGATTTATTCTCCTATGTTGTGCCATGCATTTATGAAGTAGTTGTTCTGTTTCCCCAATTTACAGATCTGCAAATGTTCACTGCATTGTATTGCATATACCATGTTGCTCAGTTTATGTCTGGGTGTTTTATTCTTGGAGTAGACAAACTTCTGCCTTAGTGTATTCTTGGGTTTAAAGTGTGTATGTATGTTGTGTTGGCTGAAGATCCTCCTGAGCATTTCAGATATTACTGCCATGTATGGAATGACAACATTGCTTCATTTATTGTTCTCTTTATTAACTTTTATGGAAGATCTGCTAGATCTTTTTTGTAATTTCATGAAGGTCGGCTGGGATAGCCACACGTTCTGAGGGCTTCCTTGATGTGTTTTAGTTGTTTTTCTTTCCTATCTTTGCTGGTTGGCAGGCCTTCCACACGGTGGTGTAGGATTCAACTCTGCACTATTCAGGTGACCCTGAGGACACAAATAAACTTCCAAGTGGCCTCAACAACTCTCTAAAAGAATGCAAATGACCAGCTGTCTGCAAGGAATATAAATCCTTTCACTTGCCACCATCCAGTCAGAGCTGAAGAAGCTTCTTGGATGAGAAGCGAAATGTCTTCAAAGAAAAAACAGAAAATCTGGTTTCCTGTTGAAAAAGCACCTTTGGGACTGTTATTAATATAGTAATATGATTATTGCATTCTATATATGTATACATTATTAATTAAATACATTTATTAAAACATTTTAAATATTCTTTTAGAATTTTTCTGATTTTGGCTATTGTATTATTTCTGAGAAAGCTTGCTCTCAGTATTGGAAAGCCCTAGATTTTAGTAGATCTCAAACTGATAATAGTCACATAGAAAAGGGAAAAGATAAGAAAGTAGAAGCAGAAGAGGATTAAAAAAAAGACAAAGGTTGTTCCAGAAGAAGGGGTGTTTTGAGGATAAAGAACATTTCATTCCTCACTATTAGACAAATAGGTTATAAATATGACAAGGACAGAGAGCGGATATGTTTAGAGGACTGTAATTTTATTCCCGTGCACTTCCTTTGCACTTGTATTACTTTTGCTTATAAACACAATGCATTTGATGAGAATATTTTAATAGTCCTGAATTTTTAACATATAGAAACAGTGAACTAATAATTTAACAAATGATAAATGTATCAGTTTTAATTGGAAAATATGTGTGTTCTATAATAAACTAGACAGGTATTAGTCATCCATCAAAGGTTATACGAGTTATGTGTCTCCTTCCTGAAAATCATTTAACACTTGAGCCAAGTGTAACATAAAGCAACTTCCTGTAAGTGATAAAAAGGCTGTTGTGAATATCACTTTATACTTACCAGGTTACAAGACTAATCAAGAGTTCAAAGCAGTTTGAACTAGACTTGTTTACCTTGAAAGATCCACCTTTCTTCTTTTGAACAATGCCCATTCTGAAATTTACAACCACGTGTGTCAGATCTGTATATCTGTCATTTCTTTGGTGGAAGAAGAAAAGTGAGGGGGGAGGCTGATAAAGAAATCCTTTCTTGATGTAACCTGAATATATTTAATCTTATATTGAATTTGTATAACCCACACATGATACGACAGAGGGAGAAAAGCCAGATGGCCAGAACTATCACCTCTGAGAGGCACAGCCAGGAGATGAGAAGATCACAAAAAATCCACAGTGAGATTGTACTTTGGGAATCTCTGGAAAAAATTGTTCTAAAAAGGGAGTGGGGGGAAATAGGGTATGCCCTGGGAAACTGTGAAAAGATTATTCCTTACAAAAGGGGTGGAGAGGAATTAACATACTGGCTTTTGTTTCACTAAATACACATCGAGATAAGGGGAGGGGTTCTAAACTCCCTTATCTATCCCTGTATGCCTGAGAGACCTCAGACGCTGCTTTGAACTCCTACAGGAATTGTCTCATCTCAATAAAGGATTCCTTTGTGATACGTTTGGATACGTTTTCAGAAGTTCATTCTAGTTGAGTGAATGGGAAAAGTTCTGTAGCCTGACAACATGTTTGCACAATTGTTCTTGTAAGCGTGCCAGTTATTTCATAATCCAATATTCAGTTTTTTTAACTTCTAATTTTATCTTTTGTACAGGATAATAAAATTGTATTCAAATGCTACAGAAGAAAGCTGTAGCAAAAAATAAATCTGCTTTTTAAACTTGCAATTTCATTAATTATCTCCCAGTTGAAGCAATCTTCCTTTTATTTCCCTTCATCCAGAATTCCATTTAAAATGTATTTAGTTTGGTTTTCTATGTTTGCCCTTATAAGTTTCAGATCGGTTGAACAAGCTGTTTGTTACAAATGGAACATAGGATTTTACATGCTACTATGAAAACCCTCATGTTCTCACTTATCAACAATGAGATTATTATTTTACATAAATACTCTGTTTAAGCAACAGATTGCCATGATTAGAAATATGCACCATTCCTTATTAATTTGGCAAAGTATACTGCACAGAGCAAAGCTGAACAATTTGTGGCTCTCCAAATATTGATGAATATTGATGATTGCTCTCAGCACCCTCACAATTGTACAAATTTCCTAGAGATGCTATGGGTATCAGTTCAGTGGTATTCAGAGTGTCACATGTAGGGCCTTTTTTTGGGGGGGGGGCTAATTTAGCACTCTATGGATATAGTGAACCAATTAATTTTGAGAGATGTGGTCCAATTCTCTGCAATTTACCAGGTGCCGGAAAGCTATAGCAATAGCATTGAGATTTATATACTGCTTCCCAGTGCTTTACAGCCCTCTCTCAGTGGGGTATAGAGTCAGCATATTGCCCCCAACAATCTGAGTCCTATAGTCAGGCTTCCATGCCAAGTTTTGTCAATATAAATTAGACTTGTGGCCATTCATTTAACAATGGTTCAAAGTTACAATGGCATTGGAAAGAGTAACTACTGACCTGTTCTTGAAGTGACAACTGCCACATCACCTCCACTGGTCCTATGATCGCCATTTTTATGACTGACTTGCATTTATAACAGTTGTAGCATCTTATAATCATGTGATCTCAAACTGCAACTTTTCCAGGCACTTCTGATAAGCCTAGTCAATTGGGGCATCTGGATCCACTTATCATCTGTGTGATTCGCTTAACGACTGGGATAAAATGGTCATAAAATCAGGTCGGGTCACCTTAATGATTACATTGTTTTACAACCAAAATTCTGGTCCAACCTATGGTCATAAGTCAAGGATTACGTATAGCTTCCTCTCCAGGAATACTACTATTCCTGAGAAAGGGAGTCTAAAAGGACTCAGCAGGGCATTAGATAGCCATTGCCCACATTCACCTATGATTATTGTAAGTTTAAATTCCAGGGTACCTTGGTTGTTGCTTTTTTCAATTTAACCCGGTCAGCCAAAACTTTCACTTCTTATCTTCCTCCTGCACATTCTTTTCCGGTCGAGTTCTTCTTTGTGGTGGCCATTTCTGACCACTGCTGCAACCGCCTTTGGGAAAGGGAGTAATGGCCAGCTGAGGAGGAGAGATGCGGCTCTTCTCAACCCTGCTGGCTGTCTCCCCACTCTTCACCACCTCTACGGGGTGGCTTAGCCCCGAAACCAGCCGGCTCGGAGCACTCCAGCAGTGAGCCCAGACAGAAACCACGCACGATCGCAGGTTTCTGTCTGTCGCTGAAGCCCTTCAAACCGGAAGCCCCATTCACCTATGATTATTGTGATTGTGTGAATAACTCGGTTCTATTAAACAATTGTAAGGAAAAAGAGATCCAATTTCCTTTGTCATTATCTCATCATCCTCACATTTCATTGCTTATTGTAATGCATGAATTTCTCTTTCTTGTTTCAGATTGAGGATACCAGTTTTATGTTTTTTAGTAATAAAGCTAAGGCAGCCATACTGCACATCCCTTCTTCTGGCAGCGGACAAGATCTTCAGTTATATCAGCAAATCCTTACACAACACAATTATAGAGTTACAGTTGTTGAAGACAGGAAGCTAAACAGAAATGAACATTTACATCCAGGTAAGAATTTTTAATTATTTCCTG
This sequence comes from Hydrophis major, assembly GCA_033807585.1. NCBI lineage: Eukaryota > Metazoa > Chordata > Lepidosauria > Squamata > Elapidae > Hydrophis > Hydrophis major. The sequence goes on from CM066331.1 coordinate 130,822,659, forward strand.
ACTGTAACATGAATTTATTTTTATTTTTAAATGACTGCATATTACAGAATTGATAAATCATTCTATTTAGTTCATCAGCCCTTATTTTGGCACGTACTGTTTTACTTACTTTTTAAACGTGATATTACTTATTTCCAACCCACCCACCCCACAAATAGCAGAGAAAATAGAAAGCAAACAAAATGAATCAAAAATAGCCAAGCTAAGTTCCTAAGCAGAATCATCTTAAAAGCATAATAAATCAACAGGTTTAAGGAAAAGCAGTAGACAGTTTGTTCTTTGACTTCAGTTTAATGATGCTTAAAATCTACTTATATTTGAATGAATTTACTTCTGAAATGAAGAGTGGCTTGCTTAGATTCTTCCTGACAACTGTGTTCAGTATTTGCACAGGGGTGGGGTTCAAATCCCCCCTCCCACCGTTGCCATGACAGCCGAGAGAAATAATGAAACAATAGCAGAAAGGTAGGAGGGGAAGGTATCTTGAGGCTGACATTCTTACCAATTGGTTCTGTAGGTGTGGCTTGGTGGTCACGTGACTGGGTGGGCATGGCTTGTATGTAAATATTATAAATATTTATGTAAATATTATAAATATTTATGTAAATATTGATTTTTATAAAAAGACCAACTTTTACCCAAAAGCAGGCAAAGCAGGCAGACAGATTGAGTTGCTCACAGAATCACAGATTCACTTAGATATCTGTCTATCTGAAATCAGCAACCTGAGTCTGTCACATAAAATTTGCTTGTAAGCAAACTCACAAAATTAACTCATAACATACTATGTATGTAAATATTGATATATTTTTTTTATTAAAAAAGAGCAACTTTTACACCAAAGCAGGCAGGCAAATTGAGTTGCTCACAGAATCACAGATTAACTAGATCTCTATTTATCTATCTGTAATCGGCTACTTGAGTCTGCACTGAAAAGCTTCAGTCTTAAGGAAGGGATCCAAGGATTTCCTACTTTCTAGCTAATCTAAATCCCCTGGCAGAGCAGAACAGCTTGCTAATGGTGGGAGGAGGGGGAAGGAAAAATAGCAACTTACCGAACTAGGCAAGTTGGATGGCTCTTAAGGAGTGAACAGGTGGGGAGGGGAGAAGCCAGTCAGTGGAGCTATTTGCCAGTTCTCCGAACTGGGGACAATCGTGTGTGCAGCTTTTGCAAGAAATCATCAGCTGTGCCGCCTGGATAGCTGACAAGTGCTGTGCTCGGATGCCCAGTGTTTGAAAATCCTCTTGTTTCCTGCTTTTTCAACCTCAGTTGTGCCGTGCAAAGTAGCTGAACAGGAAAAAGCAGGGAATAAAGGACAGCCTAGAACCTGGTGGGCGGGCGGGGAGAGCAAACACAAACCAGTTCGGTGTCAGCTGCTCTTTGAAGCTACAGGTTCTATAGAATCGGGCCAAACCAGTAGCATCCCACCCCTGTATTTGTTCCTAACTTATACAGTACACTTTAGCAAACCAAGATTTCTTAATATTTCAAAAAATTGCTGCAAGAATTCCACCTTTCTCTATCTGGAGTTTTAAGGAAATTGCAATTCCCGTAACAGCAAAAGTTGAGAAATTGTCATATCAGATCCTGACTTCTTCTCAAACCTTAGTTTAAACAAGCAATAGTCCTTTGAGGTTTAATACCATGGATAAATATGACTAAAGTATGTTGAAGAAAGTTACTAAGAATTACTGCAGCTGTTGTAACAGAAAACCAGGGTTTCTCTTTATATCCATCAAGCCTTTATCTGGTTCGATGTCAGAAGTCTGTAGTTTATTCTTTTTCTTTTTATGGTTTTAAACCAAAACTCTACTTGACTCAATACAAAGTTTATGAAAGAGGGGAAAAGAACTTGTTGCTTTAAAGAAACACAGCTGGAAAAGTTCCATTCCTGCTGGAAGTTTGGTATTGTGCTCTGGCTGATGTGTTTAATCATAAAGAAATGAGATCCTACTTCTTGCAAAAGGAAACAGAATATAATTTTAAGCTTAATTTCATCCTTTTTTCTACAGCAAATATGCCTTAAGACAAAGACTTTCAACATCATATGTAATGCCCTTTCTTGCTAGCAAGGCAGAATGGAAACTTGTCCTCACTTGTAGCAATCAAAATAATTATTGGTATAATGATAGCATCATCTCTGCTCCCTGTACTCCATTTTTTATCTGAGTGGCATTTTGTAATATGGAAAAAAAAAACACATAATCTTCCTAGAGATGAGATAAAATCAGGGCCGTTAGGATGGGATAAAATTAGAGTTGCAAAGTTCTGGTAATGCTATTAGTAATAACTTGCAATTCACAATGGAACTGTCTTTCTGGAAACACTAAAAATATCTCTAGGATGTATTTTATGAGGAAAACATAGTCCACTAACAAATTGTATTATATCCTATGGTGTATTTACTAAAAGTTCCTCCCACATTTCTTATTCCTTTACTTTTAGAACATTTCATATTGTTTTTATTATTATTTAAATGTATATACTGATGCCCAGATCCCACAAACTCTGGGCAGATTGCAACTTGTTTAGAACATTAAAAATAAGGAAACCAACAAGGGACAGAAAGAAGGGTAAAGGATGACAAAACAAAGGAAAACAACTGAACATTGTCTAAAAAGAGGCTTCAGTTCATTGCCAAACATGGGCATAGAGCCAAATCTTCAAGGGCTTTCAAGACATCAGTCAGGGAACCTCATTCCAAAGGAGAAGATGCTCTTATGAGGACCTGATAGATGGCATTGTTTAATTCTAGATCATGCTGGCTGATGCTTCTTGATGAACAAGAAGGATCAAACTATCTTCTTTTCAGCTTTGGAAGTCCACATTTTATGCTCAGTAGTTATAAATAACAGTACCTATTTATTGATTTTATTCAATTAAGGTGCTGCCCATTCCAAACAAATGTTGGGCAGCTCACAGTGAAATAAATAATAAAATCACTATATAGAACAGAACAAGATGGATCTGGCAGAGGTGGTATTCAGCAGGTTCTGCCCAGTTCTGAAGAACCGGTAGCGGAAACTTTGAGTAATTCGGAGAACCGGCAAATAACATCTCTGACTAGAGATTTTACAGTATCTTTCCCCTGCCACACCCACCAATCCACAGAACTGGTAGTAAAAAAATTGAATCCCACCCCTGGTTACTCTGTGAAAAACAAAATATAGATAAAAATGCACCCAACAAGAGGCTTCATCCTAGGCCAGGGAGAGCAACCAGGTCTTCAGGGCCTCAGTGAAGGCAAACAGGTAGTAGATGCGCAGATCTCAGGGCAGATCTCGTAGTGTTAGCATAAGAATGCCTTCCACAGTAATAGCTAAAATATCTTGTAAGATCAAGCTTTCCATGATCAACAATCAATTTTGCAATTTTAGCCAACTAGTCAGTCATCTTAGAGGGAAAACGGCCAGAATAAAAATTAAATAAATAAATAATGCACAGGAGTTATTTATACATATTTTCAGATCAGAAAAATTAATTTCTTCGGTATATTTTTCACTGTTTTAAAAAATAAATATTAAAAGGGTATTTTGATCTACCCTGTTTCTCCAACAATACGGCCTCCCCCAATAGGAAGTCCCAGCATGTTTTATAGGCATGAAATGAATTAAGCCCCTCCCCCCAAATTAAGGCCTATATTAAAACATGCAAAATGGGGGGAATGGTGGGGGGGCTTGCAGTTAGGAAGTACTTTTGTTGCACACCCGGATATGGTGCTGCCTGCATTGACCCTGATACGAAGTGCCCCACCAATGCCGAGGTCAACATCCAAGCCATTGCCACCCGCCCGCCCGAAGATGCAAGGGGGGGGAATTAAGTCACCCCTGAAAAGACGGCCTAGCCATTTTTGGGGGGCTCAAAAAAAAAAAAAGACCCGACCTTATATGAGAAACACGGTAGCAACCACAGGTTTCCCACCCTGGGCTAAAAAATATTATCAGTGAAACGAACAGCCAGGGTAATTGGTGACTTTGTTGGATAAGAAAACCATTGTAACTAATTAGATGAGTCAGTTTCTCAACCTAATCTACATCACCAGGTTGATTTTATTTAATTATTTCATTTAGCAATGGAAACTTCCATACCTTTACTTTAGAGCACAGGTGTCAAACTCACTGAGTCACGTTGCCATCATGTTTTTCCCATTCGCAGAGCTGGGGAGGGTGTGGCCTGTGCACTTTCAGTGGCAGTCATGTATACACCAAAGCAATGTTTATTGAATGCAAGCTGTTTGCAAGGTTGTTTTTTTTTTTTAATTTAACAATAGAGGGCCCAATATTCTAACAAAGACTAATAAAAGCATTAGGAGCCTAAAGGGAAAATGCTGGCAGTAGTCTGTAAACATCTGGTTACCATTTCCATTTATAATTGAAAAGCCACTCCTTTAAACTGAAAGATTTCAACATAAATAAATAGGACAGTGGGTATTTTGTTCTTTTCATAGCCAGGGGGTAAAGGGAGTATGAATAGAGAGGTCACAAGAAACTCAGCCCTTATAAATAAGAAAGTCTGAGAAATGTAAAAAAAATCTGAACATGTTCCAGGCATGCAAACAGTCCAACAGAGTGAAGGTTAAATAAACATGGCTGGAGCCCATTGTTACTAATACAAGTCCAAAATGTCCTTGCACCATTAACCAAGAAATCACTGAAGAAATATATTAAAACATCAAAAAACTGTAGAGTAAATAAAAATATAAGTCTCATTCTATTTTCTCTTAGATATATCCTGATTATAATATCAGAAAATTAATGATTGTTAAGATTCAGGTCCTGGAAAGATGGGTGGCATATAAATTGCATACATAAACAAACAAACTTTATCTTCTAGTTTCATATAAAATGTTCCACATTTTATTTTTCTATGGAAAACAAAATACAGTACAATTTTGAACTGTATCTTTTAAATTCAGCCTTTTTACAAAAGAGAGTATGTAAGCTTACAGCATTGTTGTAACTGAAAAAGTTTTACCTCATTTATGAACACTGTATGGAGATCAGTTATCTATGAAAACTTCATGAGAGCTCTTATATTATAGGTAATATAATATTTAATAACAAAGTGCAATCTCACCTGAGACTGATCATTAAAAATGTAGTAAATAAACTACTTGAATGCATTAGGCTCAATGGAATCACACTAGGAATAGAGGAAGCTTTTTGTAGGAAGGCATGAAGGCTTCCAAACCTGGATAAATTACTCAAATTGGGTCAAAGTAGTTTTTTTTTTGAACACATTACCCAATCACAGCAGAGACATTTGAACTGACTTAATACTTTAGCTACATTGGGTAAAAACGATCTTCTGATAAACGGACTTGGATACTGAAGAAAAAAAATTAGGAAGCACATTTAAGAGTTAGGCTGAGTTCTTACAAGGATTATAAAATAGCTGGAATAGCTACAGGACCAACCATGCAATTGCAGGTGAAAACTGAACAATATAGAAAGAAGGTTATGTTTGTGATCTGACAGATCAATTAAGATATCATTTATATAATTTGTGAGCATAGAACAAAGTGGTCAAGTGAACTGATCTCATAAAGACAATGTAAATTTGCTAATACTTAATACTGTCAATAATGAAAATGGACACAGTGGGTTGAAAGAAATAGGTAATCAAGGGGTACCCTTATTTAAGGAATAGGAAGGATAACGAATCAAACACACAATAGCCTGGGATATTCCCAAGAATATCCGAAGTTGTGAATAAGAATAGGGGAAAGAGACATTTGCAGCCTTGATTTTTAAATATATTATTACATAGATTCCAGAATGGACATTAGAGGTTTGAAACTTTGCAAATTGTGTTTACAGTATTTCTTGCATTGTTCTAGAATAATTTAATTGGAGAACAAGAATTTTGTCTCAAGCAAATTCTGATATCCTGGATGAATTTTAGAAACTAATGACAGATAAATGCAATCCATCTCCCATAAAAGAAGTAAAATGAGGAGTGCCATATAATGAAAAGTTCTCCAAAAGAAAAAAAAAAAGAAGTGGGGAAATTAATGAAATGCTTGTATTCTAATTATTTCTTTGCTGTTATTTAGAGCATGTACTTATTTTTCTAGCTCCAAGCAGAGTCATTTATGAAAAATTGGTCTACAAACCTATGCCAAAAATTGGATAAGTTGTTACTAAAGTATTGCATTAATAACAACATACCCCATTTTTGGCATTGCATTAATTGCTCCTGGAAGCAAAGGTTTATGTTGAAAGATTTTACAAAGAAAAATACAGCTATATAGAGAGAGAAAAGCCAAATGAACAGGGAGATTTCAGAAAAGGACATAAGTTTAAGTAGCTAAGATAAGGTGTATAAATGGGGGGGGGGACACACAAGAAAATTTAAGAGCTACCTTTCATTTATTAATTACAGCAAGTCTTTAACTATATCATTTATGCTGTGGTTATGCTACAGTTATATTAAAACTTAAAGGCATGCCAGAAATCTAATTGTTTTTCTAAGAAATATTTAAATTCAAGATGTCAGAATGAGCTTGAAAAAACAGAGTGGTTCAGTAGAGCAAAAAGACTATATATTATAGACCTCATATTAAACTTTTAGACCAAGTATAAAGATGGTAGGACTGGAAGAGATAAAAGCTTAATCAAAGCTGAAATACTAACAATTTAAGATGTGCAAAATGTATAATATTAAAGAAAAGTGAAATGTGGCATCCACCAGCCAACTTAGCCAATTTACAGTTGACAGTGAAGAAATGAAAGTGGTAGTTTTCCTTTTTTTGAGTTCAAACAGGAATAAAGATGATTTTGCAATAGACAAATAAAGCAGGCATTAACTCTACAGAGGAAGGGAATAACAAACATAGCCAAGATCGTGAAGGTTATTCAATGGTTTTCCAGTAATAGTGCATGGCTATGAAACCTGGACATTGAGAAAAGGCAAGGGAAGATAATGACCAATTTCAAATTAGGCACTTTGGGAATTGCTATTAGAAGGCAGTGAAAAGAACCAATCCATGTTTCCATAAAAAAATAAATGACAGACTGCTTCATTAAGGGAATAACTACTAACAGAAACATACATACTTTTGGCCTATAACACTAACGAATTATGTGCTATAAAAATGACCAGGCTTAATAAAGCTTTAATTTCTAGAATTCCAAGTTACTGTTATGACTAACTCAGAAAAGTCCCAATAAGGCTCTACCTCTAAAGAGTCCAACTCTACTATTAATATAGCAGACTTTTTAAAACTTAAACCCCAAAATAGAAGAATCATTTCAGCCCTTCTATATACTTGTAAAGTATGTGTGGTCTCAATTTGCCTCTGCTTCCAATCTAGTGAATTCTTTTAAGAATCTTTTCCCTCTTGCATTGTGGCTCTGCTAGTGCAAAACAATCTAAGTCACATGCAGTGGGCTAGGTTCCTGCATAACCGTCATGCAATAACATACAAAAACACAGAAAATGAAAAATAAATAGTAAGTCAAAGAAATTAAATATACCATGTAGGAAAGATAATTCCATGTAGTTTATACCCACACTGGTCACTCTACCCTTCATACCTTTCTACCCTTCCACTATGTCAATTCATCATATCATACTTTTACTTATGATAGGTAAACTTGTCACCCAAGTTTATTCAGCAGGTTCTGACCAGTTCTGGAGAACCGATAATGGAAATTTTGAGTAGTTCAGAAAACCAGCAAATACCACCTCTGACTGGAGATGTCACAGTATCTTTCCCCTGCCATGCCCACCAAGCCATTCCCAGAACCGGTAGTAAAAAAAAAAAATTGAATGCTACCACTGTTGTCACCTCTCTCTTTTTCACAATCTTGTCAACATTATCCAATGACAACTTTTATGGTCTTTCCTCTCCTGTTTGGGGAGTCCAATTGCTAGCATTTTAGGTAGGTGTCCTAATTGCTAGCAGATTAAAAATTAGCAATATTGCATAAAGTACCCATTAATTTACAGTACTTGTCTTATAACTGTGGAGTTTTCCAAAGCACCTCTCAAGCATTCTATATATGGAAACTATTTACTGATTTCATTCTTCTAAACCAAAAAAGTATAGATAGGATTATTTTGCCAGCACTGTTGTGTATGCATAAAGATTTAATAAAGTGTGAGCTTGAAGTTAAGTGCAGGGTTCTGGCCCTGCACTTCTGATTGGCTGTTAAGCGGCCCGACCGGATTGGCCCGTCCCGGGGAATCCGATTGGCCCTTAACAGAGAGTTCCTATTGGTTATAAGAGCTAGCGCTCCCAGCTCGTTATTGGTTAAAAGTTACAGGGTTTGCCTATATAAGGCGGGTTTTACTGCTGTTGAATTGAGGAAGTCACAATGTAAACAAAGAGCTGAAGTTCACCGTTCAGAGGCTTGTCTCCATTCTTTCTCGCCCATGCTCAAAACTTAACACTGGCGATGAGGGTGGGATATGGAGATATCTGAACCAACGAAACTTCGAAGAACACCGAGCATGTGACAGACGACGCCAACAACGGAACCATGTCCAGCGGCATCGTACCACCCGCTCCGTTCGATCCAGCACAGGAAGACTGGGAGTCTTACATGGATTGCTTCCAAATGTTCTTAGAGACGAACAACTTAAAGGACACCACAGCCAGGAAGAAACGGGCGGTGTTCCTAACGCATTGCGGTCCAACCGTATTTAAGATGGCTAAAGCACTAGCCAAACCCCGAAAAGTGAAGGCCATGGATTGGGACGACCTCGAACCTATCCTACGAGACTACTACGCCCCGACTGTGCCTACGCTCGTGAGACGCCACGAGTTTTATCAGAGGAGCCAGCGGAAGGGAGAAAGTGTGGCCGACTTCATAGCAGACCTCCAAAATTTGGGAGGCCTCTGCGGATTCGCTGATTTAGAAGAAGCACTAAGAGATCGCATAGTTCTGGGACTAGATGCACCAGGCGTCCAAAGCAAGCTGATGGCGAAAGGCGACATCAGCCTTGCCGATGTCATCGTCGATTCTACTGCAGCAGAAGCAACCAGGAAGTTGGCTGCACAACTACGCTGAAACCGCGCTCCGGTACCACCACCAGCCAGCAACATCTCACCTAGTTCAGAAGGGCAGCTCGCGACAACGCACCACGAGGACCTCTCTTTGTCATCAGACAGCGACGAAGAAGGGGTCCATCGACTGCGGTCCGACCGGGACCATCAACCGAAGCCCTTACGCCCTTGCGCTGGCTGCGGAGCCAACCATGCCAGGTCCGAATGGAAATTCCGTGACACACTCTGCCATGAGTGCGGGAAACGAGTCCACATCGGACAGGTCTGCCGCAGCTTGCCAGGACCCAGCCAGGCCTCAAAAGGGGCTAACTATCACCAATCGACAGGAAACCGTCCTGTACAGCGAGAGCCAGTAAACCACTCCTACAGAAATCGAGCTTTGCAGAGAGAAGAGGCTCACCATACTATCACTATCGGTCACACCTCAGCCTTGGACACTAAGAAAATCTGAGTCACAGTAGCCATCAAGAACCAGCCTTGCCACATGGAGGTCAACTCGGGATCGTCCCTCTCGATGGTGTCCTGGAAGACACTCAAGCAACTCATCCCCACAATTCAACGCCACGATCTCCGCTCCCAACACCTCATTCTCAAGGACTACCAAGGGAATCGAATCCCCATCGTAGATTCCTGCCGAGTCCGAATCTCCTTCAAGAAGCACACAACATACTTACCTTTAACGATCATCGATAGAGATAGGCCTAGCCTACTAGGCCTCCAATGGTTCGTGCCACTCGGCATTGAAGTGGCCGTCATAAACCGAGTCAGCGGCAGTGACTGGGAGGAAGACCTTATCTCTGAGTTCAGGGACGTCTTCGCGGACAGCTTAGGCGAGTACAAGGGGACCCCGATTTCATTCAGTCTAGATCCAAAAATAGCTCCCATCTGTCTAAAGCCCCGTCGAGTTCCGCTTGCCTTAAAATCGAAAATCGACGAACAACTTGACAAACTGATAGCTCAGGGGGTGTTAGAGCCCATCGATCACTCCCCTTGGGAAACCCCAATTGTAACACCCATTCAGCCAGATGGGTCAATCCGAATTTGTAGGAACTACCGGGCCACTTTGAACCATGCCCTGCAGCAGAACGCATATCCAGTTCCGGTGGTGCAGCATCTCCTCCATTCCCTGGGGGGCGGGAAAGTCTTCGCTAAATTAGATTTAGCTCAGGCATATCAGCATTTACCAGTAGATGAAAAAACGGCACAGGCCCAAACTATTGTGACGCACCGAGGTGCCCTTAAATGTACCCAGCTGCAATTCAGAGTTAGTGTAACCCCAGGGATTTTTCAGAGCCTTATGGAAAGGTTATTGCAAGGAATTAAGGGCGTGGTCCCCTATTTTGACGATGTATTAATTGCAGCCCCTACAAAAAAAATCTTACAGGACCGGTTAAAATTAGTCCTAAAAAAATTCCAAGAGGCCTGTCTTAAGGTTAAAAAAAACAAATGTAAATTGTGTACTGACAGTGTTGAGTTTTTAGGGTACCTGATTGATAGCCAGGGCATTCACCCTACTGAAAGTAAACTAAAAGCGATAAAAAATGCTCCCAGGCCACGGAACAAAGCTGATCTCCAGGTGTTCCTAGGCCTCATCAATTTTTATAATGTATTTTTGCCTCACAAAGCAACGGTCGCTGAACCGTTACACCGGTTGTTAGATAAAAAAGCAAATTGGCTATGGGGTTACCGTGAAGAACAGGCGTTCCGAAATGTTAAAAAACTGCTCACTTCTGACTCTGTACTCATGCAGTATAACGAGACTTTGCCGTTAGTTATAACATGTGATGCATCGCCTTTCGGGGTAGGCGCCATTTTGAGCCATGTACTGCCTAATGGGAACGAAGCCCCTGTTGCATATTTTTCAAAGACTCTTTCAAAAACGGAGCGGAACTATGGACAAATTGATAAAGAAGCCCTCGCAATTGTCTCAGCTATGAAAAGATTCCACGACTATGTGTATGGCCGGGCTTTTACTATTGTGACTGACCACAAACCATTATTGGGGATAATAGCCAGAGATAAGCCGACTCCCTACATATTATCCCCTAGGATGACCCGATGGTCAGAACTGCTTATAACTATTGGCTGCAATACTGCCCGGGGAAAGCCATTCCCCACGCCGACGCATTGAGCCGAGCACCGCTTCCAGAGACTCTCGACGATCCTGCACCAACGGTAACCACGTTGCAAATCGAGGCACTCAACTCGCCTCCACTAACCGCCCAACATATTGCGAGAGAAACCAAATGCGACCATATCCTAGTACGAGTCCTAAGCTGGGTAGAATGCGGATGGCCATTGGACCAGCTATCAGATGACTTCACACCATTCAAGACTCGACAAACCAAGCTCTTCTCCCAGAAAGGCTGCGTCATCTGGGGTGATAGAGTCGTTATCCCAGAACGACTCCAGAAAGCGCTGCTGAGAACCTTGCACGATGGCCACCCCGGCATCGTGCGAATGAAAGCCCTTGCGCAAAGCTATGAATGGTGGACGGGCATTGACAAGCAAATCGAACAGTGGGTTAAAGCTTGTCCCAAATGCCAAGAAGTCAGCAATGCCCCACCAAAAGCTATGCCTACTGAATTGGAGACACCACGTGGACCCTGGTCCCGAATTCACTTGGACTTCGTGGGGCCAACCAAAGGTCACACCTTCCTGCTTACTGTTGACACCTACTCGAATTGGCTCAAGTTCCATCGCATGACGACTACGACCTCCGAGGCGGTTATCAAAACCTTAGACAGACTCTTTGCAACCCACGGATTACCAGACGTCCTGGTATCCGATAACGGCCCTCAATTTACCACACTAGCGTTTGAGCAGTACCTCGCTGACTGCGGCATTCGCCATGCACTCACCTCGCCTGCGCACTCTGCAACCAATGGCAAAACAGAGCGCATGGTCCAATTTGTGAAGAGAACCTTGCAGAAGGTAGACTACGACAACATTGATGACAAGGTCAATCGAATCCTTTTCTTGCAACACATCACCCCACATAGCGTCACCAACAAAACTCCCGCCGAACTGCTAATGGGACGAAAGCTCCGCTCCCACCTGGACCGGTTGCACCCAGCTTACGAACCAGAGAAACCACTAGGATCCAGCGGCTGCTGTCGTACCTTCCAGGTAAGAGACTTGGTATATGCTAAAAACCTATCGGGCGACCCGTTGTGGGTGGAAGCGACAGTAGTATGTGTAACCAGCCCCAGATCCTACCTTGTACAATGCCTTGACGATAAACTTTGGAAACGTCATATCGATCAATTACGATTGCGGCTTCCAGTGGCCAGTCCGCAACTCCCCTATGACCAAACTGAGGAGGGGGAGGTACAGAAGAAGATGAATTCCCAGAGAACCCGTTCGAAGGAAACGACAGCTTGATAGAGACTCAGGAAGCGGAGCCGGAGGGAGAAACGGTTGCACCTCAGGGAATTGCAGAGAATGTGGGCAACGACGTAGAAGTGAACTCTGAACCAGAAACAGCCCCACTGCCAAACAACGATCTACCTCAGCATGATTGCAGCCAGCTGATACAACGGAAATCAAAGAGACTAATAAGACAACCGTCCTACCTAAGGGACTATGTAACTGCGCCCTGCAAATAAGAAGTCGGGGGAAGGGGTGTTGTGTATGCATAAAGATTTAATAAAGTGTGAGCTTGGAGTTAAGTGCAGGGTTCTGGCCCTGCACTTCTGATTGGCTGTTAAGTGGCCGGACCGGATTGGCCCGTCCCGGGGAATCCGATTGGCCCTTAACAGAAAGTTCCTATTGGTTATAAGAGCTAGTGCTCCCAGCTCGTTATTGGTTAAAAGTTACAGGGTTTGCCTATATGAGGCAGGTTTAACTGCTATGGAGTGAGAAGTCACAATGTAAATAAAAAGCTGAAGTTCACCGTTCAGAGGCTTGTCTCCATTCTTTCTCGCCCATGCTCAAAACTTAACAAGCACCAAGAAAGAATTGGGTTTTTTTTGTTTTCATTCTCTTCTCAGTCTCACTTGTAATATCCAATACACAGAATCATTTAGAATCTCCAAGCTTATCTTTGGTGCAATTTGATATGTTGATGTTTTTTCTATCACGCCTCTGTTTGCAGAGTTCTAGCACCCACACCAAAAGCTCTTGATAAAAGAATGTGTTTCTACTCCTACAATTTGTTTTTCATCTGCACTTAGTGGCCTGTGAAACATTCCACGTGGCCTGCTCAGAAGGCAGCATTCAGAAAAAGTGTATCATGATGCTACTACTTTCTTGGTGAAAATACTATATTAACCACATGTCAGTGATAAACTTCTCCATTTATATATAACCCTGCCTTGAGCATTCAAATGAATAGGAATACAAATCTAAATAGAATCTTAAAATTGAATAAGGTTTGGCCAGGAATTGAATTAAATCAGTAAATCAGGTGGGATTTCAGCCTGTTTTGCACCACTTTGGGAGAACCAGTTGTTAACTTTCTGAGCAGTTTGGCGAAATGGTTGTTGGAAGAAATCATTAAGGCAGAGAAACGGTTGTTAAATTATTTGAATCCCACCACTGAATTAAATATTAGAAATCTTACATGGGAGATGTTATGAAAAATAATAGAAGAGAGTGTTATGTATGCTGCTGTACTTGAACTCCTGTAAGAAAGGTAGATGTAAATACCGTACATTGCTGCTGTGAAGCCATTTCGTTTCATATTCTGTTTTGCATGACAGAATTAAACCATGTTTTGTTGATTAAACTAAAGTTTTCATAAATTAGAAAAGAGATAAATGGAGAGCTTAGGATCACAGTGTGAGTGAGAGAACTATACACTAGCAGCAATGTAGGGTTGGATTAGGAACAGAAAGGTCCAGATTCTACTCCACCTCAAACTTCTTTATAGATTAATAATGTATAAACAATTGTGGAATTTGAAATGGGCATTTTGCAGCTCCAAACAATGAACTCAGATGAACTCAGATGACTGACAATAATTTACCAACTGTTTCTCTTTTGAAGCAAGTCAATAGATATAATCCTCCTTATGCTCTGTATTTAAACTGGGTTTAAAGAAATCTGAAAAAAAATCTGGGTCTCTCTTTTGAGCTTGAAAGTTTTTTTTAAAAAAAACACCTGATAGTTTATTATTTGTTTATTCTGCTTATGATATTATTGCAAGGTAAGAAACACAGCACAAACTACACCTGTTTCCTACATAAGCAAACTCTCCATTTTATCTCTGTCGTTATGCATCCAGAAGAAACTCACTTTATATGAGAAAGAAACTCAGAGTACGTCTCCCCTGATTTCTTAGGAGACAAATGGTACAGAGAGAGAAGGAAGGTTAGTCAGACAGCCATATAATCTATCCAACAAAACTTAATTCTACTCTTCTTGTGGAGTCTGTTTCTTGATCTCCACAATCTGAAAGTACAGACATTTTATAACTTAACCATCAAAATCCATTCAGTAAAAATGTTCAGATATATAGGTGTGTCCCCAGTTCAAGATAAGTGTTGTGTCCATTCGGCAAGGAGACCAGGAGGCAGTGACTGTGGTTTCAGCTCTTTATTAGGCCCCCGGAACCGATCTGGCTCCAAAGGAAAACTTGCAGCTTTTTATTCTCAAGCCGATGCCACCGCTTTGAATCTCCCGTGATTCGTATCCGCCAATCGCGGGAGATTCTCAGTGGGCCAATCAGCGCAGCTCACTAAACCAATCAGATCACCCCGCGCTTTGACCAATCAAAACGCGGGGTTTCAAGAATACAAATGAAGGTACAGAACACCCCTCCTCTCTTGGTTTGGTCCTACGTAACGTAGTCCTGTAAGTAGGCGGGGCTCCGCACTTGCCTACTGGACCTGCGCAGGTCAGTCATTGGTTGGCTCCCGGCCGGTTCGGTCGGGTTCTCTGTATCTCTCGGCCTCGTCGATGGAGCCACCTGGTAGGCCTTGCTGGGCCGCTTGTCGCAGCTCCCTCCCGGTCTACCCGGGCTGGTTGAGTTGCGGTTCTTGCCACTCCTGCCCGGTCTTTCTGGGCTGGTCGAGCTGGCCTGCCTGCTTCTCCCTGGTGAGGCTTCGAGCTGGCTGTTTGCTGGTGAGTATGGTTGGTTTTCTTCTGGGTTTTGGTTCCCGGGGTATTCCCTCCCCTCTTGGCTTGTGTTATGGGGATTTTCTGTGTCTGGGTGCATGTCGGTTGTGTTTCTTGTGGCCGTTCTCGATCTTATTTGATCGATGTGGTGTTTCCATGCTTGTCCGTCAGTTGTTTGCAGCCGGTACGATGGGGACCTGTCAGTTGGGTTATGGTTGCTGGTACCATAGTGGGTCTCCGGTTAGGTTTTTTGCGTAGATGGCGTCGCCTGGCGCAAAAGACCGGTGCTTGCTGGAGGAGTTTGGGGTTTTTTCCAGGTTGTATGTGGGGTGCAGTCTGTTGAGTGGGGACCTTATTTTAATCCCCATCAATAGCTCTACCGGGCTTTTGTTCATTGTTGTGTTCGGGGTTATATGTTGGATAAAAAGCATTTTATTTATTTTGTCTTGGATTTCCCCGTGTCCGATTTTCTGGATGGTTTTTTTTGTGAATTGAACCATCCGTTCCGCCCGTCCGTTCACCGCTGGATGCACCAGAGCTGTCAGTGTGTGTCATATGCCCCGTTCTGCTAGGAATTTTCAAATTCCAGTGAGGTGAATTGGGGCCCGTTGTTCGACACGATGACATCTGGGAGGCTGTGGGTTGTGAATAGTTTGCAAAGTTCCTTGGTTATGGCCTCTGTGGTGGTGGATTTCATGTTGCTTACCTCCAGCCAGTTGGAGTAAGCATCTACGGTTACTAGGAATGTATGTCCCTTGGTGGGCCCGGCAAAGTCTATGTGGACCCTAGACCAGGGTCCCCTGGGGGTTTCCCATTCCAGGATCGGTGCCGTGGGAGGGCTCGGTCTGGTTTCTTGGCAGCGTTGATACCTTGCCACCCAGGCCTCGATTTGCTTATCCATCCCTGGCCACCAAGTGTAACTTCTGGCCAGGGCTTTCATTCTAACTATGCCCGGGTGCCCCTTGTGTAACAACCCCAATACCTTCCCTTACAGTTTTTTCGGGATAACCACCCTACCCCCCCACAGTACACACCCTTTTTGCAGCTAAAGTTCCGTTTGCCAGTTCCGGAATGTTTTGAATGCTTCGTCATTGTCCTTTTCTGGCCACCCTTTCTCTACCCAATGTAACACGCGCGCCAGACGTTTGTCTTTATTGCTTTCTCGGGCAATGTCTGACACGGTTATGGGTAGATCGGGCAGAGTCTCTATGCTGAGGGTGCTCGTTGTGGGTGCTGGGTCAGTATCTAGGTCAGGTAGCGGTGAGCGGCTCAAAGCATCTGCATGTGTAATAGTCTTACCGGATCGGTGTGTGAGCCGGTAGCTGTAGGCGGCAAGGAATTCGGACCACCTTGTCATCCTGGGAGATAAAATATTCGGGGTGGCCCGGTTTCCTGCCAGGATGACCAGCAACAGCTTGTGGTCCGTGATGATTGTGAAGGTGCGGCCGTAGAGGTACTCGTGGAATCTCTTCACTGTTGCAATGATGGCTAGGGCCTCCTTGTCCAGCTGGCTATAGTTCCGCTCCGGTTTGGTGAGTGTCCTGGAGAAGAAGGCGATGGGTGCTTCTCTTCCATCCGGGATTGTGTGGCTGAGGACGGCGCCGACGCCGAAGGGTGAGGCATCGCATGTGACGGTGAGTGGTAGGGTCTCATTGTATTGGATGAGGACGGCATCCGAGGTGAGCAGGTCCTTGGTTCTCCTGAAGGTGGCTTCCTCGCATTTTCCCCAACTCCAGGTAGCCGTCTTGTCCAAGAGCCTATGCAAAGGCTCCGCCACGGTCGCCTTCTGGGGCAGGAAAACATTGTAAAAATTAAGCAGTCCCAGAAATGCCTGCAGTTCTGTTTTAGTCCTGGGTGTGGGAGCCTCCTTAATGGCTCTGATTTTAGTTTTGGTGGGGTGGATGCCGTGCCGGTCTAGGAGGTATCCCAGGAACTCGACCCACTCTGTGTAAAGTTGACACTTTTCCCTCTTCACTTTTAGCCCAGTTTCCTTGAATTTGGTTAACACCTCCCTTAGATGACCCTCTAGTTCTCGCTGGTTGGTTGCCGATACCAGCACATCGTCGAAGTAGGGCACCACCCCCTTGATGCCCTGCAAGAGTCTCTCCATGAGACTCTGGAAAATTCCAGGCGCCACGCTGACTCCAAACTGGAGTCGGTTACATCAGAAAGCTCCCCAGTGGGTGATTATGGTTTGCGCCTTTGCGGTTTCTTCGTCGACCGGCAGCTGTTGGTATGCTTGGGCCAGGTCGAGCTTTGCAAAAACCTTGCCTCCCCCCAGTGAGTGTAGAAGGTGCTGCACTACTGGGACGGGGTAGGCGCTTTGTTGCAAGGCGCAATTTAGGGTGGTCTTATAGTCCCTGCAGATTCTCATTGACCCATCGGGCTTGACTGGGGTGACTATTGGGGTCTCCCACCGGGCATGATCAATTGGTTGTAGGACCCCTTGCTTGACGAGCTTGTCAATTTGCTCGTCAATTTTTGGCCTGAGTGCAAAAGGTACCCGCCGTGGTTTTAGGCGTCTCGGGGGAACGTTAGGGTCTAGGCTGAAGGAGATGGGGGGCCCTCGGTACTTGCCTAGGGTG
The DNA here is from genome assembly GCA_033807585.1 of Hydrophis major. Classification (NCBI taxonomy): domain Eukaryota; kingdom Metazoa; phylum Chordata; class Lepidosauria; order Squamata; family Elapidae; genus Hydrophis; species Hydrophis major. Next base: position 130,840,318 of record CM066331.1, read on the forward strand.
CCGTCGAACAGTTCCTGGAAGTCCCGTGTCAGTTGCTGCTCCAAATCGGTCTCGGCTATGTGGTTGATGCCCGTGACTTCGATGCCAAGTGGCATGAACCATTGCAGTCCCAAAAGGCTGGGCCGGTCTCGGTCCACGATTGTTAGGGGAAGCTTTGCCGTGCGGCCCTTAAATGTTACTTCGAATTGTCTGGTTCTGACTACCGGGATGCGGTTTCCCTGGTAGTCTTTGATGATTAGTCTCTGGTTCTCCAGTCCCTTCTTGTGGATGGTAGGCACCAAGCGTTTGATTTCTTGCCAGGCGACCATGGAGAGGTAGGACCTGGAATCCACCTCCATCCTGCATGGCTTACCTTCAATGCCTACCTCCACGTAGACTTTTCAGGCATCAGTGGTTGATGCATGGCCAATGATGACCGTCTGGTGGGTTTTCTCCTGCTGCCGGGTCTCTCTGCCTCTTTGGGTTCACCCGCTCCGGTCCCATCGGCTGTCGGCTGGACAATCTCTGGCTCTGGGGGGTGTGCTGTCCCGTCTCCGCTTGCTGTGGTCCTGCCGTCTGGGGCTGTAGGCTTTCTTTAGTTGGCAGACGCGGGTGATGTAGCCCTTTTTGTCGCAATGCCGGCAGATTGCGTCGAAGAAACGGCACTCCGATCTCGGGTGGTCGCCTCTGCAACCGGCACACGCAGTCCCCGACTTATGACCCTGCCGATTGTGTGGGTCGCATCCCGCCTGGAGCCGGTGGATTTCCTCCTCCTCATCCGAGGTGTCGGAGGCAGAGTGGAATTCGCCATGGTGGGTGGTGGTCTCGCGGTGACTTGCTTCCGGTTGGTCCTCGGTCACCCGTCCTGAGTTGGTGATCACGGTGCGGTCCCCGGCGTCCGATCTCCACATGCGGTTCGCCGACTTCCAGGCAGCCTCGGCTGCGGTGGCTTCAGCGATGGTGTCGGTGAGGGCGATGTTGCCTTTGGCCATCAGTCAGCTCTGGAGGACTGGATCCCAAAGTCTGAGCATGACTCGGTCCCTTAGGGCCTCGTCCATGTCGGAGAATCCGCACATGCCTCCTAGGTTCCGCAACTTGGCAACAAAGTCGCTGATGCTTTCGCCCGGTCTCTGGTCCCGCCGGTAGAAGTCGTGCCGCCTGATGAGGGTGGGCACGGCGGGGGCATATTGGTTGCAGAGCAAGGGCTCGAGGTCGTCCCAGTCCATCGCTTTGACGTCGGCGGGTTTCGCGTGGGCTTTCGCCATCTTGAACACTGCGGGCCCACAGTGTGTCAGGAAAACGGCTCGTTTTTTCAGCCCGGTGGCGTCCTTCATGTTGCTGCATTTGAGGAACATGAAGAATCTGTCCGTGTAGGATTCCCTGTCCTCACTGGCAGGGTTGAAGGGCGCGGGCAGAGCGATGCTGGCCATCTCGTCGGTCTTGCTTCCGGTGGACACGTGCTCGATGGGGTTCAGCCTTGGGATCCCACCTTCGTTGCCAGTGTCGTGTCCGTTCGGCAAGGAGACCAGGAGGCAGTGACCGTGGTTTCAGCTCTTTATTAGGCCCCCGGAACCGATCTGGCTCCGAGGGAAAAACAGCGGCTTTTTATTCTCAAGCCGCGATGGCTGCGGCCAATGACACCGCTTTGAATCTCCCGCGATTCGTATCCACCAATCGCGGGAGATTCTCAGCGGGGCAATCAGCGCGGCTCGCTAAACCAATCAGATCGCCCCGCGCTTTGAGCAATCAAAACGCGGGGTTTCAAGAATGCAAATGAAGGTCCAGAACAATAAGTGATAGATTTTCCACCTGTGTACAGATCTCTTCCTCCTCCACCACAACCACATTCCCATTCCCCCTTTTTTCGCCCATCTCATTTAACAATAATAACCCCATCAGCACTAAATGAAAGTACCATCAGCAAGAAATTAAAGCAAAATTAAAGTTTTAAAAACCAAGCAAAAACCAAAAAGAAAAATAGGGGATCACTCAGTACATATATGAACCATTGAATTTGAACTTAGACTATACAGAATCATATTGATCTCCCCATTCTTCTTCTTTTTTTTTTTTAATCAAAAGTGAACAGTGTCGTTTGAATAAGTATTTTCTGTTTGATTGGATTGTTGTCCTTTCTCATCACAGTTAATTCCCATGATGGTTCTTTCTTTTTATCACAGATGAATTAAATTCTTGGGACCTTTTGATTTGCCTGTCATCTAACAAAGAGGACCATGAAAATTGCTTAAATATAGTGGAATCATATCAACCAACGCTACTGCAAAAGGTATGACTGCAAAATGACCTCTCTTTCTGGCACAGGCTTAAATTCTTTTTTTTTTAACTCTGCATTTTTATTTTATTATGAAGCATCCTATCAGATGCTTTTGGCACCATTCTTCATGCTAGTACTTTCTCATTTTCACAGGAATTTGCTGATATTAAAGCAGATACTTTGCATGAGTGAAGTCTCAAGTGCATTTTCTAAAGTCTTGTCTTCCAGCATTGCTGGAAGGAAAAAAAAAACACAATATGTTTTTGCCAAATATCTTGAAGAATGTGAATATTCATACATTAATATTGATTTCATCAGGGGCAAGGTGATGTGGTAAACTGTCAGAATTGTGGAATGTCATAATTATCTAGGGTTTCCTAAACAGGACTTTTTTTGTATTCCATCTCTTTTGCACATACCCACATAGAATACTGCAGAAAGAAAAAAATGAGACTTTTAATCAATGTATAGATATATCCCCCTGAAGAAATAGTACTTTGGAGTAAATAATATCCATTTTGCCAGATATGTGAATGAACAGAATGTTTTTCTTGCCATCCTTGTCTTTAAAATTAAAAGGAACAATGCTGTTTCATAAACATGTCAACCAGACATGTCCCATAGGCAAAAGTACAATTTTGTCTTTGAACAGCAATAAAAGGATAGATAAATGTTATGGTGCATGCTGCAGACTGAGTTCATGTTGTATTGCCAATCCTGTTTAATGCCTGTGCATTTGCTCCTTCCCTTCCCCTTCCCAAGTATACTAGAGATATTGGAATAAGGGGTGAGGTTGTCAAGGGAACAAATAATAAAAACAGGATCATGTTGGAAGTAAAATCACCATTTTTATATGTGTTTTGACCTCACAGGAGCTTCTGTCACAGTGGCGACATGTTGTTTTCATCATTTAATAACAGCTCTGAATCTCTTAGATGCTTCTCTTCTAAGACATTAATCCTACCTTAAAATGTGATCATATTAATAAAAAAAGGATATCATATGTAGCTTACAATTAAAAGTAGAGCAACATTAAGGTTGATTGAAAAAAAGCCAATGGAAATTTGTGTTTGTGCTTTCAAGTCAATGTTGACTGCTGGCAACTCCCTGGAGTTTTCTTAGAAGAATTTCAGGCATGGTTTGCCATTGCCTGCTCCCTAGGACCGAGAAAGAGTGACTGGCCCAAATGAAGCCAATTGGGTTTGCACCCAAAGTAGGACTAGAACTCCCAGTCTGCCAGTTTCTACCCCCATGCTTTAATTCCTGCACTAAACTGGCTCTTCAAGCTTAGCTTATGTCTAATTGGTTTTCCTATTCTACTCAGGGGAATGGGCATTATTTGCCTTTATCAGCAAACTTTGCTTTAATGGTATCTTCAATGACACTTAAAAACAATCATGTAAAATTGCAATAATTGCCACTTCTCTCTTCCCTCCCAGGCAAATGTTCTCTCTCAAATCCAGCATCTGCTTTCCAGAAAGGAGGGATTGTGCCAAATAATGAGAACATTTCCAGGTAAAATTTTGAGTTATATTAATCAACCAAATAATGACCTTTAGTTGCATGCTCAAAAGGAAGATAAATGCTGGAATCTGACCTCTGAAGTTAACATAATGAATCAAATAAAATCAAAATTTTTATTGTACCTATAAGGTCAGCAGTCAGATAAAACTGAAACAAATAAAACTGAAAATACTGTATACGGTTTTTGAAATTTGATCAATGGTAGCAGAAAAGTCATTTAGCGGTTCTGATAAAGATGGAGAATTTTGCCTAGCTTCTCAGCAGAGTTGCAAATTTAGAATGCAGGTATAATTTCTCATGATTTGGTGCTTGATGTGCATATTTATGTCAATGTCTCCGTCCTTTAATAAACATGCATAAATAACACTAAACAATAGGAAAACATTTTTGTTTAATATATTGCCTCTGTATGTTAATTTTCTATATACAATGACACTCCTTCCTCTCAGTGTAGGAACTTTCAATCAAATAAACCCCAATTTGAAATTAAAGCCCTGGCTGGCCTCATATTGTCAACCCAGGTGGAATTAGGTCTGAAACATTTCAGTTACGTGTGTTTCTCTGTTTACTTAGTTGCTGTCCAATATTCTATAAAATCTATTGGGCTGTAGAAATAATAATTAAATAGTAATTAGTAAACTCTAGAAATTTAAAAAGGAGGAATTTTCTGTAACCTTCAACCTGAAATAATGCAGCATATGAATAGCAATTAGAATTATGTATCATGTCTGCACATAGGGACACTGGCTCAGTGGCTAAGATGCTGAGCTTGTTGATCAGAAAGGTCAGCAGTTCGGCGGTTCGAATCCCTAGCACCGCGTAACAGAGTGAGCTCCTGTTACTTGTCCCAGCTTCTGCCAAACTAGCAGTTTGAAAGCATGTAAAAATGCAAGTAGAAAAATAGGGACCACTTTGGTGAGAAGATAACAGTGTTCCATGTGTCTTCGGCGTTTAGTCATGCCAGCCATATGACCACTGAGATGTCTTCGGACAGCACTGGCTCTTCGGCTTTGTAATGGAGATGAGCACTGCCCCCTAGAGTCAAGAATGACTAGCATGTATGTGCGAGGGGAACCTTTACCTTTATCATGTCTGCAAGGTTTGAAAAGTCATCTTCATTTCAGTTAATAAAAGGTTGGAGGCAGGAGAAAAATGTACCAGCCAAGATAGAGATAAATGGCTTTGCAACCTAAATTGTAGAATGTTGTCACCAACTTATTCCATATCCAGAACTTGAATTTCTATTCAACAATGAGGCAAAAAGACAGGGTCATCCATTGCACTTGAGTGTAACATGACAAGGTCTTCTGTGTATATCCAAGGTGCTTTTTACAAATAACAATTGGACTGTTTTTTCCTTGAGGAAGAAAAAGAACACATTTTACTTCTCCGCCAAAAAGCTTCATCAGTTGATGGTGAACTGATGAAGCTTCTTGGATGAGAAGTGAAATGTTTTCTTTGTCTTTCTCAAGGAAAAAAAAAACAGTGCAATTGCCTTTTGAAAAAGCACCTTTGAGACAACTATGACCTGAATGACTGATAATCTCCACAGATGTCTGCTGGGTTTGTGGTTTTTTTTCTTCAAGTGAGAAATATAATCAAGAGATGCCAGTACAGAACAATCTGTGCCAGGTCTGGGATTGTTCTGATGATTGTTAAGGTCAGGCATACACCAGATGGAAACTAAAGTTACCTGGCACATTTAAAGAAAAAAAGATAACCACAAACATTATGATATTGGGATGACTTATGAAATCTAACACACACAAGGGCTTCTCTATTGTCACAAACACTGAACTATTAAAAAGAAATATTTTTAATATTTTTAATAGTTCAGAGGCCTTTTCGTAGGCCAAGCTTATATCCTGCATATTTTTCAGGATGGTTTCTAAGACAAGTTAATAGATATTTAGTGTCCTACTTATTATTTATGTCTATAATGCTACACAGTATCTTAACATTTACATATACTGTACTATGTTCCAATGGTTCTATTTCCTATCTTAGAGCTCTGATCTTCTACGCTATATTTACTTTCTTCTACGCTATATTTACTTTTTTCTATGTTATAATCAGTTGTGATTCTGTTTCTTGTGTCTACTTCTTCACTCCTACCTTATCCAGGCCACCTTGGTGTAAGTCATTTGTATATAAATCAAGTTGCTACTCGCCAGTTTGTGCTACAATACAATATCTTGCTGTGAGGCTGCTGCTCAGTAGAATTCTGGGATTCTGATAGTATTCTTGTGCTAGTGGGTAGAAGGTCTATGGTGTCAGGCTGCGCTCCTTTTAGATCCCAAGAAAGAAATACTCAGACTCCATGGGGTAGAGCAAAGTTATCCTTTTACTGGGAAATAAAGTGGTAGCTACAAAGCAATTCCGAAACTGAGAAATTGGCGGGTAGAATGCACATACAAAGAAATAGGTTTGCTCCCACCCCCCAAAGTTCAAATAATTCTTCCAATCAAAACTTTTGAAACAGCTCATGTGGTCTTGTCAAATGACCTTGACATTTTTGATAAAAGTTCGCAATTGCGCAAAAGAGGAAAAAGATAGCCAAGAAACGGAAAGTAAAAGACAAGAATCCCCCCTCCCCTTGCTAGCCCAGCAAGGAATGCAAACACCTCCAGCTTTCTTCCCATATAAAATCCCCCCTCCCACCGTTGCCATGACAGCCGAGAGAAATAATGAAATAATAGCAGAAAGGCAGGAAGGGGAAGGTATCTTAGCAGAAAGGTAGAAGGGGAAGGTATCTTGAGGCTGACAGATGGTTGTTTTGGGTCTGGTGTTAAGATCTCTGATCACTGCGGTAAAATTAGCGCTCTGTGGGCTCTCATACACTAGTTGCTAATGGTCCAGGTTTCCTTGCACAGTTCACAATTCGCAGAGTTTATATGGTACAGTAGCTGTCCAGTGTCCGGTACCACTACTGCTAATATATTTGGCCAATGTCATTGTCCATCCATTTCTTGACATCTTCATGATATATGCTGCTGTTCTTCAGCAATTCTCTGTAATGACACACTTTACTGTTGTCACAAAGCACATTTTCAAGAGGCCAATATGCCATAATCCATGAGTTGGGATTCTGCAAAAGTAAAAAGGGAAGGAGCGATGTGGTATTTTCTTACCTGTGCGCCTTTCATTTTAGAGTGATATATGATCTTTCTTTAGGGAACCTAGCTCTTCTACATGACGTTTGTTTTCTTATACGGTACTATATTTGTTTCAGATTCTTCAGGGCTCTGCCAATGACCACAATATGAAAATCATCTCTTTCTGCTTTTTTTCTAAAAGTATTTCTGAGGGACAAAAGAAACCAGCAATTTTTCCTCTCTCACACACAAATAGAAGCATATGGTAAGCCTGCTGCTTACTTGGCTGCAAAACTTGGTACACACCCTTAGTCTTGCCTGGAGGGAAATTTGGCTCCCTGTGTAGAATGTTTGTGTCATGAGCAGAGCCTCAAAATGTCTGGAGGGATACCATGGATCCTGTATTTCTCTTCATCAGTAGTCAGTCTTACACTTTGATTAGACAGAAATTGGCAACTGGCAGATTGGTGTTGTTTGAGAGGCTATACATCTGCCCTTATTTTTTGGGGGGGGAGGGGGGAAGCAATTATTAATAATGAAGCAATGCTCTCTGGTTTCCCCTCAATTTTGGTTTTGGTTGGATGACCACATAGATTCATCTTCTTTTTCTCTCAGAAAAAGTATCCCCAACAACAGGTGTCTGGCCATGAACAACTCTGAGGTGTGTCATTTTCAGCTGCATTCCTTTTATGGGTTGGATAATCAACAGCTGTCTGTACTTTGCTCAGGGGGTAGGACAATCTTAAATATGGGCTCAACCTAAAAAATACATTGGAAATATTCTCCTGAAAGAAACCTGTATGTTCATTATACTGTATGGAAGGAGTCGAATAGGAAGCAGTTATTGGTAAAACATGCCCAAGTAACCCCAAGACTAAATGCTTTATGATCACATCAAATATGCCAGTTTTACTATGAGGAACACATATTCACATACACACACACATACAACATGCTGATTGTATAAATGAAAATGGAGGACAAAGCTTCACATAAAGAAATACTGAATCTGCATTCTGTTTTCATAACAAAATATTTTTAAAAGGGGAATTGTAAACAGTTTATGCAACCTAATTCTAAGTATTATTTTATAAGAACTATTTGTACTTACTGTTTATAATACATAGGCTAATCCTGGGAACTTTTCAATATCAATTTTCAGAAGAAACTAAGTTCTAGGGAATTTCTATTTACTGAAATCATACTGGAGTATGAAAAACAATGATGATTCAGATGTATTGCTTTTTTGGAAAATTATGTTTCATTGTATCTGAAAACTGAATGTTTTTATCCAATGGTGGGATTCAAATTTTTTTACTATCAGTTCTGTAGGCGTGGCTTGGTGGGCATGGCAGGAGAAGGATACTATAAAGTCTCCAGTCAGAGGTGGTATTTGTTGGTTCTCTGAAATCTGGCTGAGGAACTTTGGGAGTTGAAGTCCACAAGTCTTAAAGTTGCTAAGGTTGGAGACCCCTGCTCTGAAGTATTCAAAATTTCCGCTACCAGTTCGCCAGGACTGTTCAGAACCGGCTGAATACTACCTGTTTTTATCCCACAGTGAGAGTTTTGTGTTTTGTGGCCTTTTATTTTAACCACTTTTAAAACCAAGAAAAATTGAAAACTGTGCTTCAGAGCAGTTAACTTATTCACTAGATTAGGGATGTCAAACTCACGGTCACATTGTCATCACATGACATATTGCAACTTTTTCCCCGTTTGCTAAAATGAGAGTGGGCATGGCTAGCATGTGACAGATCCAGCCTGCAGGCTGCGAGTTTCAAAACCCTGCACTAGATAATTAAAGTGTGGTATGTGTCAGGTTTTTTTAAAAAGTACCCCTTTATGTTTATTTTTATATTATTTTAATTGTTTTGTTTTTGGATTCCGTTCTTTTAAAAAAAATACCAAGCCATTTTTGGCCTTGCATAATATATATTGCCCCACAGCAAGTTGGGCAGCAACAAATTTAATTTATTCTATAATCTGTGCACAAAATTCATAGATAGATATAGATATAGATAATGCCATAAATTCACATATTTTCAATGTTCCATATAAAATGTATCAGTCAATATACCCATGAAGTATACTCTTTATAGAGTCTGATTTGTGTACTTAATTTTATAAAGTTTTGGGGGCTTGATAAATTATTTCATGTATTTGTTTTTTAAAATTATATACTGAACATTCACAAAAGTTGGTTCTAGCCTGGCTCATAAAAGAAGTTAGTGTAAAGCTAGTATAATGAAAGTGATAGCTGGCTACTGTACTGTATACTATAAAAAAAAAAACCCATTAAACTAGACAAATCAAGTCATTTTAATATATAGCTGTTTGGTGACATCATCAATTATCAGAATTTCTGGGTACAAAACAGTATAATTCTTATGAATATTTCAAGATAGCAATCAGCATTTCCCTCAAGCAACGAGCCATTTAATGTTGTTCCAGAATTTCTATACAATGTACATAATTCCCAAACATCATATATGCTGATTGTGTTGGATTAGTAATAGTTGTAATTCCAACCCATTTGGAGAAGAACAGGTTGGGGAAGTTTGACCTAAACAAACCATTTTGAAGAACCTGACAATCCTTGTTCTAGGTTGTTGATATGGTATGGATTAAAGAATGAATCCAGGACATTATTATTTTATTCAATATAGTTTGCATTTACCTTAGTTTTGAGAGTGAAATCATGCTGCATTATTCACCTCTATAAAACAAGGGATAAATTATAGCCAGTCTCCCAAATATACCAGAACATCTTTTCAAACACTTAACTCATTCAGCAGATATGCTGGAACAATTTTAAGATTAAAGGGTAAGAAGTGCTAAGTGAGGAGGAAGAATATATTTTGGCATATCCGTCACTGGTGGTGGAAAATATGACAGTGCATACATTATCAAAGGAAATTGCTTCATTTTCTGAAGGCAGATAGTGTGGTGAAAAGAAAAGCCAGATAGGCGATATCTACATTTATGGAAGACTGGAGATCTCTAATGGATTTTTTGCATAAAAATGAAAGGAAAATGAATTTGTGATTAGCTAGGTTGGATTGTAGGAAGAAGAGTAATACGATGTACAGTAACTTCAGAGAGACAGGTTAAAATATATTTGTAATTATAACTGCTGTTGAAGAATATTGAAAGTCAGATTTTTATATCTTTCTTTTCTATTTTTCTTCAATTTTTTTCTTTTCTTGCACTTTTTGCTCTTTTTATTTTCTTTTCCTATTTTCCTTATATAGAAAACATTGTATCCTATTATATCCTGTTGTATAACTCTGCTTGATCCATGCATCCACAAACTCTTCTATGTTAAAACAGAAACTTTTCAATGTAGGATCTCATAAGCATTCTAGTGTTTTCTCAAATCTAGCTATCTGGGAGCTGCATATTATGTTTTCTATGCATCTTCATATATATGACATGTAAGTGGAACATGTAATATGGAAGCATTCTATCCTTATTGAAAACAAACCAAGAGATGAATTAGGAAGGAAATTGCAAAGGTGTTTCAGGGTGCTAAAATGACACATAGAAAAAACACATACCTATGTCCTGTAGAAACTTATTTGGACAGAATTGTAACTACATCAAAAGCATTTGAAAGACAAAATATCTCTGTCTCCAAGACTTAATTTTAAAAAATTTGCTCTTGAACTGAAATAAAATGTTTGTTCATTGTGTGGGAATGAATGATTTTTTTCTCATTTCATTTATTTATTTTATTTAAAAATATATTTACTGTTAAGATAATAAAATACAAAGGGAAAAAGAATGTAGTTTTAAAGGATTTCAGCTCTGATTCACGCATTAAGGCATATGCAGTGAATATTCTTTGCTAGATAAAAACAATGAGATTTTTCGGCTGGCAAATCTTCTAAAATATTTACCCAGGTGAACCTAAATAAGCCTTATTCTGTACAGTGGCCCTTAATGCATTTAGAATTTTGCCCTTGAAATTTTTCAGTGTTGATGCGTGCAACCAGTGCAGAGATTATAAGTGCAGAAGTTATAAATATTGTTTTAATAAAGGTCTGAATGTGCTGAGGCTTTTCAAGCTTGCCCTCTCTTAATTTCATTCCCACCCACACTCACCCCATCTGCACTTATCCTGCATCTCAATTTTTGCTCACCATCACCCTCAAATCCTGGATCCATCCAGGAAGAAGCGTGCAGTCAAACAACATAGCTGATCTTTAAAGAGACTCCCTTTAAGTCATATTTGGAAGCTTCAACTAGAGCAAAATGTGGAAGAACAGGCAGTTGTGCTAATTGCTTGGTGCAAATGACATCTCTACTGTGTGATCTGGATGGGCTACCAGTATGCTCCCGGATGCAAATCAAGGTGTTTGGTGGTTTACCTTCATGGCTTGGGTTACCTATGAGACTATCTCTCCCTGGTGATGTCTACCCATTCTGTTAGATCCAGCAGCAAAAGCAGGCTCCAAGTTTCATCCAGAAGAAAAGGTTATTTAGCAGGACAGCCCATGAGATTAGCCTTATCCCAAGAATGCTAACTGTTCTGTACATTCATTAGCATTCTCGAAACCCCGCGCTTTGATTGGCCAAAGCGCAGGGCGATCTGATTGGTTTAGCAAGCTGCGCTGATTGGCCCGCTAAGAATCTCCCACGATTGGTGGATACAAATCGCGGGAGATTCAAAGCGGTGCCATTGGCCGCGGCCGCTGCGGCTTGAGAATAAAAAGCCACTGTTTTTTCCCTTGGAGCCAGATCGGTTCCGGGGACCAATAAAGAGCTGAAACCTAGTCACCGCCTCCTGGTCTCCTTACCGACGGACACGACACTGGCGATGAGGATGGGATCCCGATTCTGAACCCCAGCAAGCACATGTCAGATGGAAGCAAGACCGACGAAATGGCCAGAATCACTCCGCCCGCGCCCTTCAACCCCGCTAGCGAGGACTGGGAATCCTACACAGACAGATTCCGCATGTTCCTCGAATGCAGCGACATGAAGGACACCACCAGGACGAAGAAACGAGCTGTCTTCCTGACACACTGCGGGCCCGCAGTGTTCAAGATGGCGAAAGCCCTAGCAAAACCCGCTGATGTCACCGGGATGGACTGGGCCGACCTCAAACCTTTACTCCGAAAACACTACGCTCCCACTGTGCCCACCCTCATCAGACAGCACGAGTTTTATCGGCGGGACCAGAGGTCGGGCGAAAGCCTCAGTGACTTTGTTGCGGAGCTGCGGAACCTAAGAGGACTATGCGGGTTCTCCAACATGGACAAGGCCCTACGGGACCGAGTCGTGCTCGAGCTTCGGGACCCAGTCCTACAGAGTCGGCTGATGGCCAAAGGCGACATCGCCCTCGCCGATGCCATCGCTGAAGCCACCGCAGCTGAGGCCACCAGGCAGTCAGCAAACCGCATGCGGAGACCGGATGCCGGGGACCGCACCACGAATAACAACCCTGGATGGGTGATCGAGGCCCAACCGGAAGCAAGTCACCGTGAAACTACCACCCACCATGGCGAATTCCACTCCGCCTCCGACACGTCAGACGACGAGGAGGAAATCCACCGGCTCCAGGCAGGACGTGACCAGCGCAGTTGGCGGGGTTGTAAGTCAGGGACTGCATGTGCTGGTTGCAGAGGCGACCACCCTAGATCCGAGTGCCGGTTCTTCGACGCAGTCTGCCAGCACTGTGACAAAAAGGATCACATCACCCGCGTATGCCGATTAAAGAAAGCCTACAGCCCCAGACGGCGGGACCACAGCGAGCGGAGACGGGACAGCACACCCCCCAGAACCAGAGATCGCCTAGCCGACAGCCGTTGGGATCGGAGCGGGCGAGCCCGACAAGGTGGCGAGACCCGGCGGAAGGAGGAAATCCACCAGACGGTCATCATTGGCCACGCATCAACCACCGACACCCGAAAATTTTACATGGAGGTAGGCATCGAAGGCGAGCCATGCAAGATGGAGGTGGACTCCGGGTCCTACCTCTCCATGGTCGCCTGGCAAGAAATCAAACGCTTGGTGCCTACCATCCAAAAGAAGGGACTAGAGAACCAGAGACTAATCATGAAAGACTACCAGAGAAACCGCATCCCAGTAGTCGGAACTGGACAATTCAGAGTAACATTTAAGGGACGCACTGCAAAGCTTCCCCTAACAATCGTGGACCGAGACCGAACCAGCCTTTTGGGACTGTAATGGTTCGCAATGCTTGGCATTGAAGTCACGTGCATCAACCACATCGCTGAGTCCGATTAGGAGCAACAACTGGCACGGGACTTCCAGGAAGTGTTCAACGGCACCCTAGGCAAGTACCGAGGGCCCCCTATCTCTTTCAGCCTAGACCCAAACGTTCCCCCAAGATGCCTAAAACCAAGGCGGGTACCTTTCGCACTCAGGCCAAAAATTGATGAGCAAATTGACAAGCTCATCAAGCAAGGGGTCCTACAACCAATAGACCATGCCCAGTGGGAGACCCCAATAGTCACCCCAGTCAAGCCTGATGGGTCGGTGAGAATCTGCAGGGACTATAAGGCCACCCTAAACTGCGCCTTGCAACAAAGCGCCTACCCTGTCCTAGTAGTGCAGCATCTTCTACACTCACTGGGGGGAGGCAAGGTTTTCGCGAAACTCGACCTGGCCCAAGCATACCAGCAGCTGCCGGTCGACGAAGAAACCGCAGAGGCGCAAACCATAGCCACCCACCGGGAAGCTTTCCGATGTAACTGACTCCAGTTCAGAGTCAGCGTGGTGCCTGGAATTTTCCAGAGCCTCATGGAGAGACTCTCACAAGGCATCAAGGGGGTGGTGCCCTATTTCGACGATGTGCTGGTATCAGCAGCCAACCAGCCAGAACTAGAGGGTCGACTAAGGGAGGTGCTAACCAAATTCAAGGAAACTGGGCTAAAGGTGAAGAGGGAAAAGTGCCAACTTTACACAGAGCGGGTTGAATTCCTGGGGTACCTCCTAGACCAGCACGGCATCCACCCAACCGAAACCATAATTAAAGCCATTAAAGAGGCCCCCACACACAGGACTAAAACGGAACTGCAGGCATTTCTGGGACTGCTTAATTTTTACAATGTTTTCCTGCCCCAAAAGGCGACCGCGGCGGAGCCTTTGCATAGGCTCTTGGACAAGGCGGCTACCTGGACTTGGGGGAAACACGAGGAAGCCGCCTTCAGGAAAACCAAGGACCTGCTCACTTCAGATTCCGCCCTCATCCAATACAATGAGACCCTACCACTAGCCGTCACATGCGACACATCACCTTTCGGCGTCGGCGCCGTCCTCAGCCACACTCTTCCTGATGGAAAAGAAGCACCCATCGCCTTCTTTTCAAGGACCCTCACCAAACAGTACAGTCAGCTGGACAAAGAGGCCCTGGCTATCGTCACCGCAGTGAAGAGGTTCCACGAGTACCTCTATGGCCGGATGTTCACCATTATCACCGACCACAAGCCACTGCTGGGAATCCTCACAGGGGACAGGGCCACCCCGAACATTCTATCTCCTAGAATGACAAGGTGGTCCGAATTCCTTGCCGCCTACAGCTACCGGCTCACACACCAACCCAGTAAGACGATCACAAATGCAGACGCTTTGAGCCGCTCACTGCTACCCAAGCTAGACACCGACCCAGTACCCATGACGACCACCCTCAGCATAGAGACTCTGCCCGATCTACCCATAACCGCTTCAGACATTGCCTGAGAAACTAATAAAGACAAACGTCTGGCGCGAGTGTTACATTGGGTAGAGAAAGGGTGGCTCGAAAAGGACAACGACGAGACATTCAAAACATTCCGGAACCAGCAAACAGAACTCTCGCTACAAAAAGGGTGTGTACTGTGGGGGGATAGGGTGGTCATCACGGAAAAACTGCAAGGGAAGATACTGGAGTTGTTACACGAGGGGCACCCGGGCATAGTTAGAACAAAAGCCCTGGCCAGGAGTTACCCTTGGTGGCCAGGGATGGATAAACAAATCGAGGCTTGGGTGGCAAGGTGTCAACACTGCCAAGAAACCAGACCAAGCCCCCCATGGCACCAATCCTAGAATGGGAAACCTCCAGGGGACCTTGGTCTATTATCCATATACACTTTGCCAGGCCCACAAAGGGACAAACATTCCTAATAACCGTAGACGCTTACTCCAACTGGTTGGAGGTAAGCAAGATGAAAACCACCACCACAGAAGCCGTGACCAAGGAACTTTGCAAACTTTTTGCAACACATGGCCTCCCAGATGTCATCGTGTCGGACAATAGGCCCCAATTCACCTCACTAGAATTTGAAAAATTCCTAGCGGAACGGGGCACACGACATGCACTGACAGCCCAGGCGCATCCGGCGGTGAACGGAAGGGCGGAACGGATGGTTCAATTTAACCATCCAGAAAATAGACCACGGGGAGATCCAAGACAAAATAAATAAAATGCTTTTCATACAACACATAACCCCAAACATGACAACAAACAAAAGCCCGGCAGAGCTACTAATGGGGAGGAAAATAAGGTCCCCACTCAACAGACTGCACCCCACATACAACCCGGAAAAACCCCCAAACTCCTCCAGCAAGCACCGATCCTTTGCACCAGGCGACGCCGTCTACGCAAAGAACCTAACCGGAGACCCACTATGGGTACCAACAACCATAACCCAACTGACAGGTCCCCGCTCGTACCAGCTACAAACAACCGACAGATGAGCATGGAAACGCCACATCGATCAATTAAGATTGAGGACAGCCACAAGAAACACAACCGACATGCAACCAGACATAACCAATCCCCTTAACACAAACCAAGAGGGGAGGGAATACCCAGGGAACTAAAAACCAGAAGAAAGGAACCAGCCATACTCACCAGCAAGCAGCCAGCTCGGAACCTCACCAGGAAGAAGCAGCCAGGTCAGCTCGACCAGCCCAGAAAGACCAGGGAGGAGCGGTGAAAACCGCAGCTCAACCAGCCCGGGTAGACCAGGAGGGAGCTGCGACGAACGGCCCGGCAAGACATACCAGGCGGTTCCACCGACGAGTCCGAGAGACACAGAGAACCTGACTGAACCGGCTGGGAGCCAACCCACGACTGACCTGCGCAGGTCCAGTAGGCAAGTACGGAGCCCCGCCTACCTATGGAACTACATTACATAGGACCAAACCAAGAAGGGAGGGGTGTTCTGTACATTCATTAGCATTCTCGAAACCCCGCGCTTTGATTGGCCAAAGCGCGGGGCGATCTGATTGGTTTAGCAAGCCACGCTGATTGGCCCGCTAAGAATCTCCCGCGATTGGTGGATACGAATCGCGGGAGATTCAAAGTAGTGCCATTGGCCGCGGCTGCCGCGGCTTGAGAATAAAAAGCCGCTGTTATTTCCCTTGGAGCCAGATCGGTTCCGGGGACCAATAAAGAGCTGAAACCTAGTCACCGCTTCCTGGTCTCCTTACCGATGGACACGACACTAACCTTCTGCAAAACATTGAAAATGTGACTTTGCAATCAAACCTGTTTCATGTTTCTTAGTCTTGGTCATGCTAACTGAGTTTTCCCAAATGTTGTATTATTTAATGCTGTTTCTATTGTTTCAAAATTTGGTTGTTTAGTATGTTTTTATTCCATTTTTAATTGTTAATTCCTCAAGAGTTGTTTTGGATGGACAGCCATGTAAATTTATTTTAGGATTTGAAGATCATATGGAAAAGCTTAAAAATCCCAAACGAAACACTTGACTGCTGATGAATGACAGAAAAATGGGCCTGTCTCCTATCTTGAATTAGCAAACTTTCTTGTCTCTCTGACAGATGCTTTGGCAGTAGAATTAATATTAGTTCATTAATTTGCCAACTGCATAGTATATGCATATTATGATCTGTGTGTATATAGCTGTCAAATTACGGTGGAATGGCTGTGTGTTTGGGACACTATTTGTATCACAAGTTCTTAAGTATTCCCTAAAACATGTAAAAGTTTTGCTTTCAGTTTCCATCATGAAATAAAATAGAATGCCTTTAAAATCAGCTCAGCATGGTGTGGTCTCTTGTTAAATAATGAGACCAGAGAATAACAGGAGCAGCTTGATCTCTTCCTTCCTTAAGGCATTCAGAAATGTCTAAAAATGGCCTTTGCTTGGTTAATAAAAACCACACCACAAATGAACAAAAAAGGCTTTGTAAAAGAAATGGGAAGAAAAGGGAAATCGCACCCTCTATTGGTAGATCTCATAATAGTTTTGGTATTTTAAGGATTATTTAAATTAAACTCATGTTTATACTTTGACAGTCATGTTCATGCTCAGCAAAAATAACAAACTGGGATGTCATTGTTGTTTTCAACTATTTTTTAAAAAAATTCCCAATTCAACTCTACTAGTCCTTGGAGATCTCCCATTTAAGAAATCACCAAGCCGTGACCTTCTAATTTTTCAGTCCTGATAATGTCATCCAAACATTGTCTCATTCAAGTAATTGACAAGCAGCAATTTGTTTATTTATAATCAAATTTAGATCCTACGCATCTCGCTAGCCAAGTGATTCTGGGAAGTTTACAGATACTTTATCAATGTTGCACCAAAATATTGAAATCTCAATTGGCCATGTTTCCACAGATGTATTAGAAAATATCCAATATTTTTATTTAATGTTTCAACATTTTGAGTGATAAACAAAGCTGTCCTTGTACATCAATAAACTAGATTTACAGCCCAGTCCTATGCTTCAAATTAAATCCAATAGTTTTGTGGAGAGACTAAATGGAGTATACTGTAGATACATTACATTTTCTATAGTGTTTATATTATAAGCAAATGTTATGTTGTATTCTAGGATATGGCTTTTTGAAATCATTAAGATGAATTAGCAACAAGTATCCTTTAAATTGTCAATATCATATGTTTCAAACTTTATCTCATTTATGCTGAGAATATAATGAATAAAGTCTGATAAATGCACTGATTGTATCATATGTTTATGAAAAAGTTGAGCAGGTACATGTCCGATATATTTTGAATGGGGCAACACAAATAATCCCATTTAAGCCATTGTGAGATATCTAATTGGAATAGCAGATGAATTTATTAAACCTAAATAAAAACCCTAAAATTAGAACTCTATCCAAGTTTCATTTTGATTCCACCTCTCCAACCTAATGTGATTTTTTTTCCAGATTTGCATCTTTCAATTATTTCTTCTGCTTGCCCAGAATCAAAAATTATATCTCTTCATACACTCAAATCATATGATAAGAATGAAAGGATACGCTTGATAGAAACATTACATCAGCCAGTCAAGGTTGTTCACCAGTAAGATATTTTTATTTTCTTAACAAAATCTCCAGGACAGAATGAAATGCTACATTTTGTTCATTGTATTTGAATTTCTTGTGATGTAAAATTGAAGAACCAATAATTAATGTTTCATGTGTTGACCAAATATGTTTCCTTCATTTTCTTCCATTTCGCTGCTGGGTTCCAAAATTGTAGACGTGAATGCCATTGAGATTTAAATGACTAAATGTTTGTAGTGAACAAATTGTTATGCAAAGAGGAATTAGGAAGAACAATTTTATTATGCAAAACTATACAATACTTTAGCAATTCTATTATTTGATAAATAAAGAGTAGGAGTCCTGGTTCTGTTGAGATAGTTGTCTAATTCTAGTCTTTGAATATGACTGTAAAAGAGCCACAGATTAAGAAAATAAACAAGAGATGTATACATCTCTCTATCACAATTGTATTCAAGATTCAATAAGCAATCAAACTCTACATATGTCTATGTATCCATCTGGATTCATATTTGTAGAATATAAATAGCATGGAACAATTAATTTATTCAGATATTGACAGAAATTATCATTTTGTGCTAATTTGCAACATGTCCATGAAAGTTTAAAGAATTTATTTAAAATAAATTTCAAATACCAATACTTCAGGTCTACGTTTACAGTGAAGTACCATATATCCATGAAACAGGATCACAAGAATGTGAAAAAGATAAAACTGGCTGATGACCCAGGGTGGCATAGTGGTTAGAATGCAGTGTTGCAAGCAAACTCTGTCCTCAGCTAGGAGTTTAGTTCCGACCGGCTAAAGGTTGACTCGTCCTTCCAAAGTCAGTAAAATGAGAATCCAGATTGTTGGGGGCAGTATGTTGACTCTGTAAACCACTTAGAGAGGGCTGTAAAGCACTGTGCAGTGATCATTACAGGAAGTCTAAGTGACAGTGCTATTGCTAACGGGAGACAAGTTTTGATATTTTAATGGGGCAGCAGTTTATTTATTTTTTAATTAAGGGCCGTGTTAAGTCTGGAGCATGGGTGCGAAAGATGGAGACGAGCCAGTAGAAACAGTGAACTTCAAACTCTTTATTTACATATTGTGACAGCTCAGCTCAAAGGCTGCTCAAGCCTCACTTATATAGGCAACTCATTAACTACTTAACCAATAGCGAACCTGGAGCGCTAGCTCCGTTAACCAATGGGAATGGTCTGTTAATGGCCAATCGGATGCTTCTGAACGGGCCAATCCGACCGTGCCATTAACAACCAATCAGAAGGGCAGGGCCAGAACCCTGCACTAGACTTCAAGCTCAATGATAACTTTATTGGTATTATGCATTCACAACAGGCCGGACAGGGAACAGAATAGCAAAGCAACAGCTCTTAGACTTATATACCGCTTTATAGTGCTTTACAGCCCTCTCTAAGCAGTTTACAGAGTCAGCATATTACTCCCAACAATTTGAGTCCTCATTTTACCCACCTTGAAAGGATGGAAGGCTGAGTCAACCTTGAGCCTGGTGAGATTGGAACTGCCAAATTGTAGGCAGCCTGGCTGTTAGCAGAAGTAGCTTGCAGTACTGCACTCTAACCACTGCATCACAGAATGCCATTTTAGCTGTCCTTAAGGCAACAAGGCTTCTTGAGACATCTTTAAAGACTTGTGGACTTCAACTCCCAGAATTCTCCAGCCAGCTATGCTTGAAGTCCACAAGTCTTAAAGTTGCCAAGTTTGGAGACCTCTGCTCTACTTCCACTAACCGACTGAAATGTAATTAATGAAGACGTTTCATGAAAAAAAAAAAAGGTCCTTGTTTTCCTGCCTCTGACAGTCAGCATAGCTACACAAAAAGGGAAACTCTTTTTGGATTTTGTATAACACGACATCAAAATGTGCTTCAAACAAGCAAGCAAGGAAAGTCCCAAAAAGGAAACATAAAATACATAAATGGAAGTCAGAAACAAGCCAGAGGTCACAAGTCAGTGAACAAAGCAGTCTGCCTCTTAGCTTGTCATATATATAGACTGTTGTTTTCCTTTTTCCAGTTAGGATTGCACAGAAGAAACAATTTTTTAATGTTATATTGTAATTTTCCAGACATCCAATCCCCATTAACACAGAAAACAAGGAAGCCTTTAAGATTCAAGATTTTTCGATCATCATCAAAGTGTATGTGTTGGTTACATCATTAACACCATTACAGGCATTCATTCATTCAACTGGAATTGTCTGGGATCCACCTAAGAAGAAGCACTTTTCAGTCAAGGTAAAATGATGTTTTTCTCTTCACCTCAAAACAGATAGCTGCTTTTGTTGTTTCTTTTGCTTTTATTTCCAATTAAGATGCTTTCATTCGGGATAAGGTCTCTATAAGGCCCAATTTACAGTGCGTAACAGGAAAAGATGTAGTTGTTCTAAAGCAGTGTTTCTCAAAACTTGGCAATTTTAAGATGTGTGGATTTCAACTCCCAGAATTCCCCAGCCAGCCATGCTTGCTGAGGCATTCTGAGAGTCAAAGTTCACACATTTTTAAGTTGGCAAGTTTGAGAAATACTGCTGTCCGATATTAGCATACTCCAAACCCTCGTAACCGATTAGTCCGAACGGACAGTGACCTGATTGGTTGAATACTCAGCCATGATTGGAGCGCTAGGAATCTACCGTGATTGGCTGTGCCGATCGTGGAAGATTCAAAGTGCTGCCATTGGCCACCGAGCCGCAAGCCAGCCCTATATGAAGGGCTGCCACGGCTCGCATTCTCCAGACTATTCTCATCTACAATAAAGAGCTGAACTCACTGAATGGTCTCGCGTTTCCTTCGAACCGATCCACCCCAGATCTAATACTGGCGACGAGGGGGGGATCGTGAACAAGGAGACCCCAGCACGTGGCAGAGTGACAAGCTGAACAGGCAGCATGGCCGGCATCAACTCGCCACCCACACCCTTCAACCCTGTTACCAAGGACTGGGAATCCTATACCGATAGGTTCCAAATGTTCCTCAAAAGTAGCAACCTCAAGGACGCCAGTGGCCACAAGAAACAAGCTGTGTTCCTCATGCACTGCGGGCCCGCAGTATTCAAGATGGCCAAAGCCTTGGCCAAACTGGAAGACGTCAAGGCGATGGAATGGGACGATCTCGAGCCCCTGCTGCGAAGCCACTATGCCCCCGTTGTGTCCATCCTTATCCGCTGGCATGACTTCTACAGGTGGGATCAACGTGAGGGCGAGGGGCTGGGCGACTTCATGGCGGCACTATGGGACCTGTGCGGCCTGTGCAAGTTCGCCAACCTGGACGAGGCCCTGTGAGACCGCATCATCCTAGGACTCCAAGACCCCGTCCTCCAGAGCCGCATCATGGCAAGGGGAGACATCTCCCTTGCTGATGCCCTCACTGAAGCCGCTGCAGTGGAAGCGGCCAAGAAATCAGTGGCTCGGATATCAAGGAGTGCAATTTATCTCCTGGCTAGGACAATCATTACTACATTACTCATGACTTTATTAAATAATTACATCTGCTGGGAATTTATTTTCAGTCAAAAGAACTGTAAACTGTAGAGGGCTACAATGCAATAATAAATGTACAGTCTAAAAAATTGATGTGTATCCAGCTAGTATTTGGATTATTCATGCCTGGCTTCTCTATTTGGCTAGAGCTGCTGAATTCTGTCCCACCATCGTCTCTTCCATTGGTAAGACATCTCAAGGCATCTCAAACTCTACATCATTTTTTTTCATTTTAGCCTCACCATCCAGAGATCCCAAATGTGTTTTTATGGCATTGAATGTCAAAGGAACACCTTCAGTGTCATGTATTAACATACTTGTCTGCAATTGGTTGGTCCATGGAGGTGGGAAATTGGAAAAGCCGTCACTGGCCACAGCTGCGAGCAGACTGACTATAAGAAGACTGCCGCAGTTTCTTCGGCGCCGAGTCCTAGATAGAAGTAAAGATGACTGGTTACCATGCTGATATCCTGAGTCTCATTCCCACAATTTAACACTGGCGACAAAGGTGGGATCTTGAGACAAAGGGAACCAGCAAGCACGTGGCAACTGATGAACACCAGCAACCCATCAAGACAAAATGGCCGGAAACAACACGCCACCCACACCATTCAATCCAGTAACTGAAGACTGGAAATCGTACATTGACCGATTTCTCATGTTCCTTGAGGGGAGTGACCTCAATAACATCTCCAAACACAGGAAGAGAGCCGTCTTCCTCACACATTGCAGGCCCGCTGTATTCAAAATGGCCAAAGTGTTAGTGGCAACCACTGATGTGAAAACGATGGCCTGGCCGGACCTGGAGCGAATACTGAGGGCTCACTATGCACCAACCATTTCCTGCCTCATCAAACGACACAAATTTTATTGGCATGACCAAAAAGAAGGCAAGAGCATTGCGATTTCATTGCAACTCTGAGGGACATCGCTGGAGTGTGCAAATTCCTAAACATGGATGACGCCATGAGAGACCGAGTGGTCCTAGGACTCAGAGATCTTACACTACAAGGCCGATTATTAACATAACCCAAAATAACACTCAAAGAAGCAATAGAAAAGGCTACCACAGCAGAAGCAATGCAGAAATCGGTGGCCGCCATGCAGAAAATGAATAAAGCATCACCGGAAACTCCCCAAAACACCACCACAACCCACCACGAGGACATTGAGTCCACATCAGAAGATGAAGATGAAGACAAAGGGGTAAATCAACTCTGCTCAGAACATAGCAGAAGGGACCGGAATGGAAAAAGGAAGGAATTTCATTGTGCCGGCTGTGAGGGGAACCAACCACGTTCCGAGTGCCGTTTCCTAGATGCAATCTGTAAACATTGTGAATGGCTGGGACATATTGCTAGGGCATGCTGAGCAAGGAAAAACTATGGCCCTAGACAAAGATGGAACACTTCCCCCCCGAGAGAGGGAGAAACAAACAGGGAGCCATTGGAACCAAGACAACCGAAACAGGCGAGGAAAAGAGGCAAGCAACAGAAGAGATGAAACACACCAGATGGTGACCATCAGACACTCAAACACGACAAATGCCAGGAAAGTATATGTCCAGGTCACCATAGAAGGCCAACCTTGCTGGATGGAAGTGGATTCAGGCTCATATTTATCAATGGTATCATGGACACTATAAAAAGATTGATACCAAACATCAACCAGGAAGGACTCGAAAAACAAACATTGACGCTGAAAGACTGTGGAGACTACAAAGCAACCCTTAACCACGCGCTCCAACAAAGCGCATACCGTGTTCCAGTGGTACAGCATCTATTACATTCCCTTTGGGGGGGGGGGAATCTTCACGAAACTAGACTTGCACAGCCCTACCAACAATTACCCATTGACCCTGAAACAGCAGAAGCCCAGACTGTCATAACACACCGGAGGGCATTTAAATGCAACAATTACAATTTGGCATCAACGTTGTCCCAGGGGTCTTCCAGAGCTTAATGGAATGCCTATTGCAAGGGATAAAATGGGTGGTGCCATATTTTGATGATGTCCTCGTATCAGCTAAGGACAAAGAACAATTACGGGACCTCCTAAGGGAAGTCCTAAGTAAATTCAAGGAGGTGGTTTTCCCCTCTTTTAATTTTCTCAATTTTATTTTGATTATCTCATCTCTATTCAAATCATTATATTTATACTTTTGTCTGTTCTGTTTCAATTTCATATTATCTTTTCTCGTTAAACTAATTTTCTCCTGTAGTTACTAATTGGAGTATGACACATTTATATCTTTTAATTACATCCATTCAACTCTTATTTAAACTTCAAAATATACCTTAAGGTTATGACCTTCAGTATAATACATAATACATAACTTCCAATCGAATTCTGATTGGTACATTCTTATAATACACACTATATTCTTTTTTTAAAAAGATTATAAATATATATAATTATAAACCCTCATTCCTTTCCAATTCAGTTCTATCATTAATAATCATTAAAATCTTAACATTTTTAACACTTCTTTTCAATTAAATATCAGACAATACTCCTGAGGAGTGGGACTAAAAATGAAAAAGGAGAAGTGCCAATTAGCCACCAGCAAAGTTGAATTCCTAGGATACCTGATAGAATAACCTTGTGGTAGGAAAGAGTTTATCGACTTGTTCATCCTGCCCAGATTTAGGGATGTTTGAAGTGGTTTTTATGTTGAACTTTTCAACAAGCGTCTTCTTTCAAGATTAATATGCAGATCAGAAAGCCAACTTGCAGGTTTTTTATTCTTTTTATAGGTTTCATCAGTGCTTTCTTATTTATCTTTGTAATAATATTTTTAACTGTTTTTAGTTTGAGTAATGGAGATCCAGTGTGGTCTAGTGATTAGGGCACTAGGCTGTAAACAGAGACTATGAGTTCTTGTCCCACCTTAGCCACAGAGCCAACTGGGTGATCTTGGGCCGGTTCTTCTCTCTTATTCCTGGGAAGGAAGCAGTGGCAAACTACTTTCAAAAACTTCTCAAGAAATTGCAGAGATTTGTCCAGGCAGTCACCAGGAGTCAACACTGTCTCAAAGTCACAAAAAAAAAAAAAAAAAAAAAGTGTGAGTATTTCAGTAGCGTCACTTAATTCTATGTCCAGTAGATGGAGGTAATGTGTTAGAGAAACTCTTTTCAGTCAAGTGATATAATGGGATATTCCCCCCCTCTTTATTATGATTCCGTTTTAACAAGTAAGTGGATAACCAGATAATCAGAGAAAGAAAACTGTGGAGTGTAGTTATTATTTTCTATATATTGTTGTAGCTATTAGCATATTAGTTTTCTTGATGTAGAGGGAGATCACTATTCCTTAAAAAAAAGGATAAACAATACTTAGCAAATCACAAAAATTGTCATTTTTTTTTTTGCACAGCTGTCATTTATTCTTCCTAAGAAAGAAAGTCGTCTTCCCCTTTTCTTTCTAATTCTGTTCTCTCGCCTCAAAGTTCTGTGCTCTCTGTTTCTGTACCATGGACAAAGAGGCAGAGGAATTTCTCCAAGAGACAGGACATTTGTTTCCAAACTATAACCTTTTAATCTTTCATGGAGCACATGTAGAAATATACTTTAGGGAACAAAAATAAATGCAGGCAGAGTTTTCATTTTTTTAACACTCATTCTGGTGGTCTTTAGAAATGCAATTAAGGTAAACTTCAGTCCATTGTTTTAGCTAATTTATAATGAAAGAATTATAAATTATTTTGAGATTTGTGGAGAAAATGAAAAGTGGTAAATCATTTTAAAATGTAAATAAACAAACAAAAAGCAGCTAGTTTCCATAAACATGAATGTGCATGCAGGCACCTAGGAATACAACAATCTCCAGAATTACTTTGTTCATAAATGAACCTTTTATGACCTACTGTGTATCTTTTTATTATTATTAATTTTTATTAAATATTTTTACAGAATAAAACCAATGTTATTTTAAAGGAGAAAAAGCAAAGTGATAAGTAAATAAGAAAAAAATAGAAACAACAAAAAATAGAAAGAGAAAAATAAAAAATGAAGAAGCAACATATCATCTTTTTTATAGCAGTCATGAATGCATTTATAGTTTATCTTTTCTCTCTAAAACTATATTGTAGTTCCATTCTTTCCACATTCTATTATTCCTAATTATCAAACCCCTAAATCAGAAGTTTTTTTCAATCTTCAGCAGGAAGTCTATAAAAGGTTTCCAATTACTGACAAATGTAGTCATTGTCTTTTTCCTCTTCAAACAAGCTAATTTTGGTGTCTCTGCAAATTCGGTCATTGTCCTCAACCATTCCTCCATTGTGAGTATTTCAAAGTCTTTCCATATGACATTTCATGATTTTGTCCATTGTCAATAAGAAAATCATAAAATTCCAAATACCCAAAAACTCTGACTGAAATAAATAGTTTATAGAGCTCCTACATTGTCAAAAAAGAAAATAAAGTGGTTTCTGCAACTCCAGAGAGCTTATTTTAATGTAAATGTATGCCAGATGTATACTTTTTTTCTTGTCCATGTATGTCTGAAGCCAACTGTGTAAGGAACAAAACTATCCTTCCAAACCACTTTGAACTTGATCTCTGCTTCCAGAATATTGAGTAGTCAACTGTCTACTATTTCTTCTAAGTGGAAAATGGCAGGATTAAGCTTACATTTTGAGAATTCCCTGGGGTTTAAGAAATATATATCTGAACATTTTAAAAGCATGTTTCTCTTTTTTCTTTTACAGTTGCAAACATTTTTTCAGACATTTTTGAGGGCCGCTTCTCCACAGCAGGCTTTGGAGGACATGAAAGAGGCAATAAGCAAACTCTTGTTGATAACTGAGGTTTTGAGCGAAGCAACATTACCTCAGCCACAAACTACTAGCCAGTAAGTGGCATAGACTATTTTCCAAGAAATGTTCTTTGGTTTACCCAGAAGTAATTCCAAATGAAAGAATGGTTGGGATTGAATGATAAGTCAGCAGAGTAGTTAATAATATCTTATATTATTTATAAAAAAAATGTTCTTTTGCTCTAGAATTTTGCTCAATATCCATAGGATGAAATGCATGTTTATAAAATAAATAATGAAGAAGATAGATTCTTCTTTTCATCTTGCTTCTGCCTTTTTTTCTGGTTCCATCTAAGCCAAGTGCTGTCCTCACCCAAAAAGATTCTGCATGCAATATTCTAAAAGAAAGACAAAATGCTAATATAACAAAGTTAGCACATTCCACAGCTTGACTGGTCTTCCAGTCTTTCCTGTAATACTCACTTCTTTTTTATATTCTTTGGCTTTCTTACTATCCAGTGAACATCAAGAATAATATCTCTTGTTCCTTGGTCTTTCTGAAAACCACCTTGAACATATGGAATTTTCATTTCTGTGTAGGATTAAAATCAGTATTGATGATCCTTAGCATTATTTTGCTTGCATGTGAAATTAAGGATAATTCATGATAATTTGCAGATAATTCTTATGTTCCATGTTCCTACTGTAATTCTGACTTTGCCACTTTGGATTTTATTTTGTTTCATGGCAAAAAACATGTAAATGTTATGAGGACTCAGATTGTTGGGGGTAATATGCTGACTCTGTGAACCACTTAGAGAGAGCTGTAAAACACTGTGAAGCAGTATATAAGTCTAAGTGTTATTGCTGTTGCTAAATACTTGTTGGGCTTTAATCTTACTGTGTCATTATTAATTATTAATATTCCAAAAAATCTTTAGCATTCCCTTAGTAGCATGCGGAGTGCCAATCAACCTGTGACATCCATCATCTGGTATTATATCATCAATCACTTTATATTCTTTGGTCATGTGGTTTTCCTGACAAGCTACAGGAGTTGTTTAAATAATGCCTTGGCTATTGTCCCTAAACTGATCATTTGAATTCAGCACTTTCCTATATCATTGCTACCCAACCTAGGGGTCTGCTTGCTTTAGGAATGGTTTTCATACTTGGAATGTCCCAACTGCTTTCAATTGAGGACCTGTATACTGCACGAGTCAAAAAGAGGGCTGTGAAAATACCCCTCATATCTTGGACATAAACTGTTTCAACTTCTCCCCTCAAAAAGACGCTATAGAGCACTGCACACCAGAACAACGAGACACAAGAACAGTTTTTTCCTCGAAAGCCATCACTCTGGTGTTGGGAACAAATAATTCCCTCAACACTGTTCAATTATTACAAAGTCTGCACAACTATTACTGTTCATCTTCTCATCACTCCTTATCACCCATTCCCTCCCACTTGTGACTGTATGACTGTAACTTTGTCGCTTGTATCCTTACAATTTATATTGATTGTTTCCTAGCATAATTTGATTGCTTATTGTACCCTACAACTAATATTAAGTGTTGTACCTGATGATTCTTGACTCTTGACGAATGTATCTTTTCTTTTACGTATACTGAGAATATTTGCACCAAGACAAATTCCTTATGTGTCCAACCACACTTGGCCAATAAAAAATTCTATTCTATTCTATTCTATTCTATTCTATTCTATTCTATTCTATTCTATTCTATTCTATTCTATTCTATAAACTCTTGGTATATGCATCTGATGTTCTTTGGTCATCCTTTCCGGGAACACACCCTTGCCGCCCCCCCCCTCCACATGCATCATGAAGCATCTTAGCAGGGTTTGTTTCTGAAACATTCATTATATCTTTTATATTTGGGTATCAGGTTAATTTTAAAAAAAATGAAATCAATTAATTTCAGTTCCCTTATTTCAGATGCAGTTCTTGCTTTCAGATGTTAACTTTTGATATTGGATTTGGACACACTTTTTATCCTGTTGTTCTTGAGGTAAGCTTTGCATGTTACAATTGTCATAGGTAAATAACAGGTGTGGGTGACCTGTGTGATTAGGTAAAAGGGTTTTTGGAAAAAGAAAGGAAAATTACAATGCTGCAGAAGCATTGTCTGTTCATGCATGCATTTTCTCCCTCTGTTCTGATAAACATTTTCTGATGGAACTATGCATTTGTAGATGTTGAGATCAGTAGATTGGTTAAATGTTTTAATCAGTTAATATGTATTCTAGGTACATGAATATTTTGATTTTCAAGCTGATGAAGATTCATTTTCAGAGGACCAAAGTGTTAAAGAAAGTCTTCTAAGAGATACATTTAGTATCCTGTTATCAAATCAAACATCTTCTTCCACTTTCTTTGAAGCTATGCAGAATGTATATCGATCAGCAAGAATTAAGGTAGGGCTTGAGGCATGGCAACCTTCTGCAAACAAAAACATTTTTTTCAGTATTAAAGCTGTGACTAGCTTATAATTGCCAATAGCTTTTGATATTATCAGCCATACTTTCATTCTAAATCACCTAAGAGATTTTAAGTTGCTTGGACAAAATTGGCAAATAATCGCATGTCTGAATGTGAAGAGGACCAGGGATACTCCTAGTACTACTCTATTACTAATATTTTCTTTTTGTCATATTAATTATGCCTGCATAAGTATTTTAATGAAAAGCTAAATAATTGTACCAATTCCCCTAGATATGAATGCTACATTCCAAAGTGAAACAACCCTATAGATATTTCTGCCCCAGCAACAAAACATCAATATTTACTTATCTACCCAAGGTTTTCCTATTATCTATTTACAGGATGACCATCTCAAGGAGAATTCTGATTTTTGCCTAACATTAGAAGAATTAAATCCATTGATTAGTTTTGTGAAAGGGATTCAGAATCCAGGGCAGTTTGAATTGGTATGTGACATTTGTGGTTTTATTTTGGAATAATTTTTTCCCAATGTGAACTTTTTTCCATATACATTTGATTATGTAATGTTTCTTCTTAATTGGGATGAAGGACATTTCTTATTGTTCCCAATTGCTTTTTCTTTCAGCTTTTCCCTTCTGCTATTCCTAAAATCCATTTTTTGCTGCATGATCTTTATCGTATAGTGAACCCAGGAAAAAAGCTTAATTCCATCCTAGCTCTTCATTGGTTCCTTTCAAGTTTATTTAAACAGTTCCAAGGAATTAGCAAAGTAGCATCTGCAAACCTTCCAAAAATGTAAGATAATATTTTGATTATATTTTTTTGTTTACAACTTTATCACATTATCTTTTCAAACTATTACAGGCTGAAAGAGATTGTTAGACAATTCTTTTGATTCATTGTCCTGATAGTAACAACTGTTCACAAATTAACACTGAATCAAAATATCCATTAAGATCATGTTTTGACATCATTTTCAATAATCTCAAATAAAAAGTACTTTAACAGATTAACAGAGTATGCGTTTATCTGTAATAAATAAATCATGCTAACCTTTATTTTCCCCAAATCTGTGATGCTATGCATAAATGAGAGAGAATCAGAAAAAAAGAAGAACAAACTGATCAAGGCCTACGTTTCAAAAAATACTAATACTAATACTAATACTAAGAGGAATTAACAAAAAAATTCAAATAATTTAGACTGTTGTGATCTAGTTCTGTACTTTTTGCAGAAATGCAATCCTTGGTAAACCTCCTAACTCTTTATACCTCTCAGCAAGCCTTAGCATTATGGCATCAGCCCAAAGTCTAAGAGCTCAGAAAACCATATGATCCCTGATGAATAAATTTGTTTCTGGTTTTATTAATTTTAAACACTTCAAAATAAAATTAATTTTGACAAGATGATCCTAAATTGGCTACCTTTAAAAGTATAATTCTACATTTGCACATTTATTACTGTAATAGATGGCTTTTGAGTACTCTTAAATACCCTGTGGATGTTATAGAAATAAAACTCCATTTGGCCAGGTGTCTGAATAAGAAGTTATCCAATGCTAGAAAGAAAACATCTGTATAAAAGAAACAACTTCTTTCAATAGATTTAAATAGTCTGCCACTGTAATTTAAAAATGTCTGCACTTATTGCCTTATGCCTTCTCATATTTTGAATTTTGAATTGCTTGATTTATTCTTTGCTTGATTTGTTCTCTACATTTAATGCTTGATTTATTCTCTACTTTTAATTAATCATCTAGGTAGATGATAAATTGTTCAGAGGCATTTGACAATTTAGTACAAAGTGGCATAGAATAAATCTAGAAACAGACTTTATTCTACAATAAACAATATTTTTTACTATAACCATCCAAAATCAATAATTAGTTAACATTTTTGAAATACGTACAGTTTATGTATATACCACAGAAATTATTAGTATTCCAGATTCTTTGTTTGTCTAAATTGCACTCTAAATGTTTTATCTATTTATCACTTTGTTCTATTTCATTTCTTTTCTTTCTTTCTTTCTGCAAATAGATAACTTCAATACAAATTATAACAAGGTCTTTCTTTGTTTATTACAATTTTTCCACAGGCAAAACCATTCAAGAAATAAGCCTTTGATGACAGCTAAATGGTCAAATCTTGGGTAAGTATTAAGTACAATTATGATAGCAAAATACGTATAGGCAGGGGTGGGATTCAGTTTTTTTAACAACTGGTTCTGTGGGCATGGCTTAGTTGGTGGGTGTGGCTTGGTGGTCATGTGACTGGGTGGGTGTGGCCAATTCGACATCATTCATGTCAAGGGGCGCTTCTCCTTGCCTGGCCTCTCATGACAGTGGGGATGCTGCAATGGTCATAAGTGTGAAAAATGGTCATAAGTCACTTTTTTCAGTGCCATTATAACTTTGAATGGTCACTAAGTGAACTGTTGTAAGTCAAGAATTACCTGTACAACAATATAAAAAGCTTCTTTGCTTACAAAAAGTTGCCCTAAATACCAATCATTAGATTAAAAAATACCTGCAAGCCAGAGTTACAAATCAGGCAAGGTGCCAGAGCACTTTGAGGAATTAAAATAGTTAAAATACAGTGATAACTATCAAGCAGCCAGCTCTTGCTCATAAAATGAAACCCTTTAGCGGAGAGGTCATTTAAGCTCTCCAGAAAAATCACACCCAGGAAAAGCAATCCTGAGATCCATTTGCTCCACTTAAAGATACTAGCTGGTCTCACTCACCTCACAAGATATCCTAAGGAAATCATCCAGATTTAAGGAAAGGTCACATGCCCCCCCCCCCCCAGAAAGGCAGTAAAACAAAAATAAGTGCCAAGCTTGCATCCTGCCTCTTAGAAGTATACCCCCCAAAAGGACAGTGCCAGATAGTACTAAAGCAGTGAGGAAGACCCCCTCCCCAGATAGAAAAAGAAACCATAAGGCAAGAAAAAATTCAAATACAATACAAATAATTAAATCACAACAGTAGCTGTTGCTTATTGAAGCTGAATAGGAAAATTATCCCATCAATAAACACAGCATTAAACATCACCAAGCACAGAATTACCCTTCACCAAAACCCAGTTTAAGACCAAAACTCAGAAAGGATATGCAAACTCAGATTTGACTGTTAATCTTTCTAGCTAGCCAAGAAGCCTTGCTGAATGTCACTCGTCTTAGTTCCCTGTCACTAAAAGCTTTGATTCATTATTCAATTATTTCTTCAAAGTGCAGATTGTCCAGGGAAGTATTTCCTCCCAAGAGCAGTGTAAAAATTTTAAAACAACCCTTCCCCTTTAAAAAAGCCAAGCCCCAAAAGCTCCAGAGAGCTGTCTGCCAAGAATGTAATAAGAGTGGAGAAAAACAAAAGGAGATTGCTTCTAACTACTGGTTCTCCGAACTGCTTGAAAATTAACAAGGGATTCTATAGAACTGGTAGAATCCCACACCTGCATATAGGGAATATTGGATATAGCTTACCAGGCAATTCCGCAACACCCTATCCATTCACATCACCTTTCTTATTGTTTTTATATAATTCCTATTGAAATGATAGATTTGTTAAAGTAATATCTCCTTGAAAATCCAATTAATTTAATTGCATTAATTGCATATGATGTACAATTTCATGAAGAATAAAAGTAATAACATTCACTCAGGTAAATATGTAGAGCAGGGGTGTCAAACTGAAGGCTCCCAGGCTGGATCCGGCCTGTGATGAGGCCGGATGCAGCCTGCATGGCCATCCTGGAAACTGTAAAGATCTGGCCTGCATCACTTCAGCCTGGCCCATGCCAACCTGGTAGATGTGCACATGCAACAGGCCCAGTTCTCCATCGCTGCATGCAGGCAACTAAAGTAGTTTGTGGGACTAGAGTAAAAAAAAATAAAAATAGTTCAGACGTTCAAAAAAAAAAAAAGATCGCGCAAGATTGGAAGGTCTGAACTATTTTTTTACCGTAGCCCCACAACTACTTTAGTTGCCATGCATGTGGCGATGGAGAACAGAGTTGAAAAGCTGGTTAGTGAAGGGGTGTAACTGCCTTGGGGTAGGGTGAGGGTTTGGCATGGGTGGCCTGGCCCCCAGATAAGCTGGGCCAGGGCGGGTGTGGCAGCTCTGAACCCCCTGCCTTGCTTTATCCTACACCACCACCACCCGCTGCCTCACTTCATTCTTCATTCTTCACCACTTCTTCTTCTTGCTCTCCTAGCAGGAGGCTGTGAGCAAGACACTGGTGCAGCAGCCACAAAGTGAGGTGGTGTTGGGGTAGATGATGTAGCAAGGTGGGGGTGTGCAGCTACCCTCCCATGCCCTGCACTAGTTTACCTAAATGTTCTGCCAGCCAGGCACTGAAGTACTGCAATTGCCATCTCAGCGAGATGGAGCGAGAGAGCGAGAGAGCGAGAGAGCTCTCCAACCTGTGTTTGTGTGTGTGTGTGTGCGTGCATGCGTGTTGAAGCAATCCATGCTTCAGCCAAGGCACCTAAGCTGCTGGCAACAGCGGGGGTGGCAGTTCAGAAAAATGGGTTTACACTTACGACTGCAGGATTGACATACTCACTATTGATTCGTTAAATCAGTGGTCCCCAATCTTTGTGCTTGGCGCAGTAGGGGGACAGGGAAACCAGGCCACATGAATGGCAGGCCGTCGCACGCGCATATGCACACAGCTCAACTTGAACAAGCAATGGGCCAGCGTGCACAGCTCAACTTGTGCAAGTTGAATGGTATGTTGGCACACACGATGGCCCGCTGCTCACACAAGTTGAGCTGTGCATGTGTATTCAGGTGGCCCAATTGCCAATAGGTCGTGGTCTGGTAGTGGGCTACAGCCAAGGGAACCCCTGCACTAAATGACTACCCAAAAAATGTCATCAGGTCTGGTCACAAGGGTGCCTTGACTTATGACCATAACAGTTTACAACAATAAATCCAATTGTAGTCATAAATTGAGGACTACCATAAACAGAATACAAAATCAGAAACAGCAATCATAGCAACAGTACAAGTCATAGAATAAAATTGTGGACTACAATAAATTCTGCCTGTACTGCTGGAAGTCTGTTCTCGTTTTAACAAACTTTTTAAAATTCATTTAAAAATGAAAAAAAAAAGACACTGCTGGAAGTTGGACATTCTTTTCACTGGACTGTGTTTGAATTCTAATTACAAAGACATTCTTTTGTTACTTAACCTTTAGGATTTCTTATTCAGAAAAAGACAACATTCAACTAAGGGTATCCTCCCTGATCAAAGAAAAAGATAAAGGTAACATTAATTTTTTGTACTTATTTAATATTGTTTGCCACTAAATTAAATCCATTCAGAAGCCAAAATATATATCCAACTGGACTGTTTTGCACAGAAAATATTTCATATGTTTCCTCTGACTATAAAAAGCCTTTGATTTTTTTTCCTATGAAGTAGAAGTCAAGTGTACTGCTCATATGTTGAATGAATACATAAAACTATTTAGAAGTGTTTTTACATAGCTGAATTTATTGTGATTCTTCTGTGGCTGCTTGATTTCATGAGCCAATTGTCACATCCTTCTCTGCTAAAGGCACTGATCATTATAGGATTTGCTTTGATCATTAATATAGCTATTACCAAGAATCTTTTAGTTATCAGGAATCTATCAACCCTACTTTACCTTCTATAAGGCCAGGTGAAGGTAGACAAAAATAAAGATATTTTCTTGAAAACAAATGGTAAATATTAGTACTGATAGGGTTTTATTCAGATTTTGGGATATTCCATGAAATTTTTCTTAAATGCAGATAGATGCAGTAGATGAATGATGAACCATCCTAACATGTTTCTATATTTTTTAGAATTGCACATTTTAAATCTGGCCAAAGAAATGCATTGCAGTCATGGTAAGAGAGAATATTATTATTATTATTATTATTATTATTATTATTATTATTATTATTATTATTATTATTATTATTGATTCAAACTTCAATTCGATTCACAGTCTGGGACTGGTAAAAACTTAAACATTCAAATTCAAATCCTAACCAAGCATCTAAGTCCTGTTACAGTAACATTTAAATAGTAGTAGTAGTAGCTATTACTACTAATTAAAGAGTTACTACAGCTCATTATGGGGCTGTTCATGTTGAGAAACTTTTTTAAAATTTGGGGGGGAAATCCTTTAAATCTTGTATTAGTTATTTTGCCATATCTGCCTAACAGAAGGAATGGTGTGTTAATTGAATGCAACAGTATTAGAAACATAGGGCTAAGCCACTGATTTAATGTATGTAAGCATTTTAATGGTTCCTTCGCCCCCCCCTTGTAAAACAGATAAAGATACACTACCTCATATCAGGCAGATCATCACCAGCCCACATTTGGACTTAAATCCTAATTTTGACTCCAGAATCAAAGAATACTACACTGAGGTGCCTTTTGATCTTTTGACAATCAAGATTAGAGCAGAACCCATGAATTGTCAATGTGAAGCTCACTTGAATGAGAGACAAGGACCGAGGTAATTGGAACGGTGGGTGATGCTCTTGGGATATACAATACAAATCCTTAAGTTCTACTTTACCAGAAAAAATGCAACATGCTTATCCTTAAAAGTGCCATAATTAAGTATTATTGTGATCCCGAAGCTTTGAAAATGCAGTTTTCCTACCGTAATGCTGATTATGACAGCACACAAAATTTCTACAAGAACCTATTGATATACAGTGCCTCTTTAAGATACTGTCTTGCAGTTTCTTCATAGCTTTGGCTGTAACATGAATGTGCATGCGTGAACATTCATAAGAAAAAGAGAAATGGCCTAATTTTGGCAAATTTACAGAACTGTTTGCATCTCCGTGCACATGTAAACTCTGTGCAAGCAGTTCTGTATTTCTAGGCATGAAATGAGCAGATACCAGATTCCTGTGTTTGAATACAAAGCCTTATCTTTGTAGTGTTTGTGCGGCTTGCTGTATCGTGTATAGATTGAACTTGTGCAAAGCTTGCACGAAGTTTCATGCAAAGCAGTCTTTTGGCACTGCTTCACAAGCAACACAACTCCTTACTAAAGTATAGCAATTATACTGTGTCACTTCTTCTTTCCTTCCTTCTTTCCTTCCTTCCTTCCTTCCTTCCTCATCAAACAAATCCATTTGCTTCTACCCCAACATCTCTGCGGTTAATTACTATCATCCGTTGCTAAACACATTGCTCAGGGGAAGGAAAATAAACACCACAAGAACTACTTTCTTTTATTGCCTTATTTGGCAAATTTGTTTGAGATGTGGAAGCATTAACTGTTTGCACCATATACTCTACTGACTGCTATGGGCATAAGGGATAGAGTTCCTTTCTTCATTTTCCCCCCTTTTGTCTTTGTAGTGTTTTTCTCTACATGGAAGACTAGATTCTTCCATTCTGCTTGCTTTCTACAGAACGGGTATCATACTTACTTCTCCTTTTCCCCACCATTAAGGATAAAAAGTTTAGAGATACAAGGCTTCTAATAGGACAGGTAACTAATGGAAATTGAAGTCCAATAAATCCTAAACCCAGAAAAGTAGCTTTTATCTACTATAGTTTAAAAAAAGATACAACATTCAAACTGTTATGTATTGAATATAGATAGATAGATAGATAGATAGATAGATAGATAGATAGATAGATAGATAGATCAATCAATCAATCAATCAATAGATCAGAGACTTTACTCGGAGAAGCACAGAGCAGAAGACACAAGCCTGAAGATGATGAATGAGACTTCATCGAAACGTTGCCTAGATACTTCCTATCTTACGCGGGAGAAAACCTGAATAACCAAAGATCCACATACAAATACCCGCGAGAACCTCAGAAAACAATATATATAAAACAATATATATATTTGTGTTGCCCTGCTAAAGTGAGAGTAACTTTTAGATGACCCCAATTGTTAACTCCAACTGTTTTGGATGGAAACTTAGAATATTCATATTTGGGTGAGGTTTTCAAGTATTATGATTGGTTTAGGACCTGTGGGCCCAGAGTGTAAAATTACAGGCCTAAGCCTGCTGTTCCTCAGTTCCAGTTTAGAGTCTATAAATGTTGTTGTATTATGCTGGTCTGCTTCTTGCCTACTGAAGCCCACTACACAATACAAACTTTATGAGCATACTGGAACAATAAGGAAGAAGAGGGTTTATAATTTTACTTAGCTATAGGCAGTTCTTGAGTTACAACCACAATTCATCCCAAAATTTATGTTGCTAAGTGAAATATTTGTTAAGTGAGTTTTTTCCCATTTTGCAACTTTTCTTGCCACCGTTGTTAAGGGAATCACAGCAGTTGTTAAGTTAGTAACATAATTGCTAAGTGAATCTGGTTTCCCCATTAACTTTGCTTGTCAGAAGGTTGCTAAAGGTGACCACATGACTCCAGGACACTGCAACCATCATAAATATGAACCAGTTGCCAAGCATCTGAATTTTAATCACATGACCATAGGGATGTTGCAATGGTCATAAAGTGTGAAAAATGGTCATAAGTCACTTTTTTCAGTGCTGCTGTAACTTTGAACGGTTACTAGATAAACTGTTGTAAGTCAGTGACTGTATTTTGTCTGAATAGATAGTTGAATATGATTAAGAGGGACAGAGCCATGCTAATTCTGTCTAAAAAAAATTTCAATTTCTCCATGTTCAGCAAGGAAGTCTGTAATTGAAAGCCTGATAAAGTCCAGATTCCAAATGTTTGGAAGTTTCTACTCAACTAGACACAAGTAAAAGAACTATGCAGATACCACAACTCTATAATAGAACAATATAACAGAACTATCTAAGACTTTGGGAATGGTTCTGATATGCGTTACTCTTCCTGCAGTTCCTATGCTTTTGCTTTTTCTGACATTTGGAAATATCAGACATTTTGAAATGTCAGACATTTGGAAATATCAGAACAGAAACACAACAGAAAGATAATAATATGTATCATTGCAAAGAATGTATTCTCTCCTTTTCAGCTGTAAAATGCTTTTTGAATATTTTAGTCTATGATAAAATGAGCAGATTACTTATTTCACTAAAGTTTTATTGTTTTTGCATTTTCCTTCTGTTCTAACAGCTCTGCACATTACCCACTTGGATTAGGTATAAACATAGTAATTATTGTGGTAACAGACAAGTCTCAATCAGTCAGTGAGATTGTGAGCATCTACAAAATCATCATTTTTCGTGAAGACCGTCCAAGCTTGCCATTGTTTAATGATTTCATGCTGTGTGGTTTTGTACAGGTACTTTCTAAATACAGTTAGCAAACAAATGTTTAAATACAAATGTTCTACCCATGTACCATGTAATTTATTCATCAATTGTGGAGGAAATCAATAGTTTTGTGGGCATTTAATACCTCCTCTATTGAGTTCTTACTTGCTTCTGTTATTTTAGTCAGTCCAGATTTTCTATTCTTGCAAGATCTTGTGGAGGAGATGGTTTGCAACAAAGGTTCGTGGATTCCTAACAGAATGCATGTTTTGCAATTAGAATGTCCTTGGTTCACATCATAGAATCTGAAAATATAGAGAAGTCTAGGAAGCCAATACAAAACTAGATATTGCAATAATTTAACTCTCAGATAGTTTTTAATCATCTATCTAATTTAACCCATTACCAAATTACAGAAATGTGCTCCTGCCTATTTCTATGGTGTATGTGACTTTGGATTGAAAGGATGACTTTGCAGTTGAAATGGCTTTATTCATTATAAATGTTCAAGTTAAGGAAGATATTTTAGAATGAAAGCTAACAGATAAAAATGGATGGATGGACTGAACCAATAGGATTGTCAGTCCAGACCAGAATGGGGACTGGTCCTGTCTACTTGACAACTAAGTGGCTACCAGACGTTATTGCTTATGGAAGCCCTAAGCAATCCATTCCATGTTGCTGACACATGCCAGAATCTTCACAGGGTTCTTTATTCAGTGCCTTGCTTGTCCAAACCACACCCTATTCCCATGACCTAAGGAGATGGGCTTGCCTTTGAACATCTATCCAGTAACTTTAACTGTGCCACTATGTCCATGTATCAAGTGGAATTTGTGGGTTTCATTCCTTCAAAGTTAAACTACCATGTCACATTGTAAACTGCTTTGAAAAAAAGAAGAACTCTGTAAAGTGTGTGCGACACGAGTTTTCTATTTGAAGGCTGGTTTGGGAATTTAAAAGAAAAATCCACAGGGTGAGATTCAGCCTTTGGGTTCAACCTCTACTAGTCCCCCAGCCTGTGCTTTCTGCTAATGCAAATGAGGGCATATCCTTTCAAAGACCATCTAACCCATCCCTAACATAATCAAAGGAGGATTTTATTTTACTTTATTTCAAATAGGAGTTTGCAAAAGCAGCCTGCATTTTCTTTTTTAAAAATCTACATAGACTGGTTTTTTATGGTGACTGTATTTGTTTTTTTCTTTATCCTAAATTACTAATGTTGGGTGAATTTGCCTACGCTAGAGATCAGACAATTCCATGGTTTTTTTTTCTTTTTAGTAACTAGACATCTGTTCTAGGAGCCAAAGGAAAAACAGAGCAAACAGCCCAAGATCTTCTTTAGACACTTGGTTAGGCACAACTGGACTTGTGCATTGGAAAGAAAAGGTCAAAGACAGTGGTGTGGTCTTTCTCACAGTGGGGTTTCTCTTTTCTTTCATGTCTAATCCTGCTAGGATAATCAAGTTTCAGTGCAAGCTGATATCATGATGGATACAATACAATAAAGAAGAAAAAAAACTGGGGAGTTTCCAGGCTGCCAATAATTCTCATGTGTTTGAGTAACCCTGGATTAAGTTCAAGGCTACTCAGAAAAGTAGTGTACAATCCCAAAGTTGTGCAGCTTCTAAAAGTACAAAACTATTGTTTTTTCATTTCTTCTCTAATATCATCATTAAGAGAAAATTATCAAGAATAAAGGTTTGAGCCATGATGGCATCTTAAGCAGCTGAAAATTCCATTGTTTGTATTTATAACCTGGAATCAGAGTACTTTTCCTGGTAATGAAGACGTTATAAATTTATGTTTGATTGATATTATTTTGATTGCATTTAAAATGCACCTTCTAGCCTCAATAAGAAGGATAAGATGCAATTACAACTTAAGTTCAATTCTATAGAATTAAATAACATAACATGCAGTTCTGGAATTAACAAGTTTAATAAGACTTGCTAATTCAGATTCCTTTGCTATGAGAAAAATGATATTATTTTCAACATATTACCCTAAAATAACTAACATCCTGAATTATGTGATACCTACTAAATAAAATTATGCAATAATAAATTTCATTTCAGTTTTTTTTTCTGCAGCAGATCAACAAAACGGAACGTAGATCAAATAAAATATGAAACACAAGATACTTTACCAGAACTTGAAAAGCCATATATCACTATATAGAATTTATATATAAAGTGGAAAAATACACATTAGGAAAATGTATTAAAGATGTTAAATCATTGGCAACGTATTTCCATTTCTAGAAAATGTGTAGCTTTATAATAGTAGTGTAGTGTTTAATTGATTATCTGAAAAAAAGTAATTAATTGAAGATTTTCTTCCACATCAAGTATTATAACCATAATTTGTTTTTTCTGTTTTGCCTTTGAAATTGAGAAATTTCTTTGTTGGGCTCAGATTGGAAGTAAGGATGGTGCAATCAGGCTGTGCAAAAGAAAAAGGATAATTGGCTCAGCCCAATATTGAAGCATCAGAATTTCAAAAAAAGGAGCACTGATCATATTACAAACAGATCTGTTATAGCCTTGATCTAGACAACCTAAGGCTGACCTTCAGAAATATTAACTGGGTTTGTTTGTTTATTTAAAAAAAATGACAGTTGATTAATTGCAGATAATTCTGTTAATCAATTAGACTTTTTGATTGGGTGACAGTTTATATGGCAGAACTAAGATGAAGAAGGGAATATGGCAACTGTCACTCACATCCTTATCCCCTCCAGGCTGGATTATTAAAACGCATTTTTCATGGGGCTGCTTTTGAAGTTTACAAAAAAGTTGCAAATGGCACAAAATGTCCCCTTACCTTCACAGATATGTAAGAAGTGCTAGAATGTTATAACACCATGTTATTTCTCAGAAGGCATCTGAGTTTAGTGTGCTGGTCATCAGCAGGCATGACACCTAGATACTTTCAGGACTGCTGCTTCAAACGCAACTGATCTGGCTAGTACATATACCCAAATTGGGGGTGCAAAGGCACTGCCTTCTATATGAAATTTGGGAGGGGGTGGGAAATATTTTTCCCTGAATACAGTCTTTTCCTATTGATTAATTTTTCTCCTGGCACTCAGGTGGCCTCTTCCTGAAAGTTATTCCAAAGGAAGTTCAATTAAAGCAGTTCTGATATCTGGCTAGCAATGAAATGACCATTGATCATTGATCTCCAGTCAAATTCAATAGAGCTATTTTTAGCTATTGGGTATATTAGTTTTACTAGCTTGTTATTAAGGTAGTTTTAACAAAGAAAACAAGACAATCAATGAAATCATTCTGAAAAGAAGAAAGCAACAAAACTAAGCGAAATAGGCATAGTTGGAGTAGCACACACTGTACTAGAAGTTAAATAGTTTTTACTAGACTGTGTTAATTGCTTCTTCAAAACTATTCCTTTTACTAAATTGTGCTGCTTGTTTTACAAATGCTATTGTGAGTTAAATAGATATTAGGCAATACTGTATCCCCAAACAGAAGACATAAATTCAACAAAATGACACAAAATCTTACTTAATGAAATAAGTAAATTGCATCAGTGGAGAAAGATCCTGGATTAAATAATTAAATAATTATTAATCTGACCTAATTCATGGTTTTTTTCTTCATTCTTTCAAACTTTATTGATATGGAAACTTAATTTTTTTTCTCAACTTATCCTTGGGTATTTTTGCTGTAATCATTTCCTAGTGCCAGAGCTACTGTATATCAGAGCTTCCAATGAAAATGAATGAAATTGCACCAACCAATTATTTGGAGACTAAGAAAGGATTAGCTCTGTACACCATTTACCCTATTTAAATTACCTTTAAGCCTCTTTCCTACTTTTAGTATATATTGTAGATTTTCCTACTTTTTTTAAAAAAAAAATAGAGATCAGGTTATCATAATTAGTTGTGATCTCATTCTGCATTTATCTAAATAATGTCAGAGAAGTGTCTAAAGACTTTCTAATTTTCTCTTTGTGGAATGAAACATGAGAATAGCAAAATAATGTGTAGGATATTTATACTACCATGCTTCTCCAAAAATAAGGCCTGGTCTTATATTTGGGATGGGGGGCTCCAAAATGAACATTAGGCCTTATTTTGGGGAAAACACAATTTTAGGATGATCAGCCCACCACACACAAAAGGCGGCAACTGCGCTGGTGCCGACATCTGGTAGTAGCTGCAGCTCATGGTCGGCACACTCTGGGGCTGCACAGTCTGTGCAGCATTGGTGAGTTGATTACCTGTCCAAGCAGCAGATGGTAGAAGAGGCACAGGGGGAGGCACACAATCCAGACATGCTGTGTGGGCTGCAGAAAAGCCAAGAGTCGGTGGCTTGGAGTGGGCAGATGGCCACGGGAGGCTTGTCTTCACATCTCTTGGCTCCCCAGTGGCCCATGTGGTCAGGGATGGGCTGCTACCAGTTTTCACCAGTTCAGGCAAACTGATTGTTAATTTTATGGCCAATTCGGCAAATTAGCAAATCCCACTCCTGGCTGGCCCCTCCCCTCCCCGGAGTCCCCACATGGCCCATTTTGTATCACAGGTAAATGCAGGGCCCGTGTGGAGGCTTGGGGAGGGCAAAAAAATAGGCCTCCTGGAAATTCCAGAAGGCCAGAAATGGGCTCGCTTCCAGCCTCCAGAAAGCCTCCAGAGCCCAAAGAGGGCAAAAATGCTGCCCGCAATCCATTTTTGTTCCCAGGGTGGTGCAGGAGGCCGACTAGACCAGCACCAGCAGACAACCAGTTGTTAAATCATTTGAAACCTACTCCTGCATGTAGTGCATTAGAATCACCTGCCTTCCCCCCCACACCATGCCTCTGCCTGTGTCTACTGTTGATGTTGCTACCTGAAGACAAGCCTTCCATGGCTGCCTGCCTGCTCCAGCCAACCATCTCTCAGCCACATGGCGCATTCAGATCACATGCCTACCACTGACTTTACCTCCATCTGCTGCATGGACAGGTAATCAACTAACCTGTGCTGTGCAGGCTGCTACTGCTGTGGGATTCCATTGTCCCCCCCCCCAATCCTTTTTACCTCCAGTGCTGACCACACTCCACACTCCTTCCCCCAGATTATAACAACTTCAATAGGGCTTATATTAGGAGCATGCTACCCACAGTGGCACAGTGGTTAGAATGCAGTATTGCAGGCTACTTCTGCTGCCTGCCGGCTGCCTGTAATTTGGCAGTTCAAATCTAACCCAGTTCAAGGTTGACTCAGCCATCCATCCTTTCGAGGTAGGTAAAATGAGGACCCAGATTGCTGGGGGCAATATGCTGACTCTGTAAACTGCTTAGAGAGGGCTGTAACGCACTATGAAGTGATACATAAGTCTAAGTGCTGTTGCTATGCTTAAAAATCAGGGTAAGGTCTTATTTTCAGGGTAGGTCTTATTTTTGGGAAAACAGCATACATATGGCAAAAAGCTTTGCATTAAAGTGGTTGAAACTATAGGAGCAGGGATATACCAATGCTTTAACCTTGATTGGTCTCATCATGTGAACCATGGTTTCCCCAAATATAGCTATGTAGACAGCATAGCAAGGTAAAGCCAATATATTTAAACCTAACATATAATTTTTGTACACTTGAATTTACATGCAGTATATTGTAAATTCATAGTATCTGAAAAGTAGAGGCAAAAATCCAGGAAGTCATACAGAACTAGGTAGGTCTACCATGCCTCTGGGTTTCACAAATACCTTTGTCATCATCTAGTGGTTGTCAACCTTTT
The DNA here is from genome assembly GCA_033807585.1 of Hydrophis major. NCBI lineage: Eukaryota > Metazoa > Chordata > Lepidosauria > Squamata > Elapidae > Hydrophis > Hydrophis major. The sequence continues at coordinate 130,884,159 of CM066331.1, forward strand.
GGAGCCAGATACAATAACCACAACATTAGTCATGTTTTAATGAACCATAACCATATTGCCAGATTGTCAAAGGAGAAAGGTAGGATATTCCTACCAGTACTTAAATTAGAGGATGAAGTTTAAGAAGAGGTTTTAATTAGATCCACAAAGTGTGTCTTCTCTATTTTAGCCCAAACACAGTCCCCTTGAGCCTTCTAAAAATAAAGATCTAAGCATATTTTACAAAGGATAATTCTATTCTCTTCTGTAATTTGAGCATTGATTTCACTGCACATATTTCATTGTTAATGCAATCATCCTATCTGGTCAATTGTTAGATCCATATTTTCAATAACAAATGCAGGAAATCATCTATGAAGAGACCTATTTATAGATCTATCTATAAACTTTTTCTATGTTATCCCCTTAAGCCAAGACATTGTGTTATTTACAGCATGAACACAAAACATTGTGTTATTTACAGCACTGACAGGTATGATCTTTTTCATGATGCTAAAGTTAAATGATATTTGGAGGGAAATGGATTACTTCAAGATAAACTATTGTTTTCAAAGTATCAGTTAAAGACATCTCTCTGAACTTTTGGTGAAATATTGAGTGAGGTTCACATAAAATATAAGTCTAGATATTTTGGCCTATAAGTGCAATATTATGTATGTATTTCTTTAAGACTTTTAAGAAGCTGTGCATTTGCAAGAAAAAGTGTCATTTGATCATTTGTACAAATATTAATTTCATTTATCCAGCCCAGCATGGCTTGTCCATTCTCTCTTGAAATGAAGCCCTGTCTGTTAATTAGAACATGCATTCACTGAAACCTTTTGAGCCTCTCCCAAGCCATCACTCTTGAACTGCACAGACAATGTGAAGTTGCTCAAACCCTGTTCTCCCTTGACAATGCATCCAATAAAGGTGAAAGAGGATATGTCACCATATGAAGCTCCCAAGTGTTAACAGATCCTGAAAATTGGCAACAACTGTTTTGCTGAGTAGAGTCATCTGCAAGACAAGGGTGGATAATATCCCAGTGATGAGCATTTAACGTTTGAGCTGTGGTCACATTTGCCTTTCATGTCAGTTGGGCCTCTTGAGCAAAATTCAAGAGAGATGAAAGCTAATGCAGCTGCCTTTGTTAATCTATATTGCGCAGTCCTTTGGACAGAGGGGCAAGGCTGATATTCCCTGAGATACACAATGCATTTTGATTAACGGTGAAAACTAGTGAAGTTACTCTCTAAGCCTGTCTGGTCCATCAGTCCTAGAAATGTAATTTAGATGATTATCTGGGTGCCCATTAAAGCTTGTAACCCATTCCTTGGCTGTTTGAAGTTCGCTTGCTTAAACTTGCTAATAGGAACAATAGCAAGATTAGGTCAGGGTCATGAAATAAGAGAACAGAGAAAAATGGGGAGGAGGGAGAGAGAAAGAGAGAGAGATGACAGTAGAATAATAGAAAATTTCCTACCAGCAAGTCATTGGAATGATGAAAGGAAAATATTTTACTATTTAAAAACTGATAATCTAAAACACCAAGTGCACTATATGTAAAAACCATTTTATGTAGCATCACTCCAAGATTGTTTTCCATCTGTGTACAGCCTTCTCTAAATCTGGACCACTGCAAATATAGAAGAAGTAACTCAATCCTCCCCCTCAAATTCCTTTGTTTGGAAAAATGCAGAAAATCATGACAAGCATGTCTTTCCTTGGTGCTAAATAATAGCATTATAAACCACATTCAGTATGAGAGAAAAATGGAATGCACTATTCTGAACTCAATCAAATTATTCATTTGGGCTTTTCTGACTACTACTACTAATAAAAACAAATCCTAAATGTGTTCCTTTGCAATTCATCTGAAATAAACAGGGTTTTAATGAAATGTCTTCAGGGGTGGAAGATTTGCTTCCACCGGGCTAGCAAGTCTACTGAAGTTTTTTCATTCTGTTCAAAGAGTATTTCAAACAAATCCGAATAACTATAAGAAGGTGACTTGTGCTCACGATGCCGTATTACAGCAGGGAATGCTTTAAGATGAAATGGAAATAAAATGGGAGCAGTACTAGTGTGCTAGCTGGATCAAGACAACAATAATGCTTTCATTTATTCCTTGAGATATCATGAACTTCGTAACACAGAAATTGTATTCAACAAGAATGGCAAGGAACTATCATAAGACTGAGAGACTGGCTTCATGAATTGTACTAATACTTGGTTTCTAACTGGGCTTATTGTGTAAAGTTGATTAAACCTGAGTGTACTTTTCATACTAAAATTATTCAATTCATAAGAATGTAATAACCAAGGCCAGACAAATCAGATTATGATACTGAAACCAACTCAAATACTCCAAACAACATCTATGTGTATGTAGGAACCTTCTCCTAGTGCTGCTATATTTGTTAAACTATGACTTTAGGAATGCAAGCAGCCATTAATAAACCTAGGTTAGCTACTCTGATGCTTAAAATCCAATTAGATTTGTCTAAATAACTTCCAACCAACATTAAAATGATTGAAATTCATTCCTGTTTGATTTTGTGCAGGGACTGGTGAAGTTGAATGCTTTGAAATCAAAATCTAAACTCGCCAACAATATAGTTATAAGGTAGAGAAGAACTGAAAATATTTTGGCATTTGGGGACAATTACTATCATAGTAATCTTTGTTTTACAATAACTATAAATTTTCTACCAATCCTTCGTGGGGTTGGGGGATGTGAAGTATAGGTAAGATAAAGCAACTGTTGCACAATGATTATTGTAGCATGGGAGTGAATAAATTGCATTAAAATAATAGTCTTTTAACAGTTGCCCTTACAACTTATTTTTTTCTTTGCCAATATATTTATCATTCATTTGTATGCTTTTAAGCTGTATTATCCCATCCTTTAAAACTCTGTTGAAAGTTCCCTTGCCAAGGGAGTCACATGCAGAGTACTTGCAATTGAGTCTCCTCATTGGTGGTCACCCCTTTTGTGGACACCTGATCCTTGCTGTTGCATGTTTACACGGTTGTAAAATTTGATTGTTCAATATGATATTTTTTTTGGGGGGGGGATGTTAGTTTTTGATCTGCAATTAAACGGAAAACATCTTTATTATAGCATCTATTTTCCCTCTTTTTTTCTGGACCAGGAGTGGGGGGGGGTTTGCAATGTACCAGGGGTAGGAGTGGGATGCAAGTTACAGGATCCAGTTAACTACCGTGTTTCTCATATAATAAGGCTGGGTTTTTTTTTTTTTTTTTGAGCCCCGAAAAAATGGCTAGGCCATCTTTTCAGGGGTGACTTAATTTCCCCCCCCCTTGCATCTTTGGGTGGGCGGGCGGCGATGGCTTGGATGTTGACCTCAGCGTTGGTGGGGCACTTCGTATCGGGGACAACGCAGGCAGCACCATATCCGGGTGTGCCACAAAAGTACTTCCTAACGGAAAAACCCCCCACCATTCCCCCCCCATTTCGCATGTTTTAATATAGGCCTTAATTTGGGGGGAGGGGCTTAATTTCATTTCATGCCTATAAAACATACCGGGACTTCCTATTGGGGGAGGCCGTATTGTTGGAGATATAATAGGGTATTAAATCTCTCGATTTCTCTGAGTAGCATTTCAGCTGTTGGATACTCTATTCTGTAACTATAGTAACTTTTACTGAAAAATACTTAAGCCTAATGTCTCCCAGATTCTTATTGGAAATGAAATGGGCTGACAGAGAAAGCTTGTCCCTATCCTATAATCCAGAGGTGGTATTCAGCCAGTTCTGACAGGTTCTGAAGAACCGGTAGTGGGAATTTTGAATAGTTCGGAGAACTGGCAAATACCTCCTCTGACTGGCCCCACCCCCCATCTATTTGGTGCCTCCTAAATCCCAGCTGATCATCTGGGTCATCTTTTGTTGCCCTGCCCAGGAGAATGGAGCTGGAAAGCAGGTTAGTGGGGTGGGGAAGGAATGGGGATTTTACAGTATCCTTCCCCTGCCATGCCCACCAAGCCATGCCCACAGAACCAGTAGTAAAAAAAAAATTGAATACTATCACTATTATAATCTCTTCATCCAATTTTCTCCTCTTCCTATTATACCCCTGTGGCATAAATTCAGTGCTTAAAATATATATGCACTGAAATATGTACATTTTTGTGCAAATAAATGCACATATATCGAAGGTTAGATAATGACTATATCTTATAGTTTTTTCATTGTACCAACAGAATACATATTTCAGTCAACTGCCAACCTCGTGCTTTGCCATGCAGTAGAAGCCACCAAAGTAGGAATAACTACAAACAGCATTCCACCATGATGATTCACCTTATCTTAAATATGTTATTTTACATGGGGATTTAAAAGAATTTCACCCTAAATCCTACAGTACCCAAATTAATGTTTAGATAAATATTAGCCAGACCAAAATCTTGCTATTGCTGTCTTTGGGTGTGGTCAGGGGTGGGATTCAAATTTTTTAACAACTGGTTCTGTGGGTATGGCTTAGTTGGTGGATGTGGCTTGGTGGTCGTGTTATTGGCCAACTCAATATCACTCACATCAAGGCACGCATCTCTTCACCTGGCCTCTCATGACTGTGGGAATGCTGCAACAGTCATAAGTGTGAAAAATGGTCATAAGTCACTTTTTTCAGTGGCACTGTAACTTTGAATGGTCACTCCACACAAGCAAAGTACCAGCAAAGGAGGGGAAAGTAACTTCAGATAAGTTCCTGAGACAGGAAGTCTCGTCCTGCCAAGAATGTAATAAGGGTTAACAGAGAGGCAGTTTCTGTAAGCAACACCAGAATGTTTCCTTCCTGCCTTCCTTATAGGATTAGGCCAGTAATTTCTTCTAACAACTGATTCTTCGAACTACTTAGAATGTTAACAACTGGTTCTAGCGAATAGGTACAAACTGGTAGAATCCCACCCCTGGGTGTGGTATATGTGTGTATGGAATGAATGTTGCATGATCACATGATCTATTTTTTTAAGAGTCCAGGATTACAATAAGCATTGTTGACTTTTTAAAAAGAAATAACAAGAAGGTCAAAAGATTCTTTTAAATCCACATGCTGCCGATTTCTGGATATAATTTGACATATATCTTGCATTTTTATAAACTACCAACATTTGTCACCCTAGATAGATGGCAATAGAAAAATCAAGTTTAAAGTGGATTGGGTCATACTAGGGCATGCTCCTCCAATGCATCCCTTGCAGGAGTGTCAAACTTTGCATCTTTTCCCTATTTTGTTTAAATGGAGAAAAGATGCAAAGAGGCAGGGGAAATTACTGTTGGAAGATAGAATTTTATCAGTTGGGCTCAAAAGTTGTGCCAAGCATAATATTAACCCAGAGGCCACAAAGATGTATTCATGCCAAAATGGTTCTGAATGTAAGTCATGTGTTGCAGTGGTCTGAAAATATATGATTAGACAAATTTTTTCATCATTCAGTAACCTTGAGACTGACAGATTTGTGATGGCTTACAGTCTTTGAAAGAAAGTATACTTATTCCAAAGAACAGGATAAACACATACAGCATGAATGGGGTGGCTAAATGAAATAGTTACATCAAACTAGCAGTACTAGGCACAATCAGCTGGGACCTTAACCATGCAAACTTACAGAAATGATCTCAAAGAATGCCTTATTTCATTCTCTTCAATGGGAATAATAGTGGGAGAGCATTCCCCTGTTTTGTATCCTCTGGCTCTTGCTTTCGTGTTAGTTGTTGTCAATATACTATTTAACTTTGTTGTGGGTTACTTATTTATTTATTTTTTAAACAAGTTTTATTCAGTTTTCCACATTTTAACGTCTCTTTTTAGTGAACAGCATGATTACAGGTTTCACATATATATACAAATATGACCATGGTTACATATTCAATTTTTATATCCAATTCCTTATCATAACAGTGCTATTATACATTTTCTATTTTATTGTATTATTCCAACTATTTATCTCGTTATTTAATTTACTTATGATAACTTCATAATCATTGTACTTTAGTGCTTTTAACTGTCACATTTGTATATTTCATCTTAGATTCTAGGTAAAAAAAAGACACTTCTTATATAAATTGGTTTCCCTCCCGAAATCTCAATATAAGTGTACCACCTCTAAGTTATAAATTCATTTATTTTCACCCCTTTTAAATCTCGTTAAAACATTTAACATTATTACCTAAAACATTAAACTTAATAATCCCTTTAAAACTACAAAGCATATATAAATCAGATTCTGCATGATTTTTCTGCTTTTAAATTTCATTAACACCCCCCCCCAAAAAAAGGACATATTAATCTACTCAATTCAAACAGTAAAACAATCCTAAGGCCTAAAGTTAATTCCATTTCAGCTCTCCTCCTATATAAGTTTATTTATTTCCATATATTTAATACACATATTCCATTAATTATTCCATTCATATTTAAACCAAAAAAAGCCAACATTCCAATCTTAAAAATATTTCAATATATCTAATATACTTATTCCATTATTTGTTACAATTATCTCTCTACATAAAGAGGAAGAGCATTAGATTCCATTATCCAAAAAATAACAATTCTGTTTTTCCATCTTGTCAGTCTATATGTCTCTATTTCATAACTATAAATTTATCTATATTACCCCCTCAATACCTTGCAGAATCCCCTTTCTATATAATAATCAGCCATTATCTCTATTTCCAATTAAGGTTTTCCCCATTTTTTTTTACAATTCCCATATTTCTTTGTTTCCAAATCCTGTTTCTTGTCCCTTCTTTCCCCCTGTCTTTTCTCCTTTATTTTTTCACTCCAGTTTTTATCCCTCTCTCTATTTATAGCTTCCTTTCACCCTTTGAATTTCTGCTGACTCTTTTTCCCTTTTTTAATTTTTTGGATATTCCTCTTTTTATTTAATTTCTTAAGTCTCCTGTATTTATTTCCAACTCTTTTCTTCTTTCTTTCAAGAGTTCTTGGTTCTCGATGATCACTAAAGATGGTCTCTTCTATGATTTGCTCCACCTCCTCTTCTGCCTTTTGTCTTTGTTGTTCATATTCTGCTGTCGCATTTTCAATAAATTTTAAAGCAAAACCCAGCAATTCACCTCATTCTTGTAGTGTTTCTTTCATTTTTCTGAGTTCCATTTTTAATGCCAGAAGAGAAATCGCCATTTTACAACTTTCTGATTTGCAATTTAATCCAAATAGTATCTTTAAAGTTTATTTCCAACAGTCAACTTTTCTTCCTCTCAAGTTTTTAAGTCTCCGCTAATCCAGTGCCAAATCCATGTCAGAATCAGCAACTAATTCAAAGGCAGAATCTTCCTAATTCTTTCTTTGTTACAGTGTTTCAATTTTCAAACTTCTTGCTTTATTGTATCAATTTCCATGCAATTTCAAGAAACAAGAGTTTTTTAAAAGAAAAACAAGTTAGTTTAACTGAGATGGCACTCTTTATTATGCTAAATCTTCACCCGCTCTTTTCTTTTTTCTTCTCTATTATTCAGAGCTTTTTAAACCACAATTTTCCAACGAGAAAAAGATAAAATCCAGTTGATGTTAAATTTCCTCTTTAACAGTCTATAGTTCAGCTTTATTAGTGCCAATATAAAATCAAAATATACTTATCCAAGTTGATTATATAGTTCCTTCTCCAGCTTCTACCTTTTGCAGTTTCAAAGCCCCTACGCTATCAAAAGCAATTCACACCTTTTGTTTTTCTCTTTCTCTTCACCGCTTAAATCCTTTCTTAAAGATTCTTTGAAATGTTAATCCTGGGGGTATCTTCCATTTGATTATATCATCCTGTTCCTCCTGCTGTTCGCTTCATTCTTTCTCTCCTGCACAATCTTATTCCAGTCTAATCTTCCCCTTCAGGGTGGCCATTTTAGACAACCGCTTCAGACATCTTCAGGAGGGAGCAATTGCCAAGCCAGGGGGGAGGATTTGCGACTCCCCTCTACCCAGCTGATGGTCTCCCCTTCCTCCGCCACCCCTATGAGGCAGCTTCTGCCCCAATTCCAAAGGATTGGGGCTTTCCAACGACAAAGCACAAACCAAAGCTGCACACGATCGCAGTCAGTGGTCCGTCTTTGGGGAAGCTCAAAACAGAAAGTCCGTGGGTTACTTATTCTTACCTGCCTGCATTACCTAATGCATTGTCAAATTTCACCTTGCATCTATCAAAAAAAAATTTCTCTCTGTGAAAGAAGCTTTTGTTTTTCTAACTCAGCTTGACTGATAATTAATTTTAATGATGGTTTTGAGCTCTATTGTTGCAGAAGTCAGGGTGAATTCTATTGATATTGCTGCTTTGTGTAACATCTGTCCATTGCTTTATAGTTTCATTCCCTGTCATATTTTCCCAACCTAAAAAAAGCCCAGTGCTAAAAGCAGGTTTAATTGATTTGCATGAGACTAGGAAGGTAGCATAAAGAGAAAATTGTAAAATGAAAAAAAAAAGTGAAAGAGAAATAGACCATGAAGGAAAAGACATTAACATGTGTCCCTGGCCATTTTGTAACAAAATATATTCATTAATTTTCCACTTCACCTATGAAGTTTCATTGCAATTCTGCTTTTATACATACTCAAACAAATAAAATTGAAAATGAAATCTTGTTCATCAAATTAAAAATGTACAAATGAAAATTTCAAAATTTTTGTCCCAATTACACCCTTTTCAAATGGTTTTAGAAATTAAACATTTGGGGGGGAAATTAGCACTATTGTTTTGGAAAATGTTAGCAGCAATTTAGACCTGAAAGTGAATCGTGCTTTGGAGCATTTATTGTCACAGATGTGGTACATGTCTTTCCTTTTTAGCATTTAAAGATGCTATTAAAGACTGCTAAAACAACCCTTGATCTGAATAATTTGTTCCAATAAGAGTAGGAGAGTTCATATTTGTTTCTCCTTTAAACAATTGTAAATTGTATTTTGCTGATTAAGTTTCATTTCTAGATCTTCTATGTGATGTTTTATTGATTTGCAAGATGATTATATATTACCCTCTGTTCTCTTTTAATTGCAACATAGATGAGGATTGTATGTTGCTGAGAATTGGTTCTGATTCAAATGACCTATAAATCTTATAAAGTAAATCCCTTATAAAAACTGAAACTTATTTTGTATAATAGCTGAAAGCTGTATACAAGGTTTTGACAGCTGGATTTGTCCTTGAGTACTCAAGTTATGCAACTTTGCTTTATGAGCATACGTAAGGACAACCATGGCATGCCTTTTGTTCCAAATATATAAAAATCATTAAAAAACAGGTCAGAATATTCCTTCCTTTTGTTGCAATTGCTCCTGTTTAAAGCTTATTCAAATCGTCTATTTGAATGCATTCTTCCCTTAGTTATATTGGTTTTATTTGATTTCATTTCATTTGCTGCTACCTTTACAGTATGTACATTTTTATCTGTTTACAATCTAACTGTCCCAAAAGTGCTTTCCAAAAGGCAACTGGACTTTCTTGGGGTTTTTTTTCCCTCCTTGAAGACATTTCACTTCTCATCCAAGAAACTTCTTCAGTTCTGCCTAAATGGTGGGGAATGGAAGGATTTATATTCTGGTTGTTAGCACTTAGAAGGTCACTCAGCAATCCCAAAAAGGTTCCACACCAGTGGTGGTATTCAGCAAGTTCTGACCAGATCTCGAGAACCGGTAGTGGAAATTTTGAGTAGTTCGGAGAACCCGCATATAATATAATAATATTTTATTTGCGGTCACAGACCAAAACACAAGTACAACAAAAAAAGAACATGGGAAAATTAATCATGAACAATTGGTCACCAAAAACTTGACTAAGAGGAATTACAACGTTCTCCTCTGATGATTACAACTCTTAATTTTTTGGGGGGAAACCTGAGAAGTGATGTATGAGGAGCTATCCCCTAGACAATATAAGAACAAATTACTAACATTGGGTCTAGAAGGGTCTGTTTCAAGGAGAGACAGTAACTTAGATCTGCCTGTGTTATACATAGGGCAATATAAAAGGACATGCTCCACAGTTTCAACCTCAGCTCTGTCACAGGGGCATAGCCGCTTGTTAATCGGGAGCCTCTTAAATCGACCATCCAGTAGTGCTGAGGGCAAGACATTAAAGAGAGCTAGGGAGAAAGCTCTTCTATACTTGAGAATGGTTAGAGTGTAAAAATAGGAAGCCATCCTCAGTCCGTAATTTATTAAATTGGCTGAAGATCAGAGGGGAGCAAGTTTTGTTAGCTCTGGCTCATAGATATTGCAAGTCAATGTCCACAAGCCGTTGGACTACCCTAAGAACTGGCATATACCACCTCTGACTGGATATTCCCCTGCCATGCCCACCAAGCCACACCCACAGAACCAGTAGTAAAAAAAATTTGAATCCCACCACTTTTCCACATGCATTTACACTCTGATTGAGGTGACCCTAAGGATACAGATAAACCCCCAAGTGGTCTCAATGACTCTTAGAGAGCTAATGACTGACCTTCAAAGTGCTAACTATCAGATGATTGCTAAGGAATCAATCCCCCACCATTCAGCCAGAACTAAAGAAGCTTCTTGGATGAAGAAAAGCACCTTTGGGACAACCATGACATGGATAACTGAGAATCTCCATAGACACCCAAACCTAACCATTCATTGAGGTAAATATAAGTTGAAAATGGCTTTTAAATCTTGCTGGTACTGTATATGTTAAAGATGGGATCAATCAAGAGGACTGTGACTGATTTATTGATCTGTGATTAATAATCTGTCTCATTTTTTAGAAGATAATTGATACATCTGATTAAGTATGCATTTTCTCCCTGCGGGTAGCTTTCAAAAATTTGTTTGGTGGTTGCTTTCAAAAGTAAGTCTGAAGCTGATGCTTTACACAAACATATGTAAGTTCTCTGTCATCAGTGATCCACTACTAGGGAGTGCATGGATTAGAAACAAGATAAGGAAATGTAACCTGGGACACAGATTACTATAAACCTTCTATAAATCTTTGTTGAAATATATTGAAATACATTTAGAATAAACCTCATGCTGATTCTTAAGTAATCAGAAATTGGAAATGACGTAGCTATTCCACTAATACAGGGAAACAAATATATTTAAATGTATTGAGGCACATTAAAAATATTTTCATTGTTGGAGCCATGTATATTTACTTATTTATTTATTTGCAGGACAGCAATAGCCAATAGCACTGAAACAGCCATAACTTCCCCATATTTCATTCCCTCAGGAGTCATAGGTCCTGGTATTTGTGCACATTCTGTAAATTAGCTTGGCTTAAAATTGGTTGTTCTATCTATGATGTACCATTTCACCCATGTAAAAGCCCATGTAAGAAGAACGATGGGAGTTTTAGCAGTATATAAACAGCAACTATTTATTGCTACAATGATATATAATACGATGTTTTCAATTGTTGTACCCTTTTAACTTTTTAAAAAGGATTTTCTATTTTTCTCTTGGACAATGTATGTATTTCTACCATAATTATCATACTGGTTTGTTTATTTTTATTATTTTAAAGCAAAAAAAAATATTTGAGAATAATTCATGGCACAACCAAAATGCAAAGGAAGAGTCTTTCAGTTCAAAACAGATTCTGTGGCAGTGAAGGATATGATGGAATGATAGGTAAATCCTAAGGAATGAGATATAGAAAAGTTTGCAATTGTCAGCTGTTCTATTAGCCCTGATGTCTGGCAATACACAATTCCCCGAATATGTTGGGTAAGGAACTCCATTAAGTCTCTGGATCAAGTTGCACCTTTGGCTAAACATCAGAGAGTATTAGAATTTAAGTGACTGTGAAGTAAATAGTTACAGCCATTAATGTGAGCACAGCAATCAATGCAAGGCATGGGAGAATAGATTAAAAGAATTAGAAAGACATGCAGAATAACAGACAGGACTTCAGGAATTATTTTTTTAGATTGTTTAGCTGATCTGAGAACTTACTGTACATGCTTTTATTTTTTTGCTTTTATTGGAAAAACTCAGATTATGCTTTTGATTTTTGGTGGTGTACTTCCATATTTTAGCAGTCAGATCTCCGGCAATATTTTAAAAAATATTAAGAAATTATATTTGTTGCTGTCTGTAGGTGATACATTGTCTATTCTATGGGCTGAGGACAATCCCTTGTGCAAAGGATATTATGCAAATTATTAAACTGGAAATTGAGAAAATCATAATTTGTGGACACTAGGAGAGTCTCTAGTGGCAGAAAATCTGCAGCCTGGTAGCATCTTTCCCAACCAAGAAAATTTATCAAAATGTAGTATTTAATTTGAAGAAGCATCTGATGAAGTTCACAGCAGCATAAATTTTAATAAAATGTATTATTCCAAAAAGGTGCTACCAAACTCCTGATCTTTGGCCAGTTGTGGGTCATTGTAGTTAAAGAAGAAAGCATAGTTTATGAATGAAGAAATAAAAGATTAGTAAATAGTTTATGAAATCAGGTTTGTCATCCTTATTGGCAGAATTTAATATAAAGTAATAGGCTTGTTTACTTTTATTTATTACAGTTTTATACTACCCAGTTCCCAGTGACTCTGGACAGTTTGTAATACATCAGCCTAATTATAAATGATTTCTCAAAACATACACACATATACATACATTGATTCTAATTTTATGACTCTAAACTTTGAGGTTTTATGTTCGAAATATTTTTTATTGTACATGGTATTTAATTTTGTTGTACAAGTTGCAATGACAATAAACTAAACTAAATTAAACTATGTGGATATCTGAAATACAATCCTATTAATTTTGTTGTTAATAACAACAGCTGTATATTACCCATGATCCATGCCTATTCAATTAATAGTTGTATGAAAAAAAGATTGTAATTATATTTGTCAGTGCAAATGACTGCATAAATTGTACATCAAAGATATGATCCTGTTGCAAATATGTTTTAAAAATAAAATATGTTTACCTATTTTCTCCCAAAGAATAGATAACTATAAAAATATCCTAATGTTCAGTTCCTCACCAGAAGCTATTTATATATTTGTTAGATTTATGACTCTTAATTTCCCAAATAAGATAGTGAAATATATGACTTAATAGTATTTTCATATTAGTTTTTTATACATGGTGATTGCACAGATATCAGACTTATAATATTATATTAATCACATGAAAAAGCTCAAAAAGTCTGGTTTGCATTTGATTGAACTAAAGCAGACTACCAAAATGAACAAAGGAGGATGCCTGCTGCTGTTGACTAATGAGTCAAGCTTACTTTCATTAATTTTACCCTGTAATCTCTGTTTTGTGTAATACAGTGTATTCTGTATGTAATTTCTACATGACCACAAAAACTAATGAGACCTGCAGCATTGACAGCAATCTAAGTCTGTTTATATATCTGAGACCACATTTGTGTTCTCTTCAAACTTTCAACTACCATGTTTAATTCAAAATAAAACGTTACAATGCTTGCATGTCCAAAGCAATCATCCAAACATCCAAGATTTATATGACGAGTAATTGAAACTACAGTATATGTTTTATGATTTGCAATATAGTAGTTACGAGACCTTTTGTTTTCTAGAATAATTTTTTGTCATACCATTAAATTATATCCCTTTTCATCCTAACAGAATAGAATAATTGGACTAGAATTTCCATTATTTCCAGTCAACTTAGTGATTAACTAGGAATTTTGGGATTTCTGACATATCTGTAAGGACACTTACAGAGAAATCTTAACATATGTAATTACCAAAATCAGTTTGATTATGAGTAGTCTAGGATATGCACTAGAAAATTGGGAGTATCTTAATCTTAGGAAATTCATTTTTTAAAAAAACAGCAATGGTAAGACTAACCTTTACACATCCTAATCAGCATACCTTTCAATTCTATACATCATTTTTTCAAAAGACAATTTTATTTTATTTTCTTAATCTAGGGGCAGAGAAGTTAGTTTTGGTTTCAAGTCTGACTGAATTTTGCAATTGGTCATGCTGTTTGGAAAAGATATGAGTTGTACAGTATAGAGCAGGGATGGACGACCCTGCTGGCTCAGAAATTTTGGAAGTTGAAATCCACAGCTTGTAAAGGGCCATAGCTGCTCACCCAGTACAGTTGCCTTCTCTGGCATCGGTGATGGGATTCAATCGGTGCAACAACCGGTTTGATGAGCGCGCACAGTGAGTTTGAAAACAGCTCTAAAACTTACCATCTACTTCAGCCCTGATGAGTAAAACAGCTGAGCCGCAGCCATCTGCTCTGCTGCACCTATCAGCTGGGCTTCAATCAAAGGAAATATAGGATAAACTAGTGCAGGAATGGGTGGGCGGGACCAACTCATCGCTGGAACTACTGGTTCACCCAAACCGGTCTGTACCGGCTGAATTCCACCCTTGCCCAACATGTTACTTATCAGTATTTTGGGATTATGTTCCTACTTTTTCTGATGCTGAACCAAACATATAGTCTTTCTTGTAGTATGTGGAGATAACCATGGGAGACAGAAAAAGAGCTGCAAACCAGCATATAAAAGTTGTCTCAGACTACCACTGAAGGGGTGTGTGTGACATGGGAAATGTTTCAGAAGGGACCTTTCCTATTTTTCTGGAAAGTAAAAGGAATTGGGGAAACAAATATTTTCAGTCCTGCAAGACAGAGCTAGCATTCCTGATTGTGCTTCCTTGTTTGGATTATGTCACAAGTCTAACATTTCCACCTATTCTAAAAGACGCCAAACAAAAATAGAACCAAAAGCACTTCTCACATGCATTTGTTTCATGCTCTACCTTTGCTCAGAATTTTTTTCGGGGGGGGGGTTCATTTGTGGCTATGGGGGTGGGATGCAAACAAATATCATTTGGGAAAACACCCTGGGCAATTTAGTACATGAAGAACCGATTAATCACCTCCCTACAAATTCTGGTTGCATTTACTTTTCATTTGTTGTCTTTCATTAATGGCTTTCTTCTAGTGGAGCTAATCCATATGTTCAGAATTTATATTTCTTTGCAATGAGATACTTATTTCACTTTTGTGAGTTGATACTAACTAATTGTATTGGTATACTTTTCATAGTGCATTTGATCATCACAACTTGGTTATGTATGAATAAAGCTATGAACTGACTAAACAAGAGTGTTGAAATGACTTCATGACATATGCAGATCTCATCCGAAGCACAATTAGTTGCAGATGGTAAATGTATTCTTTCCTAATTGAATGAAATTGTGTTACCATCATCAGGCCTCTGTATAGTGTTCATCTGTGAGTCAGACTTTTACAGTGGTTTCAGATTTAAATTTGGGGCAGCCTAATGCTGTGCCAGAATGGTTTTTTCTTCATCCTGATTGGTTGGGAGTCTTGGTCTGTGTTTATTGGTCTTGGAGTTTGCTGTGTTCTGCTTGATTGGTGTTTCTAATATCTTCTGTCTGTTTTTTGGCTCTTTTTGTTTCTTGATTGGCTGGCAACATTGTGTTACTTTATTGGAGGCCTTTAGTCCAGCTTGGCTCCGGGTAAATGGACGACTATCATTAGTTAGGAAGCTAGGTGATAGCCGTCCATTTACCCGGAGCCAAGCTGCACTAAAGGCCTCCAATAAAGTAACACAACGTTGCCAGCCAATCAAGAAACAAAAAGAGCCAAAAAACAGACAGAAGATATTAGAAACACCAATCAAGCAGAACACAGCAAATTCCAAGACCAATAAACACAGACCAAGACTCCCAACCAATCAGGATGAAAAAAACAACAACATTCTGGCACAGCGTAGGCTAGCACCAAATTTAAAACTGAAATGGCTGTGAAAGTCTGACTCACAGACGAACACTATACAGAAGCCTGATGATGGCAGATGAGATTCTGCCGAAATGTTGCTACAACTTTAAAAGCACAACTACAATGACATGGGAAAATACCCACGGAAACTTAAGAATAGATAGATAGATAGATAGATAGATAGATAGATAGATAGATAGATAGATAGATAAATAGAGAGAGAGAGAGAGAGAGAGAGAGAGAGAGAGAGAGAGAGAGAGGTGTGACTCAGTGGCTAAGACGCTGAGCTTGTTGATCAGAAAGGTCGGCAGTTCAAATCCCTAGCGCCGTGTAATGGAAAAATCAAATCCCCTTACTTGTCTCAGCTTCTGCCAACCTTGCAGTTCGAAAACATGTAAAAATGCAAGTAGAAAAACAGGACCCATTTTGGTGGGAAGGTAACCGCATTCCATGTGCCTTTGGCATTTAGTCATGCCAGCCACATGATAATGGAGATGTCTTCGGACAGTGCTGACTCTTTGGCTTTGTAACAGAAATGGGCACTGCCCTCTAGAGCCGGAAATGACTAGCACATATGTGCGAGGGGAACCTTTACATATGTGTGTGTGTATGTGTGTTTGTGTGTGTATAAAACATTCAGAAATAACTAAAATATCAGACTGCTTGGAAACATCAGTTAGTGGCATCTGTTAAGGCATGCAATGGCAGGCTTTGTGGTCTACCACTTCTTAATGCCTGTAAATAAAGAATATTGGTTTCTCTACCGAGTCATTTATTGGATTACATTGGCACTGCCCCTTCTTCTAAGGAACTTCAGCAAGCATTAAATATTGTGTGACTAAATTATCATTGCCTGTGATATTTACACTCATGTTTTTGTTTGCCTACCATCTTTAGTCAAATAAGTGTTCGAGCTTTTATACTGATTGAATAATTTTTAAAAAAATTGGAAGGTTTCTTTTTTCTATTTCAGAGAAGGTTCCTTCCAAGACTCCCACAAAAATGCTGGACATTTAGCCTCATATCTTCTACTTGCAAAACATGTATTCTGCTTCTGAATCAGGATATGAAAAATTTGGCAATCTGGGAACAGAACATTCTGAGGAATGGATAAAAATATATCTTCTTTCTCCCTGCTCTTAACTGCCCTTTTCAGTTATGTTATTGCCCATTATAATTCACATGCGATAGAACATATTCTGTATATTGATCAGTTGTATTTTGACATTTTAATTCAGGATTGTGGTTCAGTCATTTATCCTGAGGAACCCTGCGGTTTGCAGTCTCTCTCTGCTGAATACCTGTCAATCATTTCACAGCCACAGTTGAAGACATGTGAAATGGGGGATGTAAAAGGCATGTTTTTAATACATTTTTTGCATATTCAAAAATATTCTCACCTTCTTACAAGAATGCTGATTCCTTGCTTCCTGGCACTTGAAAATTAAGAAAAGGCTCAAGCTTTTGTCAAAAAAAAAAATAATGGAGCCAAACTAATTTGTTAAATCATCTGCTTTAAATTATGAATAATTAATAATGATTAAAATAATGCTTTTGCCTTAGAAAAAGGAATTTTAGCTCAGTGGCAAAGCGCAAGCTATGCATTTTGGAAATAATGGCATCTGCTTATTGCAGCACTGGTTTTTTTTTTTTTTTTTAAAAAAAGAGGTAACAAAACTGTAGATAACTTTCAATTAAAACTCAAAAATGCTGAATATCAGTCCATGGAGACAGAACTGATATTGTCACCTGGCTAAGTGATGAATTGTGGTTAGAGTTCTGGACAAGGACTGGAGAAATTCAGATCGGAATGTATAGTTGCATCTATACATTTTGCTAGGGAATGTCATTGTATCCAATGATTTTTGAGTCCATTTTGGAGGTAGGGAAAGATGTAAATTTAAATAAGTAACATTTCTATGTCAAGCAAATATTTGTTTTGTTGCCTTAAGTCTCTTCCACTTGGGTTCATTTTTATTGCCTTTTAATATTGGGTCAAGAGAAAGTAAAAGTATTTTGATTTCTAGGCATAAATGTCTGCCCAATTTATTTCTGGACAACCAATTCCAGGTACAGATGTAAAAATGGTTATCATCTACTTTCCAGGACAGTGGGTTGTTCCTTGCCTTAGTTGTTCTGATAATAGAACCTGTGATTGGAGGCAGATAACATGGCAGCCAAGAAATTGTCAGTACCCTGTTCTAAATAAACCAGAACTCCAAAAGTGTGTAGAAGGAAAAAAGGTAAGTCACAAGGTTGGTAGAGGAAAATCTGTATTTAAAAAAAAAAAGATTTATCTCTTCATTTAAGTTATGTTGTTTTTAAAAATCTGAATACTGCATTATTAATATATTAATAATTCTTCCATTGTAATTTTTACTGTAGTCCAAACAATATCCTAAGTTTCTTTCAATTAATGGATATATTATATTATATTATATTATATTATATTATATTATATTATATTATATTATATTATATTATATTATATTATATTATATTATATTATATTATATTATATTATATTATATTATATTATTATAGTTTTAGATGTTAATTTGTTTTGCATGAATTCTGTTTTTTTCTGCTGGCGTGTAATGCATGGCTTTGCTTCTGATGACCAAACTTATGAAGTCTTCCTTCATGTTCTTGTGTAGGCCTCAGGTGGACCTCACTTTTCTTATCTTGAAGATTCTAAGCTGCTTGGAAAAAACAGAATCTCTTTTATAAGCATGGTTTGACTGTCTAACATCTGGCTGAGATGTGTGGCACAGGTACAGCTGTCTGCTAATACAAATATTCAGAAGTAAATCTTACATTGCAAATATTGCAATGTATTATACAGTTAAAAATAAATACTTAAAAATAACCCCAATATACAGTAAGCTGCATGACTAATGAATATCTAAAGCATTCAACAATATATGTTGCATGAACTTCTTTAACACATGCATTTTATTTTTTGGACTATATAGTAGCTCCAAGATTCCCAATTTAATTTAGCAATTAAAGTCTAAAACGTATGTTGGGCATTGTGGTACTTAATTTGCCTTATATTAGTGTTTCTCTACTTCAGCAGTTTCTACGATGTATGGTCTTCAACTTTCTGAATTGCCCGTGTAGTATTCTGGAAGTTGAAGTCCGCACATTGTAATGTTGCTGAGATTGAGAAACACTGTTTTATATAATGGCACGTTGTAAAATGTTCTGGAATAGATGAACCATAAAGTAATTGGCACAATAGAGTAAAAAGAAAAGAAAGGTTGGGTCTGATCTTTCCTGCTGATGTAGTCAAACAGAATTACTGTCAAGGTTGACGGCAAATATCTATCATTCCTTTTCTCTTCCTGACTTATTTAGCGTGCAATTCTTCAATTCCAGCTGTGGCCATTCATTTTTTTCTCTAGCTTTGGAAAACCTAAATTCAGTTATACTGTCTTGAAACTTGAACAATCTATCTAACCTTATTCCTGCCATAATTTCACCTTGCAAAATAATTGTTCTAGAAAGGTCTACTCTATTTTTAAAAAATTTTAAGGCACTTATTTATGGCAGGTTTGCCTGCTGATTCTTATTTAGCCTTTTTAAAAAGAAAAGATACTTTAATTCTTGTATTAAACAAAATAAATTTATAAATAAGGCAATAAATGCAAAAACAAACAGAAAGAAATGACAAAAACATCCCATGTAGGAAAAAAAAAGTCGGCTCAGTTTTTAAACATATCATTAAGTCTTGACCACACAGAATAATATTGTTTTGTCTTTCCATTACATTGAGAGCCAGCCCATAAATAGAAAGCAAACAAGTATGAACAATCTACATTAATAATACTGCGGATGTGCTGTCTTCCCAACTTTGAAAAATAATATTTTTTGCTCCTTGCCATATTCAACAAATCTATGCATTTTCATACAGTGGTATATTTTAAATATAATTGAGGAGTTTACTCACATCTACAAAGCATAGTAAATGTAGAATAATATAGGGCTGAAATTGAAGAAAATATTTTTGTGATATATTTATGAGCATCAAACCCAAAAAGGGAAATTGTGGAACAACTCATAAGCCACAAGCTAATTTCCCCTTACCCATGTCACAGTTGTGACTGAATAATGATGACAGCCTTTTAAAGTATTTCTGGAGTCTCTATAATTCAGTTAGTCTTATCTTATGATCATGAGAAACATCAAATATTTCAATCTTGAACTTGTTGATTTGTTAATATGAATATTTTAACCTTTAATTATGAGTTTTGCAATAATGAAAATCTGTCTTAACAATAGTTTTTATAGGTTTATAGATTTAGAATCACCTCCCCAAAAATTGCAATACTAATAAATTTGAGAGAAATGATATATATTAAAGGAATATATTGCTTATTTATAATTTTATGCAACCCAATTTTTCTTTTCAATAACCTCAATAGTATAAACATAGATATATCTTCAATTTATAACCAGTAATTGCCCAAGCAAATAAGTGGGAATAAGATCTAAAATTATATTTTTGTTCCAACATTTTGTAGATGCACCTTGCTGCATTTAATTCAGAGAATAAAATATTGCTATCGCTAAAAATGGAACTAAGAGCCTGTTATGATATTAAAATAAAAGCTTGTCCACAAGATGAATTGCTGGGATGGGGAGGAATAATGAACACAAGGTTGTGATACAAACTCTGCATTTTTTGTATTTCAATTGTGACATCTGACACAAATATATAAGAGGCAGAGCTTGTGTCACAAATATATGTTTGGTCATTTGGTTACATCTTCAGCTTCTGCAGATGTCAAAAGTCAGACATTTTATAACTGTATCAACTTTTTAAAATTTCTGTTCCATAGAGAAATGGAAGCAATGCCATTCTTAAACTTCTTAGACATTTTCCCACATAACTGCCCCATCTATTAATCTATCCAAGAAAATGCCTACCACTGAAGTAAATAATCTCTAAAAAATATAATAGAATAAATAAGTTCCTTTCTCAGTCTGGTACTTTTCAGATGCTTTGAACCACTACTTCTATTATATCCATGGTCAGCATAAACATTAGGGTGGAATTGTAGTCTGATACATCCAGAGAATATCAGGTTGAAGTAGGTTCTTTGTTCTGGAGCAGCAGATATCCTGACAAGATGGCAGAGAAAGTTGGAATATAATGTTGACAAGAACAGGTGACGTTCAAATCTTATGCTTCCCCATGAAACTTATGATGTGATCCTGGAAACACAGTTGCCCAAGAAATGTAGGTTTATAAGGGTCAACAAATATGTTGAGAATTAGATTGGTAGGGCATCTCAGCTTTACATTTCACTAAGCGCCATGGCTTGTCATTGTCTTTACTCTGATTTCTCTTTTCATTTCAGCAATCAAGTTATTTCTGTCAGTGCTAACTTAGGACCACTGGGTGGGGTGGAGAAGTACACACAGATTGTCTGAGACAAGAAAAATGGGTTATAAACCCCTAAGCCTTCTGTAACAGAGCCTTGAAAAATCAGTGTTGTGTTAGTAAGGTTAATTGGTCATATACTGTAGAAAGAATGTCGGAAATGTATGCTTGAAAAGGGTTTATTCATTTTATATATAATACAATATATTAAAATTTTCTTTGAACTTTTAGTGCAATAAAGAATATGAAGGCTATATTATAGATACCTTATACTGTACCATCTGGAAAATGAAACAAGTTTAAAAGGACATTTAAAAAATGAAAGCCAAAACAAAAAACTGGCTTGTAATAACACTTTTTATAGATTTTTTTGTTAATTAATTTAACCATAAGTTTTGCTGCCATGTAGTTTCCTAAAGTACAAAACATCTCTGTTAAAATTAATACTGATAAATACATATCTGAAAAATCGCTTTTCATATTGAAAATACAGGTAGCCCTTGCTTAGCAACCATTTGGACCAATTGGGATCAGCCACACAGTTGCTAATGCTGTAACTGCTAAGTGGAAAATCACCTGACCACAATTGGCTTACAACCTCACTTCCCCTTCAGTTGTGAAGTGCCACTGTCCTGAAGCAAAAAAAACATGACCATGACTTATGATTTTATTTCATTCTTATCTATTAATTATGCTTGTTGCAAAACAGTTGTGAAGTACACAAATGGCAATCATGTGACTGTAAGATTCTGCAACAGTCGTAAATGCTCATCAATTGTGAAGTGCCTGAATGATGATTTCATGATCACAGGATGCCATGACAGTCGTAACTTCAAGAATTAGTCTCGTAGCTATTTTTTTCACTGTCAGAATTTCAAATGGTTGCTAAATAAGGCAGTCATTAAGTGAGGACTACACATACATTGATGCCTCTCCATCATACAAGTTGCTGTAATTTATTTATTGTTAGTCCACCAAGTATTCCTTAAACCAAAACTACAGGCTTAAGCTCCATTGAGTTCCACTGATATCAACTTTTGTTATTAAATGGTTTTTGGTTTTTCCTTTAAAGGTTCTTTTCATTGGTGATTCCACTAACAGAGGGATGATGTATTACCTGATAGAGAGAGTGAATGAGACCCTTCAAGAATGGCAAAAGGCACATGGCATGAAGTTTTATCACAATGTGAACAATGGAAGCACTTTCATTAGTTATTCATATTATCCCCAATTCTGGATCAGTGTCAGTCAAAGACCTACATTTGAAGAAGCTCTAGAGCAGCTGCTATTCAGGTATGATAGAACAGTTGGTAAGATTAGTTGCCTTTTTCCTGGCATTCAGGTATTTGAGTCGAGTGGTTCAGTTCCTGCCTTTGGGAGATATTTACAATGCATCAGATTCTCCACTGCTTTTTACCACTTCATCAGATTGAAAATTCTAGCAGTTACAATTTTGGAGAAACTATTACAATAGAAAGAGAATAACAGGTCTCCTCTGATCTCATATTTAACTGTACAGAGCAGGTATGGAGAACTTGCAGCCCTCCAGGTATTCATATACTAAGATACCTAACAAACCTAGACTATGCTCACTGGGAAGGGAAACTGAGAACTCTAGTATGGCAACAGATTTCCCAACTCTGTTGTAAAGAACAGTTTCCTTTCTGCTTTACATTTCAAAGCTGTTCATCAAAAGTGTTTTCTATCCCTGGGAATGTTAGCATGCAAGAAAAAAAAATGGTTCAGAGGTTGGAATGCAATGTCCTAAAATACCAGTGGAATGTTAAATATCTTTGAGCATCTTGGTTGGAGTGACTTCCTTGCATCAGGCATGTACTGCCTTTGTATAAATAATAATTTATACAATGAAAAATAAGAACAAGTAATAAATGTTTAAATTTAAAATATGCAGAACTATAGTCTGTAATGGAAAATGACATCAGTATGTGTGGGCTTGGCTGATCTGTATTGCAGTGTTGCTAAAATATAAATGCTACCATCTGTTCAAATTGTAGGGCAAAGTTAGTGGATTATTATTATTGTTATTGTTGTTATTTCAGATCACAGCCATTAGAGAATACAGGCCAGACCATACTAGTTATTGGTGGAGTCCAATGGCTTAATTTCAGCCACTTGCATATTATTCAAAAAGTACTAAAGCGGTAAGTGTTAATATTGTAAGGTGTTTTTGTTTGTTTTTTTGACATTATATTAATAAAAAATAAGTATTCCTAGTGGCTATTTCCAGTATGATTTCAGGTATGTTTAGTATTTGGGCGTTTTTCTAGCCTATCACCTGCAGGATCCTGAATTACAATTCCCTAGTAACCCAGCCAATATGACTAATAGTGACAGATGCTGGGTGTTATTTAACAATATCTAAAGAACGAATCTCCAACTTTTTGTGACCTGATGGGCACATTTGAGATTTTGATATATTCTTCCAAAATGACTGATGTACAGTAAGTAGGCTTGCTTATTCACAAAACAGTTGCAAGCTGCTACATATCCATTTGGAAACTACTGATTTCTAGAATGCTACTTGCCACACCCTTCCCTACTATTCTTGACTGTTGCATTTTATTTTATTTTTTATTTCACACACAAGTTTATAGACAACTGTTAAAGACTTGTTTAGATTCCAGATGTATTCTTGGAAATAAAGATGATATTGAACATTTGTGCCTTGCTTTGCAGCATTTCATTGTTTAAATTAAAAATCTAAAAAGTCAGGGCAAATGATTTGAAAAGTATCTGCGGGCATCATGGCATCTCCAGATACCTTACTTAAAGGTAGCCTGTGACTTGGGAACCACAGTTTCATATATTTTCATATATTACATACAGTTCATATATTACATACAGTTTCATATATTTTAAATATGAAATGTAAAATCCAGCTCCACAAAATGTCTTCTTAAAGAGTAGGAGAAAAGGCAAGACAAGGAAGACATCTTTTCCTGTATCTGAATCCAAAAACCTCCTACATAAATTTCACTTATTGGACCAAATAATTGGAGAAAACTGAATGTCCATCAAAATGTGTGTAAGTTTTTTTTTAATAGCATACACAAATGCAATTGTGCATCCAAATATACAGTTTGTTGAAAAAAACACAATCTTGATGGACCATATATCCACTTGGGCACACATTGGGCTCTCGCAGCTCTTAATCTAGAAATAGGCATGTGGAAACCAACAAATAGATCTCCTTCTTCAGATTGTGAGCTTCTAACATGCTGGAGCTAAGAAAATATTAGAATGTGCTGAAATGAGTAGATGTGACATTTGAAATTAGAGAACAAGATGATAAACAATTTTATAAAATTTGGGATCTATTCTATCAATGGTTAGACAATAAAATATTGTAATAAAATATGTAGATCCTTAGAAAATAATAAATATATAAAGATGTATTCTTTTCTTATTATATCTACAAAATGATTTTAGGGTAGATTTGGGATGATAATATGAACCGTCATAAAACAAATTAAGTAAAATATGATTATTTCGTAAAACGTGAATGAATAAAAGTATAATCAAATGATTGATTAATAATGATATTAATGTGTTGTGACTGAAAGGATCGATCCTCTGTGAGCTTTGACTCTGATGACTCTGAAGATGGAAGGCTGGAGCCTGCTGTGAATGTGGAGTCGGAATTATTAGAGGACACAGATGTGAGCCAGGAGGATGAGAGTTTATCACAGAGACAACCCCCCTCAGAGCCTTCGACGTCATTTATGCCAGCAACTGATCCACAAAATGAGTCAGAGGCTTCGAGTGGAAAAACTGACAGATCGTGGCTTGATGCTAGAACTAGGAGGAGACTGAAACGTCAAGCTGAGGGGAAGCATCAAGCCAGACATTGATTAGAGAGACTGACACGCCCATCCAGGTGATTTAAGGAGGCGTGATGATTCTCAAACTTTGCTTGGAAGCAAAGTGTTAGAGGAGTCAAAAGCAAAGGTGTGAAGTGGCCTCTGTGATTGATGAACAATTCTGAATTACCAGACAGATTCCGGGAAGTCTGCCAAGGACTGGAAAAATAGTTCTTTTAACCCTTTTTAGTCTGGTTTTGTTCTTGTTTGAATATTTTGAACTCTGGAACTCTGTATGCTCACTTGAGAATATAGGTGAGACATAACATTTTTGCTTCCAAGCCTAACAAACCATCTTCAAAACAAGATGGACCAAACCCAACTGCAGAGTTTGGTAGAGCAGCAACAGCAATAGATAAGTCAACTACTTCAAATCAATGTGACTCTTCAGAATCAGGTAACACAACTGGTGAATCATATTTCCAGCGTGCAAAACCCTGCTGCTGCTCCCTCAGCCCCTCCCTTGAGGAAAAGCCCGGTATCCATGCCAGAGAAATTTTCAGGGCAAATGGACATGTTCCTGGCATTTATGGGTTAGTGCCAATTGTTTATCTCTCTGAGGCCTGAAGACTTCCCAAGCGACCGGGCTAAAGTAGGATTTATGATTAGCCTATTATCTGGGCAGGCTGCCAAATGGGCTACTCCCTTGTTAGTTCAAGATAGCCCGTTATTGGACAATTTCCAGGGTTTTCTACAATAAATGAGAGTTATGTTCAAAAACCCAATTAAACTACAAACTGTGGCTAGACGGTTATGGGACATTAATCAGGGGAAACGTTCCCTGCAGGAATACATTGCTGTTTGCTGTATATGGACTCTAATTGGAACAAACCGGCTCATATGGCTGCATTCCAGGAAGGCTTGTCTGATGCCATCAAGGATGAGTTAGTCCATGCAGAGCGGGCTTCAACTCTGGATGCATTGGTAATCCAGTGCTTACGTATTGAAGCTCATTTACAGCAACGTGGAAGTAAATGGCCCGTTGTGGAACCACCTTCATCTTCTCGTGCACAAGCCACACCATCGAGAGTTTTCCAAACCACGGTTAAGGCTGAGGAGCCAATGGAGTTAGGCACACTCCACCCTCGCCTAACGGCGCAAGAACGTTCGAGAAGTTTCCAGGAAGGCTTGTGCCTTTATTGCGGGGGTCCGGGACATTTTACAAATTCCTGCACTCGGAGAGAGACTCACAGACCTGTGCCTGAAACCACTCCTGGCCCATCGGGAAACGGGGTAGAACCGACATTGGGGAAACCCTAGGTCGGGCACGTCCTACACCCCCACCCCAAATTGCCAAAGTAAATCCTGGCCCTCCTCGGCATTTACTTTTGGACACTCGTATCTTTTTGCAGTCCCAGAAGGAGGGAATTCCCGCCGTTGCACTGGTGGACACAGGGGCTACAACCAGCTTTATGGACTGTGCTTTTGTTAAACATTTTGGAATTCCTTTGATTCCTGTGAATCCACCCATTAAGGTGGAAACCGTAGATGGATGTGAACTTAAGTCAGGACCCATTCGCTTCACCACTCAGCCAGTGCGTATGCTTATTGGGGATCATGAGGAGGCGATAAGTTTTTATGTCACCTTGAACCTCCATCTCCCTTTGGTGCTCGGAGTATCCTGGTTACGTTTGCACGATCCGTTGGTGGCTTGGGCGCAGAACACCATTTCTTTTCCAAGCCTACAATGTGTGGACCACCTGAGGCATGTCTGCGCTGGCCAGGATATCACTGCTCCTGCTGTCACAATTCCTTTGGAGCTATTGGACTTCTCCGATGTTTTCAGTGAACAGGAGGAAGACCGATTACCACCACATCGTGCTTATGATTGTCCCGTGGACCTGATACCGGATGCTCCATTGCCAAAGGGAAGGTTATACTCTATGTCGGAGCCCAAGTTGGTTGCACTTTGAGAGTTTTTAGATAAAAACTTAGCTCGGGGATTTATTCGACCCTCGTCATCCCCTCTTTCGGCTCCCATTCTTTTTGTCAAAAAGAAGTTGGGAAAACTTCATCTCTGCTGTGATTACCAACGATTAAACGCTATCACTGTGAGGAATAGCTATCCCTTGCCGCTCATTCCGGAATTGATGGAGTGGTTGCGGGAGGCTACAATCTTCACAAAACTCGATCTGCGTGGGGCCTACAACCTGATTCGGATGAGAAAGGGGGACGAGTGGAAGACGGCGTTTGGTACTCGTTATGGTCATTTCGAGTACACCGTCATGCCATTTGGTCTGACCAACGCTTCCGCTGTATTCCAGCATTTGATGAACAATATTTTATGGGACATGCTGGATAGGTTTGTTGCGGTGTATTTGGACAACATTTTAATTTACTCCCAGTCCAGAGATCACCACCTTCAACAGGTTCGTCAAGTGCTTCAATGTCTTCGGGAGCATAAACTCTACGCGAAACTGGAGAAGTGTTTCTTTTTCCAGTCGTTGATAGAGTTTTTGGGGCACATCATTTCTCCCGAAGGCATTGCTATGGACCCTAAAAAGGTTGAGGCATTGTGTAGTTGGGAAGCACCTTGTCGAGTCAAGGACGTACAACGTCTTTTGGGATTCACCAACTACTATCGGACTTTTATCCCAGACTTTGCTAAAGTAATGGATCCCATAACTCAGCTCCTCCGTAAGAAGGTCCCGTTTGTGTGGGGGGCCCCGCAACAACAAGCTTTTGAAATTTTAAAGAAAGCGTTTGTGGCCGAGCCGATATTGAGGCATCTTGATCCGAATTGTCCATTTGTGGTCAAGACAGATGCCTCTAATGTCGCTATCGGAGCAGTACTGTTACAAGCTTCGAAGGATGGCGTGCCTTTTTTCCCATGCGCATACTATTCTAGGAAGCTCACAGCTTCAGAGCTCAATTACACCATCTGGGAAAAGGAGTTGTTGGCTATTAAGGCTGCCTTTGAGAGCTGGAGACATCATTTAGAGGGGGCTCGGCACAAGGTAGAGGTTCGGACAGATCATCGAAACTTGGAACATTTGTCTACCGCTAAGAAGTTGAACCAATGCCAGATTTGGTGGTCGTTGTTTTTCGCAAGGTTCAATTTCTCTGTCACTTATGTTCCAAGTGGACAGAATCAGAGCTCAGACACGTTGTCTCAGAAGCCCGAGTATATCGATCCCGAGGATCCTCTTCCTCTACGAACAGTGTTACCACCAGAATCCTTGGCCGTACTTCAAGATCCAGTAGATTTGCGGGCTTGCATAGGGGAGGCGCAGCGATTGGATGTGTGGACGCAGCAGAGAAGGGGGGAAGTTGGACCCGATTCTCCATGGTCCTTTGAAGAGGGCTTGCTAAGACATCGGGATTTATTGTACGTACCCACCAGAATGCTTAGAGCCCTCATCATGACGCAATGTCATGACAACCCCGCTGCTGGCCATTTTGGTTTTCACAAAACTCTGCACTTGGTCACCCAGACTTTTTGGTGGCCTCGGGTTCGCCACAATGTGTCTTCCTATGTCGCTTCTTGCATACAATGTCGACAAGTGAAAGCGGCATCGGGTGCGCCTCCTGGACTTCTTCAACCACTGCTAACTCCGAGCAGACCATGGGGAGCGATCTCCATGGACTTTCTAATGCACTTGCCCCTTTCATCGGGTTATATGACGGTGCTCGTGGTGGTTGACATGCTCACTAAAATGGCTCATTTCATCACATGTAGGAGATTACCCTTGGCTCGTGTTACTGCCCGGCTTTTCATACAACACGTGTTCCGTTTACATGGCTTACCAGACAGAGTTGTTTCAGATCACGGTGTTCAGTTCACTGCTCAATTCTGGAAAAGTCTAATGAACGCCCTACGAGTACAAGTATGTTTAGCATCGGTGCACTATCTGGAAACCGATGGTGGAACTGAGAAGGTAATTGGCATCCTCGCCCAATACCTCAGATGTTTTGTAAATCAACGACAAAACGACTGGGTGACTTATCTTCCATTGGCAGAGTTTGCCTTTAATAATTCTCGGCACACCTCCACCCACATGATGCCTTTTTATGCCAATGTGGGTTATCATCTGAGGTTTTTCCCCCTGTCAATCGCAGATTCTTCAGTTCCAGAGGCACGAGATTTTTTGTCGGAGTTATATGCAGTGCATCAATTAATTTCCAGACAATTGGAACGAGCGAAAGCAGATTATAAGCGTTTCACAGATCGTTCGCATCGAGCGACGCCTCCGTTGGCTGTGGGGGACAAGGTGTGGTTGTCAAGGAAACATCTTTGGGTCGATCGTCCGATTAGGAAGTTGGATCATCACTTTATTGGTCCCTTCCCTATCGAGGCAGTTATTAATCCTATGGCTTATCGACTCACTTTACCACGCTCCATGCACATTCACCCTGTTTTTCATTGCTCCGTGTTAGTACCTGACACTCCATCATGTACTCTCCGCTCTCCAGAAGATACAGGTTCTCCATCCAGGCTCATCACTGAACCAGTTATGGATACTACAGTGGTCGGAATTTATGATTCACAATGGCTGAAGGGATGATTCTAGTACTTCGTGGGAAGACTGGAAAATGAAACGGAGATTCGCTCTTGGCAGGATGTGTCCAAGGTGCATGCCCCAGATCTTATTCGCATATATCATGCACAATTCCCTTCAAAACCACATCCTGATCGTCAGACTCGGGGGAAGGGCCCTGCAGTGAGGGATAGTGTTGTGACTGAAAGGATCGATCCTGCTGTGAGTTTTGACTCTGATGACTCTGAAGATGGAAGGCTGGAGCCTGCTGTGAATGTGGAGTCGGAATTATTAGAGGACACAGATGCGAGCCAGGAGGATGAGAGTTTATCACAGAGACAACCCCCCTCAGAGCCTTCGACATCATTCATGCCAGCAACTGATCCACAAAATGAGTCAGAGGCTTTGAGTGGGAAAACTGACAGATCGTGGCTTGATGCTAGAACTAGGAGGAGACTGAAACATCAAGCTGAGGGGAGGCGGCAAGCCAGACATTGATTAGAGAGACTGACACACCCATCCAGGTGATTTAAGGAGGCGTGATGATTCTCAAACTTTGCTTGGAAGCAAAGTGTTAGATGAGTCAAAAGCATACATGTGGAGCGGCCTCTGTGATTGATGAACAATTCTGAAACAGATTCCGGGAAGTCTGCCAAGGACTGGAAAAACAGTTCTTTTAACCCTTTTTAGTCTGGTTTTGTTTTTGTTTGAATATTTTGAACTCTGGAACTCTGTATGCTCACTTGAGAATATAGGTGAGACATAACATTAATGTATTTAATATTTGATTGAAAATATGAGAGCATATGCACTGTAATTGTAATTGAAAACTACGAAATGGAAGCACAAAACAATTTGTAAACCAACCGGCACACTGTATGTATATATATATGGAAGATGGCTTGATGTTTTTATGTTTTGTTTGTTTATGTTTTGTTTTAAAACTCAATAAAAATTTAAAATAAAAAAAAGATAACATGCTGGAGCTGTTTTTGTGAACAGCTGTGGCAGAACTTCTTAAAGCCCGTGTTTGAATAGTAGGCCTCATATGAGGAAAATTGGAACGGTATACACCTGAGAGCTGAACTCACTCTCTATTCTTTAATATTAGATGCAGCAAAATTGGTAGAAATTGCATTTGGAAATTGCATTTCCAATTGCAGTTCCTTAGCTAAATTACATGTGTAGCAATTTCTGCTGCCATTGCTCCAAAGCAGTTCATACCGGTAACATAGTGCTTGTCTGGGCTTACACATCAAATCTTTGGCATGTGGAGTTATCCAATTTTTTTTAGTTAGGCAGAATGAAGTGCATTTTGTCCGATTCTGAGGACATAGAAAACATAAAATAGGTTCCATTACAATTTGAGGGCCAATTTATTCGTCCATTTCTTTCAGACTGCTGATCATTCACACCTTATTTTTCTGAAGATTACCTCTTTCATTCCTCCCCAATTGCTTGCAAGTTTAATCTTGAGTCTGATAAAATATAAAAGAAATTGACATCAAAATTCCATCCTTCAAAATAGCTTCTTATGAATATAATCTAATAAAAAATAAATTGATAACTGTAGAGACATTGGTATTAAATTATACCCACAAGGATGATGTCTCCATAGTTATCAGGCTAAAACATTTTTGTTAGATTATATTAGTAATACATGAGAAGACCACTATTAGTTTCTATTTTTACATAATGTTCAAATTACTAATGAAAAGATTAAGTTGAAAGTAAATTTTTTAAATAAAATGTCATTTTATTGAATCTGAATATTATATCGGTGACATTTTAAAAAAAATACTGCACCTATGCAAATCCCAGAATAAAATATATCTATTTTTCTCACTTGC
Source organism: Hydrophis major (assembly GCA_033807585.1). Classification (NCBI taxonomy): domain Eukaryota; kingdom Metazoa; phylum Chordata; class Lepidosauria; order Squamata; family Elapidae; genus Hydrophis; species Hydrophis major. The sequence goes on from CM066331.1 coordinate 130,915,494, forward strand.
TCTCTAGAATGAATCTCTCAAATATAATGGTAGTGATAAAATCCCTAGGAATGGGCTTTCATCTGCCAGTAGATGGAGTACACACTTTGTCGTCAGTAAGTTACAATTTGTTCATAGCCTATTAAAATTAACTGTTCTTTAAACCATAATTTTCTTTTGTTCAACATCGTGATCCTAAGAATTGCACTGATTCTATAATATACACAGATGCCAATAACAATAATTCCAAGGGATTCTTTATCACTGTAGTATAGAATAACAGAATCTTGAAAGCCTGTCAGAGCTGCTGTCTATTCTATCTTATACTAAACAAAATCAAGGCAGAATTATTCTGAATGTGTTATGTTTTCTACTTTCTCGGGACTCAGGTAAACATTTTTTGTCCCTTAGCAATTCAATGCACCTTTTCCCCTTCCCAAAGTTTGATCGTAGAAAAGGTTTCTGTCAGCCTCCCAGATAGACCAACAGGAAACATAAGATGAACTAATTCTAATTTACTGTGCGGCTACATTAATAGAATCATGCAAGTCTGAAGAATAGCTCTCCTGCCTCTCTTTTTACCATCTAATCCAGGGCTGTCAAACTCGTGGTCCCTGGGCCGGCTGTGTCACACACTAGCCACTATCACACCCAGTTTAGCAAAGGGGGAAAAAGTGACGCTATGTCATGTGACGCTGCCATGACGACGCAAGTTTGACACCCCTGATATAATCCTTTCAAAAAAAATCTGCCCATTACTCAGTAATTAGCTCCTCCCTCTTTTATCTGATTGTTCCCTTTGCAACATCTCTTTCCCTGTCTGGCAAGCTCATTCTTACATTACATTATACTTCCTCACTGAAAAACAACTTTGGGTCTAAGCTTCCCTCATTTGATTAAAATGGGGAACCCCAAGCCATATTTATAGATGAAAAGCAAACTATGAATTGCACAGGTATATTAGGTACATGAGAGCTGGGAATACCAGACAAAACATAGATTATTGCATTTTATAGCAGTTGCAGTTTCCATGTGGTCTTCAAAGCAGTCTCATGTAAAGTGAATTGTAGAATCTAGTTGAGTAGTATTGAGGACATCAGTCATTACTAAATGATCCTCTTCCTCCAGAAAGAATTACAAGGTTCTTCTGGCCAAGAAGACTCTCAAGTTATGGCCACAGCCATCCTTCAGGAAAATACTGCCTTCCCAAGAAACAATAGAAAGCCATTATGATCAAACAACAATTCCATCTTATTAAAGTTCAACTTTAGTCTATTTTGTCCCATCTAGACCCCAATATCAAAAACTGAAACATTTGACAGCATTGGAAAACAAGTGACACTTGGTCCAACTGTGGAAAAATATAAGTAGCCAAAAGAATCATACTTTATGTTTATTCACAATATCTTTATTCCCTCAGTGGCCACCATCTGGCAACAAACATGTATATTATGATTAAAAAGAATATGGTCTGAATTCCTTCCTTCCTCATGTCCATTCCATGAAGGATAAGCAAACTTCAGACATGTGCCTTTACTTTTTTAATGCAAGTTGTGCCAACTGAAGAAATGAAATATACTTCTAATTGAAGAATTCTGAACATTGTAATTTGTTCTGCATACCAAAAATGAGCTGTGTTTTTTCAATACAAAACTTTCTCAATATAATTTGAAAGAAATATCAATTTGTTGTCTTATAATTTAGTATATCATTCTGATTTACTGTCTGTCACCCATCCATTATTTGATTCTCATTTGCCTATATTATCTTATAAAGATTTTTTTCATTAAAAAAAATTCATAATAGCTAGGAAACTTTGAATAAGATAAAAATAATCTCATGTAAAATTGAATTTCAGCCCAATAATGAGTTTGAAGGAGTACATCACTAATTATATACAGCATTACCAAATGAGACCTAATAGTTTTGTGTCATCTCATTTATCAATACCTGTAAGATTAGGGGTACTTAAAACACATTTTATTTTTGAAATAATTTCTCCTTCCCTCTCTTTTTTAAAATCACTTCCTCTCTTTCTCTGTCTGTTGTATTATTGTTTATTCTAAGAAGATCAATTTGGGAGTTGTTTTATCACAGGCACTCTTGTTTATACTTAACAAAATTTTTTAGTTCTTCTCAAATTTCCATTCAAATCATTCATTTACTTACCATTCTTCTATTCAAATAGAAACTAAAAATAAACAAAAAATGTTGATGTGAGGTATCTTGATTTGAACTGCAGGCAGAAATACAGAATTTGTGGAAAGAAAATCTTGCTATTCTAAACACTGCAAAACACTATGGCTATGAGGTGGTTGATACTTTCATTATTACAATGGGACGGTACAAGGAATTTTTGCAAGGGAAATGTGGATGTCATTTTCATGAGGTAAGAATTTGGGGCCTGGGTATTTATATGCTTTAAAATTTGTCCTACATTAATGAAAACATTTGAAATATAGCTATTTTTTGGCAATCCACTGTAAGCATTTTATGGATAAATATAATTGCACATGGGGAAGATGATTCTTATTAATGATGCACAGTGATGTAGAACAGGGGTCTCCAACCTTGGCCACTGGAAGCCTGGTGGACTTCAACTCCCAGAATTCCCCAGCAAAGCTGGGGAATTCTGGGAGTTGAAGTCTGCTAGGCTTCAAGTCGCCGTGGTTGGAGACCCCTGATGTAGAATGAACTGAGCAGGAAGAAAAAGGGCTTATTCTGTATTGATGTGAAGAGGGCACTGAAAGTCTAGCTAATCCAGATGCCTTCTGCTGGAGGGGAGGGAGCAAAAGAGGAGAAGGGGAAACAGCTAGTAATCTTTTGTTCCTTCAGAATAACAGAGTTGGAAGGGACCTTGGAAGTCTTCTAAACCAATCCATATTCATGGAGGATTCCAGACAAATGGCTGCCTAATCTCTTCTTTAAAAACCTCCAATGATAGGGAACCCATGACTTCTGAAGGCAAGATGTTCCACTGGTTGATTGTTCTCACTGTTAGGAAGTTTTTCTGTAATTTTAGGCTGCTTCTCTTCTTGATTAATTTCCATTCATTGCTACTTGTTTTGCTGATGCTTTGAAAAATAGGTTGCCCCTCCCACTTCTTTGCGGCAGAGGGGTTGACTCCCCCCACCTCAAATATTTGAACATGCTTTCAAATTAAGTCCAACCTTTATTATAGTCAAAGATCAACATAGGGAGGGAGGGGTCCAAGGAATTAAAAAGAAGAGACAAGTGTAACAGAATAAAATTATATATACAAATAAATAAATGCAGGTCTTGGCATGTTCAGGTCTTTTCCTGTGTAAGATTGAGAGCATCTTGGCAACGTTTTGATGAGGTCTCACTCACCATCTTCAGGCTGGTGCTTTCGGCTTTGTGCATGTGCGAGCAAAGCGTGATTGGAGCTGCCGTCTCCCTATATATATATATACTGGTGGGGAGATTGGCTGTGTTGTCATTTCTTGATTGGTTGATGGAAACTCCAATCACAACACAGCCAACCTCCCTACCAGTATATATATATGGAGACGGCAGCTCCAATCATGCTTTGCTCACACAAGCACGAAGCCGAAAGCACCAGCCTGAAGATGGTGAGCGGGACCTCGTTCAAAACGTTGCCAAGATTCTCTCAATCTTACACGGGAAAAGACCTGAACATGCCAAGACCTGCATGCCTGTACCCGTGAAAATCTATGAAAACAAACAAACAAACAAACAAATAATCAAACAAAAATCTAAAAATAATATTAAAAGTGTCTAAGAAGAAATATAGGAGCAGTAAATGGACTTAGGAGAACATGGCAAATTAAATCTTTCATAATATAGAACACTATAACAGGGGTGTCAAACCAGCAGCCCTTGGGCTGGATGTATCACACGCAGGCCACACCTACCCCTGCTTCATGAAAGGGGAAAACATCACAATATGTCAAGTGGCAGCAACATGACATTGCAAGTTTGACACCTTGCTCTACAATGATGTTAGGTGTTCATTAAAACTGGCTTTAATGTGCTTAAGATGTGCTGCAGCTTTAGCTTTTCAGTTTGATCTTTTTCTCTTCAAGTTAGCAACAGTGGCCAAACAGTGGCCCATAGGTTCTTCAGGTGTTGGAGAAAGTAGGCTCAAACCAATGTGAACTGATATCAGATAGACCCCTCACCTTGGGAGGTAATTGTGTAGCAATTTTCTAGGCCTTTGTATATGTGCTAACGTTCCCCTATCTGAGGACTTTTGCCCCGTTTTTAACTTTTCTTTAGAGTCAGAGACTATAAACAATAACATGCAGAGATAGTTTAGTAGTGTATCTTATCAGTGACTGGTTGTACTTCAATTGACACTGCCAGAGATATTTTTTTCAGAAGAAGGTGTTCCTTTCAGGCAACACCTGGGCATGGTTTGATGATATATTTGTCAATAACTTGGGAGAGACTTTGGACTGTATGCAGCTTCCCCCTCCTCCAGGGAGGTAGATTAGGAAATTCATCCCATCCTTCTAATTGTTACAAGTAGGAATAGAGATTAAAGGCCAGAATGATTTGGAATATAATGCTGCAAGTGCTAGAGCTGCCCAAATAAACATAATGACATACAAATGTTTTAGGTGTCCATGTTTATATGCATAAAGGGAAAAAAAAACTCCTTGTGTCTTACATGATACCACCGTACCATATATTTTCAATCCATACACAAAGGTTCAGGATTCTAAACGCTAAGAAAATGTGTGATTTCTCAAGAATGTTATTTAAATATCTTTAAATAAATCATCTACACTCATTCAGAAAAACTATATTTGGCCGTATCCATTGCCATTCTATCCATTGTCAAAAGTAAAGAAGCCACAAAGTTTATGCATAGAGTTAGTTCTGAAAAAGCATGTATTTTTCCAAGCATGGTGATACTGCAGCTTGAGTATTCCACCATATAACCATGGCAGGAAATATTATTATTTGGGCAAATATTGATTTATATGCTTGTGTACCATAATCATAAATTGCCTATCCATCACATTTATAAGTCCTGATGGTCATAATGCAATTAATCCAATTTTGCTACCTTTTTTATGGTGGTCATTAAATGAACCATTGGTTTATTATGAAGCTGTTTTTGTCAAGAATCACAAGTAAATGGCAATTTTCAACAAAACTGTCATAAACTGCAGTCATGTGGCCATAAATGCAGCCCAGTTGCCAAATGCATGAAATTGCATCACATGACTGAGTGGGTGGGGGGACACACAACCTTATAACCTCAAATCTGGATCATAAATACCCCTCCCCCCAGGCCAGGTAGGTCTATCAGAACTTCAAACAGTGATTGGATTACCTGTATTTACATTGTTGGGTAGACAGAACCAAGTTGCAAAGAAGAAAAAGATAAGAACTAACTTTGCCGCTTTTGAATATTGCATTGTAAGATATTTAAGTGATTGTAGAATAAAACAACAGTAGTTGTTAGAGACTATATTGTTACTCATATACGGCTTGAACTGAGAATTTGTTGCATGAATTTGAAACATTGGTATAAATGTCTTGCAAACCATTGCTTCCATCTCTTTCAGGTGGTGAAATCAAAGGCATCTGAAAAAAGCTTTCCTATAGCAACAACATTCTCAAGACTCTATATTCTGGGCAAATATTTCAACAACCAAAGCAATCTTGCAAAACTGCAAGCAGTTTATGCATCCAATTCTCAATCTCCTTATCATGTGAGAGGCCCGATCAATCAAGTTTATTCTGAAATACTCCTCAGCAGGATCTGTGGGAACAACAGAAAGGATGTCAGCATGTAATTTTGAATGGTAGGCATGTAGAGCTCAGAGACTCCCCACTTTCCCATGGAGTAGCCCACTGATCCTCTCCAATTTTGTACACATTTCTCTGAAAGGCAGAACAGACTAGCATAATTCAAGACATATGTGCATTTCATCAAAGCCTTAAGAAAATCAAGATGGATCTTCTTAGATTTGTGGTTTCAGAGGGAGAAACAGAAGCACAAGTGGCAAAAGTAAGAAGAAAGAGTTACTTGAAAGAGCATTAAATCAGATGTAAGCTAAGTTTATGCAATATTGTATGATAGGATTTACTGCAATGCATTATCTCATTCCACGTGTAAAGTTTTTATCATTATAAATGAAAAAAATCAATAGAGGAAAATGTACTTTAAGCATTTGCATTGAGAAAATGATAGCATCAGTTCTAAGACTGCCACCCTCAAAAAATCTCACAAGATATTTTTCTCCACATTTTGTGCCATCAAGTCAGTTTCGACTCCTTGTGACTACAGATAAATCGTTTTCCATGACAAACTGTCCATAACTTGGTCTTTTACTTCTTCCAACAGTCTATATATCACCACGGTAACTGAACACATCCACCTTGTTGCTAGTTATTCTCTTCTTCTCTTTCCTTCCATCCTTCCCAGCATTATAACCTTCTCTAGATCGCTTGAAATAATGTGTCCAAAGCAGGATAATTTGAGCTGGATCAAGTGAGTATTTTGGGTTGATCTTCTTCAAATTAATCTGACTTACATCCAAGAGGCTAGGTAACTTCCACTTGTTGCTCTATTGAACCGATTAAAGTTACACAAGGACCATGTGGCTGTATGAAGAAGTTCTGTTCCTTCTTCTTTGTTCTTTGTTGGTTAGATGATGCAGGTTTCACAATGTTTGTCTCCCAACAGAAACAAAACTTTAAATAAAATTGTCCATATAAATACCTTTATTTTATAACAGGTGTATCAAACTTGATTTCATTGAGGGTGACATCAGGATTGTGTTTGACCTTGAGTTTGTCTGTGGTCAGCTTGACGCCACTCATGTTGGGGCTGCCTATGGAGGTCTAAGCACTGTGCCAACGAAAACAGGCTCCTGAGCTCCATTTTTGGCTGAGATGGCCTCCTGCACCCTCTGCCAACAAAAATGGAGCTCGGGAGAGCTGCACGTTGCCTTCCCAAGCGCCATTTTCACTGGCAGAAGCACCGTGGGCCAATCCTTTGCTGTTTCCAGGATGGCCCTGTGGCCTAGATCTAAGCACCCCCATAGGCCGGATCTGGCCTCCAGGCCTTGAGTTTGACAATCCCTGTTTTATAACATTACATTTTCCTTCTTCCTCTTCCAATAGTGGAATTGAGAACTCCTAAACAAAATTATTGTCTTGTTTAGCAAAACCATTGAAGAATGGGGAAAGAACTTCAACTTGTAATTTGGATCAAGGTAACATAAGGCAAGACCCAGTTTGATTAAGGTATCATAAATCAAGGCAAATATATGCGTCCTGGGGCACTGATGCAGGACCCAATCTGGATAAGTCACCGGGAGCAAAGGTTGTCTCTTGAGCTTTCAGACATGTGCTGGAGACCATCTTCAGAGTACTTCTCTCTACAGGAATGTGTCCTGGGCTATTCTATGCCTAGTATTTATGTGGCGCCTGATTGGGTGTGGCTTCTTATTGGTTGATTGGAGTATTGATGGCCAGCTATTAAGTTGTTGGCTGTTGTTACCTTGTACTGCCAAACCCTCAGCTCCAAAGTAACTGACAAGCTGGTGGTAAATCAGACTCCTGATTTCCCAGACTTCAATCATTTCCCTCTATATCTTTGTATCTGCTCAATCAAGGCATCAGGCCAGAAAAGGTATCAGGCTAGAAACCCAGGAGATCATAAATTCTAATTCTACCTTAGGCCCAAAGCCAGCTGGTTGAGCTTGGGTCAGCCATTTTCTCTCAACGCTAGGAAGTACACAACGGCAAAGAACCTCTGAAAAATCTTGCCAAGAAAACCGCATGGATTGTTCACTCTAGACAGTGTCCAAGAATCAGACATGACTGAACAGAAGAAGGAAAAAGTATGAAAGAGGCTGGATTCCTAACAATCATGTAATGAAATTGTTGTTGCATGATTTGAATCAGAAGCAATATTTTCGACTTACATTTTTAAACAATATGATGTATACATTTTGCTCTGCCAGAAATCACGCCCAAAGATTAAGGGAGGTTACAGAAACCTAGATACTATTTGCTCAGCTCAGTGGGATTCTATGTGTCTGGCAACCCGATTTACCTTGTTCAGTGGTATTGCCAACAGAATCATAGCAACAACAACAGCAAAACAATTTCATTTTCTCGCAGGGACCTTGCAAGCATTATATGGTAAAAAAAAAAAAAAGATAAAAATGGTAGCCATGACAATAGGATAAATATTTTTAAAAAATGGAAAGAGCTTTCATCTCACCATCATTTATTTATTTATTTTTTATTGATTACATTTATATTGCCATCTATTTGCTCATGGTGACTCAAGGCAGCTTATAGAGTGTAAAAACCACATTTAAAACCATAAAACTAATTTAAAAAATCAAATACATTAATATAATAATACAATCATAATAAAATCATCCCTCACCCCAGCGACAGTAGATCACCTGGAGCTATTTAATGGGCTCCATCCCGCTCTGGGTTCCCCAGGCCCGCTGGCAGAGCCAGGTCTTCATCTTCATCTTCAGTGATGTTCCAGAAAGAGGGAGCCACCATGGAGAAGGCTCTTCTTCTGGGTCCCATCTCGGGGATAGGAGCTGTAACATTCCCTGCCTCCCCGCTCTGGTGGGTCGTGTAGATGTGACCAGCAAGAGACAGTCCCTCAAATAACCTGGTCCCAAGCCATGAAGGGCTTTAAAGGTGACAACTAGCACTTTGAATTGCACCCGGAAGCAAATCAGCAGTCAATATAGCTCCTGCAAGACAGGTGATACAATGTGTATATTGGGATCTGCACAAAACCATGCAGGCTGCTGCATTTTGCACTGACTGGAGATTCCGGATGCTCTTCAAGGGCAGCCCGATGTAGAACACATTGCAATAGTCAAGATGGAAAGTGACTAGGGCATGAGTGCCTTTGAGTAGGGATTGCTGGTCTAGGAAAGTACGTAAGTGGTGCACAACCCACAGTAGTCGTGAGTCCAGGAGAACCCCCAGATTGTGCACAGGGTCTGTTTGGAGCAGTGCCCCCCCCATTCCAAGACCAAAGCAATTTTCCCTGAGCCAATGAACCCCAAACCCACTGGTCTTGCCAGGGTTTAGTTTCAACCCGTTGTTCCAGCCCCTAACAGCCTCCAGGCACTGCGAGAAGGAGACACAGCATCACTTAACTCACCACGGGTGAGACATACAGCTGAGTATCATCAGCATATTGGCAATACCTCAGCCCATGGTGATGAATGATCTCACCTATGGCTTTCTATAAATGTTGAACAAGAGCGGAGAGAGTACGAAGCCCTGTGGGACCCTGCCAAGCAGGGGGCCGTCCTATCAACACTGACTGAGAAGGATGCAGAGGAAGGAAGTGAATCAGGATAGCACAAGGCCTCCCACTCCCACGCCCTGATGCCTTTCCAGGAGAATATCATGGTTGATAGTATCGAAAGCTGCCAAGAAGTGAAGTAGAGCAAGGATGGATGCACTACCCTTATTCCACTCCCTCAGAGATCATCCAAAAGTGCAACCAAGGCCATTTCTGTCTCAAATCTAGGCCTAACCATGGATGCTTTCTTGACTTTTCTGTTCTATCCTGCAAACACCACTGGTCCCCCCCATTTGAACACATATTTTGCCTTTGCTCATTTCACTGATACTAGAATGCAGTGTCCTCAAAATTTCTGAATATAAATATTTTTTGTAACCTTACAGAAATGATTATGCATGTTTCTCAAATGAAAAATTACATACCTAGTCTAAACTTGAAGTAACTTGTATTAGTGCCCAAGGTAAACCTGAAATAAAGGTAAACTTGACTTATTGAAGAGTCTTAAGATAATTATATTTACTTATAACTTGAATATTCCTATAAATACAAATTCTGATTTAAAAAAAAGACCACATTGTGCGGTTTTGGAGAGCTTGGTTACCTTTCAACAGAAACAAATATTTAAAGAGTATTGCTGTATAAATATTTTTATACTGAAAGTAATGTTAAAGTTGGACACATACAGAAAGTCTTTTTTTAAAAAAAAAAAAAAAAAGTAGAAGGAATTCTGGTTGTGTGATAGATTTCAAGCTGGCAATGTGAATTCTGTAAGTTCACCATCATATGGTTATCCTATGCTGTACTTCACTATGTTTCATGTTTCTCAGGTGTCTCTATTTTCAAAGTATCATTTCAGTGCTTTATTTTTATAGGTATATTTTATGTAAACTTATCACTGTAACGTGCAAATCAACCTAATATGAATACGAACCACAGATGTTTATCAGTGATATCTAAATTGTAATTAGGCAATAGTAAATATGTATAAAATAAATGTTGATACACTGTATGATTTATTTCCTTAGTATGAATATCTTTTTAACTGGCACATGACAATAGATTAGTGAAAATATCACACAGACTTACAAAATATCACTTGACTTACAACTGCAATTGAGTCCAAAATTTCTGTTGGTAAGCAAGACATTTGTTAAGTGAGTTTTGTCCCATTTGTTACGTGAATCATTGCAGTTTCTAAGTTAGTCACATGGTTGTTAAGTGAATCTGGCTTCTTCATTGACTTTGCTCGTCAGAAAGTCACAAAAGGTGATTTCATGACCTCAGGACACTGCAACTTTCATAAATATGAGTCAGTTAACAAGCATATGAATTTTGATGATATGATATGGCGGATGCCATAATGGTCATCAATGTGAAAAGTCACTTTTTTCATTGTTGTTGTAACTTCAAACACTTATCAAATGAACTGTTGTAAGTTGAGGACTACCTGTTTTCTCTTGTATATTGACTTGTCTGTTTTCCTTAGTATGCAGAGCATCTTGATGAAGAGATGTATCCTAAACATCCTGTGAAACAGTATGACTAAGCTGATTTCACTGGATCTTTTTGGGGATAATGCACAGCAGTGTCTTGATATTTTATATTCAGGATATTTTCAAATGGCAACAGAATCTCCACTCAGACTTATTCAGTGATTATGAACGTTAGACATCTGTAAAGGGCAACTCAAGATTTTTGACTAATAATAGTCATCTTCAGCCATGTTGTATTGTCCTTCACAGATTTTTGTCCATTGCTCAGAAGTTATCGAGAGTTATTCGGCTTCTGGTATCAATACTTTGCCTACCCCCACCTTATGTCAATGAAAACATTAGAATATCGTTAAAAATAAAATAAATTTGACCAATTTTAGCATATATACAAGCAACTGTTCAAAAATACCTTTGACAATTGTTATTTAATGGTTCACCTTAGCTTTGATATATTTATTCAAAGACGAGAAAGTCTTTGAGTATTAAATCTGAAGATTATTAATAGTATAATTCTGCAACAACAATTTATTGTTCTCATATAAAACTTAAAAAAATAAACATAGGGAAATTATTTTCAAATATCTAATCACAATTTTGTTACTTATGAAATACTTCATATGACAAAGAGACATAATCATCAATGTAATTTGTTCAGTTTGCCATAATCCACTGAAAAAGCCAATATAATGTGTATGAGATTAAAACACAGTAACACAAAATTCATACTATGGATTCAAATACTTCATTGTAGTTTTATTTTAATCCTATTTTATTTAACAAATCAAAAGTTCAAATATGTCAAAGCCATACTTCACGATTTATAAAGCATCATGCTGTTTTGCATATTGGCCAAGCAAAAAATAAATGCATATCTCATGGAATAAGTCCATGACAGTATGAAAAAAGGATTGATAAATTACCAGTTGAGTCCTCAAATAGGAAATGGAGTGCAGTGCAGCACTGCAACAATCCGCTCAGGATATGACAAAGAAAGGATACAACTGAGGCACAACACAAAGTTATACAAAAGTCTTCCTAGCCATGGATGTCACCTATTCCTCAAACAGAAGGACCCCCAAATTCCACCCAGGTTCCATTTGAGATAGTCATCCCACCCAGAAGACGAGGTGGGTGGTCCCTAAAAATCAGAGCTGCTCAGTCTTGCTAAGGCTACGATGAAATCTGTTTCTCCCATTCCAAACCCTGACATACTCCAGACAATAGGGGGTAGATATACCCCAGACTTAACATCTCTTGGTCAGTTCAGGACAGTTGAAAAACTGAATATCACCAACATACTGAGGCTATCTCCTTACATGCTATTAGATGACCTCACCTAGCAGTTTCATGCAATGTTAAGCTGGAGAAATCTGGATGTTGAAGTGCACACCTCTTAAAGATGCCAAATGTGAGAAACATGATATAGACCAGTGATGGCTAACCTCTTCAGCACCAAGTGCCCAAAGTTCATGCATCCCCAAAATGCAGTGTGTGTGTGCCCTGTGCATGCACATATGACCCTCCCACACACCCCACACTTGAGCACATGACCCTCCGCATGTGCATCCCGTCCCTGTGCACATCCCAAGCCCCCATGCATGTGTGCAGAGACCTGAAAATCAACTTGCTGGCAGGAGATACATGTGCACATGTGTGGCGGAGCCACGGGGAAAAGCATGGTTTAAATAGGCCTAAATTTGGGGTGGGTGGGGCTTAATTTCACCTGATGCCTAGAAATCATGCTGGGTCTTCCTATTGGTGGAGGCCATATTGTTGGAGAAACACGGTAAAAGTGAATTACCACTCATGCATCATCACAAAATCTCTACCACCGTAAAGCCTATAAACGTGAAATTTGGCACATATGTTCCTCTTGGCTTCTAGATGCTCACTAAGAAAGGATTTTTCAAAATGACCATCAGAGTATTATTATTAACACACTCTGATGCTAAAAAGTTCTATTCCCCCTCCCCACCTGAAAAGAAATCTATTCCAAATGCAAAACACAGAGGAGAGGAGTTTCAGTTTCACAGCAGCAACCAGCTTTAGTACAGAACAGTTGAGATAAACCACGCCCAGGCTCCTTACTGTCTCCTCCTTGCTCACACAGCAAATACTGTTTTAGTTTCCATGTTTCAATTTCCAAACAGCCCTCAATTCTCTCACACACTGACAGGATGCTAGCCAGATGAATAACAATGGATGCTGGTAGGCAGAGGCACAATTTCCCACCTTTATTTTCCTCCCCCCAAACTTGCCTGATCACATCGTTTTGTAGCGAAGCATGGGTATAGAGCTAGTATAGTATATTCAAAACATGAACTGTGCAAATAATTTGCATTTTACTTTCTTAGCATTCCTTTGACCCATCATGACTTATTTACTCACAAAATATGCTTTCTTAATCAAGCTACCTTTCTGCTATATTTAGTTCACTGAAACTTTCTTGTGTGGCACACCAAAGCTTCCAAGAGTTCAAACGAAAGTATGTTTCAAAATCAATTTTTAATACTTTGCTGAAACATTCCAGTTAGCCCTTCTATGTGGTTGATTTCCACATTGCACTTGGAGCATTAGGGGAAAAAAGCATAATGGATAAAAATATGTGATAAAGAGCAAAGTACTGTTCTATCTCGGAGGGTAGGCGCAAAAATGGAGACGAGACATCGGATAGTGACTCCAAACTCTTTATTAGTGACTTCAGGAACAGAGCTAAAAGGTACAGCAGGAGCAGCCCTTTTTACAGAGCTGGCTGCTGTCAAAGCGTCCAATGGTTTAAGTTTGCCGCGCTTAGGCTGCCAATCGCAGCAGCCCGTTAACTAGCCAATCGGATCAGCCTTGAACGACCAATCGCGACCCACTGTTAATGGACCAATCAAATTACGAGCCTGCTGTGGAAAAGGCCAGTCAGGTTTGCAGGCTTACGAGCCTGCTAGTTCAGAACACCCCTCCCCTCTAGGTTTCGCCTAAGGCAGGGGTGGACAAACTTTTTGGCTCGGGGGCCGCATTGACTTTTAAAATTTGACAGACGGGCCGGGTCAGCACAAGATTTTTTGGGAATCGCCCCCCCACCCTTCCCCCCCTCTTCTCCTCCTTCCCCTCCCCTCGGAGGCCCGCTGAGTCAGGAGTTGCTACTGCTGGCGCGGCTCTGCGTGGCTCCAGTCTCGCATTGCTTCGGGAAGCGAAAGGCAAAAAGGAAGAGCCACGGTGGTGCTTTGCAACGGCAGCAGTGGCACCGGAGGCTCAGACTCAGCAGCTGCTGGTTTTGCCTTTTCCTTCCCAAGGCAATGTGGGACTGGAGCCGCGTGGAGCTGCGCCTGCGGTAGCAACTCCTGACAGCCCCAGCTGGACACCTGAATGGAGCCCGGGCAGAACTGCCTGTTGCTACTGCCGGAGCACTGCCAGGTTGCCTCCTCCAAGCAGCCCGCCCACCCACCGGGCTTCCCCTCTGCTGCGCGGCTTGGGGCCAGGCGCGAGTGCCCGCAAGTTAAAACGAAGCCAAAAGTTGCTGGGAAGTTGCTCGGGTTTCCGGGACTTCCAGGGCTTTGCAAAGGCAAAGTTTACAGGCGGGAGTGTCTTCCCGCTGAGGAGTGGGCAGAGTTCTGCCCGGCAGGTGAGATGGGCTGCTTGGAGTGGACTGCCGTGCGGCTCAGGGCGAGGCGTGAGCGCCCACGAGTTAAAAGTTGCTGGGAAGTTGCTCTGGTGCTGGAAGCAGGCTTTTAAAGTGCCACCCGAGCAAAGTTTAAGCAGCCCGCCCGCCCACCGGGCGGAACCCTTCCTGCTCCTCGGCGGGAAGATGCTCCAGCCTGCAAACTTTGCCTTTGCAAAATTTAAGCCTGGAAGCCCTGGAAATCCGAGCAACTTCCCAGCAACTTTTGGCTTCATTTTAACTCGCGGGCTCTTGCGCCTGGCAGAGGGGAAGCCCGGAGCCTTTTCCAAGCAGCCTACCTGCCCGCCTGCCGGGCTTCCCTTCTGCCGTGTGGCTCAGGGCCAGCCGCGAGCGCCCGCAAGTTAAAAGGAAGCCGAAAGTTGCTGGGAAGTTGCTCAGGTGCTGGGAGCAGGCTTTTAAAGTGCTACCCAAGCAAAGTTTAAACAGCCCACCCCGCCCGCTGGGTGGAACCCTTCCTGCTCCTTGGCGGGAAGACGCTCCAGCCTGCAAACTTTGCCTTTGCAAAGCCCTGGAAGCCCCGGAAAACCGAGCAACTTCCCAGCAACTTTCGGCTTCATTTTAACTTGCGGGCGCTCGCGCCTCACCCCGAACCGCATGGCAGCCCACTCCAAGCAGCCCGCCCCACCCACCGGGCGGAATCCTTCCTGCTTCTTGGCGGGAAGACGCTCCAGCCTGCAAACTTTGCCTTTGCAAAGCCCTGGAAGCCCTGGAAAACCAAGCAACTTCCCAGCAACTTTCGGCTTCATTTTAACTCGCGGGCGCTCGCGCCTCACCCCGAGCCGCATGGCAGCCCACTCCAAGCAGCCCGCCCCACCCACCGGGTGGAATCCTTCCTGCTTCTTGGCGGGAAGACGCTCCAGCCTGCAAACTTTGCCTTTGCAAAGCCCTGGAAGCCCTGGAAAACCGAGCAACTTCCCAGCAACTTTCGGCTTCATTTTAACTCGCGGGCGCTCGCGCCTCACCCCGAGCCGCATGGTAGCCCACTCCAAGCAGCCCGCCCCACCCACCGGGCGGAATCCTTCCTGCTTCTTGGCGGGAAGACGCTCCAGCCTGCAAACTTTGCCTTTGCAAAGCCCTGGAAGCCCCGGAAAACCAAGCAACTTCCCAGCAACTTTCGGCTTCATTTTAACTCGCGGGTGCTCATGCCTCACCCCGAGCCGTACAGTGGAGGTGAAGCCCAGAGCGCCGGCGGGTCGCCTCCTACAAGCAGCCCATCTGCCTGCCCGCCAGACTTCCCCTCTGCCGCGCGGTTGGGGCCAGCCGCAAGCATCCACAAGTTAAAAGGAAGCCGAAAGTTGCTGGGAAGTTGCTCAGGTGCTGGGAGCAGGCTTTTAAAGTGCCGCCCGAGCAGGACCGCCGAGCTGGGAAATGGGGCACCAAGGCAGGGCAAGGCTCCTTCAGCAGCGGCCTAGTTTTAGGTGGCTCTAAGCAGCCCGCCTCACCCACCAGGCAGAACCCTTCCCACTCCTCGGCGGGAAGACGCTCCAGCCTGCAAGCTTTGCCTTTGCAAAGTTTAAGCCTGGAAGCCCCGGAAAAAAAAGGGCGATCTGCAGGGATTCACCTTCGGAGAGGTCACACTCGAAGGTGATTTCGAACTCCCAGCCGAGGCCTTTGCAAAGTTCTTTTCTTTCCTACCCCTAGATCGCTCCGCACTGTTTTGCAGCTTTGGGGACCAGGTAGCACAGGGCAATATGCCACGCCCAGCTATTTTTTTCAGGGGTGGGCTGGATTGGACAGACCAATGGCAGCGATTTTTTTTTCAGGGGCGGGCAGGATTGGACAGACCAATGGGCTGGATGTGGCCCGCGGGCCGTAGTTTGCCCACCCCTGGCCTAAGGGGTGGGGTGATGTATTCACGCAGGTAGGCAGGTCTTGGTACCTGTCTATCTGACTTGCATTGTTCAACCTGCCCTCGCTTGGATTCTGGTTCTGGTGGGTCATTTAACGGTGACCTGGCTTCACTGCTGGGCAACCCTGGAGGTGACCCAGGGCTACCCTCAACATTTCTGTTGTCTGGATTTTCCGGACTCGCTGACCCCGCTCGGCTGCTATTGCCTAGAGACACAACTGCCACAGCTCCTCTTCAGCAGGTAAGTATGCTGGGCTTGCTTGTTCGGTCTGTGGGTTTGCGAGATTTGGGCCAGGTGTTAGTTCATTTTCAAAATCCTCGGCTTCCCTTTCCCCTCTGGTTCCGAGTTCAGAATTCGCGGAGGGGGTAGTTGTCAGCCTGGAAAGCAGCTGGTCGATGTGGCATTTCCACAATCTTCCATCTGTGGTTTCTAATCGGTAGGAACGGGGACCTGTAACGTGTTATTTTGGCAGGGACCCACAAAGGGTCACCTGTAAAGTTCTTTGAGAATACGAGGTCTCCTACCTTAAACATGCGGTGTTTGCTGCTGGAACCCAGGGACTTTTCTGGGGTGTATGCAGGGTGTATTCGGTCTAGATGCGACCTAAGTTTCCGGCCCATCAGGAGTTCAGCTGGGCTTTTGTTTGTGGT
This sequence comes from Hydrophis major, assembly GCA_033807585.1. NCBI lineage: Eukaryota > Metazoa > Chordata > Lepidosauria > Squamata > Elapidae > Hydrophis > Hydrophis major. The sequence goes on from CM066331.1 coordinate 130,932,437, forward strand.
GCTGCTTGGTGTAATATGTTGGAGAAGGAGCATCCTGGTGACTCTGTCATGGATATTTCCTTGGTCCATTTTGTGCAGGGTTGTTTTAGTGAACTGAACCATTCGTTCAGCCCTGACATTGGCCGCTGGCTGAGCAGGTGATGTTAAGGCATGGCGTTATCCCCCGGTCTGCTAGGTATTGTTCAAACACCAGGGCAGTAAACTGCGGGCCATTGTTGGAAACCAAGACATCTGGAAATCCGTGCGTTGCAAACAGTCTGTTTAGTTTTTTGATGACCGCTTCAGTGGTGGTGGTCTTCATCTTGTTCACCTCGAGCCAATTTGGGTATGCATCCACTGTTATTAGGAAGGTATGCCCTTTTGAAGGTCCCACAAAATTGATGTGGATGCGGGACCATGGACCCCTGGGCATTTCCCATTCCGTTGGTGGTGCTTTTGGTGGAGCCGAACATGATTCTTGGCATTTGCTACAGGTGGCAACCCAGGCTTCGATTTGTTTGTCCATACCTGGCCACCAGGCGTAGCTCCTTGCCAGCGCTTTCATCCGCACGATGCCCGGGTGTCCATCGTGTAGCACTTTCAGGACTCTGTGTTGTAGCTTTTCAGGAATGGCTACTCGGTCTCCCCACAATACACACCCTTTTTGGGAAAACAGTTCTGTTTGTTTTTGAAGGGTTTGAACTTGTCGTTGGGTTTGATTTCTGGCCATCCCCTCTCCACCCAGCTGAGGACCCATGACAAACAAGGGTCTTTTTTTATTTCCAACGCGATGTCTTGTGCAGTTAGTGGAGGTGAGGGAAGCATTTCAATTTGTAGCGTGGATACCGTAGGAGCTGGATCGTCCAGGAAATCAGGCAATGGTGAATGGCTTAAGGCATCAGCATGGGGAATGGCTTTTCCCAGGCGATGTGTTAACAGATAGTCATAGGTGGCTAAGAACTCTGACCATCGTGTCATTCTTGACAATAGAATGTGGGGAGTTGGTTTATCCCCTGCCAAAATGCCAAGCAACAGCTTGTGGTCTGTTATTATAGAAAATGATCTTCCATACACGTATTCGTGGAACCTTTTAATGGCAGATACAATAGCAAGGGCTTCTTTATCTAATTGACTATAGTTTCTTTCAGTTTTAGACAAGGTTCTTGAAAAAAATGCCATAGGTGCCTCTGTACCATTTGGTAGAACGTGGCTCAGTATAGCTCCTACTCCAAAAGGTGAGGCATCACAAGTCACAGTCAAGGGCAGTGTCTCATTATATTGGATTAACACTGCATCTGATGTTAAAAGATCTTTGACTTGCTGGAAAGCGTGCTCCTCTCGACGTCCCCAAACCAAGGAAGCCTTTTTGTCGAGGAGCCAATGCAGGGGTTCAGCAACAATCGCCTTCTGGGGTAGGAAGATGTTATAAAAGTTAATAAAGCCCAGGAAGGCTTCGAGGTCTGTCTTGTTTCTAGGTTTGGAGCGTTTTTAATAGCTGCCAATTTCTTTTCAGTTGGGTGAATACCTTGCTTGTCAAGAAGGTAGCCAAGAAATTCAACCCTCTCAGTGCATAACTGGCACTTTTCTCTTTTTACTTTGAGTCCTGCATCTTGGAATTTTTGCAGGACAGTTCTTAGACAATTTTCTAATTGACTTCGTGTTGGGGTGGCTATTAATACATCATCGAATACGGTACAACTCCTTTTATGCCTTGCAGCAACCTTTCCATCAAGCTTTGGAAAATGCCTGGTGCTACGCTTACTCCAAATTGGAGTCTATTACATTTGAACGCACCCCTGTGCATGACTATGGTTTGGGCTTCTGCTGTCTTTGCATCTACTGGCAGCTGCTGATACGCTTGGGCTAGGTCAAGCTTCGTGAATACTTTTCCGCCCCCAAGCGAGTGAAGAAGGTGCTGGACCACGGGTACAGGATATGTGCTCTGTTGAAGCGTGTGATTCAGGGTGGCCTTGTAATCCCCACAGATTCTCAAAGATCCATCAGGTTTTATGGGGGTTACAATTGGGGTCTCCCATCAGGCGTGGTCAATGGGTTCTAACACGCCCTGTGCTATTAATTTTTCCAATTGCTCATCAATTTTCGGTTTGAGAGCAAATGGTACTCGGCATGGCTTTAGATGGATGGGTGCGATGTCAGGGCAGAGATTAAATGAAATGGGGGACCCCTTGTACTTGCCTAATTGCTCGGAGAAGACTTCTTGAAAGTCCCAGATGAGGGCCGCCTCCCAGTCTTTGCTTATGGTCTGGTTGATGCCTGCCAATTCGATTCCTAATGGCGCGAACCACTGTAATCCCAACAAGCTGGGTCGGTCTCTGTCAATGACGGTGAGAGGTAGAGTTGCGGTGTGGTCTTTAAATGAGACCTGGACATGACTAGAACCAGCAACCGGGATTCGATTGCCTTGGTAGTCTTTTAATATAAGTCTCTGGGTGCTGAGGTCCTGGCGGCGGATGTCAGGGATCAGTTGCTTGAGAGTTTTCCAGGAGACCATGGATAAGGAAGACCCGGAGTCGATTTCCATGATGCACAGTCTGTCTTCAATAGTGACCTTTACCCAGATTTTCTTCGCATCCACTGATGAGGCATGGCCAATGATGACGATCTGATGTGCCTCCTCTTGTCTGGTAGAGGTAGCAGGTGTTCGGTTTCTGTTGTACTGGTTCCACTGTGGTTAGGGCGGTCCCAGTTTGATGGGTGGTTGCCTGTTGTCTGCCAGAAATTTGCTTCGTTCCTCTTGGGGCTAGATCCTTGTTTGCTTCTGCAGACCTTGGCGATGTGGCCCCTTTTATCACAGGAACGACAGAGGGCACCTAGGAATCTGCAGTCTGCTCGAGGGTGGTTTCCTCCACATCCAGCACATTGAAAACTGGTTCTACAACTTCGCTGGTCTCGCTCTGATCTGAGTCTGTTGACTTCTTCCTCTTCACTTTCTGACGAGGATTCAATGTCTTCATGGTGGACTGTTGAAGAGTGTCTCTCTGAAGGCATTGCGATGTCGCTGGGGGGTTGGCGGTTTGTTCCATTCGCTCGGCACATTCGGGCTGCTGACTTCTTGGTTGCTTCTGCTGCAGTAGCATCCGCTATGGCATCTGTGAGGGCAATGTCTCCCTTTGCCATAATCTTGCTTTGAACGGTGAGGTCTCTTAGACCTAGGACAATACAATCTTTCATGGCTTCTTCCAGATGTGCGAAGCCACATAAACCTCCCAGATTCTTTAGATCAGCGACAAAGTCCCCGGTGCTTTCGCTTTCCCATTGGTCCCTCTGGTAAAACTCATGTCTTCTGATAAGGGTTGGGACTGCAGAGGCGTAATGAGCCCGGAGAATGGGAGCAAGGGTGTCCCAGTCCATAGTTTTGACTTCAGCTTGTTTCGCTATTGCCTTTGCCATTTTGAAAACGGCGGGTCCGCAGTGCGTTAGGAACACCGCACGTTTCTTGCTGGGCGTGGCATCCTTCAGGTTGTTGGTCTCCAAGAACATTTGGAACCTGTCCATGTAGGAGTCCCAGTCTTCGTTTGCTGGGTCAAATGGAGTGGGTGGTATCGCGCTGCTGGTCATTCTGCCGTCTCTGTGCGTTGTCAGCCACATGCTCTGTCACTACTTCGCGAGTGTTCAGTCAGCTCTTATCATTCCGCATTAGCTCTTATCATCTCTGCATCCCACCCTCGTCGCCAGTGTTCTATCTCGGAGAGTAGGCGCGAAAACGGAGATGAGACATTGGATAGTGACTCCAAACTCTTTATTAGTGACTTCAGGAACAGAGCTAAAAGGTACGGCAGCAGCAGCCCTTTTTATAGAGCTGGCTGCTGTCAAAGCGTCCAATGGTTTAAGTTTGCCGCGCTTGGGCCGTCCAATCGCAGCAGCCCATTAACTAGCCAATCGGATCAGCCTTGAACGACCAATCGCGACCCACTGTTAACGGACCAATCAAACTTGCAGGATTACGAGCCTGCTATGGAAAAGGCCAGTCAGGTTTGCAGGCTTATGAGCCTGCTAGTTAGGAACAAGTACTATATCAGGATATCAACATGGCAAATAATATTAACAAATAATATCTAATATTGGCAAATAATAACTAATATTCTGTCTGGGTTCCAGTTACATAGCAAAGAGTACAATTAGATAATGTAAAAATCAGATGTAAGAGATTGGGATAGGAGAGCAATTCATAGTTTTCAGAGTTAATCAGCACTGAAGTGGAGATAAATAGATTGAGAATTAATATCTATAACTAATTCCTCTATAATAGCTTTAATTGAACTGTAAAATTGTACTGAGTTTTAATTATTTTCTTTTGTGGCATTTCCAAATTCAATATACATCACCATATAATATCAATCATTAGCCTTTTGGTGTTTTTGTTATATGTTACCAACCAATAGAATTGCTACTTAAAATCAAAATAGGGAGAAAAGCATAAAATTAGAGTTCAGTAATATATACACCATCCAATTCCAGATGGGTGGGTTTTCCTTGAACATCTTTGTTCCATTTTAAACATCAACAGTGTAACAGCATAAATGGTCCATTTTAACCATGTGTGTCTTTAACTCACAATTTAAAATAATAATAATTAGGTATTGATTTGGTTGATTTATCTTTCAATAAAAAACAGAGGTGACATCCTGTTTTATTCTCATCGATGGGGCTGGTTGGGAGTGGGCACCAATAGCAACTTTATGACCTGTGAACCCCCGCTTCCAGAATTCTGAACCAGCCATGTTGGGAGTTGAAGTCGTAAAGTTGCTCCAAATTGCTCACCCTGTGATTGATCATCATTTTCACCAACTTAAAAACATCTTTAGGGCACAGAAATAATTGTACTGTAACATCCTGCTGTAATTACAGAACATGCATTGATGAACTCAGCCTGTCATAGCTGGATAAAGCTCCTTATTTATGTGCAAAATTCTTTTGCTCTGGGCTTTGTTTTCAAAACCTTTGTTTTCAAAACCTGTACAGCAGATTAACTGTTCAGTCGTTATTGGCAGACCTGGATTTATATTCTGTTTCCTCATTCCCCACCAGAAAGCATATAGTTTAAAAACAACTGGAAAGCACATGGAATGACATGACATGACATGACACACAAGCTCTTGTATTTGCATTTTTTAAAAAATCTCCACTTATACTTCAATATGCCTTCCTCCAAAGATATTAAGAGAAGCATTTAAATGTTTTCAGAAATTCAGATTCTTGTAACGGAAATTGTAATTTTTCATCCTTCATACTTTACCATAAATAGAACACAGATCTTCTATAAGAGAAATATTGACAGGTAAGAAATTATGTCTATGTATGTATTTTTTTGTGTGTGTGTGTGCGCGCGCAGTACAGTAATCTTGTTACCAGATGCTTTTTTTGTTATAGCCTCTGTTTTATTCTCATTTTTACAGGCTTGTAGTGCAAATTACTGTCTATACCTCATTAATGATGCTATTATTACTTAAATAGAAGGAAAAATATGATACAAAAAATGAAATCCGGAGAAATAGTATTATTAAATAGAGTATTTGGAATTAGAGAATGTCATTCTCCCATCTCCTACATATTCCCTTACAACTTAAAAACTTCCATCTGTTTTACAATCACTTGAGCGTTTACAGGCACTTCCTGGTATTTTTTTTCTTTGCAAAAAAAATAGGAGAGAGGATTGAACTCTCAATCATTCGAATGTCTTCACCACTAGGCCACCACTCCACTCATTTCATATTCTCCTACAATTCCATCCCCAAAATGTTCTCTTCCAAAATGTATTGTGCTGGTTTTGCTGCCCTACTGTAGATTTTGGGGTGCCCTTTCTGAAACACAGGACATCTCAGGGATTCTCTCTCAATGCAGGTCATCTGAACTGTCACCGTTCGTCGCAGTTTTTCAGGATGCAAACCTATGGTCCAGTACTGCCCATCCAGAATCAGTTTCATTTTTATGAATTGAGGCATTCAGTCAGAAACCTTAAGAACTGATGGTGTTTTTGGAAGCATTATCATCATGCGCCAATCAAGCTCATTTTTCAGACTGCAAAGCTTTCAGAAAAAAAAGCACCTTACTGATTGTAGGGTCACAACCAAAATCTGGGAGTGAAGGTTGCACAAGAACTGGATGCCACACATGAATGTTAACAAGGGCAAGTATTTTTTTAACCTTTTTTTTGGTCCAGTTTACATCCCACAAGACAAAGATCTTGGGAGCTTTACTGTGTTGGAAGAATTATCCTTCTGGGTTTAGTTCCAAGTGGGGAAAAAGACACTGGAAACATGAAGGCTGTTAGGTTGTTAGAAGGCTGTTAGATGGTTTAACTGTTAGAAGGCTGTTAGATGGTTCAACAGATGGTGGACAGCTTGAAGCTCCAAAATGAAAAGGATGATCACATGCTTTGAAGTGAAGGAAAAGATCAAGAAGGACCAGCCAAAATGCTGAGAAACCCTGATATATACCCTCTGTTGGGTCCCACCTTAGTGTTTCCTGTTCCCGTGCAAGAAATGTATCCCATTGGCAGTCAGACTCCCAGGGGTGGGGGGGTCTTAGCTAACTTTGTAGGCTTTCTTGAGTTCCAGGCTTGGTTGGGCCTTGTTGGATGATGATGCACTGAAAGGGCTCTTGGGCAATTGCTCTACATTTCCCTGGAGATCTTTGTTATGTAAAGTATTGTGGCCCAAACCTTAACGGGTCCACTCACAAACAAAGGTGGAGGAGCTGAGGTTCTGCCTCTCTTGTTTCTACTTTACTCTGTTTAGGGGAAATTATTCTGCCTTTTTAATATTTCCCAGGATATTTCATTTTTTTAGGTGAGGGGGGGTGCTAACTTCCTACAATGGCCAACCAATGAAGGGAGTCCTTTTGTCAGGCTGGACCCCCCCCCCCAAATATACATGTGTTACTTCTTTTAAAAGTATGCATTCGTTTGTTTCACAATACAGCCTGAACAGAATGTAAAAAAGCAAATAGCACAGCCTCGTTCCCTGTTGGGCAGGCATGGGTGAGGTCGACATCCCAGGCCAGCTGCGCTGTGGTGTGTGTGTGTGTGGGGGGGGGGGTTGGACTAGATGACCTAACAAGGTCCCCTTTCCAACTCTGGTAATCTGTAATCCGCTTTGCCCTTTCGACAATCAACAAAGGCGCCCTCAAGTCTCGGGTTTTATTATGGTGGTCGCGTGCCCAACCCGTCTCCAACCAATCAAGAGCAAGGTTGCACCGTCATGAATTCTTTTTAGCCAATGAAACAGCGACGGCTCTCCGGAGAGCCTAAAAGGCAGATTTAAACCCCCTCAGGTCTCGGGTTTTATTATGGTGGTCGCGTGCCCAGCCCGTCTCCAACCAATCAAGAGCAAGGTTGCACCGTCATGAATTCTTTTTAGCCAATGAAACAGCGACGGCTCTCCGGAGAGCCTAAAAGGCAGATTTAAACCCCCCTCAGGTCTCGGGTTTTATTTTGGTGGTCGCGTGCCCAGCCCGTCTCCAACCAATCAAGAGCAAGGTCGCACCGTCATGAATTCTTTTTAGCCAATGAAACAGCGACGGCTCTCTGGAGACCCTAAAAGGCAGATTTAAACCCCCCTCAGGTCTCGGGTTTTATTATGGTGGTCGCGCGCCCAGCCCGTCTCCAACCAATCAAGAGCAAGGTTGCACCGTCATGAATTCTTTTTAGCCAATGAAACAGCGACGGCTCTCCGGAGAGCCTAAAAGGCAGATTTAAACCCCCCTCAGGTCTCGGGTTTTATTATGGTGGTCGCGTGCCCAGCCCGTCTCCAACCAATCAAGAGCAAGGTTGCACCGTCATGAATTCTCTTTAGCCAATGAAAACAGCGAGCAGGGAGTTTAAAAAAAAAAAAAAACAACAACCCAAACCAAAATAAACACCCTGAAGCTTGAAAGAAGTAAAAGAAACGCCGGTGAGCGAAAACTTTTCTTGCCTTCGAGGGCGGCTCCTCCCCGGGGGCGGAGGTGAGAAGGGCGGACTCCGGCGCAAATCCCACAAGCTCAGCCTCGACCCGGTCGGGACGAGCCAGGGGCGGGCTGGGGTGTGGAGGCAGAACTTCGGGCTGGCCCAAAGGAGCTCCATGCGTTGGCTATGGAGAAAGGGGCGCCCTTGGGACTGCCCGGCCTGTGCGTGCTGTGGACGGCGGTGCTGGGGGAAATCTGCCGCTGCGGCACCCACGCCAACTGGATGTGAGTAATGTGGATGGGGGATCGTCGGGAGCCGGGCCGTGGGAAGGAGAAAGCGGAGTTTTTGAATCTCCCGGGTTTGTAATATATATAGTCATGAAGGGGGTTTTCTGCCCACAGGCTAAGCAAGCCATCCCCGTTTATTCTTCTTGCAAAATGGGGCTTTTTCCTCTCTGCCTCTCCTGCCCGCGCTATAATTTGGATTGAAAACGTCCCGGAGGAGCCCGATCGATCCCAATAATAACAAAGTGCCCTTCCCCGAATAAGGCTCAGGAGGACAAAGTTCCTCATGATGTTAAAGACAAGGTCGCTTTTTATTTTCCATCCAAGAGGTTTTGAATCCCTTCAAACGAGGAGAGAAACCCCTGGCTGGTTAAAATCTTTCAGATTGTTGTTGTTGTTGTTATTATTATTATTATTATTATTAATTTGTTTATTTATTTAATTTAAAAAAAATAGAGCCTCTTTAATACTATTTATATCATAGTCTAGGTCAATGTGTATTAATTTAGGATGTTAAGGAAAAAAATATGCCATGCAGATTTTTTTTTTTTTAAATAGAGCCTCTTTAAGCACTATTTATACTATAGTCTCGGTCAATGTGTATTAATTTGGGATGTTAAGGAAAAAATATGCCATGCAGATTTTTTTTTAAATCAAGACAGAGGTTTTAGGAAATTGTAGATCAGCCAAAAGCAGCTTGAACAAAAAGAAAACCCTTAGGAAATGTATTGTCCACTTTACTTCACTAAATAAATGGCCAGCGGCTTGTTTTACATTATGATCTGATGGTAAATGGTGTGAGGGAGGGAGAGATCTGAATGAGTATAGATGTGTATACATACATATTTATTTTATGTTGTGTGAAAGTAGCCCAAAACATTGCCTAAATCTGTCCTTACTACATTTCCTGAAGGCCCAAAGGCCATTTAAAGGCATGTGTGTATTTTTAAAATATAATCAAACTGTGCATTGTTCCCAACAATTGTACTAGAATAACAACCTTTTTTAAAAAATAAAAGTACAATCAGAATTCTGGGGCCTTTAATCTTTTTGATTACAAAATAAAGCTGTATTGATGGGTATTCCACCACGGCTTGTTGTTTTGTGCTATCTGTCCTTATTTAGAAACAAATTGTTAAGTGTGAATGTTTTAGAATGTTCAAAATAGGTTTAAAAATTATTCAAAACTCTGATTACTGTTGATAAATGTTCCAATAAAAGTTAATATATATTCTTTGCAGCACTTATAAAACAAAACCCACAGGGCATTGTAACAGTTTGAGTATAATAGGAATAAGGAATCTTAAAATCTGTATTTAGTTTGGCACTGGGTGTGGAGGACTGCACTTAAAAATGGCAGTCTGGAAACATGGGATACATTCATTGTAAATATAGTCAACATGTGGCTGAAGATAATAAATATCTCTGTCTAACAATAGTGTAGGCATTTAAGAGCATGGAAAAAAATTGAAAAGTTTAGCGTCCTGCAAAAAGTATTTTTGAAATGTAACTAGGCATGAGTCTGAAATTCATGGTATCCTGGATATTATTATTATTATTGTTGTTGTTGTTGTTGTTATTTAAACATCTCAATTATTTTTTAAATCACTGAAGGAATATGTGATACTCAGGGTCCTGATTCTTAGTGCATAATCAATCTTATTAACCACTGGCAAGGAGAGTATCACTTAGTATGCCCATCATGAGTCTCTGCTCCTTTGTCCCCATGTGTTTTGATGATGGTGGCTCCTTATTTTTTCTAATCATCATCATCACTCTGTGGAGCTATGGTAGTTATTAATTGCAGAGGTTTCATTATGGGCCATTCTTTCTGTCTGTTAGCATAACATGAAAAACATAGTATTTGGCTCTCACCCCTGAGATGCTTTTGCAGGTGGCTGGGTATTGCCTCCTTTGGTGTCCCAGAGAAATTGGGTTGTGGTTACCTGCCGCTGAATGGTCACCAAAAGGACCTGTGCAAGAAGAAGCCCTACCTCCTGCACAGCATCCGAGAAGGAGCACGCTTGGGCATCCGAGAATGCCAAAGCCAATTCAGACATGAGCGGTGGAACTGTCTACTCTCTCCGGATACAGTGCCTGCACTTTCCACTAATCTTTCATCCATCTCCGCCTCTCCTGCTTTCTCCATCTTTGGCTATGAGTTGAGCAGCGGTAGGTTCTTAGATGGCAGGACTGGTGGTTGGGAGGTCCTTTGGATCAGGGGTCTCCAACCTTGGTCACTTTAAGATTTGTGGACTTCAAATCCCAGAATTCCTCAGCCAGCTGGCTGAGGAATTCTGGAAGTTGAAGTCCACAAATCTTAAAGTGGCTAAGGTTGGAGACCCCTGCTTTGGATGGCTTAAGCCTGAAGTCTTGCATCAACATTGGCTAAGCTAGATCAGTTTTCATTATCCCAGGAGCAAAGTGATGCTTTCTGACAACTTGGATCGTTCCAATTTCATAAATGAAAGCGTATAAATAAATTCTGAGAAATTGTGAAATATGAACAAAAGATTCTTGTGGAAAAGTTATGATTTACTCGTTTAAACAGTTTCAACATATTGGTCCTATTAATGGCTCAGATTCAAATTAAGTTGTTCATTGATTGGATTGGATTGACTCAGATAGAACTGATTTTCTTGAATGAAACCAGATGGTCCAATTCTTAGTTGCATGTTCGCATTAATGATTAATCACAGAACATACTGCTGATATTTTTAGCAAATCCTTTTTTTTTTTTTTTTTTTTTGTAGGTACCAAAGAAACAGCATTTATCTATGCTGTGATGGCAGCTGGCCTAGTGCATTCAGTGACACATTTATGCAGCACAGGGAACCTGACTGACTGCACTTGTGATTCCATGTTACAAAACAGTGGCTCAGCCCAAGAAGGCTGGCACTGGGGTGGATGTTCTGATGATATCCAGTATGGAATGTGGTTGAGCAGAAAGTTCTTAGATGATCAAACCAAAAACATATCCAGAAAAGATAGAAATGGATTAATGGTCATGAATCTGCATAATAATGAAGCAGGAAGGCTGGTATGGATTTAAATCTTTTCCCCTCCTTTCTTCTCTTCCACATATCCATGAATACTGATGAGAGGAAGTTACATGTTTCTTTGATTTAGATCCTCATGCAATCATAGCTACTTCATCTGTTTGTCCTCCATGTCAGCCCCACCTGGGCAAATGAGAATGGAGGCCCTTTGAGATGTTACTGGATTACAAATCCTAGTCTCCCATACCATTGAAAATGGCGGTTGGGTCTACTGAATGTTGTAATTCAATAACAACTGAATTTCCATTAAGGAAGCTTTCTGCACCAGGCTGCTCTTCAGAATGGGCTGCATTGAAGATAATGCACTTTCTTATGTGGAAGATAAACTTTGAGGAAACCACATATACTTGTGGTTACATGCAGTCTGAACGTCCTGGGAAGTTGTAAATTCTTTGAAGTAGGTTAGATATTCTCACAAGAAATATTGGAATTCTGATTTAAAGTACTGTTACAGGCTAGAGCAGGGGTGTCAAACTCACATCGTCATGGTATTGTCACATGATGTATGGGACTTTTTTCCCCTTCGCTAAACCAGGCAGGGGAGGGGCCAGCATTTGTGATACATCCGACCAGCGGGCTGTGAGTTTGACACCCCTGGACTAGAGTAACAGAAGTTATTTTCCTTCCCTCCCTATTATACTAAAGAGAATCAAGGAGGGATTGTGTTAACTTTTTTTTTTTTTTTTAGTCTTTAAGATTTCTTGGGGTTTGCTCATATTCTACCTCATTCATCCTTCGATATCTTCTCTGGTTTTCTGCACAAATCACCTGTATGTTTTTCCTATAGAGTAAATATTGATGTCCTGGCCCTTCTTTATTCATAGAGAAATCTGAATGATTCCAGGAATTGCAGTAAGCAGTAAAGGCTATCAAAATGGCACATACAGTACACCTTTCCCTTGAGATTTCAGAACAGAAAGATACAGATATTGTAGGGTGTATGGGATTTTGTGTGATTTAATGAGAGTAGGAAGCTACCTGCCATATTACTTACAAAGTTTCCAAAGCTGACGATGACTACGCAAGCTGCTGCCACTTTGTCCAATGTTCAATGTAACTTATCCTATGACTGAAGAAACAAGCTCTTGCCTAGTTTAAAAGCAGACTAGTCTTTTGGTCCATATGAAAACTGCATTCAGTATTTGTGTTATATAAGAGGAAAGCAATTTCTAAATTAAAAAAGAGGGACTCAAATGTTTTGGAATATGCTTGGTGTGTAACCTAAGAGTAGAGTTGATCCTTTCTGATTGGGGTTTACTTTAATTTTTCCTCCAGGCAGTAGCAAAACTGATGTCCATCAACTGCCGCTGTCATGGCGTATCTGGTTCTTGTGCTCTGAAAACTTGCTGGAGAACCATGTCATCCTTTGCAAAAGTTGGCAGTTTTTTAAAAGAAAAGTATGAGAACAGTATCCAGATTTCTGACAGACTAAGGCGAAAAATACGCAGGAAAGAAAAAAGCCAGCAGAGCATCCCCATCCAGAAAGAAGACTTGCTCTATATCAACAGATCACCCAACTACTGCATGGAAGATCACAAACTGGGGGTCTCTGGAACACAAGGGAGGGAATGCAACCGCACATCAGCCGGACCGGATGGATGCAACCTCCTCTGCTGTGGCCGTGGATATAACACACAGGTGGTCAGGCACGTGGAGAGGTGTGAGTGCAAATTTGTTTGGTGTTGCTATGTACACTGCAGAAGATGTGAGACTATGACTGACATTCACACTTGCAAATGAAAGTAATTGCCTCAAACACCTTTCATGGCTCAAGCGAAAGAAAAATGAACATTTCCTCCGGAGTCCAAGGTTGGAAGCTTTTTTGTTTTGGTGGAAAAAGCAACTTGGAAGAAATGGCAGCAAATCAACTGGGAACTTGTATTTCATGAGGAATTGGCATACTTGGATGATGCATTTGTGTGGTTCAGTCCACAATGGCTGTGGATTTTCAGTATTTCAGTCACATGGAGTGCTATTGTGAATTTAATGGCTAAGCAAATCAGACTAGCTTAGGTTTAACATTCAGAAGTTAATATCCCCTTTCAGGCATCTTGCTCTCCTATATGGAGAACATTCCGTTTATAAATCACCATACAATCACTTGCACAGCAGTTTGTAGTTGGGAATGACCCAGATGTTCAGGCAAAGCATCCAAGACTTGGTTAACCCATTGCAATCCGAAAAATTGCCTAGGTAGGTTTCTTAGGGTAGACTTTATATTGGTAGTCCTTGACTTATGACTGGTGACTTAGCATCCATAGGAAGTTACAATGGATCCTGAAAAGGGGATTTGCGACCTGGAGTCTTATGTATAACCTGCTCCCTGCAGTCTTGTAACTACATTTTGGATGTTTGGAAACTATCTACATTTACAGCCATTTGCAGCATCCCATGATCAACATATGGTTCTCCCCGCCCCAAGTAACAACTGTTTTCTTCTAGTTTCCGGCAAAAAAATGCCCCATAGTGAACAATGGGTTGCTTAATAACTCTGGTGTTCAGTTAATGACCATGGCATTCCCTTTACAACTGCTGATTCACTTAACAACTGTCACCAAAAAAGTAATAAATTCGAGCAGTTACGTGATGACCTGCTTTATAATGATCACAACTTACAACCAAAACCGCAGGCTCCATTAGTGTCGTAAGTCGAAAGCTAATGTCACTGGGACAGTCATCAGCAACAGGGTGTTCATGTGTTTCCACTTCTTCTATTCCAGTGTTCTAATTGTTCATTTAAGACAGAGAAAGAGAATGAGCTTGGTTGTTTTCCCACAGACATTTCATTAGCCAAACTGGGTAACTTTGTTAGTGTTATCACTGATCAGTCTTAGCACTGATGATATTACCTAGTTTGGGTAATGAAATATCTTGCAAGAAAACATCCAAGTTCAGAGGCACCAGGGACCCCTTCATTTCAATGCTGAACTAGAAATATTCTATCTGAGACAGAGAATTGTGTATTTGTGGCAATTGCACAATAGCAATAGCACTTAGACTTCTATACCGCTTCACAGTGTTTTACAGCTGTTTCTCTCCAAGCGGTTTACAGAGTCCGCCTATTGCCCCCAACAATCTGGGTCCTCATTTTACCCACTTCGGAAAGATGGAAGGCTGAGTCCACCTTGAGCTTGGTGGGATTTGAATTGCCAAATTGTAGGCAGCTGGCTGCAGAAGTAGCTTGCAGTACTGCACTCTAATCACTGTGCCACAGAGACTCCTATACAATATTGAATACAATAGTATTCAAGTACTGAAGTGTGTTCCTGTTTTCCCTTGAGCATCTTGATTAGGTCTATACTGTGATGCATTTCAGAGCAGTCTCATTAAAAAAAAAATAGGGGTGACACTAATTTGTAAAGAGACTGCACAATGTACCATCAAATAAATAATGTACCTGTTGTTTATTCCCTTGCATATGGAATAAATACAAGTCGCCTATGAAGGCAATTGCAGATTACACAACTGCCTGCATAGCTTTATCAGAGTGGTACGTTATTCTTACAAATTCTTATACAATATATTGTTAAACTTATAAAAACATGCCAGTTGCCAAGCATCCAAATTTTGATCATATGGTCATGGGGATGCTGCAATGAGCATATGACAAACTGTCATCTTATTTTTTTCAGTGCCATTGTAACCTCAATCACTGAATGGTTAAGCCAAGGACTACCTGTATCATCAAGACCAGAGGTCACCAAACTACTTTAAGACCTGTGGACTTCAACTCCCAGAATTGAGAGTTGAAGTCCACAAGTCTTAAAAGTTGTCAAGTTTGGGGACTCCTGATCTAGACACCAAAGGGTGCAAGATATCAAAGACATTCTTCTACATCTATATTTCATAAGTGTCTTCATTTCCCAGTATTGAGGACCAGATTGCTGACATCAACTACTTTTTGTAGAAATGGAAAGATGATGCTTGGTATTGTGTTGGGATGAAGAAAGCTTTTCTTTGTGGTGCATCATTAGGCATTTCTAGTGTTCTTTCATATGTACATTAAATTCAGGATATAGAATTGCAACTCTAAATATTACTCTGGTTGAATTGGAAGCAATCAATTCACAATTCACTCCCCAAGATTTTCATTGTTTGAAACTGAATTTTCTGATGCATAAAAGAGCTTGACCAACCCCCCAACCCCCACTGGATATACCAACTGTTGGCAAGTTGTAACTAGCAATATCTGGAAGACTATAGGCCTCATTCTTGGGACTATATCCATAGATCTGTTGTATTTTTTTGTGGTTATGGAAAGTTGCGCACATGCAGTGCTTTTCTTAATTACCCATACTAAGGATTTCTCTTTCTTTCAGATAGCTAGAAAAATATTCCACTGCTTCATGGAAAGATGTTGGCTATTTTAAAAAATTGCCCCCTTGATCTGAAGGGAACACTCATCTGGTTATGATCTCCTCAATAGGTTGGTTTGGCTTGATTTGCTGTATCTCTCTGCCTTTGAACACTTTTTCCAGCATCAACAATATAAGAATGGAGGATTTGAAAAATCCTCTAATTTTAGCCCAAATCAGAATGTTTATTAGCTCTCACTGAGCTCACTTCCCAGCCACTGTTTAATATAAAATAAAGTGCAATGGGTTGGCTTATGGTTCTATAAACATTCCAGCAATACCACACATTGCAGTCCAATTCTGCTTAGATTTGTTCTGCATGTTCTCGATTTCAGTGGGTTTGAATCCCAATTACGATAAATATACATCAGATTGCATCTAACTCCACCACTATCTATATTTATAGATTTAGTTTCTCAAATGAAATACATTTTCTCATGAAATAGTAGGCAATAATAATCGTAAAAATATTTACTGCTTCCGCTACCTCTAAGTTTTATATAAGAACACTGCCCTGCAAAATGACTTGCATTCACATTAAGGCCTAAGTTCCTTCTACTTAATGCTCTTCAGCCTCTCCAAATCTCTCAAAAACAGAGAAACAGACAGAAAAGCTCAATTCTGTTAAGATTATTTACCAAAAGAGAATTGAGATTCAAGAGCACCTTTCAAAACACATTGGGAATAATGTATGTCACTGTTTTTCTAGGTTAAGAATAATTTTTGGTGCTATATTGAGGTTACTTTATTCATTTTTGTTTATTCTCATTTTGTCAATAAAATATTAACATGTTTGTCTTTATTATCAGAACCAATTAACAGAAACAGATGGCAGCAAGTGTACAGATAGCTGGTGGTTGGAGAAAGAAAGGTTGCCAGTAGCTTCTCGTCATACTTAAAACTGGAAAGCTAAAAAAACTGTCATGACGTGTTATCAGGATTATTTTTAATGGTTTTATGATGTGGGAACCCATTTTCTCAAAAATCAAATTATAATGGAACATCAGATTGAAGTCAACTGTAATGGTCACAGAACAATAGAACTTGAGATGTGCTTAGGGACCTGTAACATATTTAAATACTCTTATTTTTCTCAGGCTGAAGAAAGTATATTTTTAGACAAAGCACCCATTCCCCAAGGCAGATATTTTAAAATAGTTTAATCTGAGTGACCAATACAATATCACAGCACTTGTTCACAACAGCATAAGGATGTTAACCTTGATGGCTCAGAGTGCAATGCTTCTGTAGCTGTGTTCTGTGAAGGAGCATACAGTGCCAAGAGACGTACACATTTAATCAAATAATACTTTCCTGCAGTTCCTAAGAAGAATTTAATCAGCAATATTTTGATCAGGTAAGTCAGTTTGGCAGACTATATATCTTGTGATTTAAGTTATAGGTCAACTGATTGTCACCAGCTGTGATATCAGTACTGAGTCATTGAGAGCAGCACTTAATCAGTATATTTTTGTTAATTCATGGTTTTGTCATATTCTTACCATATCTTGAAAATGCTGATCCCTATCATTGTCTATTCTCTCCCCCCCCCAAAAAAAACAAAAAAATATACCAAGTACAAGGGGTTCTTCCTGAGCAGGTCCATATTTTGTTTTTAAAACTTTATTTAATGAAAAAATATAATACACAGACAAGTGATTTTATTTCATGAACATAGCTGGAGAATCTGCAAAGTACTTTACAAATAATCAGTCTGTTTATGATGTACTTATTGCTAAGCTACAGCAAATTAAAGAAAAAGATAACATGAACAGTTAAAACAGTAAAGTAGCTCATTTTCCAGTCATTAAATCTTAGCATTGAAAAGCTAGATGTTTCTCTAGTAATTAATCTCCAGTATTGCTTTAACATTTTCAGTGCAAATAATATTTTAATTACTCCAACAATACTCGCTTCTAAGCCCAACTTTTCCAGTATTTTTTTAAATGGATATTTTTAATCACCTGTTCAGACTGACAATATACGTATTGACAGGAGCTATCCTAACATCCCAGCAAACACTTCATATTTAACTTCATGATAAAGTCTCTCTGTTAAGCAGAAATGTCCAAAATGCTTGTTCATTGTTTGAGTTGGAAAACAACTGCAAAATTGCCACTGTCACCTTTACAAAAAAGGGGGGGAAAGGACAATGCCAAGAGTCATACTTAAATCTTTCTACAAGCATCTTCCCACAAGAGGCATCTTACAGTTTTCCCTTCTCCAGATGCTTTCTGAAAATGAAGGGAGGGAACATGATTTTTGCAGGCATTGTGATCTAATGTAGTTCCATGACACCGAGAGAAAGGAAGGTTTCTTGGGCATCCCAAAACTCCCTAATGCCACAAGAGGCACCTAGACCTGTAAGCCAACTGCTGCAATTCAATTAACACAATGTCATGAAGCCATGTGAACTATTAAAAAGGGGAATCATTGTGCCCTTCCCTGCTGCTGTACGTAGAACAAGAAAAAGATGACAACAT
The DNA here is from genome assembly GCA_033807585.1 of Hydrophis major. NCBI lineage: Eukaryota > Metazoa > Chordata > Lepidosauria > Squamata > Elapidae > Hydrophis > Hydrophis major. Next base: position 130,950,503 of record CM066331.1, read on the forward strand.
TTGTTAGAAGTTGTCTGGAGACCTCAAATGCATTCTGTGTAGGCACTTGCAAAAATATGATTTAGTGTGGTTTTGTCTAGTTAGATCAGCCAATCTAAACAACATTTTCACTCTAGGAAAACATGTTCCCCAGTTGATTTTTCTTTCCCCAATAGACAACTACCTCTTAAAGATGTCCAACTAAGAAGTGCTGTGCACCAGGTCACCTCCAGGAGGAATTAAGTTTTTTTAAAAAAACAACATGTAATTTCATATTTCCAGGAAAACAGAGTAACATTGGCTTCTTTTTATGATTTTGGCAAGATCCCAATCGGTTCACATGTCTTTTGGATCTCAGGTCTTTAAAAAAAAACTCTTAGTTGAACACACACAAGAAACAATCACATTCTGCCGTATTAGCAGCTTGCATTGCTAACAAATATGTGGTACGGATGAGTTAACAATTGCAAGAGACACAGTGTTATACATTTAATTTTAATGAAAAGCATTTAATTGTGCTTTGTAGAGCAGTCCTACATTTTTGTATCAAACATCCACCCCCTCTATTTGAAAGAGGTCACTGAAGAATGTGGTTTTCCAACAGCATAAAAATAGTTAACTATTTTTTCCTCTAAAATTTACATATCCATGTAGATATATGCACTCACAGCAATGTTGTAATTGAACAGGATACAACAAAGCTCAGGATTAGCTCAACTATTCATTGTGTCTCTAATTACTTTTGAGGGTTGTTCTAAAAAGACATTTACATACAATAAGTGGGTTTAGGAAAAGGAAGAAAGGGAGAAAGAAAAGGGAGAATAACGCTCAGAAACAATTCTGTTTGTTTAGGGCTTATTTACAAAAAAAAAAAAAAAGAGAGAGAGAGAGAGAGAGAAAAGAATCTCTTCAGTTTAACAATAAATAAGCCTGATGTTATCTAAAAAAAAAAAGTTCATGCACATTTTAAAGTGAAAACATGCCTGGAAATTATTTACATAGGGCACAATCCAGCAAGAAAAGTATTTCACATGCCCAGTCAAATGAATTGGTGCAATTTACCATCACTTTGCACAGCTTTTTAATGGGCCTTGTGCATCAAGCCATGCTAGTATGATTAGAGTTCACACTTGGCTTCTATTTCCCAAATTTCACAGCAGCAGAAAAGTGCATTTCCTCCTCCACTGTTCTTTTGCATTGTCTATTTCCAATTGCAGATTGTTCATTCTAGCTTCTGTGGAATACATCCTTCCATTTCCACAACTTCTGGCCATCCTTCATACTTGTTGGTGTCCTTGTTGTTTTTAATATGCTGTGAAGAGAATGCCATTTCAATTTAAATTTAAGTATAGTAAGTGTAGTACTGAAACACAAGATTTTCTAACTTACAAAAAACAGTATTTATGTTGGTTGGTACAAAATTATACATCTTGCTGCATTTTTCCCAAGATGAGAAATATATAAAAAAAGAAAAGTTTTAGAGTAAAGAACAACAAGCTGTATGAGATATAAGAGCTAATAGACAACAATGCTCAGTCAGAATATTAGCATAGAAATCAGCGTAAGAATTTTCTGCTATTGTTTTCAAATAACATATAACAGAACTTACTTATTTTCCTTCTAAGAATCTATAGTGATTGACCACCATTATCATCATAATGTCAGAGGTTGAGGAAAAGCAATTGGAAAACAATACGAAATATTAGGACTTGCAGATTGAAGTTGAATGAAATTGACATTGAAAAGAAATCTATTGTTAACCAATCATGATTGTAGCCCTTGTAGTAATACTTAAAGGACTTCCTTGATATCTGGAAATGTTGAATTTTTCAGACCTGAACATCCTAATTTACAAAAAAATAATCCTGATTAGAATTGTCTGTGCTCTTAAGTGCTAACTTAATAATTCTTAGATCCTTATTAGGACTTGAATTATTAAATTTCCACCAGTTTTAGACTAACTGTAGGTTATCCATACATAATAACAACATCTGCCTATCCCAGGTTCTTGAGGAGGACTCAATAGGTGGATAAAAACACCAAATCCTGTCTAAACACCTGGATTACTCTGCAACCATAATTATAAAACAGTAATATGTAGTAGTAGAATCAGAAGTAATTTAGTAGCTTCAAACAGGAAAAATGGCACCAAAATAACACATCAGGAATAGAAATTGTTAAGATGCTCAAAGGACAGGGGACAAATGAATATTCATAGTGAGAACATTTACATTTCATTTTCAAAATCTTCCACAAACCATTGATATGACCCTAGGAAATTCTGAGCAGGCCCCTAAGACTGTTCAGTGATACAGAATTGAAGGGAGAGTGGTGATTTTGAGCACACATGTGCTCATGTACCATCCAACTGCAACTTGATATACACTTGATTTAAGCAGAAGCTCCCCATATATGACTCCAAAGACTTTTCTTCTTCAAATCCAAGTCAACCCTCTTCCTAATTCCAATCAAGTATCTTTGCAGTTGTTGAAGTGTATTTCCCAGATTAGCTGAGGTTCTGCTGACCAAAAGGAATCAGCAAAACTTCCAGGATGCAATATATGTTTTGGGCTCAAAAGATGCTCCAATATGTCATCTAAACATTAACATGAAAAAATACCTGTATGTATATATATATATGGAAGATGGCTTAATGTTTTTATGCTTTGTTTGTTTATGTTTGTTTTAAAAACCAATAAAAATTAAAAAAAAAAAAACATACCTGTTCAAAAGGGCTTTTAGTTTTGATTCCTTTCCCACCACAGAAAACCCAATTGTCTCTGAAGCCAAGCGTCATGATGGATGTACTCCCCAAATCTGATATTAGTTTCCGTGCCTCTTCAGTAAGCCTTCAACAGAATTTTAAGAATTACTATAGAAATGTAATGTTATCTAAAATATAATCTACCAAATTGATTCATATAAATACTTCGTTTCCTATTTATTGAAAATTTCTTTATTTGTACAGATAATGTACACTTTCACACTTATGTGCATTATTCAGCAACCTCTGCTGAATGATGACGACCCCCTTTTGAAAATGACCACATTCTTGGAAGGACAACATGTCTCCCTCTTTAGCTCTTATCTAATTGTAATCTACTAGAAAGCAAATATGACAAATAAGTATTGTATTTCCAACAGACTTACTTAGTGGCACCATCGTCATATGTTGCCATTAATACAATAGTTCCATCTGCAAAACTCTTCAGAAATTCAATGAATGGGGCTACATCTACACCAAATGGAAGCACAACAACATTTAATATTTATGAAATGTATACAGCTGTTCATCTTGCAAAGCGACTAACATGATAACAAACATTAATATAACAACAAAAGGCAAAAAAGAACATAAATTATATATGACTATCAAAAAAGAAATGCCACTCCATTTGATTTACAAGATTTTCATCCCAATCTCACATTTTAATTCAAAATATCTAATGCAAAATTGAAAAGCAACATTTGTCAAGTTTTGATTATTAGAATTACTTTAACTTTAATGAACTGAATTTAATTAATAAGCATGCTAATTTCTACTTTAAATAAGTGAAGTAAAATAAGGTATACATTATTTTATAAAATAAGCAAATATTTCTGTACTTACCTCCACCCCACATATCAAAGAATTTTGTGTCTACTACTTCACCGGTTTTGCCTAGCAAAAGGAATAACATGATATCAATAAATCACCATATACTGTTTATGAAGAAGTAATATACAAAGATAAAAAGAACTGCTCTATATTAATGGACTTATAATAAAAAGAATAACCTGGGAACATATATATATACTCAAAATCAGATAAGGGCTAATATGGCTTTGTTTGTACAGAACGGCAAGTGCTATCATTAAAACATGTTGTATTAGTGACTTGTGCTTGGCAAAATCTTTCACCTCTTAGTAAGTGGCAAATACTGAATTCGCTGAAGTACATTTTTTATCTTTGTATACAGTAATATTAATCTTTAGCAAGAGCAAATATTTATCAGGGGTGCTGCCCTTCAGATTCTACAATTGGGCAAATTTGACAAAATAATTATTTCCAAATTTCCAAAGATATTTAGGATCCAAGACCCTCTTGGAAATTAGCACTTTGATCAGCTAATGAAAATGAGAGAGTGGCAGCATTCCCCTTTTTCTAGCATTATTTTTAATTTTTACTGACACCCCTCATCCCACTAGTAGTAGGAACAAGTTCGGCCCAGAAGAAGCTTCTCACTTCTTATCAGTTGATAGCCATTTTATGTTAAATTTATGCCTTAATTTCCAAGAGAACAAACAAATCAATTAAACATATTCCACCTAATTTTTTTTTTAAATCTAAATTAAAAAAGAAAGATAAAGATGACTTCTGCTGACTATACAAAGACATCCATAATTTTCTTGACAGAATGTGGCTTGCTATATTTTCAGTTTTTTTTAAAAAAAAATTGTGTCAGTCAAGAAATCCATCCTTAGTTTCCTTTCTGAGCCTAGTAATAGGCATTCCAACCCTCTGAAATTTTATTTAATTATTCTACCGTGAACCTACAGCCAAGGAAAGCACACCCTTATGTATTAAAAATAAACATGCTTATTTGTGTTATCAGTACAGCACCATCCATAAATAAGTTAAACACACACTAAACCAGGAAGTGAAAAAAAGGGAAATGTGACAATGCAAGAAGCAGTCAAGAATGAAATATTATAACTCTGAGCTGCAATAATTGGATCTATTTATAGATATGGAAAATTGATACTGGCTTAAAGTGGCCCTGATTCCATTGAAACACTGGAGGAAGGAAGCAGAATAGTCAAACAACTAAAATCTGTTAGTCTAAGGCAGGGGTGTCAAACTCAAGGCCCATGGGACGGATCTGACCAATGGGGTGCTTTGATCCGGCCTGTGGGGATGCCCTGGAAACAGTGAAGGACATGGTGTCTCTTCCAGCAAAAATGAAGCTCAGGAGGACTGCAGAGGGCTGCGACGGCCGTCTGCAGCCCTCTGCCCGTGAAAGCGGAGCTCAGTTTTCAGGGGCAGAGAGCAATAGGACAACGAACTGGTCACACCACGCCTGCCATGCCACCCCCTGGAGGTCAAACACAACCCTGATGCAGCCCTTAATGAAATCGAGTTTGACACCCCTGGTCTAAGGCTTATCATCATTGGCCTGTTTGGGACGAAAGTAATCCCTGCCCTACCCAACAAGCATGTCATCTGAATAGATGAGCTGCTTTATGTGACAGACACAAAGTCCTGGAGTGGCATCACAAAAATGGAATATTTGGAGCTACTACAGTTCTTAGATACTCCCAGATAAGTTTGGGGAGGAGGGAATTGAAAAGGGGGACAAAATATGAAATGGATATGTTACTCTGATCCTGTCCACAATTAATGAACCAATCAATTGTGCCAGAGTAAAGAAACAAGACACAGAAGTGAGAAGGAAAATGCTCACATTTGAACATCCTTTGGAGAGGCCCCTAATTATGGAAGAAGATAAATGGGTGCAAAGAGGATGTCTCAGTCAGACATGTACGAACACTTACCATTTACTAGGGCTATATTAATTCCCCTCCCCACGTTGTTTTTAACACCACTCATCAAGCTGAAACAAAACAAATGAAGATAATTACAACAAGCTTTTCGTCTTGTTAATTTCTCCTGACTGCACACCTTGGAAAGGGCATGACTCTTGCTAACAAAAAAATCCACAAGAAATGTGGCCACCCTTCTTAGCTGTTCAGAAGGGTCGCCACATTTCTTGTGGGTTTTTTATTTGTTAAATAAAATCTGCACAAAAGTTGCCCCCTCTCTTTACCGCTGTCGTTTTAATTATCACCAGACAAGCTTCTAGCATATGAAGAACAGCAGAACAGATTTCCTTTCAGCTTGAATCAAATCAATTGAATTACACAATTAGATCTACTCAGCTATGGAAAGCAAGAAATCATAAAACATCTACAGAATTAGACACAAGAACCTTCCTAGCCCCTCTCATAGGAAACATCTTGAAATGTAACAGCAAGGTGCCCACAAATGAGTTAATTGAACTCATAGCCCTTTGTTCTTAAGAAACTAGAACTGTTTTTACTGTTACATAATTCCTAACTGAACAAGCTGATAATGTCGGGCATTATCCCTGATTATAGTTTATGTACAGAATATGAAATAAAAGTATAAAGCTCAATATATAACAGTTGTTTAATATAAACAGAGAGCAATAAAATATTGATGTGATCTTGGGGGCTTTACATAGTTTAGTATAAACTGATCTTTCCAGTGAAGTCTTTTCCCTATGGTTTGGATTATGTTCATAGTGACTGGGAATAATGGGAATTGTAATTCAACACAGAAAGAAGGCAACAAAGTGTTGAAGAGTAGTATATTCGACACTTTGTTGCCTTCCTTCTGTGTTGAATTACAATTCCCATTATTCCCAGTCACTATGAACATAATCCAAACCATAGGGAAAAGATTTCACTGGAAAGATCAGAATCTAACACACAATATAATCTCAGCAAAAGGCATTTGAAAGAGACATTTAGTAATGCAGAGGATTTACCACAAGAGGGGGACAACACGTCACTTTTAGATTTCTACTCAACTATTGAACTGTTCCTGAAGAGTGAAAAATAAAGGGCAGTAAAATACCGTTCAATGATTTATCAGAAGAGATTTGGAGTCAATATTAACATTTTATACAATTCTGATGGAATATTTCATTCACCTAGAGGCGAGTTCTCTAATTTGGCAGCTTCCAAGTGTGTGGACTTCAACTCCCAGAATTCTCATCAGAGCTATGTTGACTATGGAATTATGGGATTTGAAGTCCAAACATTGGTTAATGCCATCAACTGAAGTTGGGAGAAGAATGCCATTCTTTGCCACAGATATTCTTCCACATCTGGCTTGACTAGGATGGGTTCAAACAATGAACAAAAGCTTTGAATCTGAGTCTACAAGGAGAGGGAATTTCTACTTCAAATATCACTTCAGGAATCAAGATAAGCAGAATGTTTAAAAGCTGTTATCCTGCACTTGGCTGCACCAAGGTTTGAAATCACAAGTTTGACTTGGTAACTAAGCTTACAGAATTGTGTCCCACAATGACAGAACAACCTGGAGCCTTTGAACCCGACATCCAATTATGCTGAAATATCTTCCTGATAAAGCAGGAATTTGAGTTTTAATCAAAACAAAAATCAAAAGGAAATACTTCAATTAGATGTTCAAGACAGATTTGTGTGTGTGTCTATTTCCAAAAACCATTTGTATGTCAGGATGCTGAAAAAACAGAAACTGCTAAACAAGGACCCCTAGAGGTAAAATGGAGGCAACCTCTTAGTGAATTAAATAGCCCTTTGTGGCCAATTGCTAAGGGAGGGATAAGGCCAGTTGATAAAGAAGATGTAGAAACCCTGTCTTGGGATGTTCTGCAAGCAAACTGCAGAAGATTTCATGCTGCCTTGGAAGCATATTGAATATTAAAATATTGAATATTAAATATTGAATCTATATTTTAATTAGGTCAGGCCAATATATTCTGCATTAGGAGGGAAGTGATGAAAACTCTGCCCCTGATCCTTGGGGCATAATGAGAAAGACATTACTCTATTGTTATAAATGATTCTCATATTATCATCAGATCCCCTTGAATTGATGCACAGCCATTTATTCAAAATGATTGTTCTGAAGAATTCCAGAACATTCCCATTCAATATCTTGATTCTGATAATCTGGATAACCTGTAAATGGTTTGAAGTAATTTTAGAAACTTTCCTGAACAGAAAGTTACGTGTGGTCTTTCAGACATGGCCTGATTCCCCCAAAACACGACCTCTGAAACAACATGACTTCTGAATGATTTCAGAAAATTTACTTCTGTAAATTGCTAGATCGCTCTGGAATGGCCATATCAGTATGGGTTGGAAAGAAAACCAAAGTTTCTGGAGTTTTTCTGAATATTCTCCCTGCTGTAGAACAGAATGAAAAATCTATAATTAAACCTCTCCTAAGTTCAAGGATATATACATGGGTTAGCTCGTTTTACGTTATTGACACAAAATAATGCTATGAGAGAGAGTCTGCCCTACAAAATAGACCAGATTAAGAAACCAATGCCAACCATTTTTATTATAGTAGCTACGGTAACTGAATCATACAAGTCTGAATCTGTTGAATCCCCTTCCTTTATCTTGGTGTGAACTAGGGAGGGGCTTATCAAGTTATTTTCTTGGGCAAATGTCAAACCTCTCTTATCTGACTGTGGACTTGTTTAGTAACTTTCCAGGACATTCCTCCTGCTGTCTGCTGTAGAAAGTAACAGACAGGGACATCCAGAAACTATGGACTCGTTGGGAATTTGTACATGGATTACTATAGTCATAATCCTTTGCTCTAATCACTGTACTATGCCACACAGATATTACACCATTTAGCAATAAAATCTAACCTGTTTCATGACACGTTAGATCTGCAATGAAAATGGTCATATCCATTACAACACGATGTCATAGTATGATCCAAGGAGCAGTTCATAATCACTGAAGTAAAATTATGCCAAGCATGTTAAATAGAAGATTTCAAATTAATTATAATACATCTTGACATTTTTTTTTAATCATTTACCACAGGGGATTATTTGGTGACAGTTTGGAATCCTTCAGAACACAATTAGAAATACTCCACCCACTCATCTCACAAAAACTAATTATGGCAATCTTTGGTTTATGGATCTTTTCAGGATTTCCCCGGACGTCATTTAGTAAGAAAATCTGTACTTTGTGTTTGCACTGCAGAACAATATCCAAAGGCTGTTAATGAGATGCAAAGATATATTACTGAAAAAAACAGAGTTCAAAAAGAGAAAGAAAGCAACAGAATAATTAAAACCACCGTAATTAAGTAAACCAAAACTGCAGCAGAGTTTATATTAAAAGGGGGGGGGAATCAAATGGCCCATGGAGATCTTAGGATGCAGACAAGACAGAATGGGAGATGCTGCAGCTATGGATAGTATACAGATATCTACTACCCCCCCTACGTCTCTAGTTACAGAAATTGGTTCATACATACACATTGTCTTCTACACATATTTTAGGTCCAACCACGTTGGCGGCTCCACTTGCCATTTTGAAAGCAAAATGATTCGCTGGACATGCTTTTGTTGTTCCACATTTATACTTTGGGGGCTTTGTAGCTTTGGGGAAAGAAGGGAATATATTTTAATTTAAGGAATGCAATAAAAATTCAAAACAAAAAACACACAAAAAAGGTACAATTTCAGACATTGCAAAATAAAGGCAAAGTACATAATGGTAAAATGCAAGCAAATAAGTCATGTTGAAACTCAGGGAAATGTGTCACCTTCTCCTGCAGGAGCTCCATTGGTTGCCGATTTGCTTCCCGGTGCAATTCAAGGTGCTGGTTGTCACCTTTAAAGCCCTTCATGGCTTGGGACCAGATTATCTAAGGAAATATCTCTTGCCAGTGACATCTACCCGACCCATTAGAATGAGGAGGCAGGGAATGTTGTGGGTCCCACCCCTGAGGGAGATACACCTGGTGGGACCCAGAAGAAGGGCCTTCTCTGTGGTGGCTCCCTCTCTCTGGAACATCATTCCCCCAGAGATTAGAATGGCCCCTTCACTAATACTCTTCTGAAAGACACTGAAGACCTGGTTTTGCCAGCAGGACTGGGGAACCCAGAGAGGGATGGAGCCCATCTGGTGACTAGTGTGATCTGCTGTCATTGGGGAGTGGGGTGGGAGTTGGTTTTTTATTTTTTTGATGTTCGCTGCCTTGAGTTATTTGTAAAAATAATAAAAGATGGGATATAAGTAAATGAATGAATGAATGAATGAATGAATGAATGAATGAATGAATGAATGAATGAATGAATTTATGTTCTGATGGATGATGATAAATAAGGAACCAAATATGAATTCTTGGAAGAACTGTGAAACATTCTGAATCCAAGGAAGCAAATTATTTTGTTATGTAACATGAACAGATAAGTGGAAATGAGATGCAAGTAGAGGAAAGAGTTTGCAGTGAAAATAATGAGAACAGTGACTGCTTGTGAATCTTTACTAAGAAAGTGATCTGTTTCAAATGCATGACATAAGCATAAGCCCATTCATAAATATATATATATATATATAGCAATGGAACAAATTTAAATCCAAATGTGTGATCGATATTGTTGATAATGAAATATTGGGAATGTTATCAAAGGATACACAAGGGATGAATGCTTCTGAATGTGGAAATGGATCTTTTTTTTGTAGTGACAAGAAAGTATGTGGAGGAAAATAAAACATGTACAAACAGCTATTGTGAAAGTAGAAAGTCTGCAGAATTAAAAAGTGTGAATCCAGTATGAAAAAGTATTAGAAGAGAGATTACTCTCCCCTAACCAAATGAATGGAAAGAGGAAATAGAAAATGCTTGGAAGGGAGTGAAAAGAAATATGTTACTGATTATTCCCAAAGTGTGTGAAGTTAAGCTAAAGGGAAGTATGAAAAGGAACAGTAAGTAGAAAGTGAAAAAGACTATGGATGAGAAAAGAGGCAATGATGGGAATAACTGAAGAAAAATGAGAATGAGAGAAAGATATTGTGTAATGTGTACTGGGAGAAAGACAGTTGCAAAGAAAGTAGTCATAGAAAGCAGTGAATGGTTAAGATTAAAGGAGTCTGAGAAAATGTTGAACAAAAGGAGTTCTGAAGTGGATGAAGAAGTCCAAAACTACAGCTTCCTGAAAAGTGAACAGAAATAAAAACAGAAGTGATGAAATGATTCCAAATGAAACTGAAGTGACGGAATGCCAGAAGCATTTTAGAGTATTATTTGGGAATCAATGACATGTCAAAGAATGAAGTTGAAAAGTTTAATGCCTTTCATTAAATCATTTATTTAATGCATTTATGGATAAATGTGTAAGGAAAGCTGGTGGCGATGATGGAATCATGAACATATGTGTGCTTTGGTATACAGACAATCCTATGTTGTTGAATGAGAAGCCAATGATTTAAAATGAATGTTGGCTCTGCAAAGTAATATCTGAACAATGAATGTGTAATGTAATGCAATATCCAAACAATGGATGCGGTATCAACACCCAAGCAGTTGTGTTTGACAAAGGAAATTGAACTGTAAGTAATAACAATATGAAAAAACCTATAGCAAGGCAATTAAATTGTGTATCTTAGTACATTTTAAGAGGAGAAAATTGCTGTAGAAAAGTAGTGAACATTGTCATCTAAAGAATATTTTTTGAAATAATTTTAAAAGGCTAAACCGTATATAAGATCATGCTTGTTTCCATACTGTTGTGCGAAAAGCTGAATATGTCCAGAGAAAAGTAAGCTGAACGCAACCGGAATGGGACACTTAAAAGAAATTACCTGAATGTGGCCAATCGAGAAGAAATAGTGTGAAGAATGTATTCTGAACGAATGATTAAAGTGAGCTGATAGAGTCAGACAGAATAAATGTGGACTAAATTGCACAATACATAAATGAAGGAAGAGTAAACGGTTAAGAAAACAAGAAAATTGTGGATGATACTGATAGAGCCTCAAAGCTACAAAAGATACACACACACACACACAAATAATTTAAGGCAATATGTGAAGAGTATTTGGTTGAGGTGGAAGCAAGAATGATTTTGAATAAAGAGAAATGTATGAAGAAATAAAGTGAATGCGGCTTCTAAAAAATTATTTATTTTATTTTATTTAGTAGTATTGCTGCCGATTCGCCTATGGCGACTTGAGGCGGCTTACACAATGTAAAACCATATTTAAAACAAAAAAAATCAAAATAAAAAGCCATAAAAACTAACAAAAAGAATCAAATAAATTAGTAAAGTACAACAGAACAAAATTTGGGAAAACAAAAAAAATAAACAAAACCAAAAACCAAAAAAACCAACTCCCCCTAACCTCACCCCGATGACAGATCACTCTAGCCATTTGATGGGCTTCATCCCTCCTGGGTTCCCCAGGCCCACTGGCAAAACCAGGTCTTCAGTGTCTTTCGGAAGAGTGCTAGAGTAGGGGCTGTTCTAATCTCTGAGGAGAATGATATTTCAGAGACGGAGCTACCATGGAGAAGACTCTTCTTCTGGGTCCCACCAGGTGTATCTCCCTCATGGGTGGGACCCATAACATTCCCTGCCCCCTCGCTCTAATGGGTCAGATTGATCTGACTGGCAAGAGACCTTCCCTCAGATAACCCTTTAATTTAATTACATATCCTACCCATCTCTTTTCTCGTGCCTTTCATTTATTTGGTTTCCTATTTTGTAGTGCTTTGGAAAGCTTCATAGATTCAATCTGAAGGCTCAATTAAAATCTAAACAGGCTTTCAGAATGAATGGAGATTTGCTCCAATGCTTAAAATAGTATCAGGAAGCTACAAAGATTTGCAAACCACTTTTTTTTTAGATTTCAGGCTTTTTTTTTTTTTCTGTTTCTGATTTTTTACAGGCTTTACACAATATTCCAAATTCACTTCCACAGATGGAAAACATTGGAGGGAGTATGAGGAGTGGCATGAACAGCTCTTGACATGAGTGGTGACCTAATATATTTAATCATCTAATTAAACTGGCTGCCTCTTAGAACTCTTTTAGGACCAGAAGAGTGACATTACTCAAGCTTCATTCATTTATTCAGCTTTCAGTTTCTTTAAGGTGGCCAACTAGACACTTGGAATTTACTCTCCATTATGCTAATTGAATTTTACATTTCTAGGCTGGTTCAGCCCACACAATAGAAGCTCAACTCTGCTGTTGGACTACAGATTCAAAACCAACCATTCCAATACATATTCTTGGCTCAAACCAGTAAGGTCTCTTGGGAACAAATCTTACATTTAAATTCTGCATACAGGTATTTCTTGACTTAAAACCCACATGACCAACCCAATTTTATAAACTTTTGCGGTGATTGTTAAGGGAATGCTACAACCAGAAATGCTGGTTTTGGGTAAAAACATAAAATGCTGTTTGCAGGATGCGACAAACAGCCATAAATGCAGGCAAGGTTATCCAGGCCCAAAATGCAGTCATGTGACTGGGGGGGGAGGGCAGACGTCAGAGAATCGGAACTTGGAGACAACTAGGGAAGCCCAACGTAACTTCAAACAGTAACTAAGCGCTAGGTTGTAAGTTGAACACTACCACTCTGAAAGGTTTAGGCCTCCACTAAGAGTGAATAGGTGTCAAATAAACATATACAGAGCTGGCCCAAATAGAGAATTGGTAATACTGAAAACATGCATATTTCCATTGCAGTATGAACCTCTGAATTTCTAAGACCCTTTTGTCAGGCTGCTCAATCTGTCTTGGTTAAGAAGGTTTATGTGTTTATTTAACTCCTTTTCTCCAGTTTTAGTGACTCTGTCCAGCTTCTGTGGATTTAATGATAAACTGCGACAAGTAGGGGACAAAAAAAAAATCAACTCCTTTGACAATTTTCAAACGAAGTGACTTGCTATAGCCCACAGTTCCCCAACCTTTCTGGGTTGGTGGCCCAGAGCGGTGGGGGAAAGAGGGGATAGTTTTTTGGGAGAGGCAGGCACATGCTCAAATGGCAACACCCATTGCTTGTGCTGTAAGCGCTCACACGAGTGGGCCACAAGTGTGAGCACCTGCAACACTTGTGTAAGTGGGGCACTGAGCCCTCACACAACAGAAGCTGTGAGTGCATGTACACACTTGCGCACCAGCCTGCCACTCATGCTGCTCGATTACAAATAGGCTGCGGACCAGTAGTGGATTGCGGCCCAAAGGTTGGGGGCCCTTGCTCTAGACCAAAGTGAAAATGTCATATTTTTACCAAATTATTTTTGGTGGCATTAATCTGAAAGTCAGCATCTCCTTGCCTAAGTCTTCACACCCTTCAATCTTTTTTAAAAAAATGAACCCAAATCAAAATAAATACTAAACATTTAGATGAATGAGTCATAGGTTTAAAAAAATCTTTATCAAAAAAATAAGTGCTGGAGAAGATAAAGCTTTCTAAATCTTTACCTGTCTTTTCAACTGCTGACTTTTTATTTATCTCTTACTAGGAAGCTCTTAGACAACCTGAATTCTGAGGAATTTCACAAGTTTTCCCCTTCAAAATCGGCACCAACCTTGCATAGCTCACTAGGACATCCTTACTGTACTAGATATCACTAATGGATCTTAATTATGATGTATTAAAAATACCAATAAGTAACAACTGTAATGCAGAAAACTCACTTCGCAATGGTAGGTCCAATGCTGATCTTGCTAGAAAAATTAACATTGAAATAAATACATATTAGAAAAATGTTTTTCTTAATTATGCTTTTTATGGAATTGTATGTCATAATTCCTAACTAACTAAATTAAGATTTGAAAAGTATAGCTTATCATTATATTTGATGACATGGTTACCAATTGTACAGTAACATTTTGCTCCAATTGACTACAACATTATGCTGTACTAGAGAAGATCACTACAGAATATATACCATGAGTTATATACACATATATTAGTCATACAGTAAATGTTTAGTTTAAAAGATCTCAGTTTGGTGGGCTTCAGACACAATGACCATTTTTTTCATTTGTGTTTCCCCCTCGTTTAACAACCTTTTAATGGCCTTTAAACTGGAGGATTTGATTGTTAAATCAAAGCATTATTGTAAATGATGCCATTTATGTCAAGTATGTAATTACACCAATGTTATAAATTGTATTTAAGGGTCATCTCCTTCCCTCAAAACATCCATTAAATCAATGTAAATAAATCAGAAGGAAATATTTAAAAAAGCAAAACTGACTTGTTTGATATAATTTAAAATTACCATACTTATCGTGACAAATCTTATGACAGAAATGGGATTCTGAACTGAAAGCATAGCCAAAGTATATGAAGTGTACTTTTGTCTGCAATCCTTAATTGATCTACGTGTGAGTAAGTCTCACTAATAGGATTATGTTTGAGAACACCAGTACATGACTGCATTGTGCTTAAATAATGCAATTCTGAGTGAAAATAACTTAAATGGGTCACTTACCAAACAGATTTCCTAAACTGGCGTCCATTTTTATTTCAAATACTTGAGATATGACATAAAACATCAGCAAGAACACAGCCACTGCTATTACCAACTTTGCTGCTCCTAATTTAAATAAAGCGAAAAGAAGTCACTGAACAACTTTACAACTGTCTAATATAATAAAACATCCTCACTGCTACTACAATAATATTGGGAATATAGCTATGTCCAAATAAAGCAATGGCAATATTTTATGAAACAAATATTTTGATGAAGAACCTCTTGTTAATTTGATTAGAAGCAAATTATAGGAGTTTATCTGCATAAATATATGATTTAGAAATAATGGTAGTGAGAACAGATGTGAAATTTCTTTTCCGCTGAACAGAAACAAATTGACTATTCTTATTCTTATTTCAGGTGTATAAGCCAATAAATATATTTTAAAACTATTACAGGAAAACAGAAGTCCTGGGTTGTTTTGTTTTTGTATAAAAAAAGGGGGGGGATGGTTATAGACGATCATTCTATAGTCACCAAAGAGTCTCAATAAAAGTGGGATATTTGTGATGCGATCCCAAAATCCTTGGAAAAGGCAGTTAGCGGAAACATACCTATTCACACATCCATAATGCTGCCTTCCAATTTAACATAGGCATTCTGAGTTGTTATATCTTAGGGCAGCATAGAAATACCTGTAGCCTTGTTTTCTGTAATAATTAAGGCACCGGGCTAGAATCTGGGAGACTGGGGGTTCTAGTTCTGCCTTTAGGCCTAAAACCAACTGGGTGACTAGACAGGGAAAGGCTATTTAAGGGTTCTTTAAATTTTAAAGCAATTCAAAGACCTTTAAATTATACATTGTAAAATAACAGTAACATGGTAGTTCTGAAGTCATAATCTATAGGTAAGAACTATTAACAAGTGCATCTAAGATTCTCATAAGCACATGTATATAGTTATTTGCATGGTGACCAGTCTGGTCAACGTGAAAGGGTAAAAATTGTGTTATACTTTCAATTAGACTTACATTATCTCACATACATACATACAGGTAGTCCTCAACTTATGACCACAATTGAGACCAAAATTTAATGCTGCTCAGTGAAACAGTTAAGTGTGCTTTGCCCCATTTTACAACCTTTCTTACCATAGTTGTGAAGTGAATCTCTGCAGCTGTTAAGCTAGTAATGCGGATGTTTAGTGAATCCGGCTTCCCCACTGACTTTGCTTATTAGAAGGTCGCAAAAGGTGATCCCAAGACCTCAAAGCACTGTTATAAATATAAGCCAGTAGACAAAAGTGTCTGCATTTTGACCACATGGGATTTTTGCAAGTCAAAAGTGTGAAAAATGGTCGTGTCGCATTTTTTCAGGGTAACATTAAACAGTCACTAAACGCGCTGTTGTTAAGTCGAGGGTAGTGTGTATTCAATGTTTTGTTCTGAATTTAAAAGAAACCCTGCATTTACAGTAGTTCAGCCAAACTATTCTAGGCGGACCAAGCTTTGGATGAAATGAAAGTCAAAGGTTTTGTTTGCTTTAGCCCAGGGGTGTCCAACCTTGGCAACTTTAAGACTTGTGGACTTCAACTCTCAGAATTCCTCAGCCAGCTATGCTGGGAGTTGAAGTCCACAAGTCTTAAAGTTGCCAAGGTTGGACACCCCTGCTTTAGCCAAAAGAAAATCTGCAGTGATTTGAGAGAGATATGGCGAGTTAGAACAGAGGGAGGGCATCTCACTCCCTCATCATGGGCAGCTCCCAATGTCCCCATGATCTTCTCTTCCCTCTCCTTAAGGCCCCGTTTTGCAGGCTCTTCCCTACTCTTAACCCTCCCCTCTCCAAATACTTCAGTCTAGAAAAACCACGTTTTGCTCCATCCCCAGAAAAAAAAAAGTCTGCTTCATTTTGGATAGCTAAAATGCACGTCTGGGCACAAAAGCACCGATTCCTTGTTGCAGAATGATTCTTGTAAAAAACCTTGCTTCTTTTACATTTTAATTGCGTTCATAAAAACTTGGGGGATTCACTGCAGTACACACGTCTTCATTCATGTATTCAAAGTAAATGTGGACAATTAAGAAATAGATAGGTAAATAAATAAGAAGGAAATAAAGCTAAATTCTTTCACCTGTATAAATGAAATTTGCTATCTGTAACACTAGAAATATTAATTGCCCTTGCCTAGCAGCATTCTTTCCTATTACCTTCCCTTCCTTTGCAGCCAAGAGAAAAACCTGCTGCTTCTTTTAGAAAATAGAAAGTTTAAAAGGAGAAACTTTCCTCCCCAGGACTGGAAGGAGTCTTAAGCTTCTAGTCCTTTCCATGCAGTTAGTTCCCTCTGAACTGAATAGGAAAAGCAATTCAGTTCCATTTCTCCTCCAGATTAGGGTATTAACTCTAATATGTCAGACATAAATCTAGTATGATACTGCAAGATACTTTTCATTTTGTTAAACTTCTGCCAATCATGCATTAAATGACATTTCCCAATAATTTTTTGAGTAATCTGTTCATGTCAGGCAATAATAATATTTAATTTAAAATTTCTTCCTGGCTAGACTTGGTAAGGAAAACAAATTGCCATGTCATTACCTAAAATATTTTAATATTTTCCACCATTAATCGTTTTTTCCTAAGAAATACTAACATCGTCATTGTAAACATTAGTGTGTGTGTGTGTGTGTGTGTATGTAAAACAGTAGTTCCAAGTCAATTATAAGAACTTATAAGACCAAAATCATTTCTAATTGCTCTTATTTCTAGTTATTGATGCGCTGGAAATTGGTGAAGTGATGTAGTTCAAACTACACTTAAATTAAATTGGATATGAACCACCATTTAGCTTGAGTTTAAACACAGCAGACACTTCTTAAACTATCACAAGGCAATCAACCTAAATATGGGTCCATTATCTCACATTTTATTTTTTTTTTGAAACAAATTTTTATTAATTTTAAAGATAAAACAACACATCATTAACCATTAAATACATAAACACATAAAACCTCTTAACATTGTAAATCCTTACAAGTCAAACAAAACATTATTTTTATACAGCATAATTCCAATTTATCCCATCTCCATATGGACACACAAATATCTTTCAGCAAATTTCTCATTATTTCTCTTTACTCCTATTCAATTTCATTTCTCTTCCATATTTATCCATTTTATAGTCATCATATTCTTTTCTTTCTGGCTTGTTTAAATTATTCTCATCTAACATTCCTCCAAGGTTTTATTGATTCTTTTTTCCTTTTTTTTATAAAAAACAAATTTTGTTAGTTTTACCATAAACACAATACACAAACATACAAACACAAAACATAAACAAAACTAAAAGATCTTTTCTGAAGGTTGTCTGTTCCCGGGTTAAAACTCTTCACACAGACACAAATTCAAACATCATATTCAACCCATATCTCCTTCCATATCTTATTATCATTTTCTTTTTTATATATATATATATAAACCATTTCTATCAGTTTTATAAAAACAATGCACAAAGAATCAAGGCATAGCAGCTTATAAATTCTTTTCTAAGAAAAAATAATAATAAAAGACCAATAAGGCATAACATTTCCAGATTATAATATCAATATTTCATATAATATTAACTTCATATCTTGTCCCTACTTCTCCTTTCCATCCAAATTATTTATTAATTAAAATTTTATTGCCTTTTATCAATATACAAAATCCAAAAACAAAAAAAACATATATATCCTTCCATATCTTATTACCATTTTCAACAACATTCTTTGTCTGTTCTATTTCCAATTATCCATTCATCTTTTTTTTCTTTTACTATACTTCTCCTGTACACCAATTGGAGTAACATCTATAACTCATTACCCTAACTTAGAAATGCTACATATAGCAATCTTTCTTGGGATTCTGTTTAAAAGATTCTAAAATTACATAATAAATTTTATATTCTAAATATACATATAAAAACACACTCTTATATACCCTCCAGAATCCCTCTTTTAATCTAAATTAAATTCACCCATTGTCTCTAAATAAACTTTTTTTCTTTAGGTCTTGCTTCCCCCCATTAAGGCTTCTCCTCCCCCCCTTTCTCTCTTGCTTATTCTTCTCCTTGCCCTTTCTACCCCTTTGCTTTTTCCCTTCGCTTTTCTTACTCCTTTTCCTTTGCTTTCTAACCTTGCCTCCATCTTTTCGCTCATTTTTCTCTCTTTTGGTTGTTTTTATAATTCTTAAAATCCCCTTTTTCTTATCCTTTTTCTCCTCCTCTCCGGAAGGGACCCATTGTTCATCAAAGATGGCTTCTTCTTCCTCTTCTTCCTTGTCCCAGTCCTTCTGCTGCGTAATCAACTTTTCAACAGAACATAACGCCATTTCTAAGAATTGAAACAAAGCGCCCAAAGTATCTTCTTTTTTATATTTTTGATATTCAATCTCTAGTTCATCCACAAACGATGCCATTATAAAAAGGGAAACTTTTTCCAAAACAACCACAAGTATTTTTAATCAAAGACAATCAAAAGCAATTAAAAAAAAAAAAGTTCCAAAAGTTAATACTTTTCTTCCTTCTTCTCTTTCTCTTTCTGGATTAATTTTTATTCAAAGAGGTCCAATTACCATATATCTTCCTTTGGGATCCACAAAGACGTTCTAGACAATCTCCTCCTTTTTCAGCTTCTGCTCCAATTTTTTTTCTCCCTTCCCACTTGCAATGGCAATTTTAAATAATCAGAAATCCATACCTCCAGCAAAGATTTTCCAATTTCTTAAATTTTTCAATGTCCAAAAATCCCTTTGTCTCTTAGCTTCAACTTTCAAAGCAATCCACTTTCAATGTCTAATATATCCAAATATTTCTGCTATTTCCGTGGGGTGGGAGAGTAAAAAAAAAAAAATCCCTTTAACAGCTTCTCCGCCGCTTTTCGCTCTTCTTAGGGATACAATGTATCCTCCAGCAATTCAAGCAGCTCAATTCCAGGCAATTTAAAAGGTGTTACTTGACCCGGCTCAGACAGAACTTTCACTCTTCACACTTCCTCCAGCACAGTTCTTACCCGGTTGCTGGCTTCTTCGTGGCGGCCATTGCTGACCGCCGCTCCACCGCCTTGGGAAAAAGGAGTTTTCCCGGAGAAGGGGGGGGTCTGTGACACCCCCACCTCCCTATCCGACTCCCCTCTCTCTTCAGCTGTCCCTACAGGGCAGCCATATCCCCCTGACCCATCTGGATCGGGGGTACCTCGACGGCTAGCACAGCAGGAATCGCGAGCTGTCGCGAATTCCTGCTGCCCCGAAGCCACGCGAAACCGGAAGTCCATTATCTCACATTTTAATGCTTCGCTGGAATGTGGATTTCAGATAAATAGAACCAGTAAAACTTCTTTTTCAACATTCATCATGGTTACAGGATAGAAATACTCACTGTGAATCAAATGAACTACTGATTTCCGTATTTTTTTTTTTAAAGTTATAATTCTTACCTGCTATTCTCATGTTTATCTTCCCTCTGTTACTGGCACAATTTCATTTAACCAGCTACCTGCAGAATAAGGAAAAATAGTTTCAATCAGAAGAGTATAAGCAAGGAGATGCTTTGATTCATTTATTCCACCGATAAAGCCTGTATTCTCTAAGATGCAATGATAATAGTAATGATATCATAATCTCTGTACCCAAAATACACAAGGAAAATAAAGGTCAGGTCAGGGTTAACTAGATCTTTTAATTTTAATATACATTTTCATCCCATAAACATACTTTCCGTTTCATTTTTTAAATAGAAAATTAAAAACAGAAACTACAGGTAATACTTGACTTACAACAGTTCATTTAGCAAATGTTTGAAGTTACAACAGCACTGAAAAAAGTGACTTACAACCAATCCTTATACTTTATTTATTTTATTTTATTTATTTTATTTGTCAATTGCTTACAAGATAATAGATGTAAGTATAAACACAAGTAAGAATACAGGAAATAGGTACAAATAAATGAGGACAATAGGACAGAGACAGGAGGCATGATGATGCACTTATGCATGCCCCTTACAGACCCCTTAGGAATGAGGTGACGTCAATAGTGGTTAGTTTGAGGTTAAAGGAGTGGGGGTTAGAGAATGTAACAACAGAGTCAGGTAGTGCATTCCAGGCATTGACCACTCTGTTGCTGAAGTTGTACTTTCTGCAATCAAGTTTGGAGCGGTTAACATTGAGTTTGTATCTGTTGTGTGCTCTTGTATTGTTGCAGTTGTAGCTGAAGTAGTCCTTGACTGGTAGGACATTGTAGCATTGTATAATTTTGTGTACTATGCTTAAGTCCAACCATAGGTAGTTCAAGATTGTCCAAGACCAAAATTTCAAGCCTGGTGATATAGGGCAGGGGTTGCTAACCTTTTGGACCTCAGAGACCACCAAACTCATAATTTTAGATCCCAGGGACCACTAACCAGTTCTGTGGGCATGGCCTAATTTGTAGGTGTGGCTTGGTGGTCATGTGACTGACTGGGCATGGCTTATATGTAAATATTATAAATATTTATATAAATATTGGATTTTTTATAAAAAAGAGCAACTTCTACCCAAAATCAAGCAAAGCAGGCAGATTGAGTTACTCACAGAATCACAGATTCATTCAGAGATCTATCTGCCATTGGTTAGCTCAGTCTGTCACATAAAATTTGCTTGCAAGCAAACTCACAAAATTAACTTACAATACACCATGCATGTAAATATTGAATTTTTTTATAAAAAAGAACTTTTACCCAAAATCAGGCAAAGCAGGCAGATTGAGTTGCTCACAGAATCATTCAGTGATCTATCAATCTGCCATCGGCTAGCTCAGTCTCTCAAATTTGCTTGCTGTGAGTCTGCACTGAATTTGTTTGCAAGCAAACCTTCAGACCTAAGGGAGGTTTGGCTGTGCTGAGCCGAAGATCTAAAGACTAGCTAGAAAGCAAGAAATCCAACCATTTCCTGCTTCCTAGCTAATCTAAATCTCCTGACACAGCAGAACAGATGATGGTCGGAAAAAGGAAAAATAGCAATTTAGCAGGCAAGTTTAACAGGTAAGGAGTGAGTGGGTTGGGAGGGTTCCCGCAGGCCATGTGGAATGGCGCAGCCTTGTGTTTCTGTGCAGCCTAGATTGATTGCTTTGTGGGGGTGCTCTGGGGGTGAGATTTCTCTGTGGCCCACCAAAATTTTCTCACAGCCCACCAGTTGGTGACTGCTGATATAGGGTATTATGTTGCAAGCAGAGGAGTGTAGTAATCTTCTCATAAAATACTTCTGGACTCGCTCGATTGTATTAATGTCTGATATGCAGTGCGGATTCCAGACTGATGAGCTGTATTCGAGTATTGGTCTAGCAAAAATTTTGTATGCTCTAGTTAGCAATTCGATATTTCCAGAGGAGAAGCTTCATAAAATTAGATTTACAACTCTTAATGCCTTTTTGGCAATGCTGTTACAGTAAATGACTTAGGTCATTTGATATGAGAACTCCAAGGTCCTTGACAAGCAGTGAGGATCATCAACGAGGTCATATCCGCTTAGTTTGTATTTGGTGTACTGATTTTTTTACCAATGTGTAGGACAGAGCATTTGTTGTTCGAGATTTGGAGTTGCCAGATGTTTGACCATTCAGACACATAATCAAGGTCGCTTTGAAGGATAGTAGCATTGTCAGTAGTGCTGAATAGTTTTACGTCATCTGTAAAGAGGACACAGTTGCTTATAAGGAGCTTACAAAGGTCATTTATATAGAGTATAAAGAGTGTGGGTCCTAGAATGCTGCCTTGGGGACACCGCTGTTAACTGGAGCAGGGTTTGATATAGTGCTCCTTATTTTTACTATTTGTTGCCTGTTTGACAGGAACGCAGTTATACACTTATGGAGGGATTCGGAAATGCCATAAGAGTTTAGTTTTAACAGTAGTTTGTCATGTACCACTGAATCAAAGGCTTTGCAGAAGTCTATGTAAATTACGTCTATAGCTTTACCCTGGTCAAGTAGAGTAGTCCATGTTTTTGCAGTGTAGGAGTTGTAGATTGCAGGACAATTTTTTCCTGAAACCAAATTGTTTTTTGGAGAGTAGGTTGTTTGACTCTAAGTGGAGAGTGATTAATTGTTAATGATTGATTCCATGACTTTGCATGTGACACAACACAGTGAGATTGATCTGTATTTTTCAACCAGGCTGGGGTCACCTTTTTTGAAGATAGGGATGTCTGTAGCTAAAGACCATAGGTTTGGTAAGGAGCTAGTTCTGAATGATATCTCATATATAATGCTTAGGGGTTCCACTATGGCAGAGGAGAGCTTTTTTAAGAAGTATGCACATAATCCATCGGGGCCAATAGATAGGGGTGGTTTTAGGTTTCGTAGTGCTTTTTCTAGTTATCTTCTGAAAGTCAATATGTAGTAGGTTGTTACAGTTAGTTGTGGAATGACTAGGAAATGAGGGGCATGAACCACTGCTGTTTAAAAAGACTGAACTGAAGAATGTGTTGAAGAGATTGGCCTTAACAGCTTCATTTTTGCAGTCTTTCCCATTTGGTCCTTTTAGGGGTGGGATGGTTCTTGATTCCTTAAGTTTAGTGTTCACAAAATTGAAGAAGGCATGTGTAGATTTTGTACATAGGAGGTTTTCCTCTTGCTTGCAGTGGAAATTTGTGCGTTCTGCCTTTATCTGTCGGCATAGGGTATTGTATTGGTTTTTAAAGTTTGCTACGTAGCTAGTTTTGTTTTTACACCATAGCGATCTTTTTTTGATTGAAGTTTCCTTATTGTTATGGGTAATTTGTTTTTTTTTGGGGGGGGGGTTATTAATGGTACATGTAGTTTAATGACTCTTTCAAGTTCAAACAAGAATGCATTATAATGGTCTTACAGCTAGAGAACAGAATGTGCCAATCAAGAGATAGGTCAGCATCTATGAGATCATAGTTGGCTTTTTTACCAACTTACATCCATCGCAGCATTCCTAATGTGATCAAAATTGGGATTATATATATTTATGATGGCTGCAGTGTCCTGGAGTCATGTTATCACCATTCAAGACCTTCCCAACCAGCAACTGAGAGACAAATCAATGGGAGAGCTGAATGCATTTAATGACCATGTGATTCACTTAACAACTACAGCAAAAAAGGCCATAAAATTTGGTGCAATTTACTTAATAACTACCTTGCTTAGCAATAGAAACCCTGGGCCCACTTGCGGTTGTAAATTGAGGAATACTTGTAGAGGATACATAACCCTAAAGATATGACAGAAACTCACTTAATGAGATATGACAGAAACTCACTTAATGTATCAACACAGCTATGATTTTTTTATTTCTACCTTAATGGAAGCATGAATATCCACTATGTATTTCCCTACATCACTCAGTTGCAAACTGATGCATATGGTATAAATTAAGAAACAGCAAGTATACTATGTTCATTTGCACACAATCAGCTACAATTTCACTTCACTCTGAAAGAATGATAATTATATTATCCAAGAAATCAATGCAAAGGATTGCATAACTAGTTTGAAAACTAAAACTCTTTAATCAGCTTTCAGTTCTCAAAGATTTTCCAAAAACAACTGAAGAAATGTCACATGATATAATTAAAAAAAAAAAACACTAAAATGTGGACAATATGCCACTGAAGTTCACAAACTCTTTGATTCATTATTTGTACAGTGCAATAATTGTTCTATCAGTTAGAAAGAGGAAAAGCTAAATGGTTTCCAGCTAAAGACAGTTTGCAACATTTCTGAATATTTCCTAAGTCAAGACACACAAAGTTCAGAATAGAAGATGAAAAGTAGAAGACGCTAATAATCGTTACTTGGCACTCCCAACTAAAAGTAAATACTGATAAAAATGAGAATGGACTGTTGAGAATAAAGAAAAATTAGTGGTAAGAATTATTTTCTTGATACTTTAAAGTAAAACATTGGGTTAAAAGCCAGAATCCAAGCATTAGAATCCATTCATATACATTTGAAATACAGCAAACCTCAAAATCCAAAGCCTCTGAACCAACTTGGAATAATTCTTGTTACAAATATATATTATAACCTGGAATCAGCTTTTATATAAACCATTTCTTTGCCAATGAATATGTGAAGTTCTAACAGTTTTCCCTCCTTCCTAATAATTTAGTATTTTTTGAGTTGTTTACATTACTTGGGAATATAACTTTTATAGATTTAATTTCATTTTTTTCTTTCCTCTACTTATTGTCACAAATATATTTGAAGAGAGGTGCCTGGACAATTTAATATTGGCTAAATTAAAAATAACTAAAGTACTAGGAATTTTATACTCTAGATTCTACATCCAGTACAACTCTAAACTATCTTATTTATCTAACCTTTTCAAGGCATTCAAGCATATAATCTAATTCAAATATGGAGATTGACAACATTTAACCTTTTGTTGCATGAAAACCCTTATTAAAAACCTCCATTTTTGAAGTATTTCAAGTATATGAATCTAAGAAAAATCCATACAGCTACAGTACTGGCAATCATTTGTTTATTAGGCTTGTATTGTATCTTTAGCAAAAAAAAATTTCTACAGTATTAATTATACAATGCAATAATGCGTGAAGCATAATACATCCAATGCTTTCCGTTGAACTTTCATCTGAACTTGCTACAAAAAGCACAGCAGAGACTTCCAGTACTTTGACTACTTACAGCAGTTCTGAAGCGCAAACCACATTTCATAGGATGTACATTCATAGGATCCTCATCCCTGATTGAACTATCGTCCTTTTAGCTGTGGGTATCACCAAAAGAGCCAAGATGGATGCACACAACACAGAAAAAAACCCATTCATAATAAGCCAGGATTCAGAATTCCACTAAAACATCCTACATGAATGCAGTTACTCTAATTCTGGATTTTTTTTCTTCCACTGAGGTTTCCCAAGTGTCTTGAGTTGTTAAAAAATAATTAAAAGAAATTATCTTCTTTAAACTGACCATCACTGTGATTGCCAACAATAGACTGATGGTAGATGGACAGGATTCCTATGAACTCTTAAGGACCATTTTATGTGTTTATGTGTGGCCAGAAAAAAACCCAGAATATAACACAGTTGGAAGGGACTTTGGAAGTCTTCTAGTCCAACCCTGCTGCTCAAACAGGAAACCCTATATATCATTTCAGACAAATCGCTGTCCAATTTGTTCTTAAAAATGTCCAGTGTTGGAGCATTCATAATTTCTGAAGGTGTTCCACTAATTAATTGTTCTATCAGGAAATCTTTCCTAAGTTCTAGGTTGGTTCCTTAATTATTTCCTATCTGTTGTTTCTTGTTCTGCCTTAGGTATTTTGGAAAATAAGTTGACGCCCTCTTCTTTGTGGCAGCCCCTTAGATATTGGAACACCAAAGACTGGAGACAAATGCTGAGAGATGAGATGTGGCTACATTAAGAAAGTGGACAATACAGATCACATAGGTCAGTCAGTTTATCTGTGATCAAATTTGTTTTATCTGGCTGAGTAGGGCAAATCCATCCATGAATAATTAACCAATGCAGTAAGTCAACAACTCTGTTTTCAAAGGTTCTTAGTATTACGTATAATGTAATCATTGTTTGAACTAACTGAAATGCAAATACAAGAATAAACCACAAGGTTGCATAAACAAGTGTCTCACAAGTGAAACTGGTACATTGATATGAACGGAAAGCACACAATCTCAAGACTTATTCCACACTGAACCAGATGTTAAGTGACATTATCCAAGAGTCTGATAAATTATGCTAGACTGTGAAGTGCACATTTGATTAAAGTCAGAATATAAAACAGGGTAGGCCATGACTGAAAATAAAATATCAACAGATCTTTTTTTGTATTTTATAATGGCATAAAAACACAAATATATATTGGCAATAATAACTGCCATCCTTAAATGTATCTGTAGCTAGACTATATAAGATGTTGACATTTTAGGAATATAACACATCAGAAGAAATACATATTTAGCAGTGGATGTAATCAGTTACATCATAAGACATGGCCTTTCCCATAGGAAAAAAATGTCTTAATTGCTGATGCAGGTGGAAGGAAGTATGCAGACAATATGAATGACACAAGCAGCAGAAATGCCCCTTAACTGATCAAATCAAGGAAGCACCATGAAGCTTTAGCAGCCCATCAGAGAATTAACAAGTCAGGGTTAAAACTAAAACTACTACACGATAGCTGAAGCAAAGGCGGCTTTGGACTCCCAGATTGGGAATTATACCATCAAGCAGCAGCTGTGACGTGGATAAAGGACTGAATAAATTTAAACAACAAAAATATATTGACATTAGAAGGCTAAGATTTGCAGTCAGAGCAGCAGGTATTTATTTGGGAAGGGAAAAGCATCTACACACCTATTTCCAGAGACACCAAGTGAGAGACGTTCTTCTACAGGTTTGCGGGGAAATAAAGAAAAATCATTATATTAAAATATTAGTTTGGTTATCAACTGTGGAGGCCATTATATACCCAAATGTACTAGACTTAGATAAAATGGTAAGGTATGAGAAACTATTAGATGCCCAAGGGAAGTTAAAAACAAACCAAGAGTTAAAACAAGGAATAGATATAGATTGGTGGCCATATCTGCAGATTCAGGCAAGATATAAAAAGGATCTAGAAAAATATGGCTTTTATAAGGAACAACAAGAATGTGACAAAATAATACAGGGGACGGAGGAGAAAATGATAACAACAGCATATAACTATTTCCTGAGATTTAAAATGGAAGAAGAAATGGCCAAAGAAACCATGACAGCCTGGGCAAAGAACTTTGGCTATAATATTGAATTAGATTGGGAAAAACACTGGGGAAAAACGATAAATTAACAATGTTGGCATCTTATACAGAAAATTTGAATAAAATGTTTTATCGTTGGCGTTTCCCCCCAGCTAGATTGGCAAAAATATTTCCAAATAGATCTGCAGAATGTTGGAAATGCAAACACAACCAAGGCACATTTTTTTCATATGTGGTGGTCTTGTCTGGAAGCTAGGAAGTACTGGACCAAAATAAGAAAATGGCTAGAGGAAATCATGAGTCAACGAACTGAGTTAAAACCCGAAATA
Organism: Hydrophis major; assembly: GCA_033807585.1. Lineage (NCBI taxonomy): Eukaryota > Metazoa > Chordata > Lepidosauria > Squamata > Elapidae > Hydrophis > Hydrophis major. The sequence continues at coordinate 130,978,602 of CM066331.1, forward strand.
TTTCTACTAGGGATAATAAGAGGAAACTATAGTAAGAAAAATCAATATATTATATTGCACATAATGCTTGCACATAACATATGCGCAACACTAGAAACAGGACAGTACGCCCTCTGAGGGAATGGTGATAAAAAAAGGTGTTAGATTGTGTGGAGGTGAACGAGGCTAACATTAGAATTAAAATAAAGAGAGGATATGGAATATTATTTGGTCTGGGACACATGGTATAAATGGTTGGAAAATAGAAGTAAAGATTAGATATAAAGGTAATTTAAGAAAAAGGAATGTAATTGATATGCATATAGGAGTATCAGCGATGATGGAACACTGCAAAGATGGTAAAAGTGATATAAAATGATAAAATATGTTTAATAAAAATATTTTTTTAAAGAGAATCAACAAGTCAAACTAATGGAACCATTAGTTTGCACAGAAAATCACAAGTGTATTTGAAACATTCAATGAAGCATGTTCTTTTCAAAGTCATGCTTGCTAGCTATACCTACTTCTTAGTATAGCATTTAACAGATCAGTAACAGTGCACCAGAGAAATGTGACTGAATTTATAAACCCTAAGCATGGAAAGAATGGAAAATGAAAAAAGACACAAAGCTCTAAGCCATAGTTTTCTCATAAGTTTGAAAATTCAAACACTACTGGATTTGTATAAATCAATTTCTACTACAGATCCATGTCCCATTATTATACATAAACCGCCATGATAATTTTTGGGGCACCATTTTCTTCTATTTCACTTGATGTCATTAAGCTGTTCTTAAAACCTTAGCACGTCACTACCACCTACATCTTTTGTACAATCCAACTTAACCTTTCTTTTCTCAGAGACAGCCTGGACAAGTCCATAAAGTTTTCTTGTCAAGTTTTCAGAAGTGGTTTGTCATTGCCGCTTTCCTAGGGCTAAGAGAAAGTGACTGGTCCAAGGTCATCCAGCTGGCTTTGTGTCTACACAAAACTGGATTCACTCCCAGGTTAAGCCTGACGCCTTAACCACTACACCAAACCGGCTATCTTAACCTAACTATTAATATGGAATGGTACGAAGAAACCTGTTGAATCAAACCATATATTTAACTTCTATTATTTCCAGAGTAACTCAAGTGATGCCAAGAAAGCATCTATATGCAGGGCATTAACATAATTGCAATCTGCTGTTCATGGTCTCTAACTTCTGGCACTGAGAGATATGACAACTCTAATTGTGGTGTAAAAGTACACTCATCACAATTATTACCATCCAACATTAGCTTTCTCTCTCATATTATTATAGATCTGAAATTCTGAAATGCAGCATGAGGTAGAAAGGCAGTTAATATTTATGATTAAATGAAGAGTGAAGCAAAGCATGAAGGCTCACAATCTACAAATGTGCTGTGACAAACACCAGTCTTGAATGCTTTTTGTTGCCAAACTGAACTCCTTGAATGATCATGCAACCAGAATCACTTAGTGTTCCCATATGTGGGAACGGAACCTAACTTTTGGGAGTCTTCACCCATTTTGTACCTGCTCTGCAATCAGTTTTCCCTTGAACAATCGCTGGAGCCCAATCTCATGAAGCTGAAAATCCTCCTTTTTCCATACGGTACTGCAGCACCCAACATAAGGTTTAATTATGATCGTGTTTAGAAGTTTAACTGATATATAAATGTTTGTACATGGATAAAAATTTATTTGTGCTATGTTGTAATTGTTTGGTTGTACTAAGCACTCTCCAGTAAATAAAAATATTATAACTGCTGCTTACATATTAAAAAGTCATATAAGTAACCATGGAAAACTTTGAGAATCAGGTTCAGTTAAAAAAAAAAGTCTTTAGCCAGTGAAAATTTGCATACTGCTGCTTCCTAAATCTTTTTCCGGAAACTTTACAACTGCAAAATCATGCACGGTATATATAGCTTATGAAAGTCAATGTGGTGCATGATGTTGATGTAGGAATGGAGACACCCACAGTTTAGTCCTTCCTGAGGCACAGAAGCCATCTAGCCCCCCCCTCCGCCCTAATTGGGGTCAGGTTTTACAGCAAGGTAACATATGCACACCCATCACCCATGAATTGCTTTGTTGTAAGAACTAGAGTAGTATTAAACAAAGCAAGCGCTAAGAACAACATATACAGAACTTGTAATCTTCCAAAAACTATATGCATTTTGAGGACATTATACAATGTACACACAAAGCTTCATTTTACATATTATTTTTATCAGCTGCAGGACATAATTGTCTATATATAGGCTTGTCATTATTATAATTATCAGTCGTGAGTACTGCACCAAAGGGCACAGGTTATCATCAGAATGGGCATTTTCTTTTTTCTTTTTATAAAAATTTTATTTGGGTTTTCACAAAACATAATACAAGTAAAATTTCTTTTTGTTGTTATTGTTGAGAATAGCATGGTCCCGAGTTATCACTTCTCCATACAGACACAAATTCAATTTCATATTCATCTTTGTGTTCTATACCATATCTTATTTCTATTTTAACATTTTCTCAATAATTTTTCCCTTCCCTTAGTTTTCTCAATCTTACTTTTAATTATCTCATTCCTTTCTGAATTCAAATATATATATATATATATATATATATATATGTATATGTATATGTATATGTATATGTATATGTATATGTATATGTATATGTATATGTATGTATGTGTGTATATATATATATATATAATATCTTTTTCTAAGTTTCAATACCTTTCTAGTCATATTTATACTTTTGTCTGTCCTGTTTCAATTTCTTTCCTCATTAAACAAAATTTTCTCCTGTAGTTATTAATTGGAGTATGACACCTTTGTATCTTTTAATTTTTATCCATTAAACTCTTATTTAAACTTCAATTAATGCTTTTACAATTATAACATTCAATATAACACATAACTTCCAGTCGAATTCTGCTTGCTACATTCTCAAAATACGCACTAAGTTCTTAAAGAGAAAATATATATATATAACAATAATAAATAAAATACTTATTCTATTCCAATTCAGCTCTATCATTAATGTTATAATCTTTGACATCTTTAACACTTCTTTTCAATAGGATATCATACTTCTCGGAACACTTATAATATTTCCATAATTTTTTCATGTTTCTTTCATATTTCTCTTCACTTAAATTTTGATAACACATTTATAATAATTAAAATGTTCCCTTCCTTTCCTAATTTCATTCTCATTCTCTTTATTTCATTTATTTATTAAACATTCCATTACATTACGAGTATTTTAATCACACTTGTTTCATATTTTCAAAGTTCATTTCTATTTCTAATATAACAATACTATCTTATGTACCCTTGCAGAATCCCCCTTTCAATTAAGTTCTGTCCTTTATAATTTCTTCTCCCTTCCCTTTTTGACACCTTCTCTCTCTAATTCTGATTCTCTCTTCTGTAATCCTCTCTTCTGTTTCTTCCTAATGTTATAATTACTTTTCAAACGATTCTTTTTGGGGGTTGTTTTTTCAGATCTTAAATTTTTCACTCTCTTTCTCCACTTCCCTTTCTTTTCCCACATAGAAATACTTGATCGTTGAAGATGGCTTCTTCTTTGTCCCACCCTTCTTGATCTACAGGCATTTCTTGTTGTTTCTCATAGTTCAGGATCTCCATTTCTAAAAATTGAATACGAAGCCAAAAGAATCTCTTCCTCCTTTTGCATCTTCTTTCTGTTTTTTAAGTTCCATTCTCAATTCTTCCAAGAGTGATACCATTTTAAAAACTTTTGAACAACCACCGGATTAATTTTAATCCTTTAAATCCAATAGCCAAAAATCCAAAAATCACCAAGTAATCCAAATAATCCAAAGCTGTTTCTTCTTACTTCTTTTATTTCCACTTTCTCTTCCTGGGGTTCTCTTGTTACAAAGTTTCAGTTAAAATGTATCTTTTAGGAATCTTGTTAAAGTTTCACTGTTAATTCCTTTCACTTCCAGGTGGTCTTCATTTTTCCAGATCCCACCTTTTGTTTTTTCCTTCTTTTAAAATTTTTTGAGGATCCAGAAATCTTTGTTATCCCTTTGACATTTTATTTTCAGCTTAAATACCTGTTAATGTCAAAGTGGATTTTTGCCAGTTTCTTGCTTAAATCTCTTAGTTGTCAATATAGGGAAGAAAAAAACAAACAAAACCAAATCCTTTCCCTTCCCTCTCTCATTCGCAGCTTCAAAGTCTTCTTTTGGGAACAATATTGTTCTTGATAATTCAAATTCCACGGTACCTTATATTGTTGTTTTTCCAGTTCCACCCAGTCAGCCAAAACTTTCTCTTCTTATCTTCCTCCTGCACATCCTTTTCTGGTCGAGTTCTTCTTTGAGGTGGCCATTTCTGACCACCACTGCAACCGCCTTCAGGAAAGAGAGTAATGGCCAGCTGAGGAGGAGAGATGCGGCTCTTCTCCACCCTGCTGGCAGTCTCCCCCCTCTTCACCACCTCTACGGGGTGGCTTAGCCCCGAAACCAGCCAGCTCGGGGTGCTCCAGAGGCGAGCACAGATCGAAACTGCGCATAATCGCAGATTTAGGTCTGTTGCCGAAGAAGTTCAAACTGGAACCCAGAATGGGCATTTTCCATCTGGCCACTCTGACTTACGGTACATCTGTAAGAGTAAATTTTTAAAAAGCTCTTTGCCATATAATCTGAGAAGAATATGAAATGGCACTCACATTTTGTCAATAAATAATTTCAAAAAAAGCACTTCATCAAGCTTCACACATTTAGTTCTTCCAAATGCTGAAGGTCTGAATCTTGAAATTAAATGTAATTTTGGAAGTGATATAATGAAGGGATCATTAGAAGAAAGGAAAAAAGTAACAAAGCTCTGCAAAGAACTATTGTCACACCATAAATTGGTGGAAGATTGGGTCAATATGATATTTTTTTTATCTACCAGGTTCCATGAAAAAAAACTAACAACAAATGGCATATAGGCAGATGTGGCTGAACTGTATCAGTGTGTGTTTCATTGAAGATGAAGCAACATAAGGGTTTAATCTTCAAATATTCTTAAAACCTTCAGGTATTAAAACTCCCTATTACTCACTCTAATGATCATGGCTTTATTCAGACATAGAAGCAATTCTGAAAACCACCACCACTGGTCAAGCAACATTCTTCAATTTGATGTCTTCCAGATATTTTAAATTGTATTTCCTCTTATCCCTAATCACTGTCTCTGCTGGTATTCTTCAACTGAGGAATGCTTCCTTATTTCTCTATTTCAACTCGAAGTCATGTACAACCATGTGCTAATCAATATTAGAGCAATGAAAAAAATATTTTAAAAAAGCACCTTCTTCAAAGAAAATCTTGTAGCCAGGACTTGAATATATCCATCCAAACTGCACGGTGGCTACTATCAAAAAAGTTATGGCAAACATGGAAAAATTCTGTATAAATTAAGCAAGTATTGTATTTAACATATTTCTTTCTACTAGCAAGAAAAGAAACTACATGAAATATTCAAAGTGTTACTTGTACAAATCTGCTCCATCATTTGTTCCAAATACTTTCATTTAATCTTCTGTCTTAAATGTCAAGAGTTTTAGTGAAAGAAGGAAAATTGTTCAGTTGCTTGTTGCTTTGCCAAATATGAATTTACATGCCTGCTATCATATAATTGTTTATAGGTCTAGCACAGAACAAGAGCTAAAAAAGCAGTACAAGTTTGTTCTAAAATTTCCTGTACGTGGTTAAATGTTTAACTAGCTCAATACCCATTCTTTGCTATGAAACTATGTGATTGGGCTTAGTTTGGGGGGAGGAAAATAAGGAAACAAAAATTGTGCCTCTGCCCAGTGGTGGGATTCAAAAATTTTTACTACAGGTTCTGTGGACGTGGCTTGATGGGTGTGGCAAGGGAAGGATACTGTAAATCTCCAGTCACAGGTGGAATTTGCCGGTTCTCCGAACTACTCAAAATTTCCACTACTGGTCAGAACTGGTCAGAACCTGCTGAATACCACCTCTCCCTCTGCCTACCAGCATCCATTGGTTAGTGTCCTGTCAGTGCATGAGAGAGTTGAGGGCTCTTTGGAAACTGAAACAGTATTTGCTGTGTGAGCAAGAAGGAAACAGCAAGGAGCCTGGGCATGTCTTAGCTCAACTGTTCTGTACTAAAGCTGTTTGCTGCTGTGAAACTGAAATGGAAACCCCTGTCCTCTGCATGTGTTTTACATTTGGAACAGATTTCTTTTCAGGTGGGGAGGAGTAGAAGAACTCCTTAGTATCAGAGAATAATAATATATGAAATACTAATGCACTGATGGTCATTTCAAAAAATCCTTTCTTAGTGAGCACCTAGAAGCCAAGAAAAACATATGTGCCAAATTTCAATTTTTGTAGGCTTTATGGTTCTGGAGATTTTGTGATGATGTGTGAGTTGTATTTCTCTTTATATAGAGAGATTACACAATAGGAATGACAAAAGAGTACCTACAGAATAAAGAATACAAAGAATCATGGCCATCTGTCTATGGAGATTCTCAGTCATCAAGGTCATGGTTGACTCAAAGGTGCTTTTCAAGAGGCAATTGGACTTTCTGGTTTTTCTTTGAAGATGTTTCAATGACCTTGTTCTTGTAACTGCTGGTGGAGTCTGTTTTCAGAATCTCATACATAGCAGTGTCCTTCAGAAGATTGTTCACCTTGTAGCAATCAGTGTTCAAGATGACTGCATCTTCCTTTATCAGCTGGTAGGATGTTGGTGTTCGGGGTGTCTTCCTAAGGATGTCACTGCTCTCCTTTCTTGAATTGTGAAGTTGGAAGGGGGTGTTTCAGCACTGGTGAGGATTGCAGATATCTTCATCCTTTAATTGTTGTGGTTCTGCTAGTTATTGTTACTGATGGCTAACTCCATGGCTGTGAGGAGATCTACAGTTGGTAGCTGTATGGGTGTAACTAAAAAATTCAGTCCTTTGGCCAAAACATTATTTTCTGTTTGGGTAAGCTCTCTGTCAGATAGATTCTCACCCATCGGTCATATCACTGTCCATCTGGGTTAGTTTTTCTGTTTTGTGTGTTTTTCCTATCTAAACTATAAGATAGAAACTTTGCCTTTTTGTTGTTCTTTGCTTTTGTTGTGCTATGTTAGTTGTGCCTTTTTTATAAATTCTGTGACCTGTTCCAATATTTCTGTTGGTAGAAGTGATTCAGTTTTCAATGACCTTTTTCTTGTGTCTGCTGGTGAGGGTCTCTCTTCAGAGTGTCATGCTTAGCGGTGTCCTTCTGAAGATGGATCACCTTGGCCTTCAAGCTAAAGAAGCTTCTTGGATGAGAAGCGAAATGTCTTCCAAGAAAATCAGAAAGACTAGTTGCCTCTTGAAAAAGCACCTTTGGGACAATCATGGTCATCGCATTACATTTTGCAAGAATTCCAAAGATCCATGCAAAATACACACTGTGCCTTAGTATAAAGATTCTGAATCAATTGTTTTGCAATTTACTGTTTCAATGACTTAATATTAAGATACATATATTACAAAAAATACATGTCAACTGACACATTTGTTATAATTATGCTATTTATTAAAAATATGACATTTTCATCAAGCCTGAAATATGAAACAGCAAAAACACTGTGGGAGCATCTCTGAAAAATTCTAAAATGCTAATGCAATGGAAAGGTGCAAAAAGATATACCTTTTTCAACATAAATGGAATTCAAGTAGGCCATATCATTTTTTTTCCAGGGGTTATAATTTGAAAACAGGAGAGGCACAGGAAAAATAGATGCAGATCTAAATAACAACATTAGTTTTTCCTTCACTATATATTCACCTACACTGAGTGGAGACCACCTGAAAGGCCAGAGACTTCATTAAAAAGGTAGAGAGACATTTAAAAGAAGTAATTTGAAGAAATGAAGGGTTGCGATGACGAGGGAATTCAGAATAACAAAGCTCCATAACTTGCAATTATATCTGCTCCATCAGAACAGAAAGGGGAAGCGTGTTCCTTCCCGTAAACAGTACAATTTTGTGGGCCCTCGGAAGCATGTCTTTTTCTGTTGCAGCCCCTGCCTTCTAGAATATCTTCTGTGATCTGACAGGCCCTATCCCATCCATCAGGACAGTATCTAAAATTCAGATTCAAAGTTTAATGAACAGTGTGTTCCTTATGGGGGAGGTATTTGGGGGTCAGCTTGTAATGCAGAGAGATGGTGCTGTAGAACAAGATGAAATCACATGGCTTCTTTTTGGTGCCACATACCAAAATTTAAAGGGACACAAAAGAAGAACCCAATTCCATTACCCAATTCCTTCATATCCATGGAAAAGGGCTTGCCAATTACTCATGGTTTAGGAATCTGTCATCCACCTAATCTGAACCTATGATCTTAATAGGTCTATAAATGTTGAAGGCTGTAGACAAAGTATTAGCAATAATGCAGAATTGCCCAAGAGATATATTTCTGAAAGGACAAACATTCTCCACCCCAATCCCACAATACTGAAACACTTCAAATACTTGTGGCAGAAGAGAAGAAAGGGACAGGACAAATATTAATGGCTGGCACAGTAAGAAAACAGAAGAAATGAAACAGTGCAATATATACCTGCTCAAATCTTGTGACCTTTAAACAAGGTTGCAGTGAAGTGGAACCTTTGGTTCCACCCTTTAGGCTGGAAAAAATTGTGCCTGACAGCAAGAGCAGCCACTACTAGTCAGCACTAAGAGTAAAGGTTAGATGAAGCCAGGTGTAACTTGTTATAAGATAGTCTTTATGATTTTGGGAGTATCAGATGGCCTACCTCAACAGGCGCTAAAATCTGGTGAAGGATGAGAAAGAAAACAAGACAATGATGGGGGAAAGTGAGATACAGAAGTTACACTGTACACAGGTATTATTTAGCTTACAACCATGTGTTTAGCAACCACTCACAGCTGCAATGGCACTGAAAAAGGTGACTTATGATCAGTCTGATATGACTCCAACGGCATGTATTTGTGACAGCTGAAGCATTTCACAATCATATGATTATTACCTGTGAACTTTATACTAGGTCCAACAAGCAAAGTCAATGGGCAGAAGCCAATTTGTTTCATGACGACATGATTCTCTTTAGCAACTCAATGTTTTGCTTAACAACCATGGCAAGAAAGTTCATAAAATTGGGGTCGGGGAGGGTGGGCTCATGTAACCACCTTGCTTAGCAATGCAAAATTCTGATACCAATTATAAATTGAAAACTACCTGTCATAATATTACACTGGCAGCTAAATATGTTGCAGGACCCTTTGTGCAGTGCCTACAACAGAACGGATTTTTATAATGACATTACTTCAGCTTTCTTTAGCTTTACAGACCTGTGAAGGTCATAAACACGAGGACTGGTCACAAAAATTACTTCTTCACCCCAAGAATTATCTATCCATACAGAGAATTGAAAATTCAACTTTCATGACTCAAAGAGCAATAGGAGCAAAAAAAAAAAAAAAAGATAATTAGATCAGGCTAATCTGTCTGGGTATGCAACAGCTCTAATCTTGTGACAGCATACATTATAGTCTTCCATGCCTGGGAAACAAGTTCAGTTTTTTAAAAAATCCACCCTATCATTTTTTGCTGCCTGCCCCCCCACCACCAAAAAAGATAAAGAATGCCATTTGTATCATGTATCTTTTATGTACACTGAGAGTAAATTTGCACCAAGACAAATTCCTTGTGTGTCCAATGACACTTGGCCAATAAAGTATTCTATTCTATTCTATTCTATTCTATTTCCTCCTCCTCCTCCTCTTCCTCTTCTTCTCCTCTTGACTCTTGAGGAATGTACTGAGAGCATTTGCACCAAGACAAATTCCTTGCCTGTCCAATCCCACTTGGCCAATAAAAGAATTTCAATTCATTTAGAGGAGAAAGATTCGTGCTCAGAAACAGCATCCTTCCTGCTCAAATTCCCCGTTTCTCATTCCAGAGGCACAAAGAGCAAGAGGAGGTTACTTCACTGGCTGAGGACAATGTGGAGGACACATCCTTAAGAGACACCACAACCCTGCATTCTCCGCTTCAGGCATCTCACCTCAAAAACCCCACGCCAGTTTGGCCCTGAGAAACTTGTCCTTTACACTCCGTAGGAGCCCCAAGAAGCAGGAACCGGAGGAGACACACACCGTTAAACACAATCACGCGCTGGCAGCAGCAGCAGCAGCAGCTTAAGGAAACAGTCCCCCATTTTGACATTAATATAGAGCAGGGAGGCTTCCCACCTTGGCCACTTGAAACCTGGGTGGACTTCAACTCCCAGAATTCCCTCAGACCCGCCATTCTGGGTGTGAAGCCAAGCTGGCTGGGAGTTGAAGTCCGCCAAGGCTTCAAGTGGTCAGAGGTTCCCGGGAGCCTCCTTGCATATTACGAGTATCTAACCCCGAGGTTTTTTTTGGGGGGGGGGGGTTTGCCCTGAGCAGAGCAATAATCACGCCCTTCACCGGGTGTTTCAAGGCAGTGGGACTGGCAACTAGAAACGGCGCAGGGGGAGGCAGGGAGGGAGAGGGCAGAGGCGCGAGCCACGGTGGGCTGATGCAGCTCGGCTGGCCAAGGAGGGAAAGGACGGAGGGGACGGAGAGGAAGCGGCTTGCTTGTATGAGAAGGGCAGCGAAGGGGAAAAAAGGACGCGGGTGGAGAGGGCGGGTGGCGCCTTACCTGCGACCTCGGACGCAGCCAAGTCGCCTCGTCGGCGGCGGTTCTTCCCCACACACACATATACTCCCCCCCACCTCCCTTTTTTTTTTTTTCCTTCTCTTCTTCCCCGCCCCGTCGGCGCCTGCGCTTTGGAGACTCCCCCCGGCCGAACCCACGCGGCGGCCGAGCAAGGAAGCGTCAGGAAAAATAAAAAAGAAGAAGCAGCAGCCACGGGATCCCGCGTGCTCTCCGGGCGACGTTCCATCCGCTGGTCTCTTTTCCCCAAGTCTTCGGCCTGGGGGTGGGGGGGTGGGGAGTGCGGCGCCCTCTAGCGCTGGAGGACCGAGCTGAGTTCGAGGACCTGTCGTGCTTTTTTTGTGTGTGTGTAAATTTTATTTGAGTTTTCACCAAAAAAAAAAAAAAAAAAACCACACACAATTAAAACATCTTTTTTTGAAAGCAGCATAATCCCGGGTTACATTTCTTCGTGCAGGCACAATTTCAGGTTGGAGGACGTGTCGTGCTTTTTGTGGAGCAGGCCCGTACCCAAAGTTCGCCTCCTTGGCCAAGGGTGTGAAGGGTTTGCCAAGAGGGGTGAGGTGGGGAGTTTCTGTGTGCTGGAGCCTGATAAGGCTCTGGAGCTGCGGTTGGGAGCGAGGTCTGCCGTCACAATGATTTAGGAAGGAATTGGCCGCGCGTGAAGGAGCTCGTTTCCTTTTTTAATTCTACGCCCGCCCGAAGCGGCTGCCTTTTGGGTGTGCTTTACCGCTCGTCTGGTCATAATTACGCCGTCTCTTTGGTTCCAATCTAAGTATAGTATCTAAAATCATACATTGCAATGTCCTACCTGTCAATGACCACTTCAGCTTCAGCCACAACAACACAGGAGCAAACAACAGATGCAAACTCAAGGTTAATCGCACCAAACTTGATTGCAGGAAATACGACAAAACATTTGCTAGACCATACTTGAATGCAGCTCATCAGACTGGAACCCACATTACATATCTGATATTAGCACAGTTGAGAAAGTCCAGAAATATTTCACAAGAAGAGTTCTCCACTCCTCTACTCGTTGCAGAATACCTTATGCCACCAGATTCAAAATTCTAGACCTAGAAAACCTTGAATTACACCGTCTTCGGTCTGATCTAAATATGGTATATAAAATCATACATCGCAATGTCCTACCTGTCAATGAATACTTCAGCTTCAACCATAACAACACAAGAGCAAACAATACCGTGTTTCCCCAACAATATGGCCTCCACCAATAGGAAGCCCCATCATGTTTCTTTGGCATAAAATCAAATTAAGCCCCTCCTCCCAAATTTAGGCCTATTTTAAAACATGCAAAATAAGGGGGAAGGGCGGGGGACTTGCCGTTAGGAGCGCCCCACGAGCAGCAATTCCTCGCCACCAGTCACTCCTAACAGGTGATCATGGCGAAGCGCGGAGAGCTCCCTACTCCCACCTTTGCTGCAGACACCTTTGGCACCCGCCGCTGTTGCTTTCCTTTCTGCCCATTCCGCCAAGTTTGGAGCTGCCGCTTCCGTGTTTGGAGTGCCGCCGCCATTTGGGGCTCCAAACAGCGGCAGTGCTCCAAATGCGGAAGTGGCAGCTCCAAACATGACAGCGGGCAATCTTTTTATTTTGGTCCGCGCGAAATTCAGAGCGAGCAAGAGAGGGAGACTGCGATGCCTCCATCCGAAATGGCAACCTCAAATAATGGATCACGACCCTGTCCTTTCCACCTGGCGCCCTTGCTGCTTTCTGGCTCTTTAGCAACCAGCTTCGCCTTTGGAGCACTGCCGCTGTTTGGAGCTCCAAATGGTGGCGGAAGCTCCAAACATGATGGTGGGCGATCTTTTTATTTTGGTCTGCGCGAATTTCAGAGCGAGCATGAGAGGGAGACCACGATGTCTTGCTAAAGAGCCAGAAAGCAGCAAGGGCACCAGGTGGAAAAGACAGGGTCACGATCACACGGAGATGCCCAAAGCGCAGAGCACACATAACTAAAGGCGGCGCACGCAATTGGCTTGGGGACTACAAGGCAGCATCTGCACCTCTTCCCGGGCACGTCTCTAGGCTGCTTCCGGACCTACGGGACACTTTCTGTTGCCTACCAGCCCTTCCTTGGGCTCCCTGCCGTGGGGTACACCCACTTCCTCCTGCAAATTACGCCTCGCAACTCTTCTCTCCCTTTCCTCTCGCTCCAAAAAGATCGCCATCGTTTCCCGCCGATTCGGGCTTCCAGCCACGTTGTGATCCATTATTTGAGGTTACCATTTCGGATGGAGGCATCGCAGTCTCCCTCTCTTGCTCGCTCTGAATTTCGCGCGGACCAAAATAAAAAGATCGCCCGCAGTCATGTTTGGAGCTCCCACTTTCGCATTTGGAGCACTGCCGCTGTTTGGAGCCCCAAATGGCGGCGGCACTCCAAACATGGAAGCGGCAGCTCCAAACTTGGCGGAATGGGCAGAAGGGAAAGCAACAGCGGCGGGTGCCAAAGGTGTCTGCAGCAAAGGTGGAAGTAGGGAGCTCTCCGCACTTCGCCATGATCACCCGTTAGGAGTGGCTGGTGGTGAGGATGCAAGGGTGGGAATTAAGTCACCCCCGAAAAGACATCCTAGCCATTTTTTCGGGGGTAAAAAAAAAATAAGTCCCAGCTTTATTATGTGAGAAACACGGTAGATACAAACTCAAGGTTAATCGCACCAAACTTGATTGAAGGAAATACGACTTCAGCCACAGAGTGGTCAATGCCTGGCATACTCTACCTGACTCTTTGGTTTCTTCCCCAAACCCCAAAAACTTTAACCTTAGACTGTCTACTATGGACCTCACCCCTTTCCTAAGAGGTCTGTAGGGGGTGTGCATAAGTGCACCAACATGCCTACCATCCCTGTCCTATTGTTTCTTTTTTATTTTTCTTATATGTACCCATTTCATGTATTCATAACTATGCATATACTTATACCTATTATCTTGTAAGCGATTAACAAATCAAAATAAATAAATAATGTGCAAACACACACCGTTCAGGAGTGAGGACTGCATAATGCTGCTTCTTGGTTAGGATGTTAACTGGAGTTCCCCCCTCCCCCCAAAAAAAACTTGGCAACTTTTAAGACTTGTAGACTTCCACTCCCAGAATTCTCTTTATTTTATGTATTTATTTGATTTATTTGATTTGTCAATCGCTTTACAATAGGTATAAGTATAAACATGAGTAAGAACACAGGAAATAGGTACGACTAAATGGGGCCTATAGGACAGGGACGGGAGGCAAGATGGCGCACATATGCACACCCCTTACACAGACCTCTTAGGAATAGGGTGAGGTCAAATTCTGGGAGTTGAAGTCCCCAAATCTTAAAGCTGCCAATTTGGGGGACCCCTGATGTTAACGTTGGATGTGTCCCTAAATACATTATTTGCAGAGGCTGAACATTGCTGGAGCTATGTTTCAAGGAACTTCCAATAGAAAAGAATACCTGTAGCTCGGAGTTAGCTTTCTGGTGCTCTCTGAGTTTGCTTGCTTGGCTTGCAGACAGTTCATTGCCGGAGTACGTAGTAGCTTCGTCGTTGCACCCGAATGTCAGGAAGCAAATAGGGCGCAACTCCTTTGGACTGATAATGTTACCTAGTTGGCTCGCAAAAGGTCTGCAAGCAAAACAACCATGGGAGAGCAGCAAGGGCGCCACAGTTCATCCACGTCTTGACTTGTTAAATGGGGTTTCACAATACGGCAAAACTGTAGCCTTATGCAGAATTAACTCAATTGTTGACAAGTGAAATGGGAGACCTCAACTGCTGCTCATGGGATGTGTGTGGAAAGGGATATTTAATCCAAAGATTCATTTAGTCAAGTGGAGGAGGAACATGGACATCTAATTGACTCTGAAAGACATTTCCAACTTTTCCCTGCAAAAGTAATAATTAAGTACTGTTAAGTCTGGGCGGTGGGTCCCAAGGAGAGACGAGACTCGAAGTAGTGACAACAGCTCTTTATTAGGAAATCAGATACTGAGACAAGACTCCCAGCCATGGCAGCTCTTTTTATAGAGCTGGCTGAGGCTAGGCAGCCTATGACATGCTTTTGAGCTTGCCGCGCTTGGTTTTACCCAATCGCGGCAGCCCAAATATGAACCAATCAGAACACTTAGTATTGTCCAATTGCGGCCCGGCTTTTCCGGACCAATAGGGATGCAGGCCTACAAGCCTGCTAGTATGGAACAAATACTGGGTTTTGTAAGCTGCCAAGAATCCACTGGAATGGGTGGCTATATTAAATTTAATCAAATGATAATGCATAACAGTATTTAATTAACAACGCTAATTTAAAAAACCAAGCAGATTAAATATTGTTTTAATAGACTTTCTGGCAGTAAGGGGAAAAAAAATCAAAGCTTTCTATTTAATGTACATAGCCAACAAAATAATTTTAAAGCATGTATTTCTAGCAATTAGAGTAGCTGTGTTAAAATGTGTGGTTACTTAACTCAGTAAAATGTGTTCTGTTTTGACTTAAGCAGAGTGGAGGAACTTAACCTTGCCTCCATTAAGAGTAGCATAGCTTTTCCTTTTTCTTCTGTTTCACCCTGCCTTCATCCTACATGAATAGAAGGGACGTGACTTGATGTTTAAAAATCCTGGAATGATACAAGAAAATATGCCAATTAAGTTGTTTGGAATAGCAAAGAACTTTCAAAGTAGCTTTGCCCAAAATACCCACATTTTTTCACAATACAGCACAAAAGTCTGTATTGAATCTATTCTCAATAATGGGAACACTAGAAATGGTATAGCATAACTCTAGCAGGCAATTGTAGAATCGGATCATGATTCTTAAACTACAACTTATTTCAAAAATTATGTACAAAAATGAATGTGATTAATTTGTAAAAAAAAAAACCTACTTTATTGAAAGCCAAAATAGAGCCTTTTTTTTTTTTACAATTTTGAACACACTGTGTCATACTCATAAATTCTGAAGATAATATGCCTTCAAGCATCAGCATATTTCTTCATGCTCAAACATTCTTTCATTTACTCCTGATTAAATGTCTATTTTTAATAAGCAAATTTTATTAATTTTTAAAGACATACAAAACATAGATACACAAAAATACAAAACATAAAAACATAAAAAATCTCTTTTCTGAAAATTGCTTAGTCCCGGGTTAAAACACTTGGTACAGACACAAATTCAAATTCATATTCATTTTACATACCATTCCATATCTTATTAACATTTTCATTTTTCTATATAACTTCTCCTTTCTTTTAAATTTTCTCAACTTTATTTTACTTATCTCCTCTCAATTCAAATCATAATATTTATTATTCTTTGTCTGTTCTTTCTCCAACTATCCATTTATCTTTCTTCTTTGAAAAAAACAAGTTCTCCTGTACACTAATTGGAGTATGACGCCTTTATCTCTTTCCCCTATATTTATAATACTTAATATAGAATACATAGCTTACATTGGGATTCTGTCTGGTACATTCTAAAATTATGCAGTATTATCAAAACAATGCAAATCAATTCATTAATATTAATATTCATTTATATCTTAAACATTTAACACATTTTTTTCAGTTAAATCACATACTTCTATGGGAGCACCTATTTTCCATAATTATTCCCCCCCCCACTTCGCATATTATAGATCATTATTTCATTACATGTTCCCCCTTCTCCTTCTTCAAATCTCTCATTTCACAAATAGTTTTACTAGTATAACATGGTCTGATCATTAATATTAACAATCCTTTATATCTTAGACATTTTACCCGTTTCAATTAAATATCATGCCTTTGTGGGAACACTTGTTATACTTTCCAAAATTATTTCCCCCCCCCCGCATCACATATCTTAAATTATTATTTCATTAAAGTACTCCCCTTTCTTAACAAAGATTTCACTAAATTATACTAAATATTTTATCACATTTTAAATTGCATATTATTTCCGATCTTCTATGGTTATTTCTAAGTACAGATATAGAAATACAATCTTATGTACCTTTCTAGAATCCCTTTTTCAATAAAATTTATCCATTTTCTCTAAAAAAAACTTTTGTTTCTTTGCATCTTGCTCCCCACCATTGAGGCTTCTCATCCCTTCCTTTCTCCCTTGCTTCTTCTTCTCCTTGTCCTCTTTACCCCCTTGTCTCTCCACCCCCCTTTTATTCTGCTTTCCTCCTTTCTGTTGTTTTCTAGCATAGTATCCCCTTTTCACCTCATTCTTCTCTTTTTGGATTGTTTTTCCAGGTCTTAAAGTCTTCTTCTCCTTTTTCTCTTTCTTTTTTTCTTCCCCAACCAAAGTCATTTGTTCTTCAAAGATGGCTTCTTCTTTGTCCCAATCATCCTGTTGCTCATTCAACTTTACATAAGTACAAACGGCCATTTCTAAAAATTGAAAAAGAGTGCCAAGGACATCTTTCCCTTCTTGCTTTTCATTTTCATATTTTTGGTAAATAAGTTTTAGTCCATCCACAAGTGATGCCATTATGTAGAGAAAAAGTTTTTCCAAACAACCACCCAAGTGCTTTTAATCAGAAATAATTCTCAGAAGTTCCAAAGTCACCAAGCAATCCAAACAAGCTGTTTCTTTTCCTTTTTCCTTTTTCACTTTCTCTTTCTGAGGTTAAAGTTTGATCACAAAGTTCTCTTTAAAATATATCTTTTGGAAGTCTTATTGATGTTTAGTAACTCTTTAAAATTAACTCTTTAGAGTTTTAGGCAATCTTCTCCTTATTTTCAAGTTGCTCCAATTTTTTTTTCCTCTGCCTTCCCACTCACAGCCAAAAAAGATTCTTTTTTTTCCCTTTAAATATTCAGAAATCCTTATCCCTTCAACATTCAATTACCTCCATCACAGGTTTTCAGATTTCTCTTATGGTCCCATTACTGTCACGTTAGGAAGGAGAGTGAAAAGAATTTTTTTTTTTCCCTTTTAGAATGTTCGCCGCTTGTAACTCTTTCTGGAAACAATGTATCCTTAGCAGCCTTCCAAGTTCCAGGACATTCTCTCTTAGCTTTGTCCCAGTCAGAAGCAACTTTCACAACTCTTCCCTCTTCCTCCAGCACAAATCTTATCAGGCGGCAGACTTCTTTCTGGCGGCCATTACTGACCGCCGCTCCACCACTTTGGGAAAAAGGGGTTATTCCCAGCTGAGGAGGGGGTCTGCTATACCCCAAACCTCTATCCTGATCCCCTCTCTCTTCAGCTACAAGGCAGCCATAGCCCCCAGACCCATTTAGATCGGGGGCACCTTGGTGGCGAGCGCAACAGGAATCGCGAAGAGTCGCGAATTCCTGCCGCCGCCGAAGCCACGCAAAACCGGAAACCCTCCTGATTAAATGTCTATGGAGATTCTTAGTCATCCCGGTCATGGTTGTCTCAAAGGTATTTTTTCAAGAGGCAACTGGTTTATCAGCTCTGAAGAAACTTCTCAGATGAAAAGCCAAATATCTTCAAAGAAAAACCAGAAAGTCTACTTTTCTCTTGAAAAAGCATTTTTGATACTCCCGATTAAGCAACCATGACTTATATTTTTCATTCCCTAGTTTAAATAAATGTGTGCATGGAACAGAAAATGTGCTGAAGGGCGGGAGAAGGCGGAGCTTCGTTCCGGCGATACAGCTGCGATCTCGGGGCTCTGAGATCGCAGCTGATATTTTCGCCCCTGGTCGGTCCTAACGGACCTAAATCGTCCCGGAGAGACGGTGATCGTGAAGGGCACTGTTCCAGGATCCCAGAGACATCGCAAAATCTCTGGTTAGATTCGGAAGAAGCCCTTTTGCTGGCGGCGGAGAGACAGCCTCCATAGCTGCTGAAGTCGGGACAGCTCCGGAAAGAAAGTGATTGGATTGAAGTGTGTCGGCTGGGTGAGAAAAACTCTTTAGTGTTGAAAATTCGCTGAGGTTGGAAAGTTCATTCTGAAGAGAGGAGGAAGCTGTGAGATTTTTTTTTTTGATTGAAATTGTTTGAGCGGCGTTTTTAAAGTGCTGTCAAATTGAGGCTTGGGGTGTTTTTTTTTTCTCTTTTCTCTATATTCTTTGGGAAAGATTTTATTGTGACTTAGGTAACCGGATTGAATTTTCTTTTATATATACTTTTAGGCTCCCTTTGATTTTTTAATTTTTTTAGGATAGAGGCTTCCTTTGGCTATTTTTCTTTTTTTTTTCTGTATACATTATTCCTCTTTCCCGGTTGGGGGGGAGAAAGAGCATTAAGAAACTTTGTAACACTGCCAACTAGAGGCTTGAAAGTATTCTATTTGAATTGGAGAGAATTGCAAAAAGACATCTTCTCAAGGACATTTTAACGTGATAAGATAGAGGGAAAGCACAGCAAAATATTATTGCAGGTGCTTTCCTGGACTGTTATCAACAACACTTGAGGTTTGGCTTTGAAGCTGCTGGAGAAGAGAGTCATAACAAGAGCCTTGGATAAATAACAAAGTGCAGTGTGCTCTCTTATATATACCCCACTCGCTAGCTTTTTTTTTTTTTTTTTAATTTCAACTCTAGTAATATTCTTATTTTTGCCTTTTATTTTAAAGGGAAAAGCCTCAGAGTTTTTTCTTTTTTTTTCTTTTTTCTTTTTTCTTCTTTATTTTTTTTTTCTTTTTTGTTGGGACTTTTTTGCTTTTCCTATTTACCACTTTGTTATTGTTTGTTTGTTTTTTTGGATTATTGAGATTTTTTAAGTGGATTAAGGTGTGAAGAATTTGAAGGAACTTTTTGTCTTTTCTCTTTTTGCTTTTTGCTTTTTCTTTTCTTTGCTTTCAATCAATATTATTATTTTTGGATTTGTTTGTTTTTGCCTTTTTATTTTTTCCTTTTTCATGGTGGACTATCTCGTAATTGGATTAGGGTTTAGAAGAGCCTGAAGATATTTCTTCTTCCTTTTTTCCTGTTTCTTTTTTGGTTTTGTGTCTTTTACTGTTGAGTTTTCCATTTTGGATTATAATTGGCTGCTCTAGCAGTTGGATTAAAAGTTAAGAAGAATTTGAAGCTTTGGAAGCATTGAAATGAGCAGGAAACCAATACCATCTGGCATCTCTGCTACTACCTCTGCTTCCCCACCAGCTGGAGGACAACGTTTAATTCAGACAATGTTAAAGCAAGATAAAGAACAAGAAAAAGTAACTTTACAGATGATTATGCAAGGAATACAAGATCTTAAGATAAAATCAGACACCATTGAACAAAGGATAGAGAACATTGAACAAAGAATTGAGAAGACGGATGAAAAAGTGGAAAATATTAAACAAATGATGGTCAAGTATGAGGAGAGATTCCAAAAAATCAAGGAAGAAGGAAAACAAAGAGAGAAGAAGATTGGAAATATTGACAGTAGACTAACAGCGGTTGAACAAGAAAAAGGTGGGATGTTGAGGTGGGAGATGGAAAGATCAGAATTTTACCTTAGATTTCAAAATATAGAAGAGGAAAAAGGAGAAAATTTGGCAGCGGTGATGATAGAAATTTTGGCAGATGCTTTGGAAATTACAGAGGAAAAGATGATGGATGGAATAGATGAGATATATCGAGTTTATACAAGATATGCGATGAGAAATAAATTACCCAAGGAAGTCCATATTAGATTTACCAAAAAATCTATTAAAACGCAAATATTACAAGTAGTAAGAGAGAAAATACTGAAATACAAAGGTAAAGAGGTTGTGGTTTTAAAACAAATACCCAGAAGAGTGAGAGAGATGAGAAGAGAATATCGATTCCTGACCAAAATACTACTGGAAAACGAAGTGAATTATAGATGGCTGATTCCAGAAGGACTAATGTTTAGGTGGCAAGAGCAGAGATATAGAATTGATTCAATTGAGAAAGCAGAACTTTTTCATGCAGAATTTTTCGGAGGAAGAAGAGAGGAAGCAGAGAAAGAGGTTTCATTAATTGAGTTTCAAGATGAACAACTGGAGACTGAAAAAGAGAAAGGAGCAACAGGGGGACAGATTGATAGCAAAGAACAGCGTGAAGTGAGATCCACGAGAGCTGTTAGACCTAAATATAAAGCATAATCATGGAAGAAAAAAAACTGATTACAATGAATATAAATGGGCTTAATTCGGCTGTTAAAAGAAGGAAAACTTTTCATAAATTAGAGAAATTAAAATTTGATATAATTTGTTTACAAGAAGTTCACATTAAAAAACAACATGAACAATTGTTATTGCAGCCAAAATTGGGGAAAATATTTACTTCTTTGACTCAATGTAAGAAAAGAGGAGTGGTTTTATACATCAAAGAGGCTATCCCGGCAAAATTGATTTACACAGATGAAGATGGAAGAGTATTAATGGTAGAAATAATGGACAATAATATAAAAATACTCTTGATTGCAATTTATGCTCCGAATGATAAACAAGAAGAGTTTTATAAAAAGCTACACATGAAAATAATTGGACTGGACTATGTTAATATAATTATGATGGGAGATTTTAATGGAATTGTGGATAATAAATTGGACTATATAGCAACAACAACAAAACAAAATAGAAAGGCTCTCCCAAGGTCTTTTTTTTAAAATGACAGATGAATTAACTTTAAAAGATATTTGGAGAGAAAGAAATGTTAAAACTAAACAATATACTTTTTATTCAAATAGACATTTATCATGGTCCAGATTAGATATGGTCTGGATCTCAACAGAATTAATATCTAATATTAAAGAAACAAGTATTGAAACAAGTACTTGGGCAGATCATAGCCCAATGACAATTAAATGGAAAGGACAAAAAAGAAGATCGAGATGGACATTAAATAATACTATTTTAAAGGAGAAAGATTTTATACAATGGATGGAGAAGGAATTGGCTTTTTTTTTTAGAGAAAATAAAAAAGAAGATACTTCAACGCAGAATGTGTGGGATACAATGAAGGCATACGCTAGAGGTTTGATAATAGATTATACAAGGAAAAAGAATATTAGGAAAAGGCAAGCTTCCAAGGCCTTGGAAGATGAGTATAAAACTCTTGAAAAAGAATTACAGAAAATGCCACAGAAAAAGGATATTAAATTGAAGTTGGATGTAATCAAACATAAAATGGAATTAATAGAGAAAGAAGAACTGGCACAGAAAATTAGAAACTCTAAACAGAATTATTTTGAAGATGCAAATAAACCAGGTAGATGGCTAGCATATAAATTGAGAAAAGAGAAGGAATCAAGAAAAATATTGAAGTTAATAGACGAACAAGGCCAAGTTTGTTATGGGAATAAGGAGAAAAAAGAAATTATTCGAGATTTTTATGGACAACTATATAAACAAGAGAATATTGATGAAGAAAAAGTCAAACAGTATTTACAGGAAGCTAATTTACCGAAGGTACCTAAAGAGACTGAAGAAATGCTAGAAAGCAATATAACAATGATGGAACTAAATGAAGCATTTAAGAGACAAAATAATGGGAAAGCACCGGGTCCAGATGGGCTTCCAGCAGAATTCTATAAAACATTTCAAGAATCATTGAGCATTCCATTGTTAGAAGTTATGAATGAAGTTATGTTAAAAAAGATAATACCTAAAACATGGTCAGAGGCTTATATTACACTTATACCGAAGGAAGAGACTGACCCATTGCAAATTAAGAATTATAGACCTATTTCCTTATTGAATGCAGACTATAAAATTTTTGCTTCAATCTTAGCAGAAAGACTTAAAAAATATTTAAATAATTTTATTCACCCAGATCAAAATGGATTTCTGCCAAAGAGACAAATTAGAGACAATATGAGAGTAATCTTGGACACTTTGGAATACTATGAGGTTCATCCTGAAAAACAAATGGCTTTGATATTCCTAGATGCTCAAAAAGCATTTGACAATGTGAACTGGAGATTCATGTTATTATTATTGGAGCAGATGGGTTTTGCTAAAAAATTTATTCAAGCAATAGAAGCCATATATAATAAACAGACAGCAAGGGTAATGATGGAGGGGGAACTTACAGATTTTATTAATATAAGGAAAGGCACAAGACAAGGATGCCCCCTATCTCCTTTGTTATTTGTGTTGACCTTGGAAGTGTTGAATAGAAATATTAGGGATAATAAAAACATAAAAGGAATGAAAATTAAGAAGGAAGAATTTAAGCTACAAGCTTTTGCTGATGATTTAGCTTTTATTTTGGAAGATCCGCTAGAAACAGCTCCAAAGTTATTGGAAAGGATAGAGGCATATGGAGAGGTGGCTGGTTTGAAAATAAATAAAGACAAAACAAAGATCTTGACAAAGAATATGCTATCGAGACAGAGAGAAGAACTGGCAGACCTTTTGAAAATTCAAGTTACAAATAAGGTTAAGTATCTGGGGATATATTTGACAACAAGGTGTAGCACATTAAAGGAGAATAATTATATTAAACTTAAACAACAGATAACTACAGATTTGAAGAAGTGGGAAAACTTGCAATTGTCATTAATAGGGAGAATTTCAACAATTAAGATGAATATCCTACCTAGAATTTTATTTTTGTTTCAAACAATACCAATTAGGCTTGGAAAAGACTATTTTGAAGATTTAAATAAAATTATGTTGAAGTTTATATGGCAAGGTAAAAAAGCGAGAATAAAGCTAAAGCTTTTGCAAGATACTAGAATTAGAGGAGGTTTTGGCCTGCCTAATTGAGAATTGTATTATCAAGCTGCAAGTTTGATGTGGGTCAAAGAATGGATAACATTAAGGAAACATAGGTTGTTGACATTAGAAGGGCATGACTTGCTGCTGGGCTGGCATGCTTTTTTATGGTATAAGGGAACTAAAACACAGGGTTATTTTAGAAGACATTATGTACGGGAGTCTTTGTGGTTGAATTGGGAGAAGATAAAAAGACAATGTTATTTGAAAATTCCAGTTTGGTTATCGACCATTGAAGCATTTTCCTATCCTATAATTTATAAGAAGGAACAAACAGTTAGATATGGGGAACTTTTAGATGAAAAGAGTGAACTTAAATCGATCCAAAACTTAGAGGAACAAGGTATAAAGATGAATTGGTTTTCATATGCACAAATACATTCAAGGTATGATGAAGATTCCAAAAAGGAGGGATTTTATGATAAACAGACTGATTTAGATAAGATTTTGACGGGGACTGATGAGAAGGTGATTAAAAAACTATATGGTTATTTACTGGGAATTAAATTAGAGGAAGAACAAGTTAAAGAAACTATGATTGTTTGGGGGAAGAATTTTGGATATGGGATTGATTTAGAGAAATGGCAGAAATTGTGGTCTCAAAATTATAAAATGACAATGTCAACAGCATATAAAGAAAACTTGTATAAGATGTTTTACAGGTGGCACTTTCCTCCGACAAGAATAGCAAGAATGTTCAAGAACAAATCTGAAAAATGTTGGAAATGTCATCAGATACCCGGCTCGTATTACCATATGTGGTGGACTTGTGAGGATGCTAGAAAATATTGGACTATAATTCACATGTGGTTGGAAAAAATGACAAAGAAACATATAGACTTGAAACCGGAGATCTTCTTATTGGGAATTTTACCTGATATATATAGTAAAGATTTGAAATACCTGATTGTAAATGTATTAACAGCGGCTAGGATTGTATTTGCTAAAAATTGGAAAAATGAGAAAATACCATTACAGGAAGAAATTATTAAGAAAATATTGGAATGTGCTGAGATGAGCAGATTAACATTCGAAATTAGAGAGCAAGAGGATAAACAATTTTATGAAATTTGGGATCTTTTTTATAAATGGCTAGATGATAAAATACGACAATAGAATATTTAGAATGTTAGAATGTTTTGTTATTATTTTGTTATTTGACATTATATTTATGAAAGGTTTTTTAAGGATTGATATGATATGATGATAGGATTTGTTATAGAGTAAATTGGTTTAAGGTATTGTTAGCTCATAAAGCATGAATGATTAAAAATATAGTCAAAAATAATTTTTTTTTTGGTGATATTAGGATACATAAGTTTGGATTGATGATATGAGTTGTTATGTAACATAATTGTAATTGAGACTACAGAATGAATGCACAAAAATGATGAACCAACTGACACACTTGATGTACATATGAGAGTTGATGTTTTTATGTTTTGTTTGTTTTGTTTGTCTGTAGAAAATTAATAAAATCTTTTTCAAAAAAAAAAGAAAATGTGCTGAAGGGCTGAAAATTTTGCATAGCAAATGGGACAAACCTGTTGAGTATCAATGTTCTGCCCAACTCTGCCCTGCTCAGCTGCTTCCACCAATACTCCTGTGCAATATACGTGCATCTATAATAATGTCTACTGTCTGAGCACTGAATTTCTCATTGCCCCATCTCCCCCAATCTTTCAGTCCCTTCCCTTTCTCCCACTACCCATCACTGTCAGTTTCCTTATTTTTCCCCTTCTGCCTGAAATAACCAGAAACAGGGGCTCAATACTTGAAATCCCTAGTATTGACTCTGCTAGTTTTCTTATGCATCACTGAAAACTGTTTACTCCTGAGTATTTGTGTACAATAGAAATGTCACCACTTGACAACTTCTGCATTCTGTTCGGAATTCCAGTGCTCTGGGTCTGGGAACAGCTTGAATATCTGTTCCTTCTCTGCCTCTTCCTAAAATATGTTGGCATGAGAAACTCTTTAAGTAGGTATTGCGGAATATTTGTGTAGTGGGAATATAAAAGATTACTGCTTGTCAGTCCATAAATTATAGGTGCCAACCAGCATTTTGCAAGAATGATTCTTGCAAAGTCATGGTATTACTTTTCTCTGAAAATTGCAGACTTAACATGGTTGAACTCAAATTTCAAAGAAACAGACGTGACTGGGTAAATTTGACAGAGAAGGAAATTAAGTTATTAAAACAATTAACTTGTTCCTGTAAAAGGAGTCCTAATCACTAGTTCAGTACAATGTTTAATCCTCAATCTGAGAAATGCCCCCCCAAAAAGGATACCTGGTACTATTCTTTGTAAAACTGTCAGAAACATTAAGCAGAACTTAAAACAATGTCGTCGTGCTGGCTGGGACATTCTGGGAGTCCACATGTTTTCAACTTGCCATGGTTGAGAAACACCTATGTAGTAACAAAATGTATTTTTGTATGGTGGTCTCCCATGGAAAGAATGAGACACAGAGGCTGGTGTACTCGGGATGGGAGCCTAGAGCAAATTCTAGTGCCCCCTTTTATTGAGAAATTCGTACATAGTAAGCATTCACATTGTGGATTACAATAATTAGATATAGCACACAAAACTATTTACAATTGTCTGAGCTGCTTAATTGTTTCTGGTGTTTGTTTTTAATTTCCTTGCTTATCTCAGTGACCCTTAGGCAGACATGTATGTATAAGGTCTTAGACTAATCATTACCCAATACTGAAGTCAAAGTTTATTCCCACATCTCCCCTGTTTTAGTTTTTTGATGATCGCGGATGCCTTGGTAGCTTTTCGCCATCTGCAACAACAGTTCTCCTTCCGTAGGCTTCACCCAACACATTCCTAAAAGTCCAGGGAGACATTGGATACAACAGCATACACAAAGAGAAAGTATAAAAAGCAATATCACTCCAACAATTAGGTGACGAATCCATGAACCATCTGGCAACCAGGACCAAAGTGCAGACCACACGTCCAGTCCCTCGTCCTCCGATTGTAATGGATTCTCACTCAGGGTTTGTTCCATATGCTGTATAGTAGCTGTAATGTTTGGAGAATAATCAGAGATATACATGCAACAAAGTGTATGAATCACAGCACAAACTCCCCCTTGTGCAGCTAAAATAGTGTCCACTGCATATCTGGTTTGCAGGACAAAGTCAAGGATTTTTCCTTGCTCTTCTTCAAGCAGCTTTAGCGTTTTAATGATGTCTTTAAACATAGTAACTGTCCAAATGTTTAAACGATGTAAATCTCTATAGTTCATCATGACTCCTAAAGGAGGAATAACTCCCCTTGATATCTGCTGTGTCCAGTAGTCATGATTCAAAACAGAGTTTACTTCCGTTGCGGAACACGCACTGCGGATATGAGCAGTCCCCAAAGATTTTAAAATGACATGAGATGGGATTACTTTCCCAAAGGTGCAGACTCCTTTCCATCGTGCTGGCATGCGATCATAGGCCATCCGTCCACACAGCAACCATAGATTTGCTCCCAGGAGATGACCAACCGTATTTGGTTCAGCATAGATTAATCGTACAAAAGATTCCATTAACATAGCCAAATAAGTGGGCGGTGGTGCGTATTTCCCATTTGCACATTTGGGCAGCTGGTTTTCTATCATGATGGGACAACATGTGGCAGGGATAATTGGACACCCATTTTCATTGATCAAAGATATGATATCAAATTTAGAAATATTATGTACAAAGTAAGTGAGATTTTTAGTTTTCATGTCATCCGGATAAACCCGACTTCCATTGCCAATAACAATTGTTTTGTTACAAAATGGATATGTTCCCAAGTAAGTCATATTCTCTACTGTCTCATTGTGAGTCCAGCAGATTCCCGCCACTTCTTGGATTCGGCTTCCAAGATGCAATGTATTTATGTTACTTGTAGTCCAACTGTTAGACCACATCCCTGAACAACCATAGCATTGTCCCTTATACCAGTCACCTTCGGCCAAAGGTACTGCAACCATTGGAAGCCCTGATGTTTTGTGAGTTGGCATGTGCATACATACCCAACAATCAGTTTTATTATGAAGGTTTGCTAGCTTCCCCATGTCCTGGATCAATGTGTTTCTTTTCCATTCCCACAAATCCATCCCCTTGCCCCTTTGGCTGATGATAAGGATGCACACAGTGAGCAGGAACCCAAACAACTGTCCCCCCATCTTCAACAGCAGCGTATCAGCAGGACAGGTCCTTTCCACGTTGGATCTGGTAGTCTCTTATACTGAACTTTTGGTCTTGGTGTACCTGCAGAAGGAGAGGAAGCAAAATGCCTACAACCCCCCCCCCCCCCCCAGGGTCACGGCACTGGGCTTTAAAATGGCCAGGCTTTTCACAATTAAAACAATTCCCTGTAGGTTTCATCCCTTTTTGCAATGCCATAGCCAAAGTCTCCATGTTGTAAGCCTGAGAACCCACCACTGCACATGCTTTTAACAGATCAGCCAGAGTAACCTCACCTCTAGCCACCAAGGGCTGCAAGATACGCTTGCAGTCAGTGTTTGCATTTTCAACTGCCAATTTCAGCAAAAGTTCTTTTGCAGCTTCCTCATTAGAGATTTGCCTGGTAATAGCCAATTGTAGCCTTTCCACAAAATCATTATAAGACTCAGATGCTGTTTGCTTAATTTGAGAAAAAGACCGTGCTGGGGTTCCCACATCCTGAATGCGGGACAACGCCCCAAGGACAGCTGCCATAACCACTGGAAATACGTGATCAGGCAAATTAGCAGCTTGATCTGCAGTGGATTCAAACAAGCCTGCCCCATAGATTTGGTCTGGTGTATACAGCCCCCCGAATTCCTTCCCCTAGTGACAGCCTCCCTTTGGTATTCTGAGTCAAAGACCACATACTGAGTAAAGCTCAATATCATTCTCATTAAATCTTTCCAGTCACTAGGAATCATGCGTGAGGAAGCCAAACTTGTCAGAAGCGCCTTTGTAAAAAGACTTTGAATACCATAATCTTTTACTGCTTTTTTAATTTCCCTAAGAACTGCCAAAGGAATCGGAACCCATTCAGTCTGCAGATTGCCTTGAGCATCCACTTGCCTATTGACTGGAAACAAATTCATCTGGGTAATCTCATCAGACTCTAACTTCCCCTCATTGAAAGCCTGATGTATCATGGCTTGAACTTTTCCCATTTTTGATTGGATTTTATCATCCACTGGAGTAGGTGTTGTTGGAAATGATAAAGCACACTCCAGTTTTGGAGAAGGCAGGTGCAATACAATTCCTTTATAAGGAAGAGGTTCTACTAAAGTTTTTAAAAGAGGTTGTTGCTGGGTCTCTAAAGCAGTCATAACAATCTTCCAAAATATCAAAATTTCAGCTGTTGCCCGTGGCTCTTCATGAAGGATATTTCCAATTCTCCTCCATGTGTCTAACTTTAAAAAGCCTTTCTCTGGATACCAGGGACATTGCCACCAGATCTCTTGCAGCAGCTCTCTCACATTATATTTTGAAAGAACTATTTGCTCCCCCCCAGAGGGTTTAAAGATAAAGAAGTTTGTCCTTATTAACTTTAGCAGCTCGCTAACATGCCATTCCTGTGGCTGAGAGAGTTTTCCCCTCATGCTCCCTGAATAATCCTATTGTCCAGCAATAGTTAAGTATGTACTTTACCTATTCCAGGCGAGGAAACACGGAGGTCCGGACACATACCACCTGCAGTGGATCACGTCGGGGTCACCACTTGTGGTGGACTCCCATGGAAAGAATGAGACACAGAGGCTGGTGTACTCAGGATGGGAGTCTAGAGCAAATTCTAGTGCCCCCTTTTATTGAGAAATTCGTACATAGTAAGCATTCACATTGTGGATTACAATAATTAGATATAGCACACAAAACTGTTTACAATTGTCGGAGCTGCTTAATTGTTTCTGGTGTTTGTTTTTAATTTCCTTGCTTATCTGAGTGACCCTTAGGCAGACATGTATGTATAAGGTCTTAGACTAATCATTACTGTTCTGTCCCCTCATTTGCATTCTTGAGATCCCCGCGCTTTGATTGGCCAAAGTGCGGGGCACTCTGATTGGCTAGGTGAGCCGCGCCAATTGGCTCGCTGAGAATCTCCTGCGATTGGTCCATTCGAATCACGGGAGATTCAAAGTGGTGCCATTGGCCGCGGCCGCCGCGGCTTGGAAATAAAAAGCCGTGAAGTTTGCCTTTAGCCCCAGTTCGGTTCCTGTACCCAATAAAGAGCTAATGCACAAGTCACCGACTCCTGGCATCATTTCCGACGAACACAACACTGGCGACGAAGCTGGGATCCTGATCCTGAACCGAAGCACGTGTCCAACGGAAGCCAGATGAAACTCCAAGATGGCAAACATTGCGCCACCCGCACCCTTCAACCCCGCCAGCGAGGACTGGGAATCGTACTCAGATAGATTCCGCATGTTCCTCGAATGCAGCGACCTGAAGGACACCACCGGCCCGAAGAAGCGAGCCGTATTCCTAACCCACTGCGGGCGCGCAGTGTTTAAGATGGCCAAAGCGCTAGCCAAACCCGCCAACGTGACCACAATGGACTGGGACGACCTCGAGCCAATACTCCGGCAACACTACGCTCCAGCCGTGCCCATCCTCATCCGACGACACGAGTTCTACCGTCGGGATCAACGGTTGGGTGAGAGCTTCAGCGACTTCGTCGCAGAACTACAGCACCTAGGGGGGCTGTGCAAATTCGCCAACATGGACGAAGCCCTGCGAGACCGAATCGTGCTCGGCCTTTGGGACCCTCTCCTCCAGAGTCAGCTGATGGCCAAGGGCAACATTGCCCTCGCCGATACCCCCACCGAAGCCACAGCAGCCGAAGCTACCTGAAAATCCGCCGACCGCATGCGCAGACCGAACGCTGGGGACCGCAGCGGGAACAACCACCCTGCAAGGTCGACCGAGGCCCAACCCGAGATGACCACCCACCAGGGCGACGTCCACTCAGCATCGGGCACTTCCGATGAGGAGAAGGAAATCCACCGTCTCCAGGCAGGCCGCGACCCACGGAACCGGCGGGGTCGTAAGTCGAGGACCACCTGTGCCAGTTGTGGAGGCGACCACCCCAGGTCCGAATGCCGGTTCTTTGATTCAATCTTCTGGCATTGTGACAAGAAGGGACACATCGCCCGCGTCTGCCGTCTCAAAAAGAACCGCAGCCCTACATGATGGGACCAGAGTGAACGGAGACGAGAGAGCACACCACCCCGGACCAGAGATCGTCCCGCTGACAACCGATGGGACTGGAACGGATGATCCCTACGAGGCGGCGAGACCCAGCAAAGAGAGGAGACCCATCAGACGGTCACCATCGGCCACAACCAACGATGCCTGGAAGGTCTACGTGGAGGTAGGCATCGAAGGCGAGCCATGTAAAATGGATGTGGACTCCGGGTCCTACCTCTCCATGGTAGCATGGCAAGAAATAAAACGCTTGGTGCCTACTATCCAGAGAAAAGGCCGAGACAACCAGAGACTAATCGTGAAAGACTACCAGGGAAACCGCATCCCTGTAGTCGGAACCGGACAGTTCAAGGTAACCTACAAAGGGCACACTGAAAGACTTCCCTTGACCATCGTCGATCGTGACCGCCCAAGCCTACTGGGACTCCAATGGTTCGCACCGCTTGGCATCGCAGTCACGGGCATCGACCACATCGCCGACAACAACTGGGAGCAACAACTAGCCCGGGAATTCCAAGAGGTGTTCGACGGAAACCTAGGCAAGTACCGAGGGCCCCCTATATCATTCAGCCTAGACCCAAACGTTCCCCCAAAATGCCTGAAACCAAGGCGGGTGCCATTCGCACTTAAACCCAAGATAGACGAGCAAATTGACAAGCTCGTCAAGCAAGGCGTCCTACAACCCATAGACCACGCCCGGTGGGAGACCCCCATAGTCACCCCGATTAAGCCTGATGGGTCGGTAAGAATCTGTGGGGACTATAAGGCTACCCTAAATGGTGCCTTGCAGCAAAGCGCTTACCCCGTCCCAGTAGTGCAACACCTACTACATTCACTGGGAGGGGGCAAGGTTTTCGCTAAACTCGACCTCGCCCAGGCATACCAACAATTGCCGGTCAACAAGGAAACGGCAGAAGCGCAAACCATAGTCACCCACCGGGGAGCCTTTAAATGCAACCGACTCCAATTCGGAGTCAGCATGGCGCCTGGAATATTCCCAAGCCTAATGGAAAGGCTGTTACAAGGCATCAAGGGGGTGGTACCCTACTTCGACGACGTCTTAGTGTCGGCAACCAACCAGGCCGAACTAGAGAGTCGCCTAAGGGAGGTCCTAACCAAGTTCAAAGAGACCGGGCTCAAAGTAAAGAGGGAAAAATGCCAATTATACACGGAGCGGGTTGAATTCCTAGGATATCTCTTAGACTGCCACGGCATTCACCCCACCAACAAAAAGATCAAAGCCATCAAAGAAGCCCCCACACCCAAGTCAAAGACAGAACTGCAGGCGTTTCTGGGGCTGTTTAATTTTTATAATGTCTTCCTGCCCCAAAAGGTGACAGCAGCGGAGCCTTTGCATAGGCTCTTGGACAAGGTGGCGACCTGGACTTGGGGGAAACGTGAGGAAGCCGCCTTCAAGAAAACAAAGGACCTACTCACTTCGGATGCCGTCCTCATCCAGTACAACGAGACTCTACCACTAGCCGTCACATGCGACGCATCACCCTTCAGCGTCGGCGCTGTCCTCAGCCACACTCTCCCCGACGGAAAAGAAGCACCCATCGCGTTCTTTTCAAGGACCCTCACCAAACCGGAGTGGAACTACAGCCAGCTGGAGAAAGAGGCTCTGGCTATTGTCGCCGCAGTAAAAAGGTTTCATGAGTACCTCTACGGCCGGACATTTACCATCATCACTGACCACAAACTGCTGCTGGGAATCCTTGCAGGGAACAGGGCCACCCTGAACATTCTGTCTCCCCGAATGACAAGGTGGTCTGAGTTCCTCGCTGCCTACAACTACGGACTCACACACAGACCGGGTAAGACTATCTCCCATGCGGACGCCTTAAGCCGCTCACTGTTACCGGAACCTGACACTGACCCAGCACCCACGATGACCACCCTCAGTATAGAGACTTTACCCAACCTACCCATAACCGCGTCAGACATTGCCTGAGAAACTAATAAAGACAAACGTCTGGCGTGGGTGTTGCATTGGGTAGAGAGAGGGTGGCCGGAAAGGGACAACGACGAGTCCGTCAGGACATTCCGGAACCGGCAAACAGAACTCTCGTTACTAAAAGGGTGCATACTATGGGGGGATAGGGTGGTCATCCCGGAAAAACTACAAGGGAAGGTTTTGGAACTGTTACACGAGGGGCACCCGGGCATCATTAGGACAAAAGCCCTGGCCAGAAGTTACGCTTGGTGGCCAGGGATGGACAAACAGATTGAGGCCTGGGTAGCAAGGTGTCAACGATGCCAGGAAACTAAGCCAAGCCCACCTGCAGCACCCATCCTACAGTGGGAAACCCCCAGGGGACCTTGGTCTAGGATTCACATAGATTTCCCTGGGCCCACAAAAGGACACACTTTCTTATTAAGCGTAGACGCTTACTCCAACTGGCTAGTGGTAAGCAACATGAGAACAACTACCACGGAGGCCGTGACCAAAGAACTCGGCAAACTTTTTGCAACACACGGCCTCCCAGACATCCTCGTTTCCGACAATGGGCCCCAATTCACCTCACTAGAATTCGAAAAATTCCTAGCAGAGAGGGGCATACGACACATGCTGACAGCCCCGGTGCATCCGGCGGCGAACGGTAGGGCGGAACGGATGGTTCAATTCACAAAGAAAACCATCCAGAAAATAGACCACGGGGAGATCCAGGACAAAATAAATAAATTACTTTTCATCCAACACATAACCCCAAATACCACAACAAATAAAAGCCCAGCCGAACTGCTAATGGGGAGGAAAATAAGGTCCCCACTTGATAGATTAAACCCCACGTACAACCCAGAGAAACCCCCAGACTCAACCAGCACACACCGAACTTTCGCACCAGGCGACGCCATCTACGCAAAAAACCTAACAGGAGACCCATTATGGGTACCGGCTGTCATAACACAACTAACAGGCCCACACTCGTACCGGCTACAAACAACCGACGGACGAGCGTGGAAACACCACATCGACCAGTTAAGATCGAGGACGACCACCCAAGAGACCACCAACGTGCAACCAAGCAAAACCAACCCCCACAACACAAACCAAGAGGGGAGGGAATACCCAGGGAACCAAAACCGACAAGGAATAAACCAGCCATACTCACCTGAAAGCAGCCAGCACGAAACCTCGCCAGAAAGAGACAGCCAGGCCAGCTCAACCAACCCGGGAAGACCCGGGAAGAGCGGCAAAACCCACAGCTCAACCAACCCGGGAAGCCCAGGAGGGAGCTGCGGAGAGTGGCCCGGCCAGACAGGCCAGGCGGTTCCCACGACGGAGTCCAGAGAAACATAACGGGGCACTCTGATTGGCTAGGCGAGCCGCGCCAATTGGCTCGCTGAGAATTTCCTGCGATTGGTCCATTCGAATCGCGGGAGATTCAAAGCGGTGCCATTGGCCACGGCCGCAGCGGCTTGGAAATAAAAAGCCGCGAAGTTTGCCTTTAGCCCCAGTTCGGTTCCTGTACCCAATAAAGAGCTAATGCACAAGTCACCGACTCCTGGCATCATTTCCGACGGACACAACAATTACCCAATACTGAAGTCAAAGTTTATTCCCACATTTTTGAAACTGTTGGAAGAAATATCCTTCTGGGTTTAGTTCCAAGTGGGGGAAAAAGACACTGGAAACATGGAGGCTGTTGGGAAAGATGGTTTAATGGTGGACAGCAGGACCACAAGGCTCGAAGTTCCAAAGTGAAAAGGATGATCACATGCTTCGAAGTGAGAAGAGAAGGTCAAGAAGAGCTGAGGTGCTGAGAGTGACTGGGTTTTGTAACCTTTGTTGGGATTTGAATTGGAGCTTGTATTCTGATTGGTTGTCAGACTCCCATGGGGCCATGCAGGGGCAACTCTGTAGGCTGTCCTGAGTTCCAGGCTTGGTTGAGCCTGGCTGGATGATGATGCACTGAAAAGGGCTTTTGAGCAATTGCTATAGCTTTACCTGGAGATCTTTGTTATGTAAAGTATTCTGGCCCAGGCCTTAATGGCCCACCCATTAACAAAGGTGGGGGTGAGTTTCTGCTTCTGAGGTGAGTTTCTGCTCTTGAGTTTCTACTCTTTTTAGGGGAAATATTCTGCCTTTTTAATATTTCCTAGGATATTTCAATTTTCTAGGAGAGGTGTGAGTGCTAACTTCCTACAAAACCTCAGTGAGAAATGTAACAAAGATGTAATCATTTTTATGCCCCAAATCTGCAGTTGCTGCCACAAGAGATTCAGAGGTTGGAAGTAATTTATGTTCTTGTAATCTTTAAATCAGGACTGGAGGACTATTGGCTGTGTAGATATTGTGGGACTGTAGATATAATTCCTGAACACTCCTTGGTGGAGTGGATGAGACCTGAAATCTAACAGATTTTCTATAATAAAAGACAATTTATTATTGGAAGATTTTTGAATGTTGTTCTCCCTCAATTAATAATGGGCAGGAGAATCAAGATTCCTGTGAACTGTTCCAAGTGATCAGTACTAAAGATGGAATGGAGAAGTTTGGAATTCGAATGGAATTCAAAAACCATGAGAGAAACCAGTCAGAGAATTGGAATCAGGAAAGCTCATGTTCCACTGATGCTCCGATGCGAGACTTTCTTGACCAACAAGAGAAAATAAGGAAAAAATATACTGGAAAAAGTGTGAAGCTAATCAAAGCTGAAGTACAAGTAAATGAACCCTATTTAACCCAAAACAAAGGAGAAGGTGCTATAAGAAGACACAATGGAGAGAATTACAATGGAACTTTCATTCTTTCTCTTGCGAATAACAGTGTCCTAAGAATACACAAAAGGATCCACACGGGGGAGAAGCCATATAAATGCATGGAGTGTGGAAAGACCTTTGCTCAAAGTTGTCATCTTATTTCCCATAAGTTCATCCACACAGGGGAGAAGCCATATAAATGCATGGAGTGTGGAAAGACCTTTTCTTGGAGCAGTGACCTTCGAAGACACATAATGCTGCACACAGGAGAAAAACCATATAAATGCATGGAGTGTGGAAAGACTCTTCGTCGTATTCATCCTGTTTTTCATGTTAGTTTGTTGAAACCAGAACGTACCTGTGCCTTGAGACCAATCCAATCTGATCCCCCTGTGCCAATATTAATTGAGGGAGAACAACATTTCGAAATTAAAGAAATTCTGGACTCTAGAAAATGGAGGGGTCGTACCCAATACCTTGTAGCTTGGAAACATTTTCCTCCGTCCCATTCTGAGTGGGTAAATGAAAAGGACCTTAGGGCTCCTGAACTGTTAAAGAAATTTCATGCCAAATATCCTGATAAACCATAGAAATGTACGATAATGTTAACATGTAACTATTTTGTTTTTCTTTCAGGGACTTATGTCCTTCTTCTAGGGGGTCCGAATGTCAGCCTCAAGATACCCCTTCTACCTTCCCCTTCCTGACTATCTGCTATTATTTCATTATTTCTCTCGGCTGTCATGGCAACGGTGGGAGGGGGGATTTTATATGGGAAGAGAGCTGGAGGTGTTTACATTCCTTGCTGGGCTAGCAAGGGGAGGGGGGATTCTTGTCTTTAACTTTCCGTTTCCTGGCTATCTTTTCCTCTTTTGCGCAACTGCGAACTTTTATCAAAATATGCCAAGGTCATTTGACAAGACGTCTCATCACCATCTGAAGATGACCACATGAGCCGTTTCAAAAGTTTTAATTGGAAGAATCATTTGAACTTTGGGGGGTGGGAGCAAACCTATTTCTTTGTATATGCATTCTACCCGCCAATTTCTCAGTTTCGGAATTGCTTTGCAGCTACCACTTTATTTCCCAGTAAAAGGATAACTTTGCTCTACCCCATGGAGTCTGAGTATTTCTTTCTTGGGATCTAAAAGGAGCGCATCCTGACAGTAGCCCACAGAATAAAGATACACAAAACACTTTAAGCATAGAGCAACTAAAACTCAGCTACAGTACAACACATTTGGTGTCAGACCCTAAAAGTGTCCAGGTAAGATCATTCAACTTGTTCCAGAATGGAGATAATGCGGGGACAAGCAAACCTCCAATGGGGTATGTGTGTGTGGGTGGGGCAACTTGTGTCTACCAGGAGAAATTCTACATCAGCTGAAGCTTCTGGGTGGTCTTCAGAGATAACTCCATTTCAAGATTAACGGACATGCAGTTAAAAGAAGCATGGACTTCCAAACCTACTGGAAACCAATCTTATTAAAAAGTAATGGGCTTAATTTGTCCATCAATTTGGTTAGAATTGGGCTGTTGGTCACAAAAGAATATCATTGGGAAAATCTCAGTATTGGCGATGAGGAAGGCATATATTTTCGTTAATTTCATTTTATTTAATAAAGTTTTCTAAATGTTCTCTTCTGCCATCTTTGTGTTGCAGTAATGTGACTGATCAGCCACATGACAAAACTTGTATTATATAACATAATCTTATGACTGTTATTAGAAAATAGCTACATTTGGCCAACATATTATTTACTGCTTGTTTTGCTTAACATAGAAAACGTGAAGAAAAGACTTTCGGCATTAGATGCAAGTAGTTTGCAATGTGTCTACGATATTCAGGGTGATGTCATGGACCCTGGAGTCATAGAATAACAAATACTTTATTTACAAAATAAATAACAAAAAACATATTTCAGGTGGGGAAAGATATGGAAAAAAAATTAGGGAAATTCAGACTGGAAAAGATGGACGCTAAAATAGAAAAGCAGAATTGTAAAGGATGAAGGGTGAACTGATTTCAGATATATCTGCTTGAGAAAGGACAGAGCTCAATTTAGGATGTTATTTATTTTAAGGAATGGAGGTTATTTCCAAAAGATATATTGTAATAATGATAGTCTTTGTTTTAATTAGCTTGGCCTCCCATGTATGAAACTGAAAGCTATGTAGGTTCAAGCAAGGAACCAGTCCAAACAATTGCCAGCAATCAAAAATTGATTGAAAGGTGTGTTGAAAGGCTGCTTAAAATGCCTTTCTTCTGAGGATTCGATTTTCCTGCTGGGAGAGCTCCGATGCAAGGATACAGACAACTGCTTGAAAGCTGGTTCTTTTTATCTTTCAGGAAGGCGAGAGATAGCAAAAAGTCTGCATTCCTGGGGCTAGCTAGCTTTGTATAATAAACCCCTGATTTTTATACTTTTTTTCTCCTTTTGTGTGTGAGTGCTTGTATTTGTATTTCTTAATGTTTTAAATCCTGTCAGGGGTTGTCTTCATTTCCGCCAGAGGGTAAACTCCGTGGGGTGGTTTGATTGGATTATCAGTTTCATCCTAATGTTTTCTTTTATTTGTTTTGTGGCAATCTCTTGTCTGCTTCCTATGGAATTTATTTCATGTCTTTTGTCTATTTGTTTTTGCTGATTTGGCATGACCTGTTGTTTGTAAGGGATTTCTTTTTCTTGTTTCCCTAGCTTTCTTAATTACTTGGCTTTTGTCTAGGGGGCTTCTTTCAATACCTTTTATTAAATCTCTTTTCCTATGCAAGTTTGTTTTATGGCTGGCCTGATGTTCCCTTTGGGCTTTTCCTGCTTGGGTGTCACCACTGTCCTCATGAAGTTCCCTTTCCACAGGTGTGTGCCGGTTTGCACACACACATACAAATACACAATGTTTTTTTAAATATCCTTATGAAGCTTAGAATGGGTTTTTTTTTTAATGAAAATAATTCAAGAATGAAGAGAAAGACCAAAAAGCTTTATTCATAAAAGTTAACATCCACAAAAGCCAAATAGATCATTGTTTTTAATTGTTAATAGTCTTGATAATCCAAAATAAAAGCAGGCTTTGCCATCTTGCTCCTGGTTTACTTTTAAAAGAATACAGGATCCAAACATTTCATTCATGTAACAACTTAAAAATGATGCTGCTATTTCAAATCAGCACTCAAATTAATCCCTTTCCCTGTATTTAATTAGAGTGAACAGAACTGACCTAAATTGGAAAGCTGAATTACTAGTTTCAAAGTGCACACTATGAAGACTCATTACAACAAGAAGCAGATGTAAGATGCATTTTTTTCCCTTCCACTCTCACTGTTGGAAGTCAATGATGGATTGTGTTTATTTGAAAAAAAAAAAAATCCTCTGCCCCCTTGTGACCAATAAAGAAATCACAGTTTTAAAAATGAAATTAGTTGTTTAATTTATTCATTTGGCTGCAGAGCTTTTGCATTTGGATGAAAATGTGGTGTGTGTAATGGTTTCAGGCATGGGTGAAATGAATGGAGACAGTCTTAGTTGGTGAACTTTCAGCTCTTTATTACATAGTGACTTGTGTCTTTAATAACAACAACTCTGCCTTATATAGGCAACCTTAATGTGAAATAACCAATAGGGAGCTGTAAAACGCTAGCTCCAAAACCAATAAGAGTCCTTCATTAAGGGCCAATCGGATTCTCTGAACCCAACCAATCCGATCGAGCCGCTTAACAACCAATCAGAAGTGCAGGACCAGAACCCTGCACTTTACCCCAAGCTCACTTTTATTTTAACTATTTACATACATAACACCACTTCCCCCTGGCTCCTCAATTATTGTGTGACTATATAGTCCTTCAAATAGGACGGTTGTCTTTTGGGTCCATTAGATTTTCTTTGGACTGGCTGCGTGCAGTCCTGTTGAGGTAGAATGTTATTTGGCAGTGGCTCAGCTTCTCGTTCTGGTGTGATTTCCCTTGGAGCGTACGATTCTTCCTCCTGCTCCATTTCCTGAGTTTCACTTGATTCATCGCTTTCTTGGAATAGGTTCCCTGGAATGTCGTCTTCTTCCATTCCTCCCCCCCCCTCAGTTTGGTCGTGGGGGAGTTGTTGGCTGGCCGATATGAGTCGTGACCGTAATTGGTCAATATGTTGATTCCACAGTCTTTCATCAACACATCTTACAATATAGGATTTGGGCCCAGTCTCGTGTATTATCGTTGCTTCAATCCAAACCGGGTCGCCCAATAAATTTCTTGCATAAACGGGTCGCCTACCTTGAAGGTACGGTAGCATCCGCTGGATCCTGCAGGCTTTTCTGGCTCGTAAGCAGGGTGCAGTCGGTCGAGGCGGGAACGGAGTTTTCGCCCCATGAGAAGTTCTGCGGGAGTTCTGCCGGTTACGCTGTGCAGAGTGATGAGTTTTAGAAGTAGAATGCGGTTTATTTTTTCGTCAATATTATCATAGTCCACTTTTTGCAAAGTCTTTTTTACAAATTGGACCATGCGTTCCGCTCGGCCGTTGGTAGCAGGATGCGCCGGTGAGGTGAGCGCATGGCGGATACCATTATCAGCAAGGTACTGTTCAAACATTAGCACTGTAAACTGTGGTCCGTTGTTGGACACCAGGACGTCCGGCAATCCATGAGTTGCAAAGAGTCTATTAAGGACTTTAATGACTGCTTCGGAGGTTGTATTGGTCATTCGATGAATTTCTAACCAATTAGAGTATGCATCGACAGTCAACAGCAATGTATGTCCTTTAATCAGCCCTGCGAAATCCAGGTGGATTCTGGACCAGGGTCCACGTGGCATCTCCCATTCGGTCGGTGCAGCTTTTGGTGGTGCGTTGCTGGTTTGTTGGCACTTAGTGCAGGCTTTGACCCATTGCTCGATGTGTCGGTCCATGCCTGGCCACCAAGCGTAGCTCCGTGCAAGTGCTTTCATCCGCACGATCCCGGGATGTCCTTCGTGCAAGATTTGTAACAGCGTCTTTTGGAGTCGTTCTGCAACGACGACTCTATCGCCCCAGATGACACAGCCTTTTTGCGAAAAAAGTTCAGTCTGCCTTGTTTTAAATGGCGCTAAGTCATCTGGGACCTGGTCCAATGGCCATCCACGTTCTACCCAGCCTAGGACTCGAGCTAGGGTGTGGTCTCGTCTGGTCTCTCTCGCGATATCTCGAGCGGTCATAGGGGGCGAGTTGAGCGTTTTGATTTGTAATGCCGATACTGTTGGTGCCGGATCATCGAGAGTCTCTGGTAATGGTGCTCTGCTGAGCGTGTCGGCGTGGGGAATGGCTTTCCCCGGGCGATATAACAATTGATAATTATAAGCAGCTAGGTACTCTGACCATCGACTCATTCTTGGGGACAATATATAGGGGGTTGGTTTGTCCCCAGCAATTATCCCCAGTAAAGGTTTGTGGTCAGTTACAATGGTAAATGTCCTTCCATATACATACTCATGGAATTTTTTTACGGCTGACACAATTGCAAGAGCTTCCTTATCTATTTGTCCATAGTTACGTTCTGCATGGGAAAGAGTCTTCGAAAAGTATGCAACGGGGGCCTCGTTTCCATTAGGCAGCACATGGCTCAAAATAGCGCCCACCCCAAACGGTGAGGCATCACAAGTTATAACCAATGGTAATGTTTCATTATATTGCATAAGTACAGAATCAGATGTAAGTAAATCTTTTACATTTTGAAACGCTTTTTCCTCCCGGTAACCCCAAACCCACAATGCTTTCTTATCTAATAACCGGTGTAACGGTTCAGCCACAGTCGCCTTATGTGGTAAAAACACATTATAGAAATTGATAAGGCCTAAAAATGCCTGGAGGTCTGTTTTGTTACGGGGTCTGGGAGCATTTTTTATCACCCTTAATTTACTCTCAGTTGGGTGAATACCCTGACTATCAATGCGATAACCTAGAAATTCAACACTGTCGGTATACAGATGACATTTACCCCTTTTTACTTTCAGTCCCGCTTCTTGGAATTTTTTAAGAACACATTTTAAACGATTCTGCAGAATTTTTTTACTAGGAGCTGCAATTAACACATCTTCAAAATACGGAACCACGCCCTTGATTCCCTGCAATAATCGTTCCATTAAACTTTGGAATATTCCCGGGGCTGCACTTACCCCGAATTGTAATCGAGTACATTTAAAAGCACCTCTGTGCATTACTATCGTTTGAGCTTGGGCTGTTTTATCATCCACGGGCAATTGTTGATAGGCTTGAGCTAAATCTAATTTAGCAAAAACCTTTCCGCCTCCCAGGGAATGAAGGAGGTGCTGCACCACCGGCACTGGATACGCATTCTGCTGGAGGGCGTGGTTTAGAGTGGCCCGGTAGTCCCCACAGATTCGGATTGACCCATCTGGCTTAATGGGGGTTACAATAGGAGTTTCCCATGGAGAATGATCAATGGGTTGCAGTACCCCTTGTTTAATTAGTTTGTCAAGTTGTTCATCTATCTTGGCCTTAAGGGCGAACGGAACTCGACAGGGCTTTAAATGGATCGGGGCGACCTTAGGGTCGAGGCTAAACAAAATTGGGGTCCCCTTATACTCGCCCAGATGATCTGCGAAGACATCACTGAATTCAGAAATAAGGTCCTCCTCCCACTCACAATCACTGACTCGGTTTATGCCGGCTACTTCGATGCCGAGTGGCGCAAACCATTGGAGGCCCAACAAACTAGGCCTGTCCCTATCAATGATCGTTAGAGGTAAGTATGCCGTATGCTTTTTAAACGAGACGCGGATTCGACAAGACCCAACCACAGGGATCCGATTCCCTTGGTAGTCTTTAAGGATGAGACGTTGCATTCGAAGGTCTTGGCGTTGGATGGTAGGAATGAGTTGCTTTAATGTCTTCCACGACACCATCGAGAGGGACGATCCGGAATCGACCTCCATGTGGCAAGGTTGGTTCTCTATGGCTACTGTAACTCGAATCTTCTTAGCGTCCATGGCTGAGGCGTGACCTATAGTGATAGTATGGTGAGCCTCTTCTTTCTGCAATGCTTGATATCTGTAGGAGTGGTTTGCTGGATCTCGCCTTATAGGACGGTTTCCTGCCGATTGGCGAAAGTTGGTTCCCTTTGAGGCCTGACTTGGTCCCGGTAAACTGCGACAGACTCGACTGATGTGGCCTCGTTTTTCGCACTCATGGCACAGTGCGTTGCGGAATTTGCATTCGGCCCTGGCATGGTTTGCTCCACAGCCAGTGCAAGGGCGTAAGGGCTTAGGGCGAGGATCCCGGTCAGACCGCATTCGATGGACCCCTTCTTCGTCGCTGTCTGATGACGAAGAGAGGTCCTTGTGGTGCGTCATAACGAGCTGCTCTTCTGACTTGGATAAAAGGTTGCCTGTCGTTGGGGTCGTTAGGTTTCGGCTTCGCCGTAGTTGCGCCGCAGACTTTTTGGTCGCCTCAGCAGCAGTGGCTTCGGCGATGGCGTCAGCAAGGCTTGCATCAGCTTGCTTTGCACGCCTAGCACATCTAATCCCAGAATTAACCAGTCTCTCAGTGCTTCATCTAAGTCTGCGAACCCGCAGAGGCCTCCTAAGTGTCGGAGGTCTGCCACGAAGTCAGCCACACTCTCTCCTTTTCGTTGGCTTCGTTGATAGAACTTGTGGCGTCTCACGAGTGTAGGTATGGTTGGCGCGTAATGGTCTCTCAGGAGAGGTTCGAGGTCATCCCAGCTTATTGCTTTCACTTCTCGAGGTTTCGCGAGTGCTTTCGCCATTTTAAAGACAGCCGGGCCGCAGTACGTCAGGAACAGCGCCCGCTTCTTGGCTGGTGTGGCGTCCTTCAGGTTGTTCGTTTCGAGGAACATTTGGAAGTGATCCATGTAGGATTCCCAATCCTCTTGGTTTGGATCGAACGGAGCGGGTGGTACGATGCCGCTGGACATGGTTTCCGTTGGTGGCGCCGTCTTAACACGTGCTCTGTTTTTTCTTCCAAGTTCCTTAAGATCAGATGTCTCCAAATCCCATCCTCGTCGCCAGTGTAATGTTTTCAGGCATGGGTGAATGAATGGAGACAGTCTTAGTTGGTGAACTTTCAGCTCTTTATTACATAGTGACTTGTGTCTTTAATAACAACAACTCTGCCTTATATAGGCAACCTTAATGTGAAATAACCAATAGGGAGCTGTAAAACGCTAGCTCCAAAACCAATAAGAGTCCTTCATTAAGGGCCAATCGGATTCTCTGAACCCAGCCAATCCGATCGAGCCGCTTAACAACCAATCAGAAGTGCAGGGCCAGAACCCTGCACTTTACCCCAAGCTCGCTTTTATTTTAACTATTTACATACATAACAGTGTGCAAGATTTCCACCACGCGAAGTTTTCAGGGGATTAAATGCATGTGTGCTGTGAGGAAACTAGGCTCATCTTTCCCATTTTCTATTGTGTCCCATGAATCACTTTGAGTACACCCATAGTTGCCCTACCTTCAGATGGAAGATTTCTTGCTGAATCTTTCACAGAACGCCCATAGGGTACAGTTTTTCTCCCTCACAACCCGTAGCTAGGATCAACTCAACTTCTGGAAGTACAGTTCCATCTTCTGATAGAAACCTGCCATTTCCTCAGCTTTTGTTACCTTGTGATGGCAATGACTAGAAGCCTGGTCATAAAGAGATCAGTGATGGGACAGTGTGTTCATATGGTCACTTTCTAGGTTCACACAGCAAATGGT
The DNA here is from genome assembly GCA_033807585.1 of Hydrophis major. NCBI lineage: Eukaryota > Metazoa > Chordata > Lepidosauria > Squamata > Elapidae > Hydrophis > Hydrophis major. The sequence continues at coordinate 131,022,531 of CM066331.1, forward strand.
GAGTGATGGCAGGCAAATGGTTCTCCCGACTGTGTGCTATGTTCAGCAGTGGCTGAAGGAAGAAAATCCCCCCACATTAGCCAGTACTACACTCCATAACCTTGGCAATACTGAACTGGTGGTCATCAGAACCAGGAGGTATGTATTGTGTAATTCCATATACCAAATTTCTGCACACCCAGTCAACAGTTTACATGCTGGGACCAGAGCTGTGGAAGTAAGGAAATCCTGCTTTAACCAATGCTGACTTCTTGAGTGACCAGCCTGACCAACCCACCGTAAGGATCAATCGCAATCCTTGATTTATGGAGGAAGACCAACAAAAAGAACAGCCAACTGTTTTACAGGGACTCCGCCCTTAGGGGTCTAGTGCTTCAGGTGAATCACAGGTAGGTAAGGGTTACTTTGGAGAAGAAAGTCCCCACAGATCTAATGCTAACAAATGAATAAACCCATCATTCTGGCCATCTGTCGAAACTCCAGTCCCATTCCACATCATTGAGACTAAATATTGAATGTTTGCTCAATGCTGGCAAAAAAATAAAAAACCTTACCAATTATTGCATCTTAATTTCTTCTCCCATAAGTAATTCTAATATCATTGGGTCTTGCCTGATTTAAGTTAGCTTATTGTCATTGCACCTCATACAATGAAATTAAATACCATCTTCAGTGTACGTTATGACTGAGGTTAAGCGTGAGTACAGGGAAAGTATATGCTGGCATACTTTGCCCAGTCCACCAGATTGGTGAAAGCCACGTTGGACTAGTTTTTTGAATTTGTCCTCAATAAAAGAAGCTGGCTTTTCCCTTGACAGACATAAAAAGGCCACTTCCCCCCCCCAAAAGGATATCTATATTAGAACATAAAAAGTTGGAAGGCATGTTATAAGACAGGGGTCCCCAACCACCGAACCGCGGACCGGTACCGGTCCATGGAACATTTCTTACCAGGCCACCAGTTTGCTGGGCGCTGCCATCTTGTTTGACAAGAAAGTGCTTCCAGGTGAGCTTTTCCGGTTGGAAAGCGGCGTTTGGGTCCTGAAGGAATCCTCGCGCCTTAGTTTCATTGAAGGAGGCGGGCTTCGAATGAAACTAAGGTGCGAGGATTCTTTCAGCACCCAAGGCAAGGCGAGCCAAGTGACCGTCCTGAAGCCATCCCGAAGCGAAGCCCATCGACAAAGGTACAAAGGAGGAGTTGAAGGTGGCGGGGAGAATTGGGGGACGGTTAGCTGGCCAGTCGCTTGGCTCACCTTGCCTTGTCACCTTGTGTGCTGATGCCGGTACCGGGCCGCGAATCATTTTGTGATGCCGGTACCGGGCTGCGGCACAAAAAAGGTTGGGGGCCACTGTTTTAAGAGATCAGTCACTGACAAAAGACCTCCAATGAAACAGAACTCTTGGTGGCAGCCTGCCACCAAGCTCAAATGCATGCACAGAATACTTCAACCTCCTGCAATTCAAAGAAATGAGATCTGTTACAAATAGTCCTTAAGGTATAACCGTAATGGAACCGTAATGGAGCATCACAGTTGTAGCTTATGATGGTTGTAAAGCAGGTCTGTCATGTAACGAACACAATTTTATATTATTTTTTTTTACTGTGGTCACTAAACAAACCATCCTGGTCATTAAGCAAATCTATAATCATTAAGTGAACACCATGTTCATTAAGCAAGGCAGTGGTTTGCTATGTATGTAGTTTTGCAGAAAACCAGAAGTAAATGCTGATTTGAGGCAAAACTGTTATAAAATGTGATTGTGTGATGGTAGGACATTTTATTTATTTATTCATTTATTTGATTGATATTGCCGCCTATTCGCCCATGGTGACTCAACACTGCAGAGAGCCATAAAGACGACCCAGTTGCTGAAACCCAAAATGGGATCATCTGACCAGGCTGACCATTGGAACATCAAATCTTGCTCATAAATAGGTCCGTCAAAGCTTCAAATAGTCGCTAAGTGATCAATTGAAAACTAACCATCATTAAAAGCCATTCATATCTGGATCTGTGCACAACTGTTCTTCCAGTCTTCCTTGAATCATTCCATAGTAAGCTGCATCTTTGAGTATCTTGAATGAGCCTTGGTGGCACAAAGGTTACGCTACTTTTGCTGATTGCTGGCTGCCTCAAGTTGGCAGTTCAATTCTCACCAGGCTCAAGGTTGACTCAGCCTTCCATCCTTCCAAGGTGGGTAAAATGAGGATCCAGATTGTTGGGGCAATATGCTGACTCTGTGAATCGCTTAGAGGAGGCTGTGAAAGCACTATAAAGCAGTATATAAGTCTAAGTGTTATTCTACTGCTATCTTCCAAGGGCAAGTTTTTTAATAAGTGACTTAGCTGCCATACATTAAAACAACACAAAACTGTTCAAAGTTTGTAACAAATTTGGCTGTATGGCAATTTTTAATTAAACAAGATCATTTTAAATGGCTAATTATGTTTAAAGGCAGCGTTAATATTTCATATTTTATGCAACACTCCTTGAGTGTCAGTGACCTGGGACTATAATTTTTAATGGATTTTCTAGCTAAAATGAGAAGGGGCTGTATTACAGAACATAATAAAGCTTGGAAATTAGCTTTGCAAAACCTTTCACGTGGTTCTCTTGATGCGTTCTATTCTTCTGTGATAACATGTAAGAAGTTGTGCACTTACAGTCGGGTTACTATAGTGCCAACTAGTATATTCTTGGCTAGAAGAATAAATCATTTAGTGGCCAGAGGTTTTTATTTTTTAAAAAAAACCATCTTTGAAATCCTGTGTTGTAAGGCAGCTGCTTGTCTGAATTCTAAAGTCCAGAGCATTTTAGCTTCTCCATTTTGTGTTATTTTGTCTATTTTGTGGTTATTATCCTAAAGTTTCAGAGCAAAGATTTCAGTGCACTTTTCAAAAGCTAGCTTGGTCAACCCACTACAGGAGAAGTCACCAGGAAAATATTCCCTTGTGGAACTGCCTTCAGTTGGTCTGCATCAATTCACTAGCCATAGAATTGCTCATGTAAGACAGATCAGTAAAGCTGTTGCATTCATAAAATCTCCCCACAAAAGACAAAAAGTAAGATAACAGCAGGGAAGAATGTTCTGAGAAGTTTTTCTAAGCAGTCCTTCATTAGGTAGATTATGGTAACATTGACACAGCTATTAAATTTAATGAGCAGTTAAACCAACATTAATAATAATAGGATATTTGGTGCAGAGCTCTTAGTCCTTAATTGTAAAACACTCTTGGAAGCTAGCTACTCACATATACCTTGGTGCAAAGTAATCAGGGTATTCAGGAAAGGAGATTTTCTACGTGGAAAGTAGAAAGTAGTGTTTCCAGTCAGAGTTCACTTATTTCATTGGTTTAAAACCAGCTTCAGACTCAAGGACTCTGAGGTGTGTAGATGACCAATGGCAACCTAGAGAAAGCAAAAATAGAATACAGCCTACAATAAAACAGAATGGGGAGAGAAGAAATGAGAAGGATGGTTGTTGTTTTTTCCAGGTCGAAATTTAATTCACAATGCTGCCTCTCCCTGAAGTGCTTAAAAGGACAGCCTCACAAATGGTCCTTGACTTATGACTTCAGTGGAGCCCAAAATTTCCATTGCTAACCAAAATTCAGTGAGTTTTGTGACTTTCTTGCCACCGTTGTTAAGTGATTCATGACAGTTGTTAAATGGATCATTCCGTGTTTAAGCAAATCTTGGTTTTCCTCATTGATTTTGCTGGCTGGGAAGCTTCCAAATGGGATGGTGCAACTCCCATAAAGAGGTGCCAGTTGCCCAGCTTCTGGATTTTGATCATATCACGCTGGGGGTGCTGCAGTGGTTGTAAGTGTGAAAACTGGTCAAAAGTCAAAAAATTTTCAGAGCCATTGTAACTTCGAGCAGTCACTAAATGAATGCCCAGGGACTACCTGTATTTCTTCAGAATATGTGTCATCCAATATGAGTTTAAATCAGTATTATTTTTTTAATCATGGAGGTTCTATTATGTATATATGCAAGGATGCATGGATGTATGTGTAAAGGGGGGAAAAGAAGCACCTGAAATATTAAATTGAACCTTTAAATAAAGGGAGGGAAGGGAGGATTAAAATAATTAGATAGTATTTTATGCCCTCTAGTGGAGATTACCAAAAAGAGGATTAAGAGCCTTGTGTATAGTTTGGAGCCGAAGGGTGAATCATCAGAACTGAGATAACTTGAAAGAAGTTTGAAATGCAAAGAAGCCCTGAAACTGAGCCAGCTCTTAGTGACTGCCTCATATAATTTATTTGGCAGTGTTTATAAAAGTGGGGGTTTTCCTCCCCACTACTGCTTTCTTTGCTTTCCCTACCAATGATTGTAAAGTGACAGATTTTTCTTAATTTAGGAAAAGGTTTATGTGGAATAACTTATAAATATAGGTGCAGGAAAGCAAGAATACACACCTCTTAACTATCATATACAAATAAACTGTTAAGGAAAAAAATTATGGTTGCTTTTGCTGACCAAATCTTGCAGTCTTATACATTTGCATCCCCCCCCCTCATATATGTGTGTGTGTGTGTGTGTGATGTGTGTACCTTTTTTCTTTAGTAGACACTTTCCACAAGGCTTTTAAATATTCACACGCAAAATTAAAAAATGCCAGATATAGCATCCTACACTATAAATCTAAAATTTCACTACTGCAAAGCAATCTACTCATGTCTGATTAAATAAAAAATAATACATAAAATACGTTTGCACACTAGGCAGTAATTTAACCTGGGAAATTTCTGCTGAGGGATGAAAGTGAAGTATTTGACCTGGGCAATTTATGCATGACAACAAGCTTCAGGGCAATGATCTAAAGCAGAAGAGGAAATCTAAATTTAATATGGGTAACTTCCCAGAAATATTAATATGAATATATTAAAGTGAGTTTCATTTTAGGGTTTCCCTTCTGTGTGATTCTTTTTCTAGTGTGTGTGCTTTTTGGTGCATTTCAGAATTGTGTTTTATGTATGTTTGGATAAGGCCATTTAAATAGTGAGAAATGAAAAGGAATGATTTAATAGCAGCTGTGCCGCCATCTCTGATACAGAAGTCCATGTGGGATTACATGTAATTAATTTAAAAGGCGATTACAGTATATCTGACAAAAGAGAGGATTTTATCAAAAATTGCAGCTTACAGGGGCATACTGCTGTAATAAAAATAAACCTTGCTTTAATGAAGGAAATAAATAAAGCATCACTTTTTGAAACTATTTGAAATATGAGAATTTCAGTAATAAATTATGGGAGGTTTTTTTGGCTTCATTAAATGTAAATCGAAATGTTTGTCGCTTAAAATCTGCATAAAGCCAGTATTAACATACAACATGATGAAGAGATATGTAAACAATAAAGACTTTTAAACCTCTTTCTTGGGAATATCAGTGATGCAACTATCTCACCAAAAAGGCACATTTATAAAATTATCCCCGTCAAGCAATGAAAAGGATTTAGAAATTCTCTGTAATTCTAGTGATGATGAGCTATTAATAGACTGATTCATTGGTGCTGGATTCAGTACTGAAATTAAAATGTAGAGCTATAGGATGACTGCTTGTAGAGTCACTCTTCATTTATGTCTTATGTGGCTCAAAATACCATAAACCTTTCTATAATAATGAAATGTATATATTTCCTGCAGGTTCATGCCCTGCCTAAATGAAGCAGGTTTATTAATCTAGTCTCATAAGAATTTGGAAGGGTGAAGTTCAGTGGAATGAAGCCAGTTCCATGCTTTATTCTAGATGCTCTGTCCAATTTACTAGCCAACACTATATAGACTGTTGAAAAGATTATTTTGGTTAGCACAGGTTAATTACATGGTAACATACAGAATAAGAGTCCATTCTATCAATATGTGCTGCAACTACAGTCTTTTATTACTGGTATCCAAAGACAAAACAAGAAATAATTATTCACAACTTCCAACTTTTTATAAGATTAAGATTTAATTTTTTTTTTTTTAAATACAGATTCTTGACAGAAAAGGACTACTATAAAATCCAGGGTGTCATCTTTGGCAGATCTTCCAGTGGAAATTATAGCTTATGTAGCCAATATATGGAAAGAAGTCATTTCTTCATATGCAAGATTAAGTCATTTTGGTCTCCTTAATGAATAATATGAAATCCAATTTTATAAGATAGTGCAAATTTAAATATTGCATTTTTTAAAACTAGCTGAAGTTTCCCATCATTAATCAAATGATGAAAACACCTCTGAAACATATTTTTGGTGTTTGATTCCAAAGTACAAAGATAAGCCTTGTGTATGTGAGTTTCTGTTAAACACAAAATTAAAATTAAACTCTTTCATTCTTCCTCTGTGAACTGAGAATGAATCTTCATAATTGTCCCCAAGGTTTCTAACATACACAGTGAACGGGTCAGTTGAAACTCATAGTGGATTCCTGGAAAGCATTAACCCAATTTATAGGTTAGTAAATCTGGACCAAGCACATGTCAACTACTCAAAGATATTGGTGGAAAATGGGGAAACATCAGCTTTCATATGAGTTAAATCTGATATTCATTCACTCACTATATAATTTCTACCTCAAAAAATACTGGACAGCAGACAGTATTCCTCAACTTTGGCAAGTTTAAGGTGTGTAGACTTTCACTCCAGGAACTTCAAATCTCAATAAATAAATGTTCTGTCTAAGATATTGGCAAAAAAATAATAATCAGAAAATAAAAAAGACAAGCTGAATAGTCAAGACCTTGTTGATGATCCAAGCTCTGTAAAGGACCTTGGAATACTCATCTCTAATGATCTAAGTGCTAGAGCCCACCTTAACTACATAGCCAAAAAGCCATTAAGAGTTGTTAACCTAATCCTGCATAACTTTTTCTCTGGTAATATCACACTACTAACTAGAGCATATAAAATATTTGCTAGACCAATTCGCAAATACAGCTCATCAGTCTGGAACCCACATTACGTATCTGATATTAGCACAGTTGAGAAAGTCCAGAAATATTTCACAAGAAGAGTTCTCCACTCCTCTACTCGTTGCAGAATACCTTATGCCACCAGACTTCAAATTCTAGACCTAGAAAACCTTGAATTACACCATCTTCAGCCTGATCTAAATATGGTATATAAAATCATACATTGCAATGACTTACCTGTCAATGAATACTTCAGCTTCAACCATAACACAAGAGCACACAATAGATATAAACTCAAGGTTAACCGCACCAAACTTGATTGTAGGAAATACAACTTCAGCCACAGAGTGGTCAATGTCTGGAATACTCTACCTGACTCTGTGGTTTCTTCCCCAAACCCCAAAAACTTTAACCTTAAACTGTCTACTATGGACCTCACCCCTTTCCTAAGAGGTCTGCAGGGGGCATGCATAAGCGCACCAATGTGCCTACCATCCCTGTCCTATTGTTCCTTTTATTTTTCTTATATATACCCATTTCATGTATTCATAACTATGTATATACTTATACCTATTATCTTGTAAGCGATTGACAAATCAAATAAATAAATAAATAAAATAAGTCTACACATCTTAAATTTGCTTAGATTGAGAAAGAATCCTCTAGGTGGCTTATACAAGAATATTGTCTGCATTATAAATACAACAAAGTAACAGCCAGTAACACAACAAACATAACTGAATATAGTGGGACAATCACTCCAGGCTCTAAAGTCCTGTTATAATTGTCTTCATAGTCTTCCCAGACTCTAAAATTCCAGGGCCATCCAGAAAACCAACAACACCTCCCTTTACTCTTTAAGCCCCACTTCTTTTCCTGTTGTATCAGTCTTAAAATGCCCCAAGTCACACTCTCCACCTGCTCATTTAGCAGTAGTGGAGTCCCAGAAGGAGTAGGTCCATTCCATCAAGAGGCAGCATTGGAGCTTACAGAGTATATTGATGTAGAAAAAGTAATTCCAATTTGCTTCAGCTTGCTTTCTCCTATATAGATCCTAAATGTCTCCAGATATTCAGTCAAGACACAGATAGAATCTCTGGTAAGGTCCTGCAAAGTGAACTACAATTGAATATCATTGGCATCGCATTGTATCTTGAACCAACACTTTCATATAAATCTTAAAAGAAATGATGATGACACCAAAGCCATTGTCAGTGGTATGGAAGGCTGCCAAGAGATTTAAGACAGAGAGGAGGAGGGCACTATGTCATCCAAATTAGCGAATCCCAGGAGTAGCTAATGCCATCACCATTTCATATCTGTCTGAAACCTGGCTGAACATGGCATAGCTAATCTATTTCCTGTAAAGGTACCACCATCTTAATAAACTGCCTCCAAAAAGAAAATCATCAGGGTGTTTTTTTTTGTCAAGAATAACTAGATTAAGATGGATTTCTTAAGGAATGGACACGTCACAGCCTCCTTCAAGATTTCCAGCAGCATTCCATCCCTAATCTACCCCCAGAGCATGGATCTAGTTTATCTGGTGGGGCATTAAAAAAACCAACTCTTTATTTACTTCATCAGAATCCACAGGTCCATACATCACATAGAATGCTGCCTATTAAAAAACCTAGAGTGAACGGGACAGAGTGGCAAAGTGCTGGGAAAATGGGTCAAAATTGGGAGGCTTAATTGCTGCCCCTTCCCTATGCTCCATTGATGAAATAAGGGTGCAGATGGTCACTAAGAAGGCATGTCACCTCCCTATCACTGTGCTATATGGCTCAAATTTGAGGTTGTCTTCATGCTCAAGTCAGGTTCATCTCCCTCCACTGGTTCTCTAGGTCCTATTTCGGTCACTCTGTCTCTTAAGGCTATTTGTTAAATGGTAGAGCCACCAGGATTGGCCAATAGAGAGAAGCTTTCCAGGATCAATCATATTCAATGTCTGTGTTACTTCCCCCTTCTAGTAGACCTGCCTACATAACATCATTGGACACCCCCTACATCCAAGTATCTTCAAAAAGCCATCCAAGCCATCCATCTAAACCAGCCTGTTTACTCCTGGAGATCCTAAGTGGCACTTAGTTTTATCTGGAAGACAAAGAGACCTAATCATAGCAAAGGATTCACTCTTAAATGAAACCCAAGAGAAAGTAGGCAACATGGAGAATTTTTATTCACCTTTCCTAATGTAAATATCCCAATGTCTCATCAAGGAGGTGTTTTCAAAATGCTGGTAAATATTGTTTTGTTGCCAAATGGTTTTCCTTTAGGAAAGCAAGATTCTCTTTTCTGATTTAACATGCTGTATCTTGTTATCTTACTAATGTGTTATGAACTGTGAACATTGCAAAGGGGATTGAATTAAGCACATTTATAGAAAGAGAAAGAGCGAACATTTAAAATAAACAACCTTGGAATGCTTCGATCAGTAACCTTTATATCCTACTCTCAGCACAGATTTATTTCTCCTAATAAAATGCTTCAGCTGAGGTGGAAAACACAAAATTTTGAACAGTCAGTTGTACAACAGTAGTCAGACCAGGAAATTATCTCTATTGGAAGACCAGGAGTGAATTGTATTGAGATGTAGATATAGTAATAGGATCCTGCTTTTCTTCCCTGCTTATAGCCAAGTCAGATAGGAATCAACCTGAATAACTTAATATTATCTTCCTTTCCCCAGACTCAAAAGTTACAAGTTTTTAATCCTGGGATACACCACTGTTTTTTTTTTTTCTTCATTTGAGAATCTGGGCTTAGAAGAAAGAAAAATAAGAATGTAAAAGAAATAACAACCTCAATTCCAACCACAACTGGCCTTAAATGCAAGCTACTCAATGCAAGAAGCCTTGTAAATAAAATACCTGAATTTTTCCTCTTACTAAATACAGCGACATTATATTTGTCTGTGAAACATGGCTCAACGCATCTCTCCCTGACTCCATTACCACAGTAAGAGACTATCATGTTTACCAATCAGATCGTGAAATCTGTAGAGGAGGTGGTGTTGCTATCTTCTATAAAAAGTCCCTACATCTAAAAAACATCCAAGTTACCCAGGAACTTGCTATTCCTGAGAATGGTCTCATCTGTGAACTGTCCTTAAATATCACATTTCGGTTCTTACTATGTTACAGAGCCCCTGATTATGACATCAAACATGCAAACAAGCTAAATACATTACTAACATGGGCAGCATCCTGCCCACACACTTTTATCTTTCTTGGTGACTTCAATCTGCCTCATATTAACTGGACCCTTAACAAATGTACAACTGACCCTCCCCCCCCTTGCAACCTTCTACAATGCAGTAACAAATCTGGGACTAGAACAACTAGTAACCAACAACACCAGACTTAACAACTGCCTCGATCTCATCTTCTGCAATAGTTTGAATTCAATTTACGGAATACAAATTAAAGAACCCTTTTCCAACAGTGACCACAACATGATTGTCTCAACATACATCCACACTTTTGTCTCAACATACGTCCACACAAAAATCATCACAATGACAGAATCCCTAATTATAACTTCAAAAAAGGCAACTATGGGGAGAAGGCGGAGCTTCGTTTCGGCGATACAGCTGCGATCTTGGGGCTCTGAGATCGCAGCCGATATTTTCGCCCCTGATTGGTCTCAACGGACCTAAACCGTCCCGTAGAGACGGGGATAGAGAAGGGTACTGTCCCAGGATCCCAGAGATACCGCAAAATCTCTGGTTTGATCCGGCAGAAGCCCTTTTGCTGGCGGCGAAGAGGCAGCCTCCATAGCTGCTGAAGTCGGGACAGCTCCAGAAAGAAAGAGGCTGGAAAGAAGTGTGACGGTTGGGTGAGAAAAACTCTTTTGTGTTGTAAATTCGCTGAGGTTGGAAAGGGCATCCTGAACAAAGAAGAAATCTGTGAGACTTTTTTTTTTTTGACTGAAACTGTCTGAGCGGCGTTTTTTAAAGTGATGTCAAATTGAGGCTTGGGTTTTTTTTTTTTCTCTATATTTTTTGGGGGGGGACTTTAGTGTGACTTTGTAGGTAACCGGATTGAATTTTCTCTTATATATATTTTTATGCTCCCTTTGATTTTTTAACTTTCTTTAGGATAGAGGCTCCCTTTGGCTATTTTTTTTTCTTTTTTCTGTATATATTGCTCCTTTTTTCTGGCTGGGGGGGAGGAAGAGCATTAAGAAACTTTGCAGCACTGCCAACTAGAGGCTTGAAAGTATTTTATTTGAATTGGAGAGAATTGCAAAAAGACCTCTTCTCAAGGACATTTTAACGTGATAAGATAGAGGGAGAGCACAGCAAAATATTATTGCAGGTGCTTTCCTGGACTGTTATCAATAACACTTGAGGTTTGGCTTTGAAGCTGCTGGAGAAGAGAGTCATAACAAGAGCCTTGGATAAATAAATAAAGTGCAGTGTGCTTTCATATATATATATATACATATATACATATATACATATATACATATATACATATATACATATATACATATATACATATATACATATATACATATATACATATATACATATATACATATATACATATATACATATATACATATACACATATACACACACACACAGATATATATATATATATATATATATATATATATATATATATATATATATATATATGTGGATCTTTGGTTATTCGGGTTTTCTCCCGCGTAAGATTGGAAGTATCTAGGCAACGTTTCGATGAAGTCTCATTCATCATCTTCAGGCTTGGTCTTCAGCTCTGTGCTTCTCAGAGTGATGTGAGCTTGCAGCTGCTTCTTCCTTTTAACTGCTAGTGGGGGTGTGACTTGATTGGGTGGGGGCTTGGATGTGTTCTGATTGGGTGGGGGTGTGTTCTCATTGGTTGGGGGTTTGGCTGTGTTCTGATTGGTTGGGGGGTTGGCTGTGTTCTGATTGGCTAGAGGCGTGTTCTGTTCAGGTGGGGGCTTGATTGTGCTCAGGTTAGTCTTAGTTGCTGGAGGGTTTGAGCTGGTGAGCTGTGATCTTGCTGTTTGGCTTCGAGTTCGTGGTCGTGCTGCATCTTCATGGTGGAGGTCAGTTCGCTTCATGTATGGCTCAGAGGGGTTTGAGGTGGGTAGTGATGCAGCTGCAGTGCGGCTTCTGGTCCGTGGTCGTGTTTCATCTTCTGTGTGGATGTGAGTCTGCTTTTTACGTGGAAGTGTGGTGGTGGCATCTTGTGTGGCTCTCAGGGGTGTGGGTCTGGTGTCATTCTTCATGTTAGGTACGCGTCTGTTCATGAGGGCGGGTTTCCAAATGGCTGGTAGGCGGGAGGCATCATCTCGTTTATTCATGCTGTGTGGGCGTTTTTCTATCTCTAGGGCTTCTCTGATGATTCTGCTGCTGAAGTGTTCGGTTTTGGCGATAGTTCTGGTATTTTTAAAGTCAATCTCAATCAAGGAGTATACGAAATCCCTTGCACTGTCTGCCCCACCACATACATTGGACAGACTAACAGAAGAATAGGTGCACGCATTGAAGAACATAAGAACTCAATCAAAAAGGAAGAACCGACCTCTTCCCTGGTCCAACACCTCAAAGCCACAGGACATGAGATTGACTTTAAAAATACCAGAACTATCGCCAAAACCGAACACTTCAGCAGCAGAATCATCAGAGAAGCATTTGACAACGTGAACTGGAGATTTATGTTATTACTATTGGAGCAGATGGGTTTTGCTAAAAAATTTATTCAAGCAATAGAAGCCATATATAATAAACAGACAGGAAGGGTAATGATGGAGGGGGAACTTACAGATTTTATTAATATAAGGAAAGGCACAAGACAAGGATGTCCCCTATCTCCTTTGCTATTTGTGTTGACCTTGGAAGTGTTGAATCGAAATATTAGGGATGATAAAAGCATAAAAGGAATGAAAATTAAGAAGGAAGAATTTAAGCTACAAGCTTTTGCTGATGATTTAGCTTTTATTCTGGAAGACCCGCTAGAAACAGCTCCAAAGTTATTGGAAAGGATAGAAGCATATGGAGAGGTGGCTGGTTTGAAAATAAATAAAGATAAAACAAAGATTTTGACAAAGAACATGCTATTGAGACAGAGAGAAGAACTGGCAGATCTTTTGAAAATTCAAGTTACAAATAAGGTTAAGTATCTGGGGATATATTTGACAACAAGATGTAGCACATTAAAGGAGAATAATTATATTAAAATTAAACAACAGATAACTACAGATTTGAAGAAGTGGGAAAACTTGCAATTGTCATTAATAGGGAGAATTTCAACAATTAAGATGAATATTTTACCTAGAATTTTATTTTTGTTTCAAACAATACCAATTAGGCTTGGAAAAGACTATTTTGAAGATTTAAATAAAATTATGTTGAAGTTTATACGGCAAGGTAAAAAAGCGAGAATAAAGCTAAAGCTTTTGCAAGATGCTAGAATTAGAGGAGGTTTTGGCCTGCCTAATTGGGAATTGTATTATCAAGCTGCAAGTTTGATGTGGGTCAAAGAATGGATAACATTAAGAAAACATAGGTTGTTGACATTAGAAGGGCATGATTTGCTGTTGGGCTGGCATGCTTTTTTATGGTATAAGGGAACTAAAACACAGGGTTATTTTAGAAGACATTATATATGGGAGTCTTTGTGGTTAAATTGGGAGAAGATAAAAAGACAATGTTATTTGAAAATTCCAGTTTGGTTATCGACTATTGAAGTATTTTCCTATCCTATAATTTACAAGAAGGAACAAACAGTTAGATATGGGGAACTTTTGGATGAAAAGGGTGAACTTAAATCGATCCAAAACTTAGAGGAACAAGGTATAAGGATGAATTGGTTTTCATATGCACAAATACATTCAAGGTATGATGAAGATTTTAAAACGGAGGGATTCTATGATAAGCAGACTGATTTAGATAAGATCTTGATGGGTACTGATGAGAAGGTGATTAAAAAATTATATGGTTATTTACTGGGAATGAAATTAGAGGAAGAACAAGTCAAAGAAACTATGATTGTTTGGGGGAAGAATTTTGGATATGGGATTGATCTAGAGAAATGGCAGAAATTGTGGTCTCAAAATTATAAAATGACAATGTCAACAGCATATAAAGAAAACTTGTATAAGATGTTTTACAGGTGGCACTTTCCTCCGACAAGAATAGCAAGAATGTTTAAGAACAAATCTGGAAAATGTTGGAAATGTCATCAGATACCTGGCTCATATTACCATATGTGGTGGACTTGTGAGGATGCTAGAAAATATTGGACTATAATTCGCATGTGGTTGGAAAAAATGACAAAGAAACACATAGACTTGAAACCAGAGATCTTCTTATTGGGAATTTTACCTGATATATATAGTAAAGATTTGAAATATTTGATTGTAAATGTATTAACAGCGGCCAGGATTGTATTTGCTAAAAATTGGAAGAATGAGAAAATACCATTAGAGGAAGAAATTATTAAGAAAATATTGGAATGTGCTGAGATGAGCAGATTAACATTTGAAATTAGAGAGCAAGAGGATAAACAATTTTATGAAATTTGGGATCTTTTTTATAAATGGCTAGATGATAAAATACGATAATAGAATATTTGGAATGCTAGATAGTAAGAAATATCTTTATTTTGCTATTTTGCTATTATTTAGTTGTTTGATATCATATTTATAAAGGGTTTTTTAGGATCGATTTGGTATGATTATATGATCTGTTGAATAATCTGGTTAAAGTATTGTTAGCTCATAAAGCATGAATGATTAAAAGTATAGTCAAAAATTTCTTTTTTTTAAAGTGATATTAGGATATATAAGTTTGGATTAATAATATGATTTGTAATGTAACATAACTGTAACTGGGACTACAGAATGAATGCACAAAAATGATGAACCAACTGACACACTGGATGTACATACGAGAGTCGAATGTTTTAATATTTTGTTTGTTTGTAGAAAATTAATAAAATCTTTTTTCAAAAAAAAAAAAAAAGGCAACTATGATCTTATAAACAATGATCTCTCATCCCTTGATTGGCAATTTCTATTCTCTGGATCTAATATTGTAGAAGACCATTACAACATATTTTTACTTGAAGTCAAAAGAGTCATCGAACTATATGTACCATTAACAACTCCCAAAAACAGAAAAAACAAATTACCCAAAACAATAAGCAAGCTTCAATCCAAAAAGAAATCACTTTGGCGGAAAAACAAATCTGGTCACGTTGCCAACTTCAAAAGTTGATACAACAATTTATGCCACCAGATAAAGACTGAATGCACCAATTATCATATTAAACAAAAGGAAAACCTTCTATGCACCAATTCCAATTTTGTAAACAACAAACTAAAAGACTCAAGGTCCATCCCACCTCTGATAAGACCTAATGGTAAAGACTGCAACAATGACACCATCAAAGCCAACCTCTTTAACACATTCTTTGGCTCAGTATTTGTAAACAGCAATGGATTATGCCCAGTATTTCCTAGTTGAACCACAGACAACTACAATGATCTAATACATATCGATTTTACAGAAGACAATGTTGAAAAAGCACAATGCAATTTAAAACCATCTCTATCTATTGGACTGGACGGAATATGTGCCTACTTCTTTGAAAAGCTATCCACTGCCATAGCCGAACTTCTAAGCATAATCTTTGAAAAATCTTTCAGGACCAGCTCCTTGCCAAAACTATGGTCACAAGCCACGGTCATCCCCATCTTCAAAAAGGGAGACCCCAGTCTGGTTGAAAATTAAAAACCAATCTCTTTATGCTGTGTCACCTGTAAAGTCATGGAATCAATTATTAACCAATCCATCATCCTCCACTTAGAAACAAACAACCTACTCTCTAATAAACAATTTGGTTTTAGGAAAAAACTATCATGTAATCTGCAACTCTTACACTGCAAAAACATATGGACTGCACAACTCGATCAGGGCAAAGCAATAGATGCAATCTACATAGACTTCTGTAAAGCCTTTGATTCAGTGGTACATGACAAACTACTCCTAAAACGAAAATCTTACGGTATCTCTGGACACCTGCATTACTGGATAGAAGCATTCCTGTCAAACAGACAACAAATGGTCAAAATTGGGAGTGTCCTATCAAATTCTGTACCTGTCAACAGTGGTGTCCCCCAAAGCAGTGTTGTAGAACCAGCTCTTTTCATACTCACATAAATGACCTCTGTGATCATATCAAGAGCAACTGTGTCCTCTTCACTGATGATGTAAAGCTATTCAACACCACAGACAATACTGCTACCCTTCAAAAAGACCTTGACTACATATCAGAATGGTCAAACAAATGGTAACTTCAAATCTCAACAAATAAATGCTCTGTCCGACATATTGGCAAAAAAAAATCAGAAAATAAAATACAGGCTGAATATTCAAGATCTTGTTGATGATCCAAACTCTGTCAAGGATCTTGGAGTACTCATCTCAAATGACCTAAGTGCTAGAGCCCACTGTAACTTCATAGCCAAAAAGGCTTTAAGAATTGTTAACCTAATCTTACGTAGCTTTTCCTCTGGTAATATTACACTAATAACTAGAGTATACAAAACATTTGCTAGACCAATACTCGAATACAGCTCATCAGTCTGGAACCCATATTACATATCTGATATTAGCACAGTTGAGAAAGTCCAGAAATATTTCACAAGAAGAGTTCTCCATTCCTCTATTAATTGCAGAATACCTTATGCCATCAGATTTGAAATTCTATACCTAGAAAACCTAGAACTATGCGCCTTCGGTCCGATCTAAGTATAACATATAAAATCATACATTGCAATGTCCTACCTGTCAATGAATACTTCAGCTTCAATCATAATAACACAAGAGCAAACAATAGATACAAACTCAAGGTTCATCACACCAAACTTGATTGCAGGAAATACAACTTCAGCAACAGAATGGTCAATGTCTGGAATACTCTACCTGACTCTGTGGTTTTTTTCCCCAAACCCCAAAAACTTTAACTTTAGACCATCTACTACCGTCCTTGTGCTATTGTTTCATATATATATATGGATCTTTGGTTATTCGGGTTTTCTCCCGCGTAAGATTGGAAGTATCTAGGCAACGTTTCGATGAAGTCTCATTCATCATCTTCAGGCTTGGTCTTCAGCTCTGTGCTTCTCAGAGTGATGTGAGCTTGCAGCTGCTTCTTCCTTTTAACTGCTAGTGGGGGTGTGACTTGATTGGGTGGGGGCTTGGCTGTGTTCTGATTAGGTGGGATTGTGTTCTCATTGGTTGGGGGTTTGGCTGTGTTCTGATTGGTTGGGAGGTTGGCTGTGTTCTGATTGGCTGGAGGCGTGTTCTGTTCAGGTGGGGGTTTGATTGTGCTCAAGTTAGTCTTAGTTGCTGGGGGATTTGAGCTGGTGAGCTGTGATCTTGCTGTTTGGCTTCGAGTTCGTGGTCGTGCTGCATCTTCATGGTGGGGGTCAGTTCGCTTCATGTATGGCTCTGAAGTGGGTAGTGATGCAGCTGCAGTGCGGCTTCTGGTCCGTGGTCGTGTTTCATCTTCTGTGTGAGTGTGAGTGGGTGGGAGATATATATATATATACACACACACACACATATATATATGTATATGTGTATGTATATGTGTGTGTGTGTGTGTGTGTGTGTGTGTGTGTATATATATATATATATATATATATATATATATATATATATATATATATATATATATATATATCTTATATGTATGTATCCATGTATTCATAACTATGTTTTTACTTATACCTATTATCTTGTAAGCAATTGACAAATAAATAAAAATTAATCAATCTCATCCTATATGCCTCACAATAAAGAGATATCTGTTCAGCATTCTATATTTGGACCTGTTTTGGCTAGAGACCATCAAGTGAATAGCTTCAGTACAGGAGGAAGGATTGCCACACAGTCCTCATTTCTCGTTATATACCAGCTGTTTGGAGCTATGTTCATCATCAGCCCTTCTACAAGTAGGTCAGGAAGCAACTACTAGAGAATGTTTCGTGTGATTTTCCAAGCATAAGAATTAACAGGCCCAGACTTATGCATTTCATGGAGTTCAGCAGACTATAATGAAATAATTGGATCAGGCAGCTAATGCACAGATTTCTTCCTTAGCAACATTTTAGGAAGGATGAGAAACAGCTCTGCATGAATTTACTAGAGACAAAAATCTAAAAATTGCTTTCAGCATCTGAAAGCCTGATATTTTAATGTTTAATGAAGAAGCCAAATAGAAGCCAGTATTGATACTTTTGAACTCTGATATTGGGCTCCTGGGAATATAATAACTTGCTAAAAAAACAAATGGATCATACAAAAAAACCAACTCTGAATTCTCATCTGAGCCACAAATGACCAGGCTCATATTATTCTATTTTAGACCCGTTATGTAGAATTTTCTGGAGAATGCTCTAATTCTGAAAATGACGGAAAGGAAAAGAATAAAAAGATGATCATCAGCAACATAGATGGAGTCAATTTCAGATATGATGTAATACGATGTGAGTAGCATTGGAAAACCTGAAGAGCAGTTTAAGGATAGATCCATTGTGTATGTTACATCTTTATTATAGTCTCCCGCATTAATTCCCAGTAAAAAGATTTCAGGTCTAAATTCTATTTTAATTTTACACATTTCTTCTATCCAATTAGAGGTTTTAACAAGACATAGATGATAACAATTTTAAATAGCCTTCAGATGATAGCTGGCTGGAGAATTCTAAGAGTTGAAGTCCACAAGTCTTAAAGTTGCCAAGTCTGAAGACTTCTGGATTAGATCCCAACTCTGTACATGACTAAACCTTATATTTTTACATTCTTATTTCATTTTATTGCCCTGGCTATGAAAAGCCAATGTGAAAGTCTTGAATTTTGATTCATAAATTTCAAAAGAGAAGCAGTTGAGTTGAACGTAGAAAATAGTTGCCCACATGAGCTCAGCATATAACTTCAAAGCAAAGACTAAAAAAGCTAACAATATGTGCTGCTAGTAAATTGCTTAGACTAAAGATATAACAGACATATAACAATCAAGATTAAGATGCAGTGTGTGCAAGAGTTCATACTATATTTCCCAAAATATATGGGGGAAAGACCAGGTTAAGGGACAGGCCTTCTGATGCATTACAAGGAGAGATCTCTGAAGTTTGCTCTGATGTATTTGATTCATTGATTATTTGCATCAGGTTGTTTCAACTCCTAGGACCACATAGATATTTTTTTTTCCATAATGATCTGTCCCTATGCAGTGGATAGCTGTTTTCTAATCAACCTGAGACATGAAGAAGTTGCCTGTTTCTATCAGACTTGACAAATATTGAATTCTACAAATATCCCCCAAGATAACCAAGGCTGTCTATGCTGTTTATGCAAGCAAGATGTTTTCCTATGCTGCTCTTCATGTATGCCACCAGTAACTGTATGCTATGGGAGACAATAACAGCAGAAAAAGATATTTTGACTAATTTTAAATGCAGCTGCATAATTGTGAAGAATTGTTTGAGATGCTAAAGGAGGCACATGTAGGCTTTGAAAAAAATGGAGGAATGCCACACATAGTTTCCGGAATTATAGCTCAAGCCTCACACTGAACACTCCCAATATTTATGTGGGTTTCATCTTCATTCAGAAAGTAGTGGAGCAAAAATAATTGCATGAATTATCACTTGGTTTGAAACCATTCTGATAATTCATTTTGGGGCATCTGGGAAAACATTTTAATCTGGCACAGCTGCTGTTTCAGTCCAGCTTGTATGAGTGCAATTCTAGTCTTCAAGTCTGCAAATCTTTGACTTGTATATTCTGGAAAAGCATAAAATACCACATGTATTTGGACAATAATCAATATGCGTTTTCATTCATTGTCAGGCATTGCCAGGGATACATTACCTTTTCATTCATTACCAGATGGAAAGCAAACATTGGGCTGTTGGTTTTGTTTTGTTTTGCAAAAGCTGACTGGAACATCAGTGAAATTTGATTAGAAATCCTAAGTCCAATCTTAATATCTGAATACTGGTGCAGAACATTTCTAATGGTATCTGCCTACCTAACATGCTGTGGTAGGTCTTTCTACAGATCTCTGCTCAGGATAAGTCATCCATGAATCATTGAAATAATGATATAAGAGGGTTATAAAATAATTTTGCTATCCCAGCACACATGGTCTCAAGCTACCTTCACCCCCAACCCATGACATACCTGTCACTGCTATTTATTTTCCATATTTTCCAAGGTTCCTTTTAGCAATGCAAAAGTTAAAAAAAATCTGAGTGGCACTTGTTAGAGGAAAAGGGGAAAGCAAGGGGAATTATGACCTGTATTATGTAATGCATTGGACCAGTGGTGGTACTCAAATAAAGTTGCCACTGATTTGGTGGGTGTGGCTTGATGGCCGCGCTTTGTGCAGATGCACACTTTGTATATACGTGCGCGCCAAACACACACTTTGCCCAGGCGTAGAGGCGTTCTAACTTGCCTCCTGCAAGCCTGCATGATGCTGGTCACTGCAGCAGCTGCCACGTGGTGCTATTCTGAGCCATGCAAAGCAGCTGCGCTTTGAATTCTGGCCATAAAAGTGTTTCAGATATTCCCCCCCCCTTTCCTTTCCCTTATATATAGCTGATTTATTGTGGATAAATGAATTTAGTACACTGATTAGTACAACGACAACATAAAAAATTGCTCTTTATTTCTCTTTCTTTTCCCCTCTCTTGGTTGGATATTGTAGTCTATTAAGAGTTAAGAAGTGTTAATTTAAATTTTGAATTTTATACTTTATTTAGAAAAACAATAGACAAAATATTATAACTAATTCAAATATTTATATCAGATTATAACACTGTGGGATATTTATTTAGTTGATTAACGAGACTAATCACTGGACTATCTGAGATCCGACATTAGAATACAGTTATTAAAAATTTATTAAGTCCTTAATCTATTCCTAACTGAAAAGTTAGTTTAATAATGATTGATAAGATTTTGAACATTTGAGTACATAGTTGATTAACTGGCAATAAGCTTTAAAAGAAATGGGGACTGGAAATTAATTTAACCATTCAATAATAAGAATTTCAGATTTATTAATAAAGGAAATCAAAAGCATAAAATATTGATAAAGTTGATGGTAGTTGGTAACACGATATGGGATAATAGAACAGAATAGTGGATGAACAGTACAGAATTATTAAAGGTATGACAAGCAGTACCACTGCCATCAAAGACTGGGAGAAAATCTGTACCATCAGTAGCATTACCTAGCCCTGCATCAGCAATACAACGAACGATCGAAGGGATGTTGTCCCTGAAGAAATCAAATACTTCAACCAGCTCTCAATCAGTTCAAGCTACCCTGTTGGCAATTCAAGGAACGATGTTGGCACTCCAGGAGACGATGTCAAAAAACCACACTGAAAGTATAGAGAAACAATGAAAACAGAATTGAAAGATGAAATAGGGGAAATGAAAATTGAAATCAGGAACTTGGATGGAAAAATAGGCCAGATTCAGGAATCCATCAAGATAAATGAAGAAAAGATTAGAATAATTGAAGAACAAGACAACCAAATAGAGAAGAAACTAGAACGTATAGATCAAAAAATTACAGACCAGAACAAAGAGACGGTAGAGATTTTAATCCACCTCAAGATGGACAGAGCCTCCTATTACCTTAGATTTCAGAAGTGGAAGAAGATAGAGAAGAAAACCTAGCATTGACAATGGCTGAAATACTAGTGGAACTCTTACAAAGAGATAAAAATGAGATAGTAAATGAATTGGATGATGTGTATAAAGTTCACACAAGTTACGCGAGGAGGCACAGACTCCTCCAGGAAGTTCATATCAGGTTTACTAGGAGGCGAGTTAAGGATATAATCTACAGGATATCAAGAGAAGAAACAATAGAATATAAAGGTAGAGAAGTAATTGTGCCGAAGCAGGTGCCAAGAAGAATCTGTGAGCAGAGGAAAGATTAACGATTTCTCACTAATTATCTTAATAAAAAAAAGCATTTCCTTTAGATGGATCACTCCAGAGGGTATCTTGGCAACATGGAAGGAGAAGAGAGTGAAAATAGACAGTTTAACAAAGGCACAAGACTTCTTCAAACAAATAGGTGGAATAGAAGAGGAACTGAGTAGTTGAGATGAGCCCGAGACTTCAAGCCAAGAAGAATCACAATCTAAATCTAGAGGGACAGAGAGAGAGAAAGAGAAGGAAAGAAGAGAAGAAATAGCCATTCGAGAAGAGACAGATTTGAGAACTAGGAGTCAAACAACACCTAAAACTAACGAGGGATAAAAACTAGAGGGTAAATGGAAAGAGGAATGAAATGAATATCGATGAACATTAATGGATTAAATGACTTACCTAAGAGGAAGAGAATATTTTTCAAATTAAAGAAGTAGAGAGCCGATATAATATGCCTCCAAGAGGTTCATATTAAAAAACAGGATCAGAGCTATCTACAAAATAAAAGATTGGGGAAAACATTAGCAGAGGGGGAAAAAGAGGAGTGGTACTGTATATTAAAGAGGAAATAACCTCAAAATTGATTTATAATGATACAATGGGGAAAATATTAATGGTAGAGGTGGTCCTACAAAATAAAAACATGCTGACTAGAATTCGCATATGGCTGGAAAAAATGATAAAGAAACACATAGATTTGAAACCAGAGATTTTTTTATTGGGAATCGTACCTGATATATATAATAAAAATTTAAAGTATCTGATTGTAAATGTATTAACAGCAGCTAGGATTGTATTTGCTTAACATTGGAAGAGTGAGAAAATACCATTAGAGGAAGAAATTATTAAGAAAATATTGGAATGTGCTGAAATGAGTAGATTGACATTTGAAATTAAAGAACAAGAAGATAAACAATTTTATGAAGTTTGGGATCTTTTTTATCAATAGTTAGATAATACAATATGATAATAGAATATTTAGAAATTTAGGAAATAATGAATATATAATTTTTCTTGGTTTTGATAATTTTTAAGAATATTTTATTAAGATAGATTTGGTATGATTTCATGATTTGTCATAAAATAATTTAACTTAATTATAGTTATCTCGCTTAAGTATGAATTAGTAAAATTATAGTCAAATGATTGTTCAATAATGATATTGGGATATTTTATTGATGATTGATAATGTGAGTTATTATGTAATATAATTATTCTGATGACTATGAAATGGATGCACAAAAGGGAGTGGTAAACCAACTGATACACTGTAAATTTATGAAGAATGTTATAATTTTTTTATTTTTTATTTTTTTTATGTCATGTTTTATGTCTTATATGTTTTTTGTCTGTTGTTAAAATCAATAAAACTTTTACCAAAAAAATAAAAAAAATAAAAACATGCTGTTAGTGGGGATATATACCCCTAATAAAAATCAGAATGAATTTTATAAAATTTTATATGAAAAATTAATAGAAATTGGGAACCCAAGAATTTGTATATTTGGAGACTACAATGCAATTGCAAATAACAATCAAGATTATGCATGTGAACGAAAGCATTAAAAAAAATGGAATATATTGCCCCAAAGTTTTTTGAGATGGCCGAAGAACTAGAATTAATGGATGCTTGGAGGAAGCTAAACCCAGGGGTGACTCAATTCACTTTCTACTCCAGTCCTCATAAATCATGGTCTAGATTGGATATGGCATGGGTAAACAGTGACTTTGTGCTATCCAGCCAGTGTATGGGAATTGAATAGAATAGAATAGATAGAATACTTTATTGGCCAAGTGTGATTGGACATACAAGGAATTTGTCTTGGTGTAAATACTCTCAGTATACATAAAGAAAAGGTACATTTGTTAAGAATCAAGAATCATAACGTACAACACTTAATGATGGTCATAGGGCACAATCAACAATCAAATCATACTGGGAAACAGTCAATATAAATTGTAAGGATAAAAGCAACAAAGTTACAGTCCTACAATCACAAGTGGGACAGGATGGTGATAAGGAGCGATGAGAAGTTTAATAGTAATAGTAGTGTACACTTTGTAAATAGTTGGACAGTGTTGAGGGAATTATTAGTTTAGCAAAATGATGGCTTTCGGTAAAAAACTGTTCTTGTGTCTAGTTGTTCTGGTGTGCAGTGCTCTATAGCATCGTTTTGAGGGAAGGAGTTGAAACAGTTTATGTCCAGGATGTGAGGGGTCTGTAAATATTTTCACAGCCCTCTTTTTGACTCGTGCAGTATACAGGTCCTCAATTGAAGGCAGGTGGGTAGTAATTGTTTTTTTCTGCAGTCCTAATTATCCTCTGAAGTCTGTTTCTGTCCTGTTGGTTGCAGAACCAAACCAGACATAGAGGTGCAGATGATAGACTCAATAATTCCTCTGTAGAACTGTACCAGCAGCTCCTTGGGCAGTTTGAGCTTTCTGAGTTGGCGCAGAAAGAACATTCTTTGTTGTGCTTTTTTGATGATGTTTTTGATGGTAGATGTCCATTTTAGGTCATGTGATATAATAGAACCTAGAAATTTGAAGGTCTCTACTGTTGATACTGTGTTGTCTAGTATTGTAAGAGATGGTAATATGGGAGGGTTTCTTCTAAAGTCTACCACCAGTTCTACAGTTTTGAGTGTGTTCAGTTCCAGATTGTTCTGGTTACACCATGAGGCAAGTTGTATAATCTGTCTGTATGCAGTTTCATCATTGTCTTGAAAGAGACCAATCACTGTTGTGTCATCAGCAAAATTCAGTATTTTAACAGATGGATTGTTTGAGATGCAGTCATTGGTATATAAGGAGAAGAGAAGTGGAGATAGCACACAGCCTTGGGGGCCCCCTGTGCTGATTGCACAGGTATCAGATGTGATCCCACCTAGCTTCACCTGCTGCTTCCTGTCTGTTAGGAAGCTTATGATCCATTTACAAGTGTGTTCAGGTGCCGCTAGTTGGTTTAATTTACTTAGAAGAGTGTCTGGAATGATGGTATTGAATGCTGAACTGAAGTCTACAAAGAGGACCCTTGCATAGGTATTTGGAGATTCAAGGTGTAGGATGTAATGCAGAGCCATCATCTGTTGATTTATTTGCTCAATATGCAAACTGCATGGGATCTAACAGTGGATCCATGATGGTTTTCAAGTGGGACAACACAAGCCTTTCAAAGATTTTCATAACTACAGATGTTAGAGCAACTGGTCTGTAGTCATTCAGTTCCTTGATGGAGGACTTATTTGGCACTGGGATGATGGTAGAACATTTGAAGCAGGAAGGAACATAGCACATCTCTAGTGCCATTGAAGATTTGGGTGAAGATGGGGTCCAATTGGTCAGCACTGACTTTTAAGCAAGAAGGAGTTATCTTGTCTGGCCCTGGTGCTTTTCCTGGCTTCTGTCTGTGTAATAGACCTTGCACTTCTTTTTCTGTGATCATCAGAGGTTGTAAGTCCAATGGACTGGGGCCAATTGTAGGAGGCTTGGCTGTTGTTGGTATGTTTGAGATGTGGGTTGTGGAGAAAGGTGGCTGTAGTTTAGATAGGTGGCTGTAGTTAGTTAGCAATTGTGAGCTGTCCCCTTAAGGGAATGCATCATGTTAAATGTAGTTAAGGTATCCTGGGAAATGTAATCCATGTCACGTGACCACTTCTGTAGTCCCCATTGGTCACTAAATTGACCCTTGATGGGTTGGGGGAGGTTTCCTCACTCTTGGCTGAACTGATGGACTTGTGGTAACTGCTCTACTTCTACCACTATGAGATGGGAAAAAGGAGATAACCATCTTTTTACCTACAAGACAGATATGCAAAGGATTGGTCATTAAAGAAGAACTTTGTCACAAATGTGAGTTATGAGGATACCTGATGAACAAATAATAAAGACTTTGTATGAATGTTTCATTGACTAACACCTGGGCAGACCACAATCCGCTGCAGATAGATTGGAAGGACTGAATCCATAAGAAAAGTAGATGGACACTTAATTCGCAACTATTGAAAGATAAAAATTACACCCAAAAAATTAGGAAATAATTAATTGGTTTTTTTGAATGGAATAAAAAACCGGATACCTCATTGCAGAATCTCTGGGACACAACAAAGGCGTATTTAAGGGGAATATCTATAGCATATATAGCAAATAGAAATAAAAAAGATGGGAAAAACAAAATACCCTAATTAAAAAAATAGAAGATTTGGGGAACAGACAAATGGAAACTCCGGGAGATGACCAAATTAGAAATGAACTGGCACTAGCAAAGCATGAAATGAACATTTTAGACCAGGAAGAATTAATTAACAAGCTACAATATACAAAACAAAATTATTTTGAACACACAAATAAACCTGGTAGATGGCTAGCATATAAATTAAAAAAAGAAAAACAGAAAAGAACAATATACCAATTAGTGAACAAAAATGGAGTAATAGAGACTGAATTGGAAAAAAAGGTAACTGTAAGAGAGTATTTTGAGAATTTATATAAACAGAATAAAATAGATTTAAACAAAATAGAAGAATATTTGAAAGAAGGAGCTATACATCCACTATCAGAGGATAAAAAGGAGTTACTTAATAAAGAAATAATCTTGAGTGAACTAAAAGAGGAGATCAAAAAACAAAAGAACAATAAAGCCCCAGGCTCAGACGGTTTTCCAAGTGAGTTATATAAAGAGATAGGAGAGGTATTAGAGAATGTGTTGCTAGAGATCCGCAATGGGGTATTACTGAGAGTTAAAATTCCAGAATCATGGAAGGAAGCATATATAACACTTATCCCCAAAGAGGGTACAGATGCCAATCAAATAAAGAACTATAGACCAACATCTCTTCTAAACTCAGACTATAAAATTTTCATGACTATAATGGCAGAAAGACTAAAGAAAGTGCTCAACGACAAAATTCACCCTGCCCAAAATGGATTCCTTCCCATGAGAAGATTAGGTATAATACGAGAATGCTAATAGATATATTAGAATTTTATGAACTGCATCTAGGAAATCAAGTGGCCCTTGTCTTCCTGGATGCACAAAAGGTCTTTAATAACCTCAGCTGGGATTTTATGAAACACCAGATTAACTTGATGAAATTTGGTGGTAATTTTGCAAATATGCTAAATTCAATTTATGCCACACAAAAGGCAAACGTACTGATAAATGGGGAAGCTATCAAACCATTTGAGATAAAGAAGGGTGTCAGGCAGGGATGCCTGTTGTCACCTCTGCTCTTCATAACAATCCTAGAAACATTATTGGACAGAATTAGATCGAACAAAGAAATTAAGGGAACAAAAATTAAAAGTCAAGAGCACAAATTACAAGCATTTGCGGATGACATGTTATTTGTCAAAGAAGAACCAATAGATTCTGGACCAGTATTATTAAATAAAATAGACAAATTTGGTAAATTGGCAGGGTTAAAAATTAATAGGGAAAAGACTAAAATGTTAGTTAAAAACCTAACAAACAGCAAAAAGAACTAAAGGAAATGATGGGATTACAAATTGTGAATAAAATTAAATATCTAGGCATTTGGCTAAGACCTAGAACATTATCCCTGAGGGAGGACAATTATACCAAATTATTATAACAAATTGGAAAGGATTTGAAAAAGTGGAACAAAATGCAAAATTCACTATTAGGTAGAATCGCAACGATTAAGATGAATGTCCTACCCCAAATCTTGTATTTATTTCAAACAATTCTGGTACTATTGGACAATTTTTTTTTAAAGAAATGGACAAAATTGGCATTTTGCCTCTGGTTTTATATGCTTGCTTTTCTTTGTGGCTATCATTTGTTTTTAATATTTATTTGGATTCAGATATTTATTCTCATTATGTGGTTGTTTTGTTTGATATTTTATTGCAACCAGAATCCTTTGAGATTGGAATGGATTATAAGCACTATGTAATTAAATAAATACACGTTCATTAGAACCCCTGGTCATGGCCATAATGCGATCCATAACTTTGGCAATTTCTTCATCTTCTAATGTTTCATCTTCAGGAGCTTCTGAGTCAGGGGTCATGTTTGATTGCCACCTGAGGATGTGTTCGTGACCAGATTCAAAAATATTGTGAATTTTTTAGTCGAAACCCCAATTTGGTCATGACCAGAAGTGTTTGTGACCAAAGGTTCTACTGTGCATGCAAATGAAAAAATGAGGCAGCAGTATCATTTATTTATCAAAATGTATGGCAGCTGGCTTCTTATTGCTGCTAGTTTTCTGTCATGTTTCCAACTGGTATTCTGAAAAGGTCAGTTCAGGGAAGGGACTTGTGGGCAGAATTCTGTCCTAGGGTTTGAATGTAACCTTCAAAAAATTCTTATCTATCTTATACAAGAACCTA
Organism: Hydrophis major; assembly: GCA_033807585.1. Classification (NCBI taxonomy): domain Eukaryota; kingdom Metazoa; phylum Chordata; class Lepidosauria; order Squamata; family Elapidae; genus Hydrophis; species Hydrophis major. The sequence goes on from CM066331.1 coordinate 131,050,786, forward strand.
TCATAAAGTGAATTATGTTGACCATTATTGGCCCTTAAATGGTATGAATGTATTTCTCATGCTCTTGGATGCCTTCTTTCTACTGAGCCGTGGCCTAAACAAAGTCTGTTTGTTCCAGCTGTGTCAATGTAACAACAGTCCAAGCTGTCATTGGACTAGGAATTCACCACAGCTCTTCTTTCATCTATGCTTCTATCAATAATCCCTTGAGACTAAATGGGTAAATGTCTAAAGACAAAAAATATGTACTGATTTTTTTCTTTTTAGTAGAGCAGAATGCGATCTTTCCTCTCGCAATAAAAAGTTAGAATTCAAAAGAAAACTACAGTTCCATGACTGAGTCTAAGAATTAATTATTGTGTGGTTTTAGGAATATCTGATGCTGGAAAAGATAGAAGACTTCTGTAGAGCCTCTTATATTTTGTCCTATCTTCCAATTAACTGGTAGATCTTCCTCATATCAATGAATGACTATTCAGCAATAGTCAGGTATTCTGTCTCGTTACACACAAAGAATGTGATGTGGTTCTGTCCAGTTTATGGTCAATAAGAAAAATAGTTATAGAAGCATTTAAAATATGCTAGACCACAAGTCTCTCCCACTGAAAGACTAGACAAAAGTGAATTGTAAAAGGGGGATTCAGTGGAAAGAAAGTTAGAAGTTTGGAAAAGTACGGAGCACCATTAATCTACAGTGGTACCTTGGTACTCATTGTTAAATGGTTCCAGGAGTGCAATGAGTACAAAAAACAATGAGTACCAAAAGACATTTTCCCATAAAGAATAATGTATTGAATCACAAGGCAGCCGACACCGACAAATTCTACCTTGTTTGTTGAGTACCAAACAAATGATCAGTACTAGGACAAAATTTTCGCATCAGAATGCATTGAGTACCAAATTCAATGAGTTTCAAAGCATTGAGTACTAAGATACTACTGTATATTACTACAGCGTATGAGAACCACCATAGCCTGAGATTAGACCTTCCTTTCAATTGTCAATTTTCTTAGGAAAGATACTATGATTTTAGAAATCTCATCATGCGATCTTTCAACTTTCTCAGCTTGCCTTCTTAAATCGACTATTATTTATAGATGCCACCCATCTCCCTGATTAGGTGGTTTACAGAACATAAAAAGATAAACAGAAAAGCAATTAAATGTTTAAAACCATGCAAGAAATCAGAACCAGGAGAAAGGGTGAGATCTTCTTACCCCATCAACCACCTCCAGCAGTGAGTGCCCACCCACTTGAGGCCCCAAGCCAACTGGCAGAGCCAAGTTTTGATACCCTTCTGGATGGCCAGAAGGATTGGAGCAGTTCTCACCTCCAATGGTAGAGTGTTCCATTAGACCAAGTGTGGTGGCTTTCTTATGTAACCAAGCTAAAAGATGCTAGGAGATATGCAATGGCACCAGGTGCCAATCTGAGATGGTATAGCAAAAGGCAGCTAATGGTAGGCAGAGTAGATCAGGATCACAAGATCAAGGGATTGCAAGAGGTAGGATCAGAGGTGAAACCAATTAGTTCTGTTTATCACTCATCTGAAAAGTTTCTAAAAATCACTTAAGCAACGCTTCATTACATGTTGTCTGTTTAAATTGAGAAAATGTACCTATTTACAGTTTCCACAAGCAGTCATTCTGACTCTGTATTTCTGTCACTCTTTAAACAAGAACTTTGACCCAGAATTTTCAGGAATATACTTATCAAGCCTTTGAAACAAAACTTTGGCAACAAAACAAGGTTTTTTCCCCCTCTACTTCCACCCTCTTTTTTCCTTTTTATCATTTTTTTAAATATATACCTAAAGGCAAGTTCTGTTCCACCATTGATAATTTAAGCCTCTTTGTTATGCTTGTTGAGTATAAAATAGAGTAAAAGTACTAAAAGAAATAATAGATCATGTTATGTTCTGAGCGTGGGCGCGAAGAATGGAGACGAGCCGGTGAAACGGTGAACTTCAAAACTCTTTATTAACATGGTGTGGCAGATCAAATCAATGGCTGCAATGACCCTCTTTATATAGGCATCTTATTAACTATTCAACCAATGAAAACCAGGGAATGCTAGCTCCGTTAACCAATGGGAGAGGCTTGTTAATAGCCAATCAGATTCACCTGAACGGACCAATCTGATGTCGCCATTAACGGCCAATCAGAAGTGCAGGGCCAGAACCTTACACTTAACTTCAAGCTCTTAATAACTTTATTAAACACATTTATTCATTCACAACACCCCTTCCCCCCGGGTTCCATTTACGGGATACGGTTATGTAGTCCTTGAGGTAGGCCGGTTGTTTTGTTAGTCTATTTGATTTTCATTGTGCACCTGGTATTTGGCTGCAGTCTTGTTGAGGTAGGACATTATTTGGTGAAGAGGGTGCCTCTACTTCTGAATTTGAATTTCCATTATCACTAACATTTTCGGTATCTCCATGAGGCGAGCTCACTCCCATCCCTGATTCTTCTTCACGTGTTTCCATTTCACTGTCATTTCTTTCATTAAGGCTTTCTGCTATTTCCAGTTCATCTTCCTCCATATCTCCTCCCCCCTCAGTTTGGAAATCAGGGGACTCAGAGATCCCTGACTGCAGCCTTGAACGCAGCTGATCAATATGGCACTTCCATAATCTATTATCATGGCATTTCATGAGGTATGATCTAGGGCCGGTTACTTGGACCACAATTGCCTTGACCCACAACGGATCACCCGAAAAGTTCCTAGCGAATACCAAGTTGCCTACCTGGAAGTTACGGCATCACCCGCTGGATCCGTATGGTTTCTCAGGTTCGTATGATGGGTGCAGCCAGTCAAGGTGGGAGTGGAGCTTCCGCCCCATTAGCAACTCAGCGGGAGTTTTGTTGGTGACGCTGTGCGGACTGATATGCTGCAGAAGGAGTATTCGGTTAATTTTTTCTTAGATATTGTCATAGTCCATTTTGTGTAATGTTTTCTTGACAAATTGTACCATGCGCTCGGCCCTTCCGTTGGCCGCAGGATGCACCAGCGAAGTCAGCGCATGGCGAATACCGCGGTCCACCAGGTACTGTTCAAAGGACAGCACGGTAAATTGGGGTCCGTTGTCGGATACCAGAACGTCTGGTAATCCGTGTGTTGTAAATAGTCTGTCTAGTTTCTTGATGACCGCTTCGGTTGTTGTATTCCTCATTTCATGGATTTCAAGCCAGTTCAAGTAGGCATCCACTGTTAACAAGAATGTGTGGCCTTTGGTAGGCCTTGCAAAGTCCAAATGAATACGGGACCAGGGTCCCCTCGGTGTTTCCCATTCGGTGTTTCCCATTTTGGTGGGGCGTTGCTTACTTCCTGGCATTTGTGACAAGCTTTGACCCATGTCTCGATCTGCTTGTCGATGCCCGGCCACCACGCGTAGCTATGTGTGAGGGCTTTCATGCGCACAATGCCGGGGTGGCCATCGTGCAAGGTTCTTAGTACCGCGCGTTGTAGCTGCTCTGGGACAACGACTCTATCTCCCCAGATAATGCAGCCCTTCTGGGAGAACAACTCCGTTTGTTGACTCTTGAACGGGGCGTAGTCGTCAAGTATCTGCTCCAATGGCCATCCACGCTCGACCCAACTGAGGACTCGTGCTAAGGTGGGGTCGTGTCTCGTTTCCATCACGATATCTCAGGCTGCTAATGGCGGTGTTTGAAGTGTCTCGATCTGCAACTTTCTCACTGTTGGAAGGGGGTCATCAATGGTCTCTGGAAGTGGTGCTCGGCTCAATGCATCAGCATGGGGAATGGCCTTCCCCGGGTGGTGTTGCAACTTATAATTATAGGCAGCCAAGAATTCTGACCAGCGAGTCATTCTGGGGGATAATATATAAGGGGTTGGCCTATCTCCTGCTATTATTCCCAGCAAAGGTTTGTGGTCAGTCACTATAGTAAAGGCTCGGCCGTACACATACTCATGAAATCTCTTGACAGCAGACACAATAGCAAGGGCTTCTTTATCAATCTGACTGTAATTACGTTCTGCTTTTGAAAGCGTCTTTGAGAAATAGGCAACAGGGGCTTCTCTACCATTTGGTAAAACGTGGCTCAACATGGCGCCCACTCCGAAAGGCGATGCATCACACATGATCGTTAAAGGCAAAGTCTCATTGTACTGCATCAGTACAGCATCAGAAGTCAATAAATTTTTTACATTTCGAAACGCCTGTTCCTCTCTGTGTCCCCATACCCAGATTGCTTTTTTGTCCAATAAACGATGTAGGGGTTCGGCTACGGTTGCTTTGTGAGGCAGAAAAACATTATAAAAATTGATAAGGCTTGGAGGTCGGCCTTATTTTGGGGTTTTGGGGCGTTCTTGATTGCCCTCAATTTGCTATCGGTGGGGTGAATGCCATGACTATCAATTAAATATCCTAAAAATTCGGCACGATCCGTGCACAGTTTACATTTGTTTTTCTTAACTTTAAGACCTGCGTCTTTGAATTTCTGGAGAACCAACCTCAGGCAATCCCGTAATATTTGCAGAGTAGGGGCAGCGATTAACACATCATCAAAGTATGGAACAATGCCTTTTATCCCTTGTAATAGTCTTTCCATTAAACTTTGAAAGATTCCCGGGGCCACGCTAACTCCGAATTGGAGCCAGTTACATTTAAATGCACCTCGGTGCGTAACGATCGTTTGTGCCTCTGCCATTTTTTTGTCTACCAGGAGTTGTTGGTATGCCTGGGCTAAGTCTAGTTTAGCGAAGACTTTTCCGCCCCCCAGGGAATGGAAGAGGTGCTGCACCACCGGTACCGGATATGCGTTTTGTTGAAGGGCATGGTTCAGGGTGGCTCGGTAGTCCCCACAAATTCTTATCGATCCATCTGGCTTGATGGGTGTAATGATTGGGGTTCCCCAGGGAGAGGGATCGGTTGGTTCTAATACACCCTGGGCTAACAATTTATCAAGCTGCTCGTCAATCTTTGGTTTAAGGGCAAATGGAACTCGACGAGGCTTAAGGCGGAGGGGAGCTATTTTGGGATTGAGGTTAAATGATATCGGAGTCCCCTTGTACTCGCCTAGTTTTTCTGCAAAGACGTCCTGGAATTCTTGGACGAGGTCTTCTTCCCAGTCACTGCTGCAGATTCGGTGAATGCCTGCCACTTCAATTCCAAGTGGAGTGAACCATTGGAGACGTAACAGGCTAGGGCGATCCTTGTCGATTACAGTCAGGGGTAGGAATGCTGTCCGATTCTTGAACGATACCCGGACTCAGCTGGATCCTACGACTGGGATCCAATTCCCTTGATAGTCTTTAAGTATGAGTCTTTGGAAACGGAGGTCTTGTCGCCGGAGAGTCGGGATGAGCTGCTTGAGAGTTTTCCAGGAAACCATCAAGAGAGACGATCCTGAGTTGACTTCCATCAGGCAGGGCTGGTTTTCGATGGCCACTTTCACTCAGATCTTCTTGGCATCCAGAGAGGAGGCGTGACCGATTGTGATAGTTTGGTGAGCCTCTTCTCACTTCGTGGGGTGGTTTAAGGTTTTGTTTCTGTAGGAGTGGTTGTTCCATTGGTGGTTCACTGGTTCTCGCCTTACAGGATGGCTTCCTGTTGGTTGGCGATAGTTAGTCCCCCTCGAGGGCTGGCTGGGTCCTATTTTACTTCTACAGACCCGTCCGATATGGCCTCGTTTCCCGCACACATGGCAGAGCGCGTCGAGGAATTTGCATTCTGATCGGGGGTGGCTTGCCCCACAACCAGCGCATTGGTATTGAGATCTCTGGCGTTGGTCCCATTCGGATCGAAGTCGGTGGACCTCTTCTTCGTCGCTGTCTGACGACAAAGAGAGGTCCTCGTGGTGAGTCGTTTTCAGCTGACCCTCTGACTTGGGTGAAATGTCATGGGTCAGTTGGTGAACCGGGGTGCGGTTCCGGTGCATTCGGGCAGCCGACTTCCTGGTCGCTTCTGCTGCAGTAGCTTCATTGATAGCATCAGCAAGGCTGATGTCGCCTTTCACCATCAGCTTGCTTTGGATGTGTGGTGCATCCAATCCCAGAACTATTCTGTCTCTCAGTGCTTCTTCGAGGTCGGCGAACCCACATAGGCCTCCCAGATTCCGGAGATCCACTATGAAATCAGCAACACTTTCGCCCTTCTGCTGACTCCTCTGATAAAATTCATGCCATCTAATGAGTGTGGGCACGATCGGTGCGTAGTGGGCTCTCAGTAGGGGTTCGAGGACGTCCCAGTCCATAGACTTGACTTCTGCCGGTTTCGCTAGTGCCTTGGCCATCTTGAATACTGTCGGCCCGCAAGGCGTTAGGAATACCGCCCATTTCTTTCCGGTAGTAGCATCCTTCAAATTGTTGGTTTCCAAGAACATTTGGAAATGATCCATATAGGAGTCCCAGTCTTCTTGCGCTGGGTCGAATGGAGCGGGTGGTATGATGCCACCGGACATGGTTCCGCCATTGTGTGTTCAGTCACGTGCTCAGTTATCATTCTTCATTGTTCAGTCAGCTCTGACGTCTCCACATCCCACCCTCATCTCCAGTGTTATGTTCTGATTGTGGGCACGAAGAATGGAGACGAGCTGGTCAAACGGTGAACTTCAAAACTCTTTATTAACATGGTGTGGCAGCTCAAATCAATGGCTGCAATGGCCCTCTTTATATAGGCATCTTATTAACTATTCAACCAATGAAAACCAGGGAGTGCTAGCTCCGTTAACCAATGGGAGAGGCTCGTTAATAGCCAATCAGATTCACCTGAATGGATCAATCTGATGTCACCATTAACGGCCAATCAGAAGTGCAGGGCCAGAACCCTGCACTTAACTTCAAGCTCTTAATAACTTTATTAAACACATTTATTCATTCACAACAGATCAAACAAAAGTGAACCCTGGAAAGCTTTTCCAACCCTTGGCATTCAGAGCAGATCAAAGCTTTTAAAGGGAGAGAGGAAGAGAAGTCCGCATTGCAACACAAAAAAATAGTTGGTATTTACAAAAGCTATCTGTTGAATAATAAAGGCAAAGTGAATTTAAGATTTTTTAAAAATCAATCTGTTGGACCCATTTTTTCTTAGGTGATACCTGAACAGCATAATTCCCCATCTGTAGTAAAGAGGCAAGCAATGTGTAAGTTTTTGACTGCAAAATGGTGCAAAATGGGAGGAGCGACTTATGTATTTAACATCAAGTCATTAGTCCCACAATTTTTTCCAACTCCGCAAACTGAGCAATACAAAATGCAGTAGAAAATGCCACAAGAAAAGCAATGTTTCTGTTGTGATTGCAAAGTTGTTATTCCCTTATTCCAAAAGGGTGGTGAAACAGGAAAGGTGACTGAGCAAACTAGTCGATAAAGTTGTCACTGTATCACATTGCTTAGTGAAAAAAACAACTGCTAGAAGGGTTTTCAGCCTGGCATCCATTTTGTCTCAGCAGTGGAAGCCGGCTGCCATACATTTAATGAAGTCTGATCTCCCTGTCTATTTATTTACTTTCAGACAATTATTTTGAGCAAGTCTATTCAAGGTACGTGTTTGCTAGATGTAAGAGAGCAGAAAGCCTTCAGAAAAACTAGTGCCTGGGGAGGCAAAAAAAAATTTATGCCCAATGCAAAAACGGATGCCAGGATGAGATTCGGGGAAGAATTCCATACTTAAAAATGGTATTGCTTGCTTTTTTAAAAATCAAGCTTTTTGGTGCCTGAAGAAGAAAAGGCGTGATTCTGCGGTCAGAAAAACTGGTGCTGTAGTAATGCCAACTGAATTGGAGCAGCGTCTTACCTCTCTGCTAGCCGCTAATTAACTTGCTGGAGGGATCAGGAGCCTGCGAGAGTTCTAGATGGTCAACAACCCCACATTTTAAAAATGCCACTTAGGATAAATAATAGCAACAAATTCATACCCGAACTGACTGCATTGTATCCCTTAAATTATTTTGATAAAATCGTTCCCTAAAATTCAGATGCAACAAATGAGAGCCTTGTTGCTAAAGATAGTCATTGACTTACAGCAATTCATTTAGTGACTGTTTGAAATTACAATGGCACTGACAAAAGTGGCTTATGATTCCTTTTTTCATATTTATGAGCACTGCGGCATCCCCATGGTTTAAAATTCAGGTGCAACTGACCCATATTTATAACCGTGATTATGTGTTTACCTTTTGGGTGACAAGCAAAGACAATGAGGAAGCCAGATTTACTTAACAACTGTGTTACTAACTTAACAACTGCAGTGATTCACTTAGCGACTGTGGCAAGCAAAGTCATAAAATGGGGAAAAACTCACTTAACATATGTCTCACTTAGCAACAGAAACGTTGGGCTCACTTGTGCTCATAAGTCAAGGACTCTCTGTAATCTTATGGAAAGTTCAACCTCCAGTGTTGTGAGGTTTGTATATTGACTAAGTATGTGAAGTAGGGGGAACACACTGTGTTTTTTGTACTGGGGAAGAAAACCTCTTGTGTGGCTGTTGACTTGCATTTCATAGGGATCCAGTCCTGAAAGAGACAGAAACAAAGAATAGTGAGTTAATTGATCCAACTAGTTCTGAACTGTATTATTAATACTGTTTAATGGCAAGTCTCTAAAATGATTCTTTAAAACATATGGGGGTTCTGAACCCAGAGCCCACTTCATGGAAAGCATGTGCTGATCAACAAAACTACAATCTCTTTGAAATATCTACCTTGTCCTTTGCTAAATATAGGGAGAAACTCCTGAGATATTGACTTTAAAGATGCTCTGGATTTGATCAATCAATATGGACACTATCCTGAATAGAATGGTCATTTGCATTGCAATTGTGTCCTTCTACATTAGCTTAGCTTTTCAAATAAGCCACAAAATAGAAATTAAATGGCAATTTAATTCTTATGGTGGGAACATGTTTTCCATTTTTATCGCTGCTTATAAATGTCATGAAATAATTACCCATATCCAGCCACAGAAGAGAAAATATGCCAGTCCTATTGAATTATAGCAATTTCTGAAAAATAAAGTTATCCGTAAGTATACTGCTACTAACAATTGGTTATTTTAATGATTTCCTGACCTACACTGACCTTACACCATGTTGTGCATATTTTTGTGGAGCCATTACACTTGAAAAACGAATGCATAAATCACCAGCATATTTAATCATTTCTCAAATGGCTTTGAATTGCTTAAATTACCTGAACATTTTACTTACGATAATATGAGATTTTAATGAAAATGTAGTGCTGTGTGATTCAACACAAACCAAAAATTAACATCCCCGTTGTTTTGAAACAATCAGTGGTTTTAAATTGCCTCCCTTTCAAGATTTTTGTAAGTTCATTCATTGTCTCAACAATCAAAATATCTAGGCGACTATAAAATTAATTTTATCCTCAGGAGAATTATTTTAATTATGGGTTCTTGTACTAGGTTGTCTGTTTATTAAGAAGCGAGAAAATCAAGGGTGTGAAAATATAAAAGTAGCTTCTCTAGATAAGCCCTAGCACCATCTTAGTCAGGCATATTTTTTGTCAGAGAGACCAGTCAGATGTCTTTGGCATGCCCAAGTGTAGGAAATGGAGACCTACCCCTTTACAACCATTGTTTACATGTGATTTGCATATGGAGGTATGCTGTTCCTTTCCTGGAAGAATAATTGTCTTCAAGAGTGATAGCCCTACACATACATTTTATTTATTAGTTATTTATTTAGAAATGTTATATTGCCTCCTACTTGCTCATGGTAACTCAAGGTGGCTTACATAAAATAAAAACACAATATAAAATAAATTAAAAATATATATAATAATACCTTCCCCACCCTGGCGATTACCAGCCTGTTGTGAATTAATAAAAGTGCTTGAATAAAGATTATTAAAACCTTAAAGTAAAGTGCAGGGTTCTGGCCCTGCACTTCTGATTGGCCAATAATAACGACATCGGATTGGTCCGTTCAGGAGAATCTGATTGGCTATTAACGAGCCTCTTTCATTGGTTAAAGGAGCTAACGCTTCCTGTGTTTTCATTGGCTAAGTACTCAAAAACTTGCCTGTATAAAGGGGCTGTTGTGGCCGTATTTCTGAGCTGTTACACCATGTTAAATGAAGAGTTGAAGTTCACTGTTCATCGACTCGTCTCCACTTCTTGTGCCCATGCGCAGAACTTAACACAGCCTTTCTTCTGGGTCCTTCCAGATGTATCTCCTTAGGGAGTGGGACCTGCAACATACCTTGCCTACCTAGTGGGTCAGTGGATTTGACCAGCAAGAGATGTTTCTCCAGATAACCTGATCCCAAACCATGAAGGCCTTTAAAGGTGACAACCAGCACCTTGAATTGCACCCGGAAGCAAATCAGCAACTAATGCAGCTGCTGCAGGAGAGGTGACACATATGCACACCAAGGTCTGCACAAAACCATGCAGGCCACTGCATTTTGCACCAACTAGAGCTTCTGGATGTTTTTCAAGGACAGCCCCATGTAGAGCATGTTGCAATAGTCAAGACGGGAGATGACTAGGACATGAGTGACCATGAGTAGGGATTATTAGCCCAGGAAAGGGCATAACTGGCACACAACCAGTAGTTGTGCAAAGGCCCTCCTGGCCACGAGTCAAGAACCCCCAAAATAGACCCCCACTGGGTCTATTTGGGGAAGTCCCATTCCATTTCCAATCTCCTTTTAAAGCCGTCCAAGTTAGACAGTATCACCATGACTTATTGTAATGCTATCTATTGATTATGCACTGTGTATTGAACTATATTTAATGTTCTAAATGTACTTTCAATGTATTTTCAATAATTCTCATTCGGATGATTCCTTCTCCTAATACCACCGGGCTTGAAATTTTGGTCTTGGACAATCTTGAACTACACCATCTATGGTTGGACTTAAGCATAGTACACAAAATTATCTGCTACAATGTCCTACCAGTCAAGGACTACTTCAGCTACAACTGCAACAATACAAGAGCACACAACAGGTACAAACTCAATGTTAACCGCTCCAAACTTGATTGCAGAAAGTACAACTTCAGCAACAGAGTGGTCAATGCCTGGAATGCACTACCTGACTCTGTTGTTACATCCTCAAACCCTTTACATCCTTCAGCCTCAAACTATCCACAATTGACCTCATACCATTCCTAAGAGGTCTGTAAGGGGCATGCATAAGTGCACCATCGTGCCTCCTGTCCCTGTCCCCATTTATTTGTACTTATTTCCTGCATTCTTACTCATGTTTATACTTATACCTATTATCTTGTAAGCGATTGACAAATAAATATATAAATAAATGTTTTGAGAGAGGGAGAAAACTCCCTGCTGTATTTTCTCTGTGCGATGCATTATTTTAAACAATTCCCTCATATCTTCCATAAACAACTGCTTTGTTTTCAAACTGAAGTTATTGCTCCAGTCCAGTGTTTCTCGTTCTTGACAGCTTGAAAATATATGGACATCAACTTCCACAATCCCCCAACAAGCCGAACCTTCTAATTATTTTGGCTTTCCTCTACTTTTTTTCAATTATTATAACTTTGTTCAAATGAGTCCATGAGAATTGTCTACATTATTCTAGATTTGAATATACAATAATTTGCTTACAGATATTGTTGGCATTTTTCTGGAGTGCTCACTTTTATTTCTAAATCAAGATTATGACTAAATTAAAAAAATACTGCTCTCAACAAAGATTGTTGAGGGATTCTACTTATCACATCATTCTGTTGAGAAAATTACTGTAATTACCAAGCAAAGTTATACGAACACCAACCCCTTATGGTTATTGCAATTAAACAAAAGTAGATAATCCCTCTCCATAGATAACCAAGGTGTGCAGAGGGCAACTCATGAAATGTGTGGTGTAGCACTGCAATGCAAATTTTGCCTCATATGTACTTTCATGTGATGTCACAATTCAAGTATGAAAGAATAGAGCCAGTCCCTGCGCCTTGATTGGCTAAGGCGCGGGGATTTCTGATTGGCCAGGCGAGCCGCGCCGATTGGCCCGATTGAAGTCTCCCACGATTGGTTCAAACCAAGAGCGGGAGACTTGAATCGCTGCCATTGGTCGCGGCCGCCGCGGCAAAAGGTATAAAAGCCGGAGGCTTCTTGCCTTTTGCCGGTTCGGTTCAACTAGTAGAAATAAAGAGCTGTTAATGAAAGTCACCGACTCAGAACCTTTTTTCGCGGACACGACACTGGCGACGAGGGTGGGATCTCGCCCCTGAACCGAACCCCGTATCCATCTAAGAACTAGCGATAGCAAAATGGCGAAGATAGCACCGCCCGCCCCCTTCAACCCCGCCGCCGAGGACTGGGAATCGTACTCGGATAAATTCCGTATGTACCTGAAATGTGCCGGCATGAAGGATGCCCCGGGCCCGCTAAAACGCGCCGTCTTCCTTACGCATTGTGGACCAGAGGTTTTCCAGATGGCCAAGGCATTGGCCAAACCGGCAGACGCGACTGCCATGGATTGGGACGTCCTCGAACCCATACTGAGGCGCCATTACGCCCCCGAGGTCCCCATCCTAATACGACGAAATGAATTTTACCGAAGAAACCAGAGACCAGACGAGAAACTGAGCGACTTCATCGCTGAATTAAGGCGCCTAGGTGGACTCTGTGAGTTTGAAGGATTGAACAGTCTCATAAGAGACCGTTTCGTACTCGGATTGTGGGATCCGACACTCCAGAGCCGACTTATGGCCAAAGGCGACATCAGCCTAGCCGATGCCCTCACCGCAGCCGCAGCCGCAGAAGCAACCCGCACGTCAGCAGACACCATGCGAAGATCCGACGCGAAGGGCGGAAACAACAACCCCGCGAGGTCGGCCGACGCAAGAAACGAAGCAACCGCACACTACGGCGACTACCAGTCAACCTCCAGCACGTCAGATGATGAGGAGGACATACATCGCGTGCAGACGGGACGCGGAAACCAACGAAGCCAAAACAGTCGTAGGTCGAGGACCAACTGCGCCGGGTGCGGCGGCGACCACCCCAGGTCTGAATGCCGTTTCTTTGATGCTATCTGCAGGCATTGCGACCGAAGGGGCCACATCGCTCGAGTTTGCCGCCAAAAGAAGACCCGCAGCCCGCCAAGATGGGAACAGCAGGACAGAAGAAAGGAGAACTCCCTGCCCAGAGCCAGAGAGCGCCAGCCAGCAGGTAGATGGGACCAGAAGCAACGACCTCAAAGAAGCGGCGACGGTCGGCGGAAAGAAGAAAACCACCAGACGGTGACCATCGGCCACGCCATCTCCGACGGCGCCAGAAAGGTACACGTAGAAGTCCACATCGAAGGCCGGCCATGCAAAATGGAAGTGGACTCCGGGTCCTACCTTTCCATGATTGCATGGCGCGAAATAAAAAAACTAGTGCCTACTCTACAAAGAAAAAACGTGCTTGCCCAGAAAATCATCATAAAAGACTACCAAGGTAATCGCGTTCCGGTAGTGGGCACCAAGAACTTTAACATAACCTACAAAGGCCACACCGAACAACTGCCACTCACAATAGTCGATCGTGACCGCCCGAGCCTGCTGGGTCTGCAATGGTTCGCCCCGCTTAACATCGCGCTGACAGGTGTCAACCAAGTCTCCATTGAAGCCTGGGAACAGCAGCTAGTCCAGGAGTTCCAGGAGGTCTTCGATGGAGGCTTGGGCAAGTACAAGGGGCCCCCTATCTCGTTTGATTTAGACCCAAGGGTTCCCCCCAAGCGGCTTAAACCTAGAAGGGTGCCCTTTGCTTTAAAGCCAAAAATTGACGAGCAGATCAACAAACTCGTCAAACAAGGGGTATTAAAACCGGTAGACCACGCCAGATGGGAGACCCCTATAGTGACCCCAGTAAAGCCAGACGGGTCCGTGAGAATCTGCGGGGACTATAAGGCCACCCTAAACAGCGCGCTACAGCAAAGCGCCTACCCAGTTCCAATAGTGCAACATTTACTGCACTCACTGGGAGGGGGAAAATTTTTTGCCAAGCTCGACCTCGCCCAGGCATACCAGCAACTGCCTGTGGACGAGGAAACGGCAGAAGCCCAAACAATTGTGACACACCGGGGGGCTTTCAAGTGTAACAGACTCCAATTTGGAGTCAGCGTGGCACCAGGCATATTCCAGAGCCTGATGGAACGTTTACTACAGGGCATCAAGGGGGTGGTGCCCTATTTCGATGACGTATTAATAGCGGCGCCAAACGAAGCCGAATTAGAAAACCGATTAAGACAAGTCTTAACAAAATTTAAAGAAACAGGACTTAAAGTCAAACGCGAAAAATGCCAACTTTGTACACAGCAAATAGAGTTTTTGGGTTACCTCCTAGACCGGCAGGGCATCCACCCTACAACTAAAAAAGTTAAAGCCATCAAGGAAGCCCCCACCCCGAAGTCCAAAACAGAACTACAAGCATTCCTAGGCTTACTAAATTTTTATAATGTCTTCCTACCTCAGAAGGCAACGGCGGCGGAACCTTTACATAGACTCCTAGACAAGAGGGCAGCATGGACTTGGGGGAGACGAGAACAAGCCGCTTTTCAGAAAACCAAAGACCTCCTCACCTCCGACGCCGTCCTGATGCAATTCAGTGAGACTTTGCCCTTAGCTGTCACTTGCGACGCATCACCTTTCGGCGTCGGCGCTGTCCTCAGCCATACCCTCCCAGACCAGAGAGAAGCACCTATCGCATTTTTTTCCAGAACTCTGACTAAACCGGAACGGAACTATAGCCAGCTGGACAAAGAAGCTTTGGCTATAGTTGCCGCCGTTAAGCGTTTCCACGAGTACCTGTACGGCCGCCCATTCAAAATAGTCACTGATCATAAACCACTGCTGGGCGTCCTCGCTGGAAACCGTGCTACACCAAACATCTTGTCGCCCCGCATGACAAGATGGTCTGAATTCCTGGCAGCCTACAGCTACGAACTGTTACACAAGCCAGGTAAGGAAATTTCACACGCAGACGCGTTAAGCCGCTCGCCCTTGCCGGACTCTGACCCTGACCCCGCACCAACAACAAACACCCTGAGTATCGAGAGTTTGCCCATAACTGCATCTGATATTGCCAGAGAAACCGTTAGGGACAGACAATTGGCGCAAGTCTTACATTGGTTAGAAAAAGGCTGGCCGGAAAGAGACATTGACGAGACTTTTAAAACATTCCGGCAGCGCCAGACTGAACTTTCACTGTTAAGAGGTTGCATCCTGTGGGGTGATCGGGTGGTAATTCCGGGTAAATTGCAAAACAGGGTCCTAGAGATGTTACACGAGGGTCATCCTGGCATCGTCAGGACAAAAGCCCTGGCCAGGAGTTACGCTTGGTGGCCAGGGATGGACAAACAAATTGAAGCATGGGTGGCCAAATGCCACCGGTGTCAGGAAACCAGATCCAGCCCACCCACAGCACCTATCCGGGACTGGGAAATACCACGGGGACCCTGGTCCAGAATCCACTTAGACTTTGCTGGCCCCACAAATAGACACATTTTTCTAATCACAGTCGACGCATACTCAAATTGGTTAGAGGTGGCTGACATGAATTCCACCACCACAGAGGCTGTCATTAAAGAGCTATGTAAACTGTTCTCCACACATGGCCTCCCAGACGTCATTGTCTCAGACAACGGGCCCCAATTCACCTCCATCGAATTCGAACGGTTCCTGGCCGAGAAGGGTATCCGCCACGCATTGACAGCACCGGCGCATCCAGCGGCGAACGGTAGGGCGGAACGGATGGTCCAGTTTACAAAAAAGACCCTCCGGAAAATGGACCACGGGGAAATCAACGAAAAAATCAACAAACTACTTTTCAAACAGCACATCACACCCAATACCACAACCAACAAAAGCCCTGCAGAGCTCCTGATGGGCAGAAAGCTGCGGTCCCCACTCGATCGTCTGCACCCAACCTATAACCCGGAGCGACCCCCAGACTCAAGCTCCAGGTACCGGACTTTTGAACCAGGCGACTTGGTCTACGCCAAAAACATGACGGGGGACCCCCTATGGATCCCAGCCGTCATAACCCAAATCACCGGCCCGCGGTCGTACCGGCTCCAAACCATCGATGGGCGAGCCTGGAAACGACACATCGACCAGCTCCGGTCGCGAGCAATGACTGACCTCAACCCCCAAGACACGAACCAAGGGGGGAGGGAATACCCGGTAAGACAAACGCAGGAGAAAAGTAAATTTAAAAACTCACCAGAACGCAGCCTTCGCGAGTCCCATCCGGAGAAGAGCCGTCCGGCCAACTCTACCGACTCGGAGAAGCCAAGCGGGAGCGGCGAAATCCGTGACTCAACCGACCCGGTAGGCCCAGGCGGGAGCCACGGCGAGAGAACCGGCCCGATCATCCAGCCGGTTCTCACAGAGCCAGGAGCAGCCAAAAAGATGACCGCTCCGGCCGAGTTACAACAAGGAAGTGAGCTGCGCAGGTCAACTAGGACCCGACGGAGCCCCGCCTACCTGCGTGATTACACCACGTGAAAGACCGTACCAAGAGGGGAGGGGTGTTATGTATTAAAATGGACTACTCGAAATCCCTGCGCCTTGATTGGCTAAGGCGCGGGGATTTCTGATTGGCCAGGCGAGCCGCGCCGATTGGCCCGATTGAAGTCTCCCGCGATTGGTTCAAACCAAGAGCGGGAGACTTGAATCGCTGCCATTGGTCGCGGCCGCCGCGGCAAAAGGTATAAAAGCCGGAGGCTTCTTGCCTTTTGCCGGTTCGGTTCAACTAGTAGAAATAAAGAGCTGTTAATGAAAGTCACCGACTCAGAACCTTTTTTCGCGGACACGACACATATCAGCATCAGTTGTGATTTGTTAGTGGAAATATTGCATTCCTTTCTTTTAATCTACCCATACAGACAAAATCAGAGATACTGATAATTTGGGAAACCAGACTTGGAAGAAAGGGCATCACAGAATGCAGAGGAGAGTCAGATAAGGTGTATTTTATCAATATTTGTTTTATTTTCTAATACTGACAAATCAATCTGTCTCCATACTTCTTTATGGTGATGATGCAGTTATGATTTCTAATTTTCCAAGTAAAATTAAGGCAAAAACTTCAAGCCTTTTGTAACAGGAAGAGCTAATCAATTCTAAACCAAAAATAGTATGTTTTGCCAAGTCATTTTTTAAATTCATCATTTCCTACAGTATAACTTATGTTCTCATCATACTAAATATATTTAACTCTAAAGCACTGAACCATTCACTCTACAGTTCACAGATATGCTCTTATAAAGATTTAAGTCCTCTGCAGGTTGCCTAATTCAAATTCATCAGAGCTATTTTTCATGCTCCTCCGTGTGTCATCAACACTCTGTTGCACCTGGAATCCAAACTAAATTCTGTTGAGGCTGACTTGAATCTTTGCCCCTAAACCTTTAGCTAAAAAAGGCCTATATGCAGGGGTGGGATGCTGTTGGTATAACAATCGGTTCGGTGATTGTGCACTTTGCATGCTTTGTATACCTGATGCATGCATGTGCACTTGGCACACGATGTGTGTGTGAACATCAATGCAAAATTCCTGACCTGCTATGTTACTTTGGAGGAGTAACACAGCTGAGGAGTGGTAATCTGCTCTTCTGTGCTGATCAGTTGGGATGAGGAAGTTGGGATGATCAGTTGGGATGACCGCTCAGGGGCAGGTGGGCAGCCCACATGATCATCAAATTGGTTGTCTCCCAGCTGATCTTTGGAGCTAGGAGTTCATCCAAACTGGCCTGAACTGGCAGAATCTCACTCCTGCCTCCTAGGTCATTCAAAGGAAGGATCCTTGGCCTCCTTAATTACTTGAGGACAATTCCATATCTTCCTTAACATTTAAAAACAAATATAGAGGGGTGTCTGCAGACCTTAAATATTATGTCCTCTCTGTCCATTCATTCTTTTTCTTTTTGATCTCATTAAATTTCAACAAATTTCCCCTCCTTCCCATACAAATAGCAATATTGTAATAATAACTAACTTCATTGCTTCAATCATCCTTCAACATATGAAGCTTACAACCTTTATTGAATATCCAAATTATTTGCATCATACATTGTTATATACCACATGAAATAAAATGATTTTTTTGCCTGAGGGTAAGTTGAACATTTGGCTCAGGGAATGCAGGCCTATAAGTTGAGATTCAACAAGAAGTAACATCTTATCAACTGCTAAGCTTCACAAGTAAAATTATTCTGACAGATATTTTCACACTGATTGTATCTCAAAATGTCAACACAGTATAGAAAAGAAATTGTGGTTAAAGAAAAAGACAACCATTTCACTCTGTCTTTCAGCAGAATAAATTTACTGTCTGACAAGTTGTTTAGTTCTATGGTTAGAGATTTTTTTAAATTATGGTGTATAGAACAAGATAGTGAATCATGGGAGAAGCCTGGAGATTTTTAATATTTGTCATTGACATATATAGACATCATTTCAAGTGTCAGTATGGTCGAAGAGGCAGGATCAGCCACAACCCTTCCTGAAATGAATAATTTCCACCCAAAGCCAATCTATTAAATAAAAAAAAAAACTACTGTGCTTTTGGATCAGATTTCAAAACTAGCAATAAACCAGCATCTGACAGTGCACTTGTGAGAAGCAGGTTAGTTTAGGCAAGAGAGAATGAGTCTTATCACAACACAGCACCAACGTTGCATATGTTTAACTTTTATCCCCTCTGGCTTCTGTTGTCTTTTATTCTGCCGAATGGTAGAATGAGAGCCAATTTGGTGTAATGGTTAAGGCAACAGGCTAAAAACCAGGAGGCCTTTTGTTCTAGTCCCACCTTAGGCACAAAATCTTCTCTCGCTCCTCGAAAGGAGACAATGGCAAGCCACTTCTGAGAAACCTTGCCAAGAAAGCTGAAGGGATTTCTCCAGGTGATCTCCAAGAATCAGACATAATTGAAGAAAATAAAATAAAATGATCAAGCATAACATTACACGTTTCATTAAAAAAAAGTTCAGAAGATTCACTATGGATATAGAACCAGTTAATTGCAGGAGAAATACCTTGTATTCTAAGTATCTTATAATAAGGAAAGTTAGAGATTGTAGTCCCATTAACCCAGACAGAGTAGCATGGAGTAGCAGACATGTGGTCCCTCAATCAGGCTGAAGGGCGTTATAGGTGATCGCCAGCACTTGAATTGCACCAGGAAGTAGTTAATAATGCAACCTTACCACCACCTCGAGTGTGGTCAGGGGAGCACAAGGGGGCCCATCCATCACTAGCCATATTCTGGACCAGCTATAGAATGGGCTTCAAGAACAGCTCCATGCAGAACACATTATAGTATTTTCCAACAGGTTTTTTTTTCCCAGTACAATACTCTAGAGATAATTATAATAGTCTGGAACTCAGTCAGGAATGTCAATGATCAGGTATATTTTGAAATGTATGACAGCAGCAAGGGTAAGATATAGTAAACTTTCCAAAAATACTATTTTCTTTTCCCACAATACTATTTTCAGCATTTGACTTTGATTCAGCATCAGTTCCTCTCCTATTTCCAAACTGGTTTCTTTCTTTCTAGCATTTGACCTGGTTTGAAATGACTAAACGCAAAGCCCTTTCCAGGAGGCAGAACACCCAAGATGCTAACTCAACACTGCAACCCATGTGATTTTAATTGAGCATTTTCCATGATATTTTTTCTCCCTATTTCAGGAAACAAAATCTATTAGCACTTCACTGTTTCACTACACCGAGTTTTGCTCTTACGTTTGTTCTGTAGCAGGCAGTAGGCAATTAGCTGTCCATGGTAGGTAGCCTGAGATTAAGGAAAAACCAGGTAAGAGTGAAATGTTAGCTTGTTTGTGGTGCAGCTACACATGGATGCTACCAATCGCCCATGTGGTAATTTTTCATGTGTTTTAACATTTTTTGCCTTTATACTGGGGGACGGGGATGAGCCTTTAACTTTTATTGGGCGATGGTAGGAAAAGCTACAAAGTAGAAGGATACCTTTAGATGGTCACTGCATATGGCATGGATACAGCTGAATATTTTAATGGTCTAGACCTGGGTGGGTAACTATGGTCCTTTTATGACTAATAGACTTCAACTGCCAGCATTCCTGAGCCAGTCATAGTTGCCCACCCCTGGCCTAAACTAATTCTGCTGTGAATCCTAGTGTACAGTAGGCTAGTTACTTCCTCACTGTTGTTGGACACAATCTTGACCTCTGTAACACTTTATGTCATCTTCCTCCATTCAACAGCATTTGTGGGGAAAGTTCCTGGTTCAGTACAAAGACCACTGTTGGTACAGCTTAGATGATCTATTTCTAGAAGACTTCCCTCAAATATTTGATGGTGTCTCTGAATTGAAAATTGCCTTGATGCATGTTTGTTTATTATGACATTCCCAATAAACCTTAGAATCATCCTTCCCTCATCCTTCATTAGCAACCCTTTGAACTTTCCTAAGCGCATATTTTTGATGGCTGTGGGTTCCATTGATCTTGTGGATGGGAGAGGCTGAAGACTGCAAAGGATGAGCGACATATTATACATGGGGAATGCAAGATTTGGCTTTTACAGATGTTTTAGTCATTTGAATTTGAATTTGATCAGCCTATTTTCTAGTTTACATACAGAGTCATATGTTTCTCACTTCAAAGTAGCACAAAACAATGTTATCAATGTTCAGCATTGCTGGCCAGAAGGCTGACAGAGCTGGAAAGGGTGAGGGGTATTTGTTGCCCTAAAGCTGCATGCTTTTATTTTTCTTTTTGTAGTCATGTGGATAGGCTAGTTTCTGCACAAGATGATAAAGACAAGCTTTTCTTTGGTGTCCTTTATTTTTTTCCATACCAACAAAACACTGGAAAGAAATTTATTTATTTATTTTTTATTCTAGAAAAAAACATTTATTTGATGTACATTTAAAACAGACAAATCAACACACACACACACACACACACACACACACATATACACACACACATATATACACTTTACAGCGTATATTGAGCAATGGTTAAATTTTTTTTCTTTATCTTTATCATTGACATGATCTGCCTTGTTTCAATAACTCCTTTGTTCTTTTAATGTTTTAATTTCTCTACATAGTTTATAATTAAATGCACGTCTTCTGTCATTTCCATAACTTATCCAAATATTAAATATTACCTTTTCTTTAACCAATCATACCAAATGTTCTATATTTCATAATAATCACTATCTTGTTTATTTTTTAACTATTTGGTTAGGCTATCCATCTCAGCACATTCATGTATTTTTTTAATTACCATATCCTCTGAGGGAATGAAAGAGTTTCCAGTTTTGTGCCTAGGTTATTCTGGCTGCAGTTATAATGTGCAAAATTAAATATTGATATTTTTCTCCAAGTTTAAATCTATCATACTTAGCAGAAAGTTTTCGGGTTCAAATTTTAAATTTTGTTTTGTTATATTTAAAATCCAATTTCTAATATTCCTCCAAAACTTCTGAGCACATGGGCAAGTCCACCACACGTGAAAATATGTTCCTTGTGCGTAGTTACATTTCCAACAGTTGGGTGGTAGGTTGGGGAACATCTTAGCGAGTCTCACAGGAGGTAGGTGCCAGCAATGAACCATTTTGTATAAGTTTTCTTTATACGAGACTGACATGGTTAATTTGTAATTTGTTTGCCAGATGTGTTCCCACTTATCTAATTCAATACTATGACCTATGTTTTTAGCCCAAATTATCATAGATTCTGTGACTATTTCTTCTTTTAATTTGTAATCCAAAAGAAATTTATTTTTACTAATTGTTTTCTTTTCCTCTCCTAGCCATATTTTATCTAATTCTTGTGGGGTCATATTAAAGCCAAATCGTTCTCTATCTTTTTTACAATGGGTTTGTATTTGTGCAAAGGGTCACCATGCTATCTCCTTTCCTTGAATTTGTATTTGGTTTCTATTTTTAAGCTCTCCAGTATCATATAGTAAATCTTTATACCTGACAATATTTTCATAATCCAATAGATTTGGATATGTGACTGCTTCCAATGTAGATAGCCACAATGGAACCTTTGGGTAGTGGTTTTTTTTAATCTTTCTCCAGATATTGAAGAACACATTTCTTACATGGTGCCTTTGGAAATATGAATGTTGTTTAGATTTTCCATCCCACATGAAAGCTTGCCAGCCAAGTTGGAGATCAAAACCTTCTAATATTAATAACCTTCTATTTTCTAATTTAACCCAATCCTTAAGCCAGTTTACCAAAGCAGCATCATAATATAATTCAAAATCTGGAAGGCCAAATCCTCCTTTTTTCTTGGCATCCTGTAATAATTTATATTTCACTCTGGGTTTCTACAAAAAATTCTTTTCCAACTTGATTAGCACTGTCTGAAACAAGAACAAAAGTTTTGGTAAAATATTCATTTTTACTATCAAAATACGTCCCAATAGCGATAACTGCAATTTGGCCCAATTATCTAAATCTTTATTTGCGTTATTAACTTATCATAGTTATCTTTTTTAATTGACGAACATCTAGCAGTCAACCAGATCTCTAAGTATTTTACTTTGTTTACCACCTGCATACCTAATTTATTTGCTAGTTCTTTCTTCTGTTCCTTTGTAGTTTTTTGTTAACACTTTTGTTTTTTTTAACCCTGCCACCCTTCCATATTCTTCTATTTCTCTTAGTAGTGTAGAGCTCATTTCTAAGGGTTCTTCTAATATAAATGCTGTTATGAACTAATAAAGGTGTTTAATAAAGTTTTAACAACCTTAAGTAAAAAGCAGGGTTCTCATCCTGCACTTCTGATTGGCCGATAATAGCGACATTGGATTGGTCCTTTCTGGGAAATCTGATTGGCTGTTAACGGGCCAACTCTCATTGGTTCAAGGGTTTAACACTTCCATGTTTTCATTGGCTAATAGGACAGCAGCCAACCCTATAAAAGGGCTGCTGCTGCCCTAGGTGATTGCTCTGTTCAGTATGCTTAATAAAGAGTTCACTGTTCACTGTTCACTGCCTCTTCTCCGTTCCTTGCACCCATGCACAGAACTTAACACTGGTGACGAAGGTGGGATGCGGAGACATCTGAGCTGATTGAACACTCACAGAGCACCAAACAGACCACGTGGCTGAAGGCACATTGACAACGGAAAACATGTCCGGCGGCGCCATACCACCCACTCCATTTGACCCAGCACAAGAGGACTGGGACTCGTACATGGACCAGTTACAGATGTTTCTGGAGACCAACAACTTGAAAGACACAACTACGGGAAAAAACCGAGCAATGTTCCTGACCCATTGCGGGCCTGCCATTTTTAAGATGGCCAAGGCACTAGCGAAACTGGCTGAGGTGAAATCCATGGACTGGGATGTCCTCGCGCCCCTTTTACAGGCCCACTATGCACCCACCATACCAACGCTTGTCCGAAGACATGAGTTTTATCAGAGGGACCAACGGAAAGGAGAGAGCATCGCAGATTTCATCGCGGACCTCCGAAACCTGGGAGGCCTCTGTGAGTTTGCAGACCTCGAAGAAGCTCTGAGAGACCGAATAGTTCTGGGATTAGATGACCAAATGGCGCAGAGCAAGATCATGGCCAAAGGGGACATCGATCTTGCCGATGTCATCAAAGACACTACAGCAGCAGAAGCAACCAGGAAGTCAGCCGCCCGAATGCGCCGCACCAACGCACCGCTCTGTCAACTCGCCAATGATACCTCACCTCGCCAAGAGAGGCACACAACAGCGGCCCACCACGAGGACCTCGAATCTCCATCAGAAAGTGATGAGGAGGAGATCAATCGGCTACGGTCCGAATGTGACCAACGCAACCCGCGGAATCGAAGACTACCGCACCAATGCGCGGGTTGTGGGGCAAACCACCCGTGATCAGATTGCAAATTCCTCAACACGCTCTGCCATTTGTGTGGGAAAAGAGGCCACATCGGGAAGGTCTGTAGAAGCAAGCGAGGATCCAGCACAATTTGGAGAGAAAACAACTACCGCCAGACCACAGGGAATCATCCTGTGAGTCGGGAACATTTGAACCACCAATGGAACAACCACTCCTACAGAAATAAAACACTTGCCACTTCAACAAGACGGGAAGAGGCACACCAAACCATTACCATCGGTCACGCTTCATCGTTAGATGCAAAGAAGATCCGAGTGAGGGTTGCCATCGAGAACCAACTTTGCGTGATGGAAGTTGACTCAGAGTCATCCCTCTCGATGATTTCCTGGAAGACCCTTAAACAGTTAATCCCTGCCGTCCGGCGTCAAGACCTCAGAGCCCAAATAATTATACTCAAGATTACCAGGGGAACCGAATTCCGGTCGTCGGCTCCAGCCAAGTCCAAGTATCATTCAAAAATCGTACTGCATTGTTACCGCTGACCGTCGTCGATCACGACTGGCCTAGTTTGTTAGGCCTTCAATGGTTCACCCCACTCAGGATCAAGGTTGCTGGCATTCACCAAACCAGAAGCGATGACTGGGAGGAGGCCCTCGTCCAGGAATTCCAAGATGTCTTTGCAGACAAACTAGGCGAGTACAAGGGGATCCCAATATCATTTAACCTTAACCCTGAAGTAGCCCCATCTGCCTTAAGCCTCATTGAGTACCTTTTGCCCTAAAACCAAAGATCGACAAGCACCTCAATAAATTAACAGCCCAGGGTGTTTTAGAACCAACGGACCACGCCTGTTGGGAAACCCCAATCGTAACACCCATCAAACCAGATGGATCGTTAAGGATTTGTGGGGACTACCGGGCCACCCTCAATCACGCCCTTCAACAGAACACTTACCCGGTGCTGGTGGTTCAACACCTTCTCCATTCCCTGGGGGGCAGAAAAGTCTTCGCTAAATTGGATTTAGCTCAGGCGTACCAACAACTGCCTGTAGATAAAAAAACCCGCGGAAGCACAGACGATCATTACGCACCGAGGCGCTTTTAAATGCAACCGACTCCAATTCGGAGTGAGCGTAGCCCCAGGGATTTTCCAAAGTCTGATGGAGAGACTTTTGCAAGGGATCAAGGGGGTTGTGCCATATTTTGACGATGTTTTAATTGCGGCCCTGAATAGAGAAGTACTAGAGAGGCGTCTTAGAATGGTTCTCCAGAAATTTAAAGACTCCAGCCTAAAGGTTAAAAATAAATAAATGTCAACTGTATACAGAGAAAGTAGAGTTCCTGGGGTACCTAATCGATGAGCAAGGCATTCACCCTACTAATAGCAAACTAAGAGCGATCAAAAATGCCCCAAGACCCAAGAATAGGACAGACCTCCAAGCTTTCCTGGGGCTCATTAACTTTTACAACATCTTCTTGCTCCAGAAGGCGACCGTAGCTGAGCCCCTACATAGACTTCTCGACAAAAAAGCCACCTGGGTCTGGGGACACCGAGAGGAGCACACATTCCGACAAGTGAAAAACTTACTAACCTCCGATGCTGTTTTAATGCAGTATAACGAGACTTTGCCTTTAACCATTACGTGTGATCCAACACCGTTTGGAGTAGGAGCCATTTTAAGTCATGTGTTACCAAATGGTAGAGAAGCCCCTATTGCTTATTTTTCAAGGACCTTATCGAGAGCTGAATGCAACTATAGCCAAATTGACAAAGAGGCTCTTGCTGTTGTATCTGCTGTGAAATGGTTTCATGAATATGTGTATCGATGAGCTTTTACTATTATTACCGATCACAAGCCTTTGCTGGGGATTATAGTGGGAGTCAAGCCAACCCCCTATATATTGTCACCTAGAATGACTCGTTGGTCGGAGTTCTTAGCTGTGTACAATTATAAATTGCAACACCACCTGGGGAAAGGCATTCCCCACGCTGATGCATTGAGCCGTGCTCTACTTCCGGAAACCATCGACGACCCAGCTCCAACCCTCACGACACTCCAGATTGAAACCCTACATTCACCGCCGCTAACAGCCAGAGACATCGCTATCAAAACGAAACGAGATCCTGTCCTGGCACGAGTTCTCAGCTGGGTCGAATGAGGATGGCCAGTAGAACAAACCCCTGACGACTTCACCCCTTTCAGAAACCAGCAAACAGAACTTTTTTCGCAGAAAGGCTGCATCCTATGGGGAGACAGAATCGTCGTCCCAGAGTGGTTACAATGAGCAGTTTTGAGAGCATTGCATGACGGTCACCCCGGCATCGTGTGTATGAAAGCACTCGCATGAAGCTACGTGTGGTGGCCGGGCATCGATAAGCAGATCGAAGCCTGGGTGAAGACTTGTCTAAAGTGCCAAGAAATCAGCAGTGCCCCACCTAGAGCAACTCCAACGGAGTGGCAAACCCCCCGGGGGCCGTGGTTCCACATCCACATTGACTTTGCGGGACCTACTAAGGGACATACGTTCCTCCTAACAGTGGATGCCTATTCCAACTGGCTCGAAATCCACAAGATGAAGACTACTACAACCAATTCAGTCATCTGCAAATTAAATAAACTATTCGCAATACATGGACTGCCAGACGTTTTAGTCTCCGATAACAGACCCCAGTTCACGGCCCTGGCGTTCGAACAATACTTAGCGGACCGGGGCATCCGCCATGCGCTAACCTTGCCAGCGCACCCTGCAGCCAATGGAAGGGCTGAGCGCATGGTCCAATTTCTTAAAAAAAACTCTCCACAAGATGGACCATGGGGACATTGACAACAAACTGAATAGAATACTCCTACTCCAACACATCACCCTGCACAGCGTAACTAACAAAATGCCAGCTGAAATATTGATGGGACACAGGCTTCGCTCCCACCTCGACCATCTCCACCTGGCCTACATGCCAGAGAAACCCTGTGGATCTAGCGGAAAGTGCCGCGAATTCAAGATAGGCGACTTAGTCTTCGCTAAAAATCTTTCCGGCGAACCGTTGTGGGTCGAAGCAACCATAACTCAAGCCACTGGGCCCAGATCGTACCGCGTACAAACAAGGGATGGGAAAATATGGAAACACCATATAGATCAGCTTCGCTCTAGGTTGCAACCCAGTTCCCATGATTTCTGTGACCCTCAAACTGAGGGGGAATGGGATGTCGAGGGAACCAAATTCGAGATGCTGGATGATAAAATCGAAGGAAGTCAGCAGCCTGGCGCGTCACCTGAAGAAAAATCAGGAATGGGGGTTGCCTCGCCACAGAGAAATATCTCAATGGAGGCAAGCCCGCAGAGACCGGAAGACAACAACGACAGAATCAGTGGCGCCAAGTCATCCTGTGAGGATGCGGAACCGCCTGTACCAGATAAATCAAAAAACGTTCCACCAAAACCTGACTACAGACAGGAACCGGTGGGACAGCGCAAATCTAATAGACAGTTGAAACAACCTGCATATCTACAGGATTACGTCACCCTGCCCCTCAAACAGAACCTAGGGGGAAGGGGTGTCATGAACTAATAAAGGTATTTAATAAAGTTTTAACAAACTTAAGTAAAGATTAAGGGTACTAATCCTGCACTTCTGATTGGCCAATCATAGCGACATCGGATTGGTCCTTTCTGGGACATCTGATTGGCTGTTAATGGGCCAACTCTCATTGGTTTAAGGGTTTAACACTTCCATGTTTTCATTGGCTAATAGGACAGCAGCCAACCCAGAAAAGGGCTGCTGCTGCCCTAGGTGATTGCTCTGTTCAGTATGCTTAATAAAGAGTTTTAGTTTATTGTTCACTGCCTCGTCTCCGTTCCTTGCACCCATGCGCAGAACTTAACAAATGTCATATCATCGGCGAATGTCTGGAGTTTATATTCCTCTTTTTTAATTTTTAGTCCTCTAATCTCTTGATTTTGCCTAATTTGTACTAAGAGAGTCTCTTCTGCCAATATATACAGTAGAGGAGCTAGGGGGCAGCCTTGTCTTACTCCTTTATTTATCTTTATGGTATCTGTATTTTCCCCATTTATTAATATTTTTGTGGTTTGCATGTTATAAATTGTCTTAATAAATCCTATAAAATTTTCACCAAATTGCATGCCTATCAGTTGTTTAATAAGGAAGTTCCAATTCAGGTTGTCAAAAGCCTTCTGGGCATCTAAAAATATCAATGCCATTGTCTTGGTTGAGTATACTTCATAATATTCTAATATATCCATAATGCTTCTTGAATTTGTTTTTATTTGCCTATGGGGGAGGAAGCCATTCTGATCAGTGTGGATAATTCTACTTAATACTCTCTTTAATCTTTCCACCAATATTGTAGCCATTATTTTGTAATCTACATTTAAAAGTGATATTGGTCTATAGTTTTGAATTTTTTGTGGTCTGATTGTTCTTTATAAATAAGGGTAATATATGCTTCCAACCATGATTTAGGCATGTTAGCATTCTTCAGGGCTTCATTGTACAATCCACCAATATCTCCTCTGTTGTTTCTTGTGATTCCTTTTAGAATTCCGAGGGAATTCCATCTGGGCCAGGGGTCTTATTTGCTTTTTGTGTTCCAATTGCCTTCCTAATTTCTTCTATAGATATTTTATTATTCAAATTTTGTTTCTCTTCATCAGTAATTTCAGGCAAGTTCTTTTCATTCAAATATTGATCAATAGATTCTTCTGGTATTTCTTCCTGTTTATACAATTTCATAAAAAACTCCTTTCTTTCTTTCTTTCTTTCTTTCTTTCTTTCTTTCTTTTCTTGGGTCTGCGTGCCTAATTTTCCTTCCTGAACTTGGAGAACTACGATCATTCTCTTTTCTTGTTCTTTTTTAATTTTATGGGCTAACCACCTCCCTGGCTTATTTGCATTTTCAAAATAATTTTGTTTTGCTCATTTAATTTTTCAGGCCAAATCTTCCTGTACATTTAGATTTATCTTATGTTTTACCAGATCAATTTCTTTCTTAATGTTTGAATTGTTCGGGTCCTTTTGTCTACTTATTTCCAAATCTTTCAGTTTCTCCCTCCATATGTTTTGTTGCTGTCTTTTTTCTTTATTCTTTTTAATACTATAAGCCAGGGGTCTCCAACCTTGGCTCCTGGAAGCCTGGCGGACTTCAACTCCCAGAGTTCCACAGCCAGCTGGCTGTGGAATTCTGGGAGTTGAAGTCCGCCAGGCTTCCAGGAGCCAAGGTTGGAGACCCCTATAAGCAATAGTTAGACCTCTCACATAGGCTTTGATCATATCCCAAAGATTCTGTAGAGAGGTATGTTCTCTTTTGTTTATTTCAAAAATACATTCAATTCTTTCTTTATCATTTCAATATATTCTTTATCTCTTAATATGGTATTGTTAAATGTCCATCTTCCAATTTTTCTTTCCTTTCCATTTAATTTGAATGGGATTGTGGTCAGCACATAGATTTGGCAAAATCTCGATCCTTTCAATATTCTCCATTAACCCAGGGTCCATCCATATCTGATCTATTCTGGACCAAGAGTGGCGGGGGTTCGAAAAAAAAGTATATTGTTTTTTTTATTTGGGTTTAATTCTCTCCACACACCTTTCAAGTTAAGTTCTCTTACCATATTATTAAAAGATGGAGTATTCTGTTTTCCTTTTTTGGGGGGGAAGTGCAATAATCTTTATCTTTGTCTGGGACTGCATTATAGTCTCCTACAATGCATACATTAGCATATTCAGATTCTATTATCTTATGGTGAAGCCTATTATAAAAGTCTTTTTGGTTTGTATTCGGGGCATATATTGTGACTAATAACATCTTTTTCTGATTTACATTTATTTCTATAAAGAGCATTCTCCCTTCTTGATCTTTGAATATTTGTTTATGTTGCAAACAATCCTTTACGTATACTACAATACCCCCCTTTTTTTTGTTTGCAAGTGCCGAGTACATTTTACCCAAATTTATATTCTTTAAGAGGTCTGCTTGATTGTCTGGAATATGCACTTCTTGGATACAAGTTGTGTCAGCGTTTTGTTTTTTAAGTTTCTCAAATATCTGTTTTCTTTTTGATGATAGATTTAAACCATTGATATTGACTGAAAATAAAGTGATTTCTTTATCAGTGTCTCATTTCATTTCTTGTTCTAGGCTCTCTTTTTCTTAGTCTGTTGCCTTCCCCTTCTTCTCTAAGATTTTGGGGTTCAGAGTGTGAATCAGATTCTTTTTCTCCAGAGAGTTGTTCCTCTTGGCTTCTTGTATTTAGATCATCTCTACTTTCTTGTTTTTCCTCAGGTCCTAGGTGTCGTTCACGAAATTCCTGTGCTTTTTCAATTGTATCAATTTTGTATCTTTTTGTCCTGCCATGAAACTAAAAGCCTTTCTGGGGTGAGCCACCTAAATGGAATACCATTTCTAATAAGCTGAGTTGATAAAAATTGGTAGCCCCTTCTCTGCTCTCTGACTCTCCTAGGTATTTGTTTCAGTGTAACCACTTCATGATCTTTGTATATAGTAAGACCATCTCTGGTCTTACTATAGAGCAGGCCTTGTGTTATCTTCCTCGCAAATCGAATATGAACCTCTCGGGGTAGTCTATGTCTCCTCGCATAGTGTGTATATATTCTGTAGACCTCGTCTACATCATTTTCAATTTCCAGTTTGGGTTTCTGTAAAGCCGCCGCTATCAGATTCGTCATAATTCCACGTAAATCTTCCTTTTTGTCTTCCACCACATTTTGGAACCTCAGATGAAATAATGCCTTCTCTAATTCCATGTGATGAACACAATACAGAAGCCTGATGATGGCAGATAAGATTCTGCCGAAATGTTGCTACAACTTTAAAAGCACAATTACAATGATGTGGGAAAATACCCGAACAAAGCTGAATACCATACATGTAAGTACCCGCGAAAACTTATATATATATAAGATAGATTAATCATAGAAGGTCCGTGTGTGTGTACACGTGCATGCATGTGCACACACACACACACAGAACTCATAAAACATTTGGAAAGAATCAAGGATTCAAACCATCTTTTCCCTGTTTAGTACTCCGAACAATCTCATGCATGGTTCCGATTTGGAAGTGAAATCCTACTGTTTTGATGGAACTTAATTTTAGGAAACCGTACATTCAACTGCAGTGATGATTTCAGTTTCTTATTATTATTAAAGACAATCCTGTATATGATACATATTAATTTTCTACGAAAGAGGGAATATTCCTTTTCTCTAAATTTGAAACATGTTCAAAAAGGGGTTGAACCAGGAATACATGTTTAAATGGTGCATTTTAAGTATAGATAAAATGCTAGAGGATTGACTGGAATGTTGAATTTTCATTATTTTCATTTCTTGACTTGGAATTATCAGATACCTGGAATGAAATACAGTTTACATAAAGCCACGGTAATAAGATTAATACTGTTCTGAAACCCAGCAATAATTTTTCATGTTTCTTCCTCTTGTAAAAGAGACTTTAGGTTTTTTAAACTTTATTTTAACAGAACGTAAGAATTTAATTAGGCATTCTCCCAGCCATGTTTTCCTGGGAATATTTTCTCACAGGAGGCCAAAATAGATAGTTCTAGAGTTAATGTCTTTAACTTAGCTTTCCATCACTTTGATTCCTCCTATAGGGATGCACATTTCCTAATTTTTAAAAAAGCAAAAACAAAATAAATGATTTTCCATATGGTATCTCTTTCTAGAACTTGATTAAAGTATAAGAAGCCAGGAAGGCTGCAAAGTCCTGTAGAAATGATTGCACGATGAAAGAATCAATCACAGGTCTTCTAGACACACCATATTGATGAAAATATGATGAAATATGCATTGTGATATTACAATGCAATCCCCAGCCTTTTGTACCTGTGTCTCAATGTCAAAAACCTGAGTCACATGTTTTTCATTATAGCATCATGATACACGTTGTGTCTTTTGACGACTCTTGGCTCCCCGTGTATGCCTATTGCAAGCATGTTCATGCATTCCTTGACCACCATTTTTTTTAAAAAAAAAATGCAAGGACATAATCCATAGCATTTTTTTTTTTTTACCAAATTTTCTTTTTGTTTGAAAAGTGTTTTGAAAGCTAAATCTCTCTTATCAGCTAATGAGAATGTAAGGATATTTTTATAATATTAGAAAAGATGGGTTTTCTCCAAAGGGAATATAAAATTAAGAATAACTGAAAGGCATACGGTATCTTCTAGTTTACTGTAATAGCTGTTTTCTCTCCTATAAGGAAATAAGCACACTTAGAGCTAATTAGCATGTCAAACTATCAAGACAAACAGTGTCTTGACTGTTTGCAATGTGACTGTTGCTGCTACTCAACTCCAAGAGATTATTATTTACCATTCTTTTTATTTACATCAAGACTTTGATGCTCTTGACATTAAAAGAAGAAAGACACAGTTGTTCCACATGGAATTTAATATAAACACTCTTTAGAACTTGGCTCATGATTATGAACAACACAGATATAATCATCGAAGTCTAATTCCAATCTGTAAGGTTCAAGGACTATATATTATTGTCAGATTGTTTGTGTCTCTTTTAGACTTTACAGAAAACTTGACTTTGTATAATGTTGGGGAAGACATTCTTTTTTGTTGTTGAACTTAAAAAAATTAATAAGACCTGAAAATTACAAATGCATTTACCATCCAGTTGCTACCTTTTGTTAAATTGTTGTGTGATTACTGTTTATTTGTTGTTGTTTTGTTGCACACTGCCCAGAGTCACGTTGCTTGAGTAAAACAATGATATAGATCAATTCAATAATTAACCAAATAAAATGTTGCCAGGTTTGTGAACCTAAAAATTAAATCACAGTAGCAGGAAGGTATGAGGTAGATATGAAAATATATGCTAAGTCTAGCATATGTGTAACAAAAATATTTTGAATTTCATTTGTATAACAAAAAGGACAGGCAAAAAATAATTATCCTAAAACTTGATGACTTACTGCCAGTTTGGGGCAACAAAATTATATATGGGTCCAGGAGACAAAAAATACAAATTAGATTCATGTGAGTTGTAAGCCACCATCCGTTCATCCTTAATATTCGCAAAGCCTCCATATAACAAGAGAACATAGTTGTTCATGGCAGATACTATAATGTTGCTATACTCTTCAGCATCATCCCTGTGGCATGGAAGAATCACCCAGTGATTTTTAAATTTGGTAACTTTCAGATGTATAGCCTGAATGGGGAAGGGATGGGGAAGGGATGAAGGAAACTTTAAGGAAGCAAGCAAGCAAGCAAGAAAAAACAGTGCCTTGCTTTTGTTTGATATAAAACAAAGTAGAGAGAACCTGCCAGGCATTCAAGATTCTTTGATTACACCTCCCAACGATAAAAAGCATTCCTGAAATCCTTTTGCTCTTGATTCTGCCTTTAAAAGGGCTGATGCTCACCATTGTCACCCACTAGATGAAGTCTAAAGAGTATTTTCCATATTATTCCTGAATGTCTTTCATGCCAACTCTCAGTGAATATATTTTCTGATTTATCTCATTAGGATTTCATATTGATGGAAGAAAATTAGAGAATGAAAGTTGAAGGCAGATGGTACTGCTTGCCACTATATGAAGCTTATTGATGGCAAAAACCTGCACATCTATGGAAGAGTTTTGATGTTTAGATAGGTTTATATTGTTCTATTATAGCTCAGATTAGTCTTATTGGAGAGTGCATGTGTGTGTATGCTACACCAAACTGTTAAATATCCCCATTCTCAAAAATAGGCATATTAAAGGAAATGCCTAAATGGAAATGAATGGATCGACTCCATTCAGAATTTGCAAAGAGGGGAAACAGCAGGAAATGACTTTGTTCTGAAAAGGCTGAGGAAGAATTGTCTATTTGGTTTTAAATGCTTTAAAAAAAACATGGTTGTGCTCCCTTATTTGCTTGCTCACCTGTCCTCTGCATTTATTCTCTTAGGGAATGAATCACTTGACTAAGCAGTATGTATTCAGCATGCAGAACCAGTAAACCATTACTCAGAAGCAGTTACAAGGGGGAGTTCAGGTATGCAAGCTTTTAAACCTGAAATCCAGACCTCATGCAGTCATTAGCTGCAAAGCAAGTTATTTTTCTCTTTCCCATAGCAATAATTAGAGAAATATCTGCAGGAGAAAAAAGTGCATGCATGCCTATAATATTCATTCTACATTATTGGAGATTATTCTTTTATTAAAGCTGATGTTAGACTTGTGTCTACAAATGCCATTATTACCAGCTCACAATTCTTGGTCAGTATGATGAAAATGGTACTGCACTGTCACCTAAGAAGAATATGACTGTCTGACTTCAACTCAGGCACACCAACAACAATCTGTTAAGTCTGGAGCATGGGTGCGAATAATGGAGATGAGCCGGTAGAAACAATGAACTTCAAACTCTTTATTTATATGTGATGTGCTGTAGGAAAAGGATTCGGTTGATTTTCTCGTCAATGTTGTCATAGTCTATCCTTTGTAGTATTCTCTTGACAAATTGTACCATGCGCTCAGCCCTACCGTTGGACGCAGGGTGTGCAGGCGAAGTGAGCGCATGTCGGATACCGCGGTCAGCCAGGTACTGTTCAAAAGACAGCGTGGTAAATTGGGGCCCGTTGTCGGATACCAGAACGTCTGGTAATCCGTGGGTTGCAAACAGTCTTTCCAGTCTTTTGATGACCGCTTCGGTGGTCGTATTCCTCCTTCGGTGAATCTCGAGCCAATTCGAGTAGGCGTCGATGGTTAACAAGAATGTGTGGCCTTTGGTTGGCCCAGCAAAATCCAGAGGGATGCGAGACCAGGGTCCCCATGGCGTCTCCCATTCGGTTGGGGTTGCCTTTGGTGGAGCGTTGCTTACTTCTTAGCATCTCTGGCAAGTTTTAACCCACAATTCGATTTGTCTGTCTATACCTGGCCACCACGCATAGCTACGTGCGAGGTCCTTCATGCGCACGATGCCAGGGTGGCCATCGTGCAAGGTTCTTAGTCGTGCCTGTTGGAGTCGTTCTGGGATAACAACTCTATCACCCCAGATGATACAGCCCTTTTGCGAGAACAACTCTGTTTGACGACTTTTAAATGGTGCAAAGTTGTCTGGTACTTGGTCCAATGGCCATCCGCGTTCCACCCATGTGAGGACTCATGCTGAGATGGGGTCGCGTTTTGTTTCTCTCGTGATGTCACGGGCAGTTAATGGTGGCATATGGAGTGTCTTGATCTGCAACGTTGTCATCGTTGGTGCAGGATCGTTGATGGTTTCAGAGAGCGGTGCACGGCTCAATGCGTCAGCGTGGGGAATGGCTTTACCGGGATGATATTGTAGCTGATAATTGTAGGCAGCCAAGAATTCTGACCAGCGGGTCATCCTGGGAGAAAGTATGTAGGGAGTTGGCTCATCCCCAGCAATGGTTTGTGGTCAGTTACTATAGTAAAAGCCCAGCCGTACACGTACTCATGGAATCTTTTAACAGCCAATACAATTGCCAGGGCTTCTTTATTGATCTGGCTATAATTTTGCTCGGTTTACGAGAGCGTTTTTGAAAAATAAGCAACAGGGGCTTCGCTACCGTTAGATAATACATGGCTCAAAATGGTGCCCACTCCAAAAGGCGATGCATCACAAGTGATATTTAACGGTAAAGTCTCATTGTACTGCATTAGTACAGCATCAGAAGTCAGTAGTTTTTTTACATTATGGAACGCCTGCTCTTCTCTGTGACCCCATACCCAAATTGCTTTTTTATCTAGTAGGCGATATAAGGGTTCAGCGACAGTCGCCTTGTGCGGCAAGAATACGTTATAGAAATTGATGAGGCCTAAGAATGCCTGGAGGTCGGCCTTGTTCCGGGGTGTGGGAGCATTTTTTATTGCTCTCAATTTGCTATCGGTAGTGTTGTGTATGTACCATAGTTAATAAAGTATGATATCGGGGATATTCCAAAGCCTCATGGAAAGGTTGTTACAAGGACTCAAGGGCGTGGTTCCGTATTTTGATGATGTATTAATTGCAGCCCCTACCAAAAAAATTTTGCAGGATCGTTTGAAATGTGTTCTTAAAAAATTCCAAGAGGCAGGACTTAAGGTGAAAAAAAAAAAAGTCACTTATACTGACAGTGTTGAGTTTCTAGGGTATCGGATTGATAGCCAAGGCATTCATCCTACCCAAAGTAAATTAAGGGTGATAAAAAATGCTCCCAGGCCACATAACAAGGCCGATCTCCAGGCATTCTTAGGCCTCATTAATTTCTATAATGTATTTTTACCGCACAAGGCGACTGTTGCTGAACCGTTACACCAGTTATTAGATAAAAAAGCATTGTGGATATGGGGTTACCGGGAAGAACAAGCGTTCCGGAATGTTAAAAAATTGCTCACATCTGACTCTGTACTTATGCAGTATAACGAGACTTTACCATTAGTTGTAACCTGCGATGCCACGCCCTTCGGGGTGGGTGCCATTTTGAGTCATGTACTGCCTAATGGGAACGAAGCCCCTGTTGCATACTTTTCGAAGACTCTTTCACAAGCAGAGCAGAACTATGGACAAATTGATAAAGAAGCTCTCGCAATCGTTTCAGCTGTAAAGAAATTTCATGAATATGTGTATGGAAGGACATTTACCATTATAACTGACCACAAACCTTTGCTAGGGATAATAGCTGGGGACAAGCCAACCCCCTACATATTATCCCCTAGAATGACCCGATGGTCAGAATTCTTAGCTGCTTATAATTATCGCCTACAATATCGCCCGGGGAAAGCCATTCCCCACACCGACGCATTAAGCCGAGCACCGCTTCCAGAGACTCTCGATGATCCGGCCCCAACGGCAACCACGTTGCAGATCGAAACACTCAACTCGCCGCCTATGACCGCCCGAGACATCGCGAGAGAAACCAAACGAGACCACACCCTAGCTCAAGTCCTAGGCTGGGTGGAATGTGGATGGCCATTGGACCAAGTCCCAGATGACTTCGCGCCGTTTAAAGCAAGACAGACTGAACTTTTTTCCCAAAAAGGCTGTGTCATCTGGGGCGATAGAGTCGTTGTCCCAGAACGACTCCGGAAGACGCTGCTACAACTTCTGCACGAGGGCCACCCCGGCATCGTGCAGATGAAAGCACTTGCACGAAGCTATGCATGGTGGCCGGGCAAGGACCGGCAAATCGAGCAGTGGGTCAAAGCGTGTGCCAATTGCCAAGAAGCCAGCAACGCCCACCAAAAGCCATGCCTACTGAATGGGAGACGCCATGTGGACCCTGGTCCAGAATCCACCTGGATTTCGCGAGGCCAACCAAAGGATATACCTTCCTGCTGACAGTCGACGCATACTCCAATTGGTTAGAAATTCATCGTATGACGGCCACAACGTCCGAAGCAGTGATCAAGATCCTAAATAGACTGTTTGCAACCCACGGGTTGCCTGACATCCTGGTGTCCGATAACGGGCCACAGTTTACGGCACTAATGTTCGAGCAAGTACCTCGCTGACCGCGGCATCCGCCATGCGCTCACCTCGCCTGCACACCCTGCGACCAATGGCCGAGTGGAACGCATGGTCCAATTTGTTAAAAAGACCTTGCAAAAAATGGACTATGACAATATCGATGACAAGGTCAACCAAATTCTCTTTTTGCAACATATAACTCCACATAGCGTCACCGGCAGAACTCCCGCAGAACTACTGATGGGACGAAGACTCCGTTCCCACCTCGACCGGTTGCACCCTGCTTATGAACCGGAAAAGCCAATAGGATCCAGTGGCTGCTATCGCACCTTCCAGGTAGGAGACCACGTTTACGCATGAAACTTTTCGGGCGAGCCGTTATGGATAGAGGCAACGGTAGTGCGAGTGATCGGCCCCAAATCCTACGTAGTGAAATGCTGTGACAATAGACTATGGAAATGACATATCGACCAATTACGGTCACGACTCACAATGGCCAGTCAACAACTCCCCCATGACCAAACTGAGGGGGGGGAGGTACAGAAGAAGATGACGTTCCAGGGAACCTGCTCGAAGGGAGCGACGAATCAAGTGAGACTCAGGAAATGGAGCAGGAAGGAGAATTGTTTGCACCGCAAGAAAATGCACCTGAGCAAGAAGCAGAGACACTGCCAAACAACAATCTACCTCAACAGGACTGCAATCAACCAGTCCAACAAAAATCCGAAAGACTTAAAAGACAACCGTCCTATTTAAAGGACTATATAACTACACCGTAATTTAAGAAGCCAGGGGGAAGGGGTGTTGTGTTTGTACCATAGTTAATAAAGTATGAGCTTGAGGTAAAGTGCAGGGTTCTGGCCCTGCACTTCTGATTGGCTGTTAGGCAGCCAGATCGGATTTGTTAGTTCTTAGGAATCCGATTGGCCCTTAGCAGAGGATTATTATTGGTTTAAAGAGCTAGCGTTCATAGCTCGCTATTGGACAATTCTCACAAAGGTTGCCTATATAAGGCAGAGTTCACTGTTATTGTTTTGAGAAGTCACTATGCAATAAAGAGCTGAAAGTTCACATTCAGAGGCTGTCTCCATTTACTCCGACCCATGTCCAAGTACTTAACAGGTAGGGTGAATACCCTGACTGTCAATCAAGTACCCTAAGAATTCAACACGATCTGTACACAGCTTGCACTTATTTTTCTTCACTTTCAGGCCTGCTTCTTGGAATTTTTGTAAAACCAGTCTTAAACGATCCCGTAAAATTTTTGGAGTGGGGGCAGCAATGAGCACATCATCAAAGTAGGGGACAACACCTTTGATCCCCTGCAATAGTCTCTCCATTAGGCTCTGAAAGATCCCCGGGGCTACACCGACTCCGAATTAGAGCCGTGTACACTTAAAGGCACCTCGGTGTGTTACGATAGTCTGTGCCTGTGCCGTTTTTTCATCAACCGGCAATTGCTGATAAGCCTGACCTAAGTCCAGTTTAGCGAAGACTTTTCCGCCCCCCAGGGAATGGAGGAGGTGTTGCACCACTGGCACCGGATATGGATTTTGTTGCAGGGCGTGGTTTAGGGTGGCTCGATAGTCCCCACAAATTCTAATGGAGCCATCCGGCTTAATTTGTGTCACGATTGGGGTTTCCCATGGGGAATGGTCGGTTGGCTTTAAAACTCCCTGGGCTATTGTCAGGCTGCACTCCTTCTAGATCCCAAGAAAGAAATACTCAGACTCCATGATGTAGAGCAAAGTTATCCTTTTACTAGGAAATAAAGTGGTAGCTACAAAGCAATTCCGAAACTGAGAAATTGGCGGGTAGAATGCACATACAAAGAAATAGGTTTGCTCCCACCCCCCAAAGTTCAAATGATTCTTCCAATTAAAGCTTTTGAAACAGCTCATGTGGTCATCTCCAGATGGTGATGAGGCGTCTTGTCAAATGACCTTGACATATTTTGATAAAAGTTCGCAGTTGCGCAAAAGAGGAAAAAGATAGCCAAGAAACAGAAAGTTAAAGACAAGAATCCCCCCTCCCCTTGCTAGCCCAGCAAGGAAAGCAACCTCCAGCTTTCTTCCCATATAAAATCCCCCCTCCCACTGTTGCCATGACAGCCGAGAGAAATAATGAAACAATAGCAGAAAGGTAGGAGGGGAAGGTATCTTGAGGCTGACATTCGGACCCCCTAGAAAAAGGACATAAGTCCCTGAAAGAAAAACAAAATAATTACATGTTAACATTAATGTACATCTCTATGGTTTATCAGGATATTTGGCATAAAATTTCTTTAACAGTTCAGGAGCCCTAAGGTCCTTTTCATTTACCCACTCAGAATGGGATGGAGGAAAATGTTTCCAAGCTACAAGGTATTGGGTACGACCCCGCCATTTTCTAGAGTCCAGAATTTCTTTAATTTCGAAATGCTGTTCCCCCTCAATTAATATTGACACGGGGGGATCAGATTGGATCGGTCTCAAGGCACAGGTACGTTCTGGTTTCAACAAACTAACATGGAAAACAGGATGAATACGACGAAGAGTCTTTGGTAAAGTCAGTTGAACAGTTACAGGATTTATAATCCTCTCAATGGGGAAAGGTCCTACATACTTAGGACCCAACTTCTTTGATTTTTGTGTAGTTTGTAAATACTTGGTCGAAAGGAATACTTTATCGCCCACTTGATATGACATCTGTGGAGCTCGCTTTCTGTCAGCAAATTTCTTATGAGATTGGTGCGCCTCATCCAAAGCTTTGCGGACGACTGGCCAATTAAGTTGAAGCTGAGATATCCAATCACTCAATGACTGGACAGTTGGGTTTTCACCAGGCAGTTCAGGTATGGGTACAAAATCTTGCCCCATTGCTATTTTGAAAGGAGTGAACCCCGTACTACTATGAACAGAGTTATTATACGCCACCTCCGCAAAAGGTAACAGATCCACCCAGTTGTCTTGTTGAAAATTTATGTAGCATCGGAGATATTGCTCTAGTACCCCGTTAGTTCTCTCGCAGGCTCCATTAGTTTGGGGATGGTGGGCGGAGCTTAAGCTTTGGGTGGAGCCTATTAACTTCAGAAATTCCCTCCAGAAATTCGAGGTAAATTGGACTCCTCGATCAGAAACTACACGTTCAGGTACACCATGCAATCTGTAAACATGAAGAATGAAAAGTCTGGCTAAGGATTTCGCCGAAGGGATCTTTGAGCAAGGAATGAAATGAGCTTGTTTGGAAAACAAGTCAGTCACCACCCAAATGACCGTGTGTCCACTGCTTTCAGGTAGATCTACTATAAAATCCATGGAAATTTCCTTCCAAGGGGCAGTTGGTCTGGCCACA
The DNA here is from genome assembly GCA_033807585.1 of Hydrophis major. Classification (NCBI taxonomy): domain Eukaryota; kingdom Metazoa; phylum Chordata; class Lepidosauria; order Squamata; family Elapidae; genus Hydrophis; species Hydrophis major. The sequence goes on from CM066331.1 coordinate 131,091,391, forward strand.
TTCTGTAACAGTCCTGGTGGCTTACCCGGCGGTCTTTTTGCTGAGGCGCAAATCGGACAACTCGCCACATAAGTCTCAATGTCGTTTTTCAAGGAAGGCCACCAAAACTGTCGTTTCACCAAATGTAAGGTCTTCACAAAACCAAAATAACCAGCCACTTTGGAATCATGGGTTTGTTGCAATACATGGCTTCTCAGGGTTTTTGGTACATACAATTTCGCCCCCATCAAGGCTAGGCCATCTTGAATAGTGCAGTTATTCGCATTTGCCAGAAACCACTCATCTGTCTTCAAAGCCTCCTTAAACTGTTCCATCAGATCAGTGGGTAGATCCTTCTCCTGGTTTCTTTTCTGTGCGCGGATAACTACAGGGGCAGCCAGTTGTGTAGTGGATACGATTGGCCTTATCACTTCTTTTCGGATACTGTTGTATTGAGGCATTCCAGACAAAGCATCTGCCATAAAATTTTTTCTCCCTGGGATATATTTCAAGGAGAAGTTGAATCGCTTGAAGAACTGAGCCCACCTAACTTGTTTAGGGGATAGTTTCCGAGGGGTTTTTAAAGCTTCTAAATTTTTATGGTCAGTCCACACTTCAAATGGGTGTTTCGCTCCTTCCAGAAAATGCCTCCAAGCTAATAAAGCCAATCGGACTGCAAATGCTTCCTTCTCCCAAACGGCCCATCTCCTTTCAGTCTCAGTGAATTTACGAGAAGTGTAAGCGCATGGTTGTAGTGTCCTCTTCTCGTTCAATTGGAGTAAGACCGCCCCCACTGCTACGTCGCTTGCATCAGCTTGGATCACGAAAGGGGCGTCCATGTCGGGTTGCTTCAGTATTGGTTCTGCAGCAAAAAGTCTCTTAAATTTTTCAAATGCAGCTTGGTACTCCATAGTCCAATTCAATGGTTGACTGGGCTTTGGTTTCAATTCCCCCTTTGTTTTTAGGAGGTTGGTGATGGGCATAGCTATTTTTGCAAAAGACGGGATGAGTTGGCGGTAAAAATTGGCAAATCCCAGAAAACTTTGAAGCTGTTTACGAGTTTTCGGTGGGGCCCAGTCCAAAACGGCTCGCACCTTTTCTGGGTCCATTTCAATGCCTTCGGGGGAGATACGATATCCCAAGTAGTCGATTTTTTCTTGATGGAACTCACATTTGGATAGTTTGGCGTACAGTTTGGCGGCCCTCAGCTTGTGCAACACAGAGCGTACCAACTTCACGTGGTCGTTTCTTGTCTCCGTGTAGATAAGAATATCATCAAGGTATACCAGAACCCCTTTGTATAAATGTTCATGAAGCACTTGATTGATCAGTTGCATGAAAACAGCAGGCACCCCCTGTAAGCCGAAAGGGAGAACATTGAACTGGAAAGAACCCATTGGGCAGTTGAACGCAGTCTTCCACTCGTCTCCCTCCTTTATCCGGATTCGGTAGTCTGCCTCCCTCAAGTCCAGCTTTGTGAAAATCTTCCCCTTTGCCAGGTGGGTTAACATGTCCTTCATCAGGACATGTTCTCTACAGATACTGCGTTCAGGTTTCTATAGTCAACTACCAGACGTTTGGAGCCATCTTTCTTCTCGCGGAACATCACAGGGGCCACCACTCGAGGTCTGGCAGGCGTGATGAAACCCCGTTTCAAGTTCTTGTCGATAAACGCCCTCAATTCCTCCAACTCCCCCGGTGTCATTGGATACATCTTCGGTTTCGGGAGCATCACCCCCGGCAGGAATTCAATGCTACAATCGGTCGACCGATGTGGGGGGAGCTCGTCAGAAGCCTCTTCACTAAACACCTCTCTTAAGTCCCAATACTCCTTCGGGATTTTCTCCTCTCCTTCCACGTGTTCGGCACCCGTAGAAGCTATCTCGGCGGGTACCTGGGACTTCGGATGGGATTTCTCCTCCCCTTCCAGATAGGGTTGCTCCTCCCCTTCCGGTGGCCGATCGATGCGGATGCGTATCCACCCCTCCCTCCAGTTTACATGGGGATTCCACTTCCGAAGCCATGGTAGTCCCAATATTAGAGGCTGTTCCATCCCAGGGGCCACAATAAAACATAGGGTCTCATGATGGTTTCCCATGGTCATCTCTAGGGGTTCGGTTACAAAACGTGCGGGGCAACCTCCCGCCACCGACCCATCCAGTTGGCAAAAGGATATGGGCATTTTTAAAGTTCTCAGTCCAATGCCCATCCCCTTAACCACTTTCATGTTAATTACACACCTCGTGCATCCTGAGTCCAGTAAGACCATCATCACTCCCTCAGTCCCCGAGGTGGGCCGCCTTAACTTTATTGGGATGGTCATGGGCCCTTGATTAGGACTTACCGGGACGTCATCTTCCGAATCTGTCTCGTTCTCATCGAGTGGGGTTGGAGGTCCCAGCTCCTCTCCCGCCGAAAGGGCGACCTCTACAACCTCTCCTGTCTTCAGCCCGGTCTCGCGGGGTTTGGTTGAGGGGTTTTTTGGCTTTCTCCTGGGGTCCCGCGCTTTCAGTGGGTTCACCTTTACTCGACAATCCACCATCCGGTGGCCCTCCTTTCCACAACGGAAACATGCCGTGGTCTTGGCTCCTGCCGCCATCCCTCTCGGTTGGGGCCCTGAGGTTTCTTGGAGACGGGGGGGAGCGGTTTTCTCCAGGCGGGACCTCCTCTGCGTCTGTTTCTGGCTAGATCAATGTCCACCTCTTCCGCCAGCAAGTACCATGACTGTAACTCACGTGGATCCCTTCTGGAGATGCACGTGTGGTATACATCTTCATTTAAGCCATCTTTGTAGGCTTCCACCAGGGCCCCCTGGGACCAACCTCGGATGTGGTATGCCAGCTGCCTGAATTCTTGGGTATAGTCTGCCACCGATCTCCCCCCTTGGACTAGGGTCTTCATTCTGATTCTGGCCTTTCTCTCTGCCAGAGGGTCCTCAAACTTTCTCCTCAGTGCAGTCATGAAAGCATCGAGGGTTTGCAGTTGGGGGGAGTTATCATTGTACAAAGTCACCACCCAATCTGCTGCCATCCCTTCCAGGGTTCTGGTGACGCATCTCACTTTGGCTGCTTCAGAGGTGAACTCCCGCTCAAATTCTGCCATATAACTCCCAACTTGTACCAGGAAAAATCCCAAATCTCTGGGATTTCCTCCAAACTTTACATCTGGGGGGGCAGGTGGCGTCTTCCAGGAGCCACTCCTATTTCTGGGGCTCCCCGGGCGGCAGCGGGCGGCTGCGCTGGCGGAAGCTGGGCAAGGGGGGTAGAGGTAGCTTGGCTCCCCCGGGCTGATCTCGCTCCCTCTTCCCCTCATACCTTTGAGTTGTGCCGGGCTCCTCAGGAACATCCATAGAGAATTTCTCGGCTTGATCCAGCTTGCCTTCCATCTCCTCCCCCTCCTGCCATAGCTGTCGCCTCGCACCTTTTCATCTTACAGTGATCCTGGGAGGAGGGGGGGTCTTCAGGGTCTCTCCAACCAACCCCCAACGACCATCTGGGCCTGGGGTTTCTTCCAGAGTCAATTCGGCCAGCAGGTCAGCCACCGACGCCTCCAGTAGCGGCATCGGCTACCCCCCCGCAGCTCCCTGATCCTCTTCATCGCCGGTTGGAGACGACATGGGATGAAACCCCCTCGGAAGAAAAGTTGCTGTTTTCTCCGGGTGGGTTGATGTGGGAGTTTCGGAATAATGTCAGGCTGTGCTCCTTCTAGATCCCAAGAAAGAAATACTCAGACTCCATGATGTAGAGCAAAGTTATCCTTTTACTGGGAAATAAAGTGGTAGCTACAAAGCAATTCCGAAACTGAGAAATTGGCGGGTAGAATGCACATACAAAGAAATAGGTTTGCTCCCACCCCCCAAAGTTCAAATGATTCTTCCAATTAAAGCTTTTGAAACAGCTCATGTGGTCATCTCCAGATGGTGATGAGGCGTCTTGTCAAATGACCTTGACATATTTTGATAAAAGTTCGCAGTTGCGCAAAAGAGGAAAAAGATAGCCAAGAAACAGAAAGTTAAAGACAAGAATCCCCCCTCCCCTTGCTAGCCCAGCAAGGAAAGCAAACACCTCCAGCTTTCTACCCATATAAAATCCCCCCTCCCACCGTTGCCATGACAGCCGAGAGAAATAATGAAACAATAGCAGAAAGGTAGGAGGGGAAGGTATCTTGAGGCTGACAGCTATCAACTTATCAAGCTGTTCATCGATTTTCGGCTTTAGTGCGAACAGAACTCGACGAGGCTTAAGGCGGATGGGAGCTATCTTTGGATTAAGGCTAAAGGATATCGGGGTCCCCTTGTACTCACCTAGCTTTTCCGCGAAGACGTCCCTGAATTTGTGGGCGAGGTCCTCCTCCCAGTCACTGCTGCTGATTCGGTTAATGCCTGCCACTTCAATGCCGAGTGGAGCGAACCATTGCAGGCCTAACAGGCTAGGCCGGTCCTTGTCGATCACCGTCAGGGGTAAGTACGCTGTGCAGTTCTTGAACGCGACCCGGACTCTACTGGATCCCATGACTGGAATCTGGTTCCCTTGGTAGTCCTTTAACACGAGCCGTTGGAATTGAAGGTCTTGGCGGCGGATAGTAGGGATGAGTTGCTTGAGGGTCTTCCAGGAAACCATTGAAAGAGATGATCCTGAGTCAACTTCCATTTGGCAAGGCTGATTTTTGATGTCCACTTTGACTCGAATTTTCTTAGCATCTAGTGAAGAGGCGTGGCCGATAGTGAGTATTTGGTGGGCCTCTTCCCATCTCGTTAGGCGATTCACGGGTCGGTTTCTGTAGGAGTGGTTTGCTGGTTCTCGCCTTACAGGGCGATTCCCTGTCGATTGGCCGAGATTGGTACCCTTCGAGGTCTGGCTGGGTCCGAGGAGACTTCTGCAGACCCGTCCAATATGGCCTTGTTTTCCGCACTCGTGGCAGAGCACATCGCAGAATTTGCAATCGGAACAGTAATGGTTGGCCCCGCAGCCAGCGCACAGTTGCTGGGATTTCGGGTAACGGTCCCGGTTGGACTGCAGGCAATGGACCTCTTCTTCGTCGCTGTCTGACGACAAAGAGAGGTCCTCATGGTGGGTCGTCTGAAACTGTCCTTCTGACTTAGGTGAAACTTCGCTGGCTGGTTGGTGTGCTGGAGCGCGATTCCGGCATAGTTGGGCAACCGACTTCTTGGTCGCCTCCGCTGCCGTGGCCTCAGCGATGGCATCGGCAAGGCTAATGTTGCCCTTAGCCATTATTTTGATCTGTACGTTTAGAGTGTCTAACCCGAGAACTACTCGATCTCTCAAGGCCTCCTCTAGGTTGGCAAAATCGCAAAGGCCTCCCAAGTTCCAGAGGTCTGCAACGAAATCGGCAATGCTTTCTCCTTTCCGCTGGTTTCTTTGATAGAACTTGTGTCGACTTACGAGCGTTGAATGGTCAGTGCATAGTGGGCCCTTAGTAGCAGTTCGAGGACATCCCAGTCCATGGCCTTCACTTCAGCCGGTTTCACTAATGCTTTAGCCATTTTGAATACCATCGATTCGCAGTGCGTTAGGAATACCGCCCATTTCTTCCCGGTTGTGGCATCCTTCAGATTATTCATTTCCAAAAACATTTGGAAATGGTCCATGTAGGACTCCCAGTCCTCTTGAGCTGGGTTGAACAGAGCGGGTGGTACTACGCCGCCGGAGATGGTTCCACCATTGTGCATTTCAGCCACATGCTTGGTTGTCTTCGTCGTTGTTTTAGTTGGCTCTGATGTCATCCAATCCCACCCTCGTTGCCAGTGTTAAGTCTGGAGCATGGGTGCGAATAATGGAGACGAGCCGGTAGAAACAGTGAACTTCAAACTCTTTATTTACATGGTGTGACAGCTCAACCTGGATGGCTACTATAGCCTTCCTTATATAGGCAACTTATTAACTATTCAACCAATAGCAATCCTGGAGTGCTAGCTCCGTTAACCAATGAGAATGGCCTGTTAATGGCCAATCAGATGCTCCTGAATGGACCAATCCGATCCTGCCATTAACAGCCAATCAGAAGTGCAGGGCCAGAACCCTGCACTTGACTTCAAGCTCAAGATAACTTTATTTGATATTATTCATTCACAACACAATCAGTTGTTTACAATTCAGGAAACAACCACACAAACTCCTGAAGTTCTGACTCCAACATGTTTCCTAGCAGCTGGTGGGGAACTACATTCCTCATAGCCTTCCTTCAAAAGCTGAATGCAACAAGTAACTACCAAACGTCCGAGGAATAGCTGGGCCACCTTTCACTTAGTAGTAAAAGGAGAAAAACCCACTTCTCATCAGATGCTGAATAAAGTGTAATTCCAAAACCCAGGTGTGACTTTGATAAGAACTGTGGGTCACAAATTAGCCCTGCTTATTTGTAGTTACAAATTAAAAATAATAATAATACTGAACTATACTGGTACATTGATTCTATCTTTTAACTTCCATAATAAGTAATACATTATGCAGTAGTATTTTTACATATCACTTATTTTAAAATATCTTCACATTCTTTTATAATTAAAATAACCCGTCAGCAGTGAACAAAACATTTGAACTATCAGCTGGGTTGCCTCAGTGCCTTGCCCTGGTCATAAAAGAGAGAGGGAGAGGAAGAGAGAGAGGGAGAGGGAGGGAGAGGGAGCGAGCACTATGGTCCCTACAATCTCCAGGCATTTTGTCAGGCCTCCCAAGTAAACCAGCCAGGAAACATGGCTAAACGAGCTAATTCTATCTTATTGTAAAGCTACAATATATTTGCTTTAAATGGGATGCATATAATTGGGCACGTATATTGTAACTGTCCCATAGATACAAGAAACAATTATCTGGAAGGGATGATACTTTCCCATCAAAAACCCTAGTTCATCCATCAGTAAAGTCCATGAATTTGCAGAGTGTTTCATTGTTCCTCTTGTCTAGGGAGATAATAATCCATCCGGCAACAGTCTAAGCAAGCAGTCAAGTTTCAGGCACCACGTTGAATTCTGTCCCAAGCTGCTACACAGCCTAACAGATTCCATGGCAAAAAGTAGCATTAACCATATACTTGATTGAAGAAAAACCCATATTTGCAGAAATTCAACTATCTCTTAACCCAAACCTCTACAACCCCAACCTGCTGCAGCAAATTAAAATGGATTATGGTTGGCATTTGCTCCATAACATGTGCAGGCTCAGCAACAACTTTGAAACTCCAAGGGGAACTTCAATAATAGAGAAGTCCACTCTTCCAATGATCTAGAAGCACAAGTTCCAAGATTTCTTATAAGGTTAGAAGGTATAACAAAGCAAATTCAACTATTACAAATAATTGCTGTAAACTGTAGAGTTCTTTCATCCATCCTTGAGTAATTTTATTGCTTAGCTGGATCAACAGCAGCAGTGGAGAGGAGGGGGTTTGGTCATCTGCATGGAAGTAACCAATTATTTATCATTGGCCTCAACTGAACACACATAGATTCCCATGACAACATCCCAGTGATGGAGAGCAGCCAGAGTGGAAAAATAGAACTTCTGGATTGAACTGATCAGTTTTTACCAGGGTTTGGTTTTGCCAGATAGGATGCTTTCCCCAACAATGTGAGTTTATCAGATTTAAAAAGCTTTTCCTAATTCAGAGGTTAAAGATAGCAATAGCAATTAAGACTTATATACCACTTCACAATGCTTTTAAAGCCCTCTAAGTGGTTTACAGAGTCAGCATATTGCCCCCAATAGTCTGGATTTTCATTTTACCAACCTTGGAAGGATGGAAGGTTGAGTCAACCTTGAGTTGCTCAGAATTGAACTCCTGGAGTGAGTAGTGAGTTAGCTCTGCAGTACTGCATTCTAACCACTGCACCACCACAGCTCAAAGATGCAATGGGGCCCTGATCAATTGGAAAAGTGATTGACCCAGTCTTTTATCACTGATAAGGAATAAAAGATTAAACAGGTCTGAAATACATTTGCCCCTGTTTTCTTTTTCCTAAGAGGGCAACACATACATGCTTCCCGCCTGGAATATCCCAATCCTCTGACAGATTGGCTACAAAATGGGGAGGGTTGACTAGATCCAGCAGTCCTTGAGAACCCAACTTACCTCTAGAATTGAATCGCCCTGTTACTCAGGGAATAACTGAGAGTTAAGCCCAGAGGTGGATGTATGAGGACACAAAGGCCCTGAAGTTTCCATGGATACCCCAGGTCCCTTGCCATTAAACATTGTGAGGTGATCACAGTGATCCTTTAGCCAAGCATTTCTGTATACCAGCAATGGCACGCTAATACCTTTGAGAAGTTATCCCCTAAAATCACAAAAACAGCCTAAATGTCTGCTGAGATTTTCAGTCATCCAAGTCATAGTTGTCTCAAAGGTATTTTTTTAAAAGGCAATTGGATTGTTGTTGATTTTTCTTTGTGGGAGAAGAAGAAAATATTTCACTTCTCATTCAAGAAGCTTCATCCATTTCAATGGTGAGGAGATGGAAGGATAGGTACTCACAGTTGAGACTGAAGGTGGGGCATGGAAAGGTAGATTCTGATAGAACATTGGGGTGGGATGGAAGGAAGAATTCTTCCATCCCCCGCCCCGGCCCCCACCATTAGAATGGATGAAGCTTCTTGGTTGAGAAGCAAAATGTTTTCTTCTTCTCAAGGAAAAAAAACAACCCAGTTGCCCTTTGAAAAAACACCTTTGAAACAAAAACAAACTATTTTTCATTGTGTGGCCGAGGAGTAGCTCTTTGGATGTACTTCAGATTGCCTCTTAATGTGGAAGCTCCACTAAGCTAGCCACATAAGCAAGACTCACTGACTTTTGGAAGCACATTGTCTGTGGATGATCCAACATCCCTACCTCTTGACTCAACTGATACCATTGTTGCTACTTTGATGAAGATGCCTCACTTTGTCCTCTGCCACAAGATTAAGATAATTTCTTACCCTCAGAAATTGTTTTCTATATAGTCCTCTTCAGCCTAGTTATGTTTTTCAGACCCTAAGGCAAATTGCAGTCTAAATTTATCAAATGTGAATTTAAGGTCTCTGGCAAAGAATTGAAGCATTTCCCAGAAGACAGAAAACTGAAGGCAAGAGGGCTTCTGGTTTGAGCTTCTTTAGCGACAGACCGAAACCTTGTCTCTGTGAGGCTTTGATCCGTGCTCACCGCTGGAACGCCCCGAGCCAGCTGGTCTCGGGGCTAAGCCAACCCATAGAGGTGGTAAAGAGGGGGGAGACTGCCTGCAGGGTTGAGGAGAGCCACATCTCTCCTCCCCAGCTGGCCATTACTCCTTTTCCCGAAGGTGGTTGCAGTGGTGGTCAGAAATGGCCACCACAAAGAAGAACTCAACCGGAAAATAATGTGCAGGAGGAAGATAAGAAGAGAAAGTTTTGGTTGACCGGGTCAAACAGCAAAAGCAACAAATAAGGTACCCTGGAATTGAAACTATTAAAAAACAATAACATTGTTCCCTAAGAAGATTTTTAAGCTGCGAAGGAGAGAGAAAAGGGAAAAGATTTGGTTTTATCCTTTTCCTATACTGACAGCTAAGAGACTAAAGCAAGAAATTAGAAAAAAAAAATCCACTTTGACATCAATAGGCATTTAATGCTGAAAATAAAAAGTCAAAGGGATAATAAAGATTTCTGGATAATTAAAAGCTTTTGAAAACAGTAAAGGAGAGAAAAAGAATAAAAGGGCAGGATCTGGAAGGGAGGAGACTGCCTGAAATTAAAAAAGAACTTACAGCAAAATCTCAACAAGACTTCCAAAAGATACATTCTAACTGAAATATCGCAACAAAACCCCAGGAAGATAAAGTCGAAAAAGAAATAAGAAGATATAACTCGGGACTATCTGGATTACTTGATGATTTCTGGATTCTTGGTTATTGTTTTGAATGACTAAAATCAATCAGGTGGTTGTTTAAAACTGTTTAAAATGGCTCCACTTTTAGAAGAACTGAAAATGGAACTTAAAAAGTACAAAGAAGATGCACAAGAAGGGAGAGGTTCTTTGGGCTTTGTATTTCAGTTTTTAGAAATGGAGATTTGGAATTATGAGAAACAACAAGAAATGCCTGCAGAACAAGAAGATTGCGACAAAGAAGAAGCCATCTTTAATGAAAAGTAATTCTATGTGGGGAAGAAAAAGGAAAGGGGGGAAAGAGAATGGAGAATTTAAGAAAAAAACAACCAAAGAAAAGAAAAATAATTTGAAAAATAAGTATAATACTGGAAAGCAACAGAAAAGGGGAATACAGAAGAGAGAAATAGAAGTAGAGAGACAAGGGGGTAAAAAGGGGAGGGAGAAGATGAGAGGGAAGAAAGAAAGGAAAAGAAGTTTAAAAGGACAGAAGCAAAATATAGAGAAACAGGGCCTATTTAGAGATAATGGGTGAAAACTTAATGGAAAAAGGGATTCTGCAAAGGTACATAAGATAGCATGGTTATATTAGAAACAGAAATAATTTTAGAAAATATGAAACAATGTATAATTAAAATGTCTGATAAAATAGCTATTGTAATTCAGTAGAATGCTTGTCAATAAATAAATGTAACAAAAGGTATATTTAATGATTTATAAAACATATGTGATGAGAAATAAGGGAAAAATTAATTATGGAGATTATATGTGTTTTTAAGGAAGTATGATATTTAATTGAAAAGAAGTGTTAAAATGTTAAGATTTTAATGATTATTAATGATAGAACTGAACTGGAATGGAATGAGGGTTTATAATTATATAAATTTACAATCTTTCTTTTCTTTTTTCTTTTTTAAAGAATATAGTGTGTATTATAAGAATGTACCAAGCAGAATTCGATTGGAAGTTATGTATTATGTATTATATTGAAGGTCATAAATTTAAGGTATATATTGAAGTTTAAATAAGAGTTGAATGGATGTAATTAAAAGATATAAAGGTGTCATACTCCAATTAGTAACTACAGGAAAAAAATTGTTTAATGAGAAAAGATAATATGAAATTGAAACAGAACAGACAAAAGTATAAATATAATGATTTGAATTGAGATGAGATAATCAAAATTGAGAAAATTAAAAGAGGGGAAAAACTATATAGAAAATGTAAAATAGTATAAGATATGGAACAGAATACAAAAAAGAGCATGTATTTATTTATTTTGTCAAAAGTTTACAATGCAATAGAAGTAAGAATAAACATAAGTTTAAATATAAGAAATAGGAATTGATAATTGGGGACAATAGGACAGGGACAGTAGGCATGATTGTGCACTTATGCACGCCCCTTATAGACCTCTTAGAAATGGGGTGAGGTCAATAGAGGTTAGTTTGAGGGTAAAGGAGTGGGGATTTGAGCAGGTGACAACAGAATCAGGTAGTGAGTTCCAGACATTGACCACTTTGTTGCTGAAATTGTACTTCCTGCAATCAAGTTTGGAGTGGTTTACATTAAGTTTATATCTGTTGTGTGCTCTTGTGTTGCTGTGGTTAAAGCTGAAATATTCATTAACTGGTAAAATGTTGTAACCAGGGGTGGGATTCTACTAGTTCGCAACTATTTGCTAGAACCAGTTGTTAATATTCTAAGCAGTTTGGAGAACCAGTTGTTAGAAGAAATTACTGGCCTAATCCTGTAAGGAAGGCAGGAAGGAAACATTCTGGTGTTGCTTACAGAAACTGCCTCTCCATTGACTCTTATTACATTCTTGGTAGGACTAGACTTCCTTTTTCAGGAACTTCTCTGGAGTTTCCCCCCCCCACCTTTGCTGGTACTTTGCTTGTGTGGAGTGACCATTCAAAATTACAATGGCACTGAAAAAAGTGACTTATGACCATTTTTCATACTTACGACTGTTGCAGCATCCCCACAGTCATGAGAGGCCAGGCAAGGAAATGCGTGCCTCAATGTGAGTGATATTGAGTTGGCCATGCGCAGCCAATGACATGACCACCAAGCCATGCCCACCAACTTAGCCATGCCCACAGAACCGGTTGTTAAAAAATTTGAATCCCACCCCTGATTGTAACATATGATTTTATGGACTATGCTTCAGTCCAATCTTAGCTGGCATAGTTCAAGGTTGTCTAAGTCTAGAATCTCAAATCTGGTGATATAGGGTATTCTGTTGCGAACAGAGGAATGTAGTACTCTTTTGGTAAAATACTTCTGGACTCGCTCAATTGTATTTATGTCTGATATACAATACGGATTCCAGACAGCAGAGCTGAATTCAAGTATTGATCTAGCAAAGGTTTTGAATGCCCTAGTTTGCAATCCGGTAGAACAGGGATGTCAAACTCACATCATCACAGCAACATCATGTAATGTATCGGGACTTTCCCCTCCTTCACTAAAGGGCATGTTCATGGCCAGCACATGACATATCCGGCCCACGGGCCGGGAGTTTGATAGCCCTGTAGTAGAAGAATTGTGTTGCCAGCAATTTGAATTTGCGTGCAACATCAGTGTAGATACAAAAAGGCATGCCTTGGATCACAATGCTCTGTCCTCTATCATACTGATTTTGATACCTGTTATCCTGCACACCTCTGCTTTTCCTTAAGATCATAGTGATATGTCAAGTATGAATAACACAAAAATATGATGGTTAAAAATAGTATGGCTTAGTACAATCCATGAACCCAGCCAGCGTATCTTTCTAGAACCACAAGCAACCTTGATAAGTTTCTATAGGTAGTCTTCATCTTATCACCAAGACTGAGACTTAAATCAGTCATCCAATGAGTCATCATATGACCACACTCCATTTTATGACTTTTTTTTTTTACTGCAGCCATTAAGTGAATCACCACAGTTCAACAAAGCACATTGTTGTTAAGCTAATTGTGTGGTCATTAAACAACTCCTGCTTTTCTAAAGAAGTTGCTGGAAGCTGGGAAAGTCACAAATTGCATTCATGTGTCCACAAGACACTGCAACCATCATAAATGACAGTCCATTGCCAAGTACCACAATTGCAATCACTTGACTGTTGGGGGGGGGTACAGCAATTGTAACTTGGAGGACAGATCATAAATCACTTTTTCTGAGGCTGTTGTAACTTTGAACCACTGTTAAATGAAAGGTCTTAAATTGAAAACTACTGCATTGCAGAGTCTCTGGAGCATGAAGTAGCTTGATATGTCTGATACACCTGCAGCTCTGGGTAGGCTATTATCTGTTTCATCCCGCCAAGGGATGAGGTAATCCTTTGTCCCTTACCCTGACATATGCTGCAAAATATATAGCAGACAGCATTTTAAAGTACCACCTGGTCTCATTGAAACAATGTGCACATTTTAAAATATCTGGGCTTGCAATTCAAACCCATTCCTCATATTCAAGTTGTAACATAGTATGTCAGGTATGGTAGGGCTTTTATTAATCCAATGTCAATTATTTACTTCAGTTGTCTCCCATTCCTGCCATGCATAATGCACAATTGTCTGCATATTTAACAGGCTATATAATATTTCAAAAGGCTTGCAGGCATCAATCGGCTTGTTTATGGACATTGTATGTGGAAGATGGAATACTTTACATTAACGATTTCTGTTTTTATCCATTTGTTTCCACATTTTCAGATGTGGCTACTTTTGAAATGGACCATTTTTCCCCATGGTTGATAGCTTTGAAATGCATTGTTTTCATTCATCATTCACTGCAGATCTATGGCAAAATACAGTGAATAATCATTCATTGTGATTTTCCAGAGCAGTTTAGTAAAACCTTCTCTCTCCCTTACAAGCCAAAAGTAGCACAGTATACTAAGCACTCTAGGATTTCATCTCAGTGCTTTTTAGTTTTCGTTTTTACTATCTATTTCTAAATATATATCTGATACAGAAATTCTAGCAGGTAGAGACCAGCTTGCTAACTACCCTGGAATAAAGTCACTTCAATGCAGAGGTCTCCAAATTTGACAACTGTTAAGACTTGTGGACATCCACAAGTCTTAAAGTTGCCAAATTTGGGGACTCCTGGCATATTGTATAAGTTACTGACATATAGATTCCAACGAGATGTATGTTTTCTTTTCCTACATCAGGATTCCTCCAACGCCCCAGCCCCATTGCTGTCTTGGGAATTCTGGGAGTTGAAGTTAACACAACTTAAAGACACCAAGGCTGAGAAATACTGTTCTACATATTTACCTAGTCAGTCACCAAACTAATTCAATCTCTACTGGACTCTTATTTAGAAGTACAGTTTATACTTCTATCAGAATACTACAGGTAGTCTTTGACAACAGTTGAGCCCCAAATTTCTGTTGTTAAGTGAGAAATTTGAGTTTTGCCCTATTTTACGAGTTTTCTTGCCCCAGTTGTGAAGTGAATCATTGCAGTTGATAAGTTAGTAACTTGATTGTTAAATGAATCTGGCTTCACTATTGGCTTTGTTCATCACAAGGTCACAAAAAGTGATCACATGAGCTTGGGACTCTGCAACGGTCATAAATATGAACTATCAGCCAAGCACCTGAATTTTGATACATGATCATGAGGATGCTGCAAAGGTTGTAACTGTGAAAAACGGTCATAATTCTCTTCTTTCAGTGCTGTTGTAACTTTGAATAGTCACTAAACGAACTGTTGTAAGTTGAGGACCACCTGTATTATATTAGCTTAGTCCAAAATCATATTTTTAGGAATAAAGAGCCTCTGCCTAGTCACATTGCCAATTTGAAATTTCAAATCTTTCAAATTTCAAATCTTTCAAATTTCAAATCTGGTCATGTTGCCAATTTCAAAAGCTGATACAAAAATTTATGCTACCAGATAAAGACTGAATGCACCAATTATCACATTAAACAAGAGGAAAACCTTCTATGCACCAATTCCACCCACGCTTCTTACAATTTTGTAAACAACAAACTAAAAGACTCAAGGTCCATCCCACTCCTGATAGGACCTAATGGTAAAAACTGCAATGACGACACCATGAAAGCCAACATCCTTAACACATTCTTCGGCTCAGTATTTGTAAACAGCAATAGATCATGCCCAGTATTTCCTAGCCGAACCTCAGACAACTACAATGATCTAATACATATCGATTTTACAGAAGACAATGTTGTCCTCTTGGAAATGCTTACAGTAATTGGGGACTGAAGAAGTCATAATGAGGTCAAAAAAAGGAATGATCAGGAGGAGGGTGAAAGATGAGAATGAAAAAGAAAAAAGATTCAGCCCCATCCTATAGGCTGCCTTAAGAGAGGGATAGAATCAAGATCTCATGAAATGTTAATACCACTTTATATTGCTTTGGTAAGACCACACTTGCGATTCTGCATCCAGTTTTGGTCATAACAATGTAAAAAAGATGTTGAGACTCTAGAAAGAGTGCAGAGAAGAGCAATGAAGACTTTATATCAGAGTTTCCAACCTTGGCAACGTTAAGACTTGTGGACTTCAAATCCCAGAATTCCCCAGCCAGCAAAATAACTAAGTCTGGACTAAGTTTAGTTCCAGCTGACTTTCATTGTTGTTGTTGTTAGTTGTGAAGTCATGTCCTACCCATCACGACCCCATGGACAATGTACCTCCAGGACTTCCTGTCCTCTACCATGCTATAGAGTCCATTTAAGTTCACACCAACTGCTTCAGTGACTCCATCCAGCCACCTCCTTCTCTGCTGTCCCCTTCTTCTATTGTCCTCAGTCGTTCCCAGCATTAGGCTCTTCTCCAGTGAGTCCTTCCTTTCACATTAGGTGGCCAAAGTCTTTGAGTTTCATCTTCAGGATCTGGCCTTCTGAATAGCAGTCAGCGTTGATCTCCTGTAGGACTGACTGGTTTGATGGCCTACAGTCCAAGGGACTCGCAGGAGTCTTTTTCTGCAGCACCAGAGTTCAAAGGCTTCCATTCTTTGGCGCTTAGCCTTCCTTATGGTCCAACTTTCACAGCCATATATTGCAACTGGGAAAACCATAGCCTTGACACACTTTAGCCTCTACACACTTTTGTTGGCAGGGGGATGTCGCTGCTTTTTAGTATGCTGTCTTGATTTGTCCCAACTTTCCTCTCTAGGAACAAGCGTCTTTTAATTTTTGGCTGCAGTATATCCAGTCTATATATCCAGCATATCTTGGCTTTCATACATCCAGTCAATTCCAACCTGCTGATAGAGAAGTTCTATGGTAGATATTTTATATCTAACCTGTGTTTTTAGGAAAGAAAATATAACTTGGTGCCATTCCCATGTTGATGATAGCTGGGTCCAGGTCTGTGAATTACCCTTCCCAACAGATGTATGTACATGTTAAATAATAGAAGGGGCATCAAATTCTACTGATTTTCTTGCAGAAATGTTAGTTTTCTAACTCCCCTCTCCCCCAGACCTCATTCCAGAACAGTTTAACTGGAGGAAAAAATGCATCATTTCCTTCCATTATCTATGCCTTCTTATGGCAACCTTCCTATTGAAACACATGGCTGCAATATTCCCAATTGTCAGCTCTTGGATATTAAGCGAGATTCATTCAAGGCTCCTGCTGATAATGTTACGTCTATAAATTTGGAGTTGGAAAAGATGCAGCACAGTCATTTCAATTGGCTCTCCAATCTATAATACGATTCGCGTACCACAATTATTTTAACTTCTTTCTCTCCAAAAAATCGTAACCTGAATTTCTGTGAGAAATTAAATTGAGGGATGAGTCTACCTTCTACTACATGTAGCCCTTGACTCATGGCCAGAAATGGGCTCAAAATTTCTGTTGCTAAGGGGGACAGTTGTTAAGTGAATTTTTGCTTCCATTTTAGGACTTTTTTTTTTGTCACGGTTGAAAAGTGACTCAGTGGAGTTGTTAAATTTGTGATCGTTAAGTGAATCTGGCTTTCCCATTGGCTTTGCTTGTCAGAAGGTCACAAAAGGGGATCACATGACTTTGGGATACAGCAACAGTCATGAGTACGAGTCAGTTTCCAAGCATCCAAATTTTGATCCCAGGACCAATGGGGACGCTGCAGGGACTATGAGTTTGAAAAATGGTGCCAAGTGCCTTTTTTTCAGTGCCGTTGTAACTTTGAATGGTCACTAAATGAACTATCGTAAATCAAGGGCTTTCTGTATTGTGTCTTATTTGTCTGTCATCTATAACAGTCTGGTTTGGCTCTTCAACACAACAAGAAAGACACTTCTTTGCCGACTTCAGAGAGTAATTAGGACTGCAGAAAAAACAATTACTACCAACTTGTCTTCCATTGAGGACCTGTACCAGAGGTGATATTCAGCAGGTTCCGATCGATTCTGGAGAACTGGTAGCAGAAATTTTGAGTAGTTTGGAGAACCGGCAAATGCCACCTCTGACTGGATATTTTGCAATATCCTTTTCCTGCCATGCCCACCAAGCCATGCCCACAGATCCAGTAATAAAAAAAATTTGAATCCCACCACTGACCTGTAAATTGCACAAGTAAAAAAGAGGGTTGTGAAAATATCTACAGACCCCTCACATCCCAGACATAAATTGTTTCAACTCCTACCCTCAAAAAGATGCTATAGGGCACTGCACACCAGAACAACCAGACACAATGACAGTTTTTCCCTGAACGCCATCACTCTGCTAAACAATTCCCTCAATTGTCAAATTATTTACTAAGACTCTGTTACTATTATTCTTCTCATCCTTCCTAGTACCTCTCTTCCCACTTATGACTATAAACATGTTGATTGTATCTTTACAATTTATATTGTTTTATTGGTTTCCTACTTGATTTGATTGTTTATCTTCATAATTTATCTACCTATGACTATCACTAAATGCTGTATCTTATGATTCTTGATGAATGTATTTTATTTTTTCTTTATGTACAATGAGAGCTTATGCACCAAAGACAAATTCCTTGTGTGTCCAATCACGGTTGGCCAATAAATTCTATTCTATTCTATTCTATTCTATTCTATTCTATTCTATTCTACTCTACTCTACTCTACTCTACTCTACTCTACTCTACTCTACTCTATTCTTGTACTC